>JAJEJO010050027.1:924696-1543035 GCA_020662805.1 Glaucomys volans | reverse complement strand
CTCTTCTTTGAAGGTCTTGTAGAACTCAGCTGTGAATCCATCTGGTCGTGGACTTTTCTTGGTTGGTAGGCTTTTGATGACTTCCTCTATTTCATTGCTTGAAATTGATCTATTTAAGTTGTGTATGTCCTCCAGATTCAGTTTGGGTGGCTCATATGCCTCTAGGAACCTGTTGATGTCTTCCATGTTTTCTATTTTGTTGGAGTATAAATTTTCAAAATAGCTTCTTTTTATGTTTTGTATTTCAATTGTGTCTGTTGTAATATTTCCATTCCCATCACGAATTTTAGTAATTTGGAGTTTCTCTCTCTTTCTTTTCGTTAGCATGGCTAAGGGTTTATCAATTTTGTTTATTTTTTCAAAGAACCAACTTTTTGTTTCGTCAATTTTTTGAATTGTTTCTTTTGTTTCAATTTCATTGATTTCAGCTCTGATTTTGATTATTTCCTGTCTTCTACTACTTTTGGTGATGATCTGTTCCTCTTTTTCTAGGGCTTTGAGCTGTAATGTGAGGTCATTGATTTGTTGACTTTTCATTCTTTTATTAAATGCACTCCCTGCAATGAACTTTCCTCTTAGCACTGCTTTCATAGTAACCCAGAGATTTCGATATGTTGTATCTTTGTTCTCGTTGACCTCTAAGAATCTTTAATTGCTCCCCTAATGTCTTCTGTTATCCATGTATCATTCAATAGCATATTATTTAATCTCCAGGTCTTGGAGTAGTTTCTGTTGCTAACTTTATCATTGATATCTAATTTCATTCCATTATGATCTGATAGTATACAAGGTAGTATCTCTATGTTTTGTATTTGCTAAGAGTAGCTTTGTGGCATAACATATGGTCTATTTTAGAGAAGGACCCATGAGTTACTGAGAAGGAAGTGTATTCACTTTTTGATGGATGGAATATTCTATATATGTCTGTTAAGTCGAAATTAGCGATTGTGTCATTGAGTCCTATGGTTTCTTTGTTCAATTTTTGCTTGGAGGATCTGTCCAACGGTGAGAGAGGAGTGTTAAAGTCTCCGAGTATTATTGTGTTTTGGTCTATTTGATTCCTGAAATTGAGAAGGATCTGATTGACATACATGGATGCACCATTGTTTGGTGCACAAATATTTATGATTGTTATGTCTTGCTGATTTATGCTTCCTTTAAGCAGTATGAAATGTCCTTCTTTATCCCTTCTGACTAATTTTGTCTTGAAGTCTGCTTTATCTGAAATGAGAATGGAAACCCCAGCTTTTTTACTCAGTCCATGTGCATGGTATGTTTTTGCCCATCCTTTCACCCTTAGTCTGTGGGCATGTTTTTCTATGAAATGAGTCTCTTGAAAGCAGCATATTGTTGGGTCTTTCTTTTTAATCCACTCTGCCAGTCTATGTCTTTTGATTGATGAGTTTAGGCCGTTTACATTCAGGGTTATTATTGAGATATGACTTGTATTTCCCGTCATTTTAGCTTTTTGGGGGTTTTTAGCTTAACTTTGTTTCTCCTTTGATTGACTCTTTCTTTAGGGTAGTTCCTCCCCATGGTGACCGAGATTGTTATTTTTCATTTCTTCCTCTTTGAATATTTTGCTGAGAATGTTCTGTAGGGTAGGCTTTCTCTTTGTGAATTCTTTAAGCTTTTGTTTATCATGGAAGGTTTTATTTCGTCATCAAATCTGAAGGTAAGTTTTGCTGGGTGTAAGATTCTTGGTGGGCATCCATTTTTTTTCAGAGCTTGAAATATGTTGTTCCAGGCCCTTCTTGCTTTTTGAGTCTGGGCTGAAAATCTGCTGATATCCGTATTGGTTTCCCCCTGTAGGTAATCTGCTGCTTTTCTCTCGCAGACTTTAAAATTCTATCTTTGTTTTGTATGTTAGGTATTTTCATTATAATGTGCCTTGGTGTGGATCTGTTGTAATTCTGTGTGTTTGGTGTCCTGTAAGCCTCTTGTATTTGATTTTCCATCTCAATCGTCATATTTGTGAAATTTTCTGATATTATTTCATTGAACAGATTGTTCATACCCTTGGTTTGTACCTCTGTGCCTTCCTCAATCCCAATAACTCTTAAATTTGGTCTTTTCATGATGTCCCATATTTCTTGGAGGTTTCGTTCATGATTCCTAACCATCTTCTCTGTTTGTTTGACTTTGTTTTCAAGATTAAATATTTTGTCTTCATTGTCTGAGGTTCTGTCTTCCAAGTGATCTATTCTGTTAATTATGCTTTCTATTGAGTTTTTTACTTGGTTGATTGTTTCCTTCATTTCCTTGTTTCCTTCAAGGATTTCTGTTTGTTTTTTTCTCAGAACTTCTATCTCTTTATTGAAATGATTTTTTGCTTCCTGAAATTGCTCTATTACCTGGTTATTCATAGCCTGAATCTGCTCTCTTGTCCCATCATTCTCTTCTTGTATCATTTTAATTATGAACATTCTGAACTCCATTTCTGTCATTCCTTCTACCATGCTGTCTTTGAGATCTCTTGATGTATCATCTAGGTTTGTTTGGGACACTTTCTTCCTGTGTTTTCTCATGCTGCTCATGTATATTTCCCTCTAGTAGTGCAAATCAGAGGGATTGCAATTTCCCTGTAAAGACTTAGGGCGTCCCTGCAGATTTCCAGTAACTCACCAGATGTTTGAGAGGTGCTTGATCAAGTGGTGACCCAAGATAGCTGCTGTCTCACAACCTCCAGGTTTTGAATGATCAATGTTTCTTGGCAGAGGCAACCAGGAGACACAGCACTGTGACCCTGGAGCCACAGCGCCGTGTCCCCGTGGGAAAGGCTGGGCTTAGGTCCAAGGGCTCAGACAGCTGAAGATGGAGTCTCTCCTCCAGGGAAGCTGTAGAATGGCGCCGAGGGGCCCAAATTCCCCGCTGGAGCTGGCAAGCAGCTCCGCTCCCAGCCAGATCTCACCTGGAGCCGCAGCGCCGTGTCCCTGCGGGAAGGGGTGGGCTTAGGTCCGAGGGCTCAGACAGCTGAAGATGGAGTCTCTCCACCAGGGAAGCTGTAGAATGGCGCCGAACTATTTTTATTAATCTTCAAGTCTATAAACTAGTTTTAATTTTTTTTTTTTTTTTTTTTATTTATTTATTTTTTTTTTGCAGTGCTAGGGACTGAATCTGTGGTCTTGTGCTTGCAAGGCAAGCACTCTAACCAACTGAGCTATATCCCCAGCCCAGCTTTAATTTGTAAATGATTATAAGTTATAATTACTAGCTTGAATTTGTAAATGATTATAAATTATATTTACTAATTAACTTTTACTCCTCACTTCTTCACCGTAAGTGAATTCTTTAACCCCATTTTCTTTCTAGGAAACTAAAATGCCAGAATTATTTTTTTCCTAAAAGCTTACTTTTTAAAAATTTTTTTACAGACTTCATTTTGATTCATCGTACACAAATGGGTTACAACTTTTCATTTCTATGGTTGTGCATGATGTACATTCATACCATTCATGTAATGATGCATGTACATAGGGTAATGATGTCTGTCTCATTCCACCATTTTTCATACTTTTACTAATATTAAAATATGGATGAAGTTCACAAACATGAAGAGTAACTTCCTTACTTATCCTTTGTACCTAATTATATATGGTTATGTGCACACCCAGTTTGTTTTTATATGTGTAAAATACATACATATGCAAGACTTTATTTTCTTCCCTTCCGCTCTCTCCTCCTTCCTCCATGCCTTCTATCTTAAGCTTTTCTTCTTCCTTTTTCTTTCTTTCCCTTTCTCTCTCTCTCTTTCTTTCTTTATTTTTCTTTCTTTCTTTCTTTTCTTTCTTCTTTCTTTCTTTCTTTCTTTCTTTCTTTCTTTCTTTCTTCTTCCTTCCTTCCTTCTTTCCTTCCTCCCTCCCTCCCTCTTTCTTCCTTCCTTCCTTCCTTCCTTCCTTCCTTCCTTCCTTCCTTCCTTCTTTCCTTCCTTCCTTCCTTCCTTCCTTCCTTCCTTTTTCTTTCTTTCCTTTCTCTCCTTCTTTCTTTCTTCCTTCCTTCCTCACTCCCTTCCTTTTCTTCCTCTCTCTCTTTTCTATTATTTGCTTTTTTTCTCTTTCATCTATATTTGTTTGCTATGTGTATTGTATTAAGATACTATATATTCAAATGCATAAAAATTACTAGCATTCTCTTTTGAAATAAAACCTGTTATTTTTAGGTATTGAGATTTGAGATAGAATTTGCAATAAACCAGAGTTACCTTTGCTTGGTAATAATAGGAGAGAAAGAAAGTGACATAATGGAGATCAAAGCTCTGCTGCTCAACAAAGTCAAGAACTGCACAGAATGTCACAGGTTGGAGTCTGACTATGTCAGAAATTATTTTATATTCCATAATATAAAGTGAGAGACAGTTACTATTGTGGTAATTGTTTATATTTCTGAATTTCATGTTCCCCTTTTTATGATAAAGGGAAATGACTGTATAAAAAGAGAAAACAAAATCAGATTATTGTTTTTCGAGTTCATAATTCTCATACATGCACTATATGATCTCATTCAACTTCGGCACTTGGTGAGGTAGAGAAAGCAGACGTTACTTTTGTTATGTAGCAAATGAGAAACCCAAATTTTGAAAGACACATAAAAAGTAATAATGTGTTATAATCAAACATGAACACATTTTTAGGCCCAATTTTTGTCTTCTTGTAAACATTGTCAAATTACTGGAAATAACATGTGTACTCTGACATAAAATATTGTACATAAATGTGAAAGTAAAGAGTTTTTCCAGCATTCCTAACACATATTAACTAAAACATCATTTTACTATATCTTTTTTATGCTACATGCCTCAGCTTTCTTTTCACAGGGGAGGGAATCATGTAAGCGAAAAATAAGAGTTATTTCAGATTAGTATAATTACATTTCAATAATATTTCATAATATTTTTAATTTTTAGATTTTATTTGTTCTAATTAGTTGTACATGATAGTAGAATGCATTTATTTTGATAGATCATGCATAAATGGAGTGTAATCTCTCATTTTTCTAATTATACATATTAAAAGATCATATCGGTCATGCTCTCATACGTGTACATGAGGTAATAATGTCTGTTTCACTCCACTATCAAGACTCAAATTTAGAACCTGCAATTTTAAAGGAAATTCTCCATTCTTGATGGGGTATTAAAAGATCTGTGAACTAGAAAACACTGCCTTCATTTTTAAGAATTTGTGAAAATATGCTTCCTCCATTTCTTTTCAACCATGTCTAAGTAAGTTACATAACCACACATGAAGAACCTTATTTTCTCTCTAGCTTGCCAAGAAAGAAATTGTTTCTTTTAAATATCAAAATCTTTGTATAGTCATATTTCAATTTATACATATTTTTTAAATTAAAACTATTATGTATTTTTTCATTTCTATGAATTTTTCTAACATACTCTTGCAATTTTCCTTAACTAAAAATACATCAAAGGTGTCATAATTAGACATATGCACCTAAGTAGAAGATCAATGTATTTTAAGTTTTCTATTTTAGTTTTTTAACAAAATTTAATTTAGAATATATTTAGATTTATAGTTGTAAAGATAGTATAGAAATTTCTTATATACTCTACATTCAAATTTTCCTATTATATTTTGCATTCATATATCACATTTGTCACCATTTACAAATTGATATTTTTCAATATTTCACTAAACTACATATTTTCTTCATATTGTCTTGTTTTGTTTCATTTTTCCGTTCCAGTATCCTATACAGTATACCATGTTGAATTTATTGCCTTGTCACATGATTTCATTAAATCTATAGTTTGCTTTGACTTGTATGAGCATTTTAACAATATTTATTTTTCCAATTTATAAAGTATCTTTGCATTTATTTATATCAACATTTTTTCATCATTTGTTGTAGTTTTCTGTGTACAGATTTTTCACTTTCATTTTAAAATTTATTTCTAAATATTTCTTTGATTCCATTTCAAATTCAGTTGTTTTCTTAGTTTATTTTTCGGTAGTTTCTTATTAGTTTATAAAAATGCAAAGACTTTTCAATGTTGATTTCGTATCCTTCATTTAGTCTATGACTACTCTATGACAATTTTTACTCCTCTGTACAAGCATACTAACTCTAAATTTCACTTCAGAATCTCATACAGAACCAATATGTATTACCAGCACAGCATTTATTTGTCCAAATAATTGCGTAGCATCGAGGAAGCTAATTTCCAGGTATAATTTAAGCAACTCTATCCTTTCATCTTGACACTATTTTAATCTCTTCTTACTGTAATAGTGATAAATGAATAATGTCTATCACTCCTGTAAAGCACTTGCATTATCTTCCCTGGAAGATAAAACATTATGTATGTCTAAGTGTATATTGGGTATCGGTATGAGGTAAAAAATCACCTGAGCAATTGTATATTTTTATATCTGTAAACTAGGAGATTGTTTTAGAAGCTAAATACAAATTATATGGGAAGATATTTTTGAATAAATTAATATTTTTTGGTGAAAATTAGAGGTGAATTTTTAATTTACTATATAACTCTTGAACAATTTTCCAGACTATATGTTCTTAAGGATTGACTTGCCTCTAATAATTAAGTTTTTTTAAAAATATACTGTTTTGGGGCTGGGGATATAGCTCATTTGGTAACGTGCTTGCCTTGCAAGCACAAGGCCTGAGTTCAATCCCCAGCACCGCCAAAAAAAAATAGTGTTTTGATTTTGTCAGAGATTAATTTCTTCTACTGAACATGTCAACATGGAATACTTTCAATGAATGGTATTATTTATTTTTTGTTATCTTGGATTCTTTATTTGTAATTGTTTCATTGATATGAATTCACCCAAAGCCCAATATTCCAGAGATGATGAGAATTCCCATCCAAACATCTTCTAAAGGAGAATTGAGAAAATCACCTGCTGGAAGAATGAAGGCTGGTCCTTAGAAGTCTTTCTATTACATATGTGACTTGAGTCACTTAAAATCTCTGAGTCTCAATGTCTTCTGTAAAATGAGGATGACGCTTACATTTGAATGATGTCAACAATTATAAGTCATGAAGTGCTTTAGATACTTTCTGAGATGTAATAGGTTTTCAGAAATAAAGATGATAGTTCCATAATCCTAGAATATATTAGAACAAGTTGTGCTAATAATGGAATGGTACTGTGACTATTAAGTAGTCTCTAAGATCTAGCTGTGTTATTCACCAAACACTGAGCACCTCTTACATGCCAGACGCAAAGCTCTGTAGATCGACCAGGGAAAAAAACAAAAAACTGTCTGCTTTCATAGAGTTTATCACTTGGCAGGAGTGATGGATATAGAAAATATGTAAGTGAATGGCATGAAAACATTCATAAGAACCATATATAAAAACATATACTTTGTTAGATGAAAATAAGTTTCATGGGAAGAATGAATCAGCAAAAGGAATATGGAGGACTTGATGAGAATGGTGGATGAAATTTAAAGTACAAAGGAAAGTCTTAATGAAGAGGAGATATTTTCTAACATTACCATATACTCATTTATTCATTTGTTTGTTCATATTTCCCATTTTTGATTCTGAAACAGGAAAATATTACAATGAACATTCTCACAATCTTTATTTACAATACACATTTGATTAAATGTGTATTGTACTCAGAGATTGATTTAGGCTGGAACATCCACATGGTCACAAATCATACAGAAGTTGGTCTGAATTTTCTTATGTTATGGCAACTGAAATCCAAAAGCTAATGCAGAAGTTCCTGCCTCTTACAGCTGTGGTTAAGAACTGATGCCTCTTTACTTTTTCTGCAGTCTGTTGTTCAGGGCAATTTAGAAGCCCAACCTAGGTTCAGTGGAAGGAAGACAGATTCCACCTCCTATTGAATGGAGGGACAGAGAATTCATGGTCATTAAAATATTGTTATAGGAAAGATCATAGATGAAGTTGCAAAAGATTGTCCTACTTTAATCCAGAGCATATATAGTTAATACTTTTGAGTAATATTTTTGAGGTCTACATCCAAAAACCACAGTAGTTAGTGTTAATTGGTTAGGTGTTTTTTTTCAATATTTTATTAATCATTTTGGTTATAAAGAACAGTAGGAATATTTCATCTCCATTTCAAACTGTTACATATCCTTGTACAACTTCACCTCCCAAATGCTTTAAAGTAATTAAAAAGTTCAGGCAGACTCCTCTTGGAAAAATAGCCATTATAAGAAAGATGAGCCCATTGTTATTTTACATTGCCACTAACTGTATTTAATTGTTGAGCAAACAAGATTCTATGACAGAAGAATAAGAGAAGAATAAGAGATAACTTGAAGAATTGTGTACTTGAGGATTTTCGTTCTGAATAATTGGAAGAATTGGGAATAAATTTGAGAGAAATTTGTAATCAGTTTTAGATTAGCGTTATGTTGGAATTGATTATTACTAACCTAAGTCTTAGATACATGAAGCTTGAAGGAAAAAAATTGAATTTATTTTGTCTAAGAGAAGAAACATTTCAAACAATGTATTTACATGGATTTTCTGGAATTTTAAGTTGTTAATTTTGAATTCTTGTTTCAGGGTTTCCAGAAAAATTCCTCTCATTACATGTCATATAATCTGTTGTGTACTGATGCAGAAATGCTTGCTTGATGATGGAGAAATCCTACATCTTCTGAGGTCACAGAAGTAATGTGTTCTGTGTGTGGATAGCAGACAAACTGAGTCTGAGTTGGTTTTTCCTTCAGTAGCTATAGAGAGTAAATAGGACTGAGATACAGTTCTTGTTTGACTTTCTCACCCCACCATTTTGAAAACGTTATCTCACTGTCTTCTGACCTCTATAGTATCTGTTGAGAAAATTACTTTAATCTTATTGATGAACACTTGCATGTGATGAGTCCCATTCTCCTGATCTTTTCAAGGTTTCTCTTTGTTGTTAACTTGATTAGAACAAGTTTAGAACTTGCATCCACATGAATTGTTATGTTTATCCTTCTTAGAACTCATTGAACTTCTTGAACATGTAAATGCATGTCTTTGTTCAAATCTGGGAAATTTTCAATCATTATTCCTTCAAGTACATTCTCTGATTCTGTCTTTCACCTTCTCTGAGTTGCTTATTGTGCCTATGTTGGCACTTGGTAGAACCCCTTAGATCTCTTAGTGTCTGTTTACTTTTGTCCATTTCATTTTCTTTCTGATCCTTAGACTCAATAATCTTAATGATTCTATTGTCTAATTCTTTTTTCTGACAGCTCCATTCTGCAGTGAAACCTTCTAGTGATTTTTTTTCATTTCAGTTTTTAAAATGGCCATCACTAGACTTTTTGTTTCATTCCTTTTTTCTTTTTCATTTTTTTTTGTAATTTCTCCTTATTGATATTCTCTGTTTGTTCACACATTGTTCTTCTGGTCTTTTTTAGCTTTTTGTTCATAGCTTCTTTTAGCTCTTTGAGCATAATAAGTCTAGGCAGTTGATTTAAAGTCTTTGACTAGTAAGTCCAAGGTCTCTTTCCTCAGAACCAGTTTCAGTTCATTTCTATTGTGAATGGGTAGAATTTTGATTCTTCATATGCTTTGGTTTTTGTTTGCTTGCTTGTTTTTTTTGTGTGTATTAGCAGGACATTTTGAATATTATAATCTGATAATGTGAAAATTAAAATCTTCCCCTTCTCAGAGTTCTCTATGGTTCATTTCTAAAAATTGTAGATGTTTACATATTTAGCAAGTTTATCTGTATTCTATTACAAAGTCACTAAACCTGTATTAAATTAAATATTGGCCATGTGTGGGCTCTGATGTCTCTGTTCTTTTAGTTTGTATTCAAATAATGTTTTTAACAGAGATCTTCCTGAGCACTTTGTGTGAAATAAAATAAAATATAACCAGGAAGAGAGAGAGAGAGAGAGAGAGAGAGAGGAGAATCACCAAAAAAGAAGAAAATGACAACAAAAACAAAATCATAGACATTTGAGCTTTCTCTCTATTTTTTAAATTTATTTAATTTTGATTCATTGAGCACAAATGGAGTACAGCTATTGTTTATCTAGATGTACACAAAGTAAGTAGAGTCACACCATCTGTGCATTCATACATGTACACAAGGCAATGATGTCTGTCACACATTCTGTTATTATTACCCCCCAACCCCGACTCCACTCCTCCCTTCCCTCTATGCTATCTATCCTTCCTCCATTCTTGCCACCCTTCCACCCCACATTATGCATCATCATTCACTTATCAGAGAGATCATTCGGCCTTTGGATTTTTGGGATTGGCTAATCTCACTTAACATAACAGTCTCCAACATCATCCATTTACCTGCAAATGCATAATTTTATTCTTCTTTATGGCTGAGTAATATTCCATTGTGTATATATACCACAGTTTCTTTATCCATTCATCTATTGAAGGGCATCTAGGTTGGTTCCACAATCTAGCTATTGTGAATTGAGCAGCTATGAACATTGATGTGGCTGCAATTCCAATTAAAATCCCAACGACAGACCTCATAGAATTAGAGCAAGCAATCTTGGAATTCATTTGTAGGAATAAGAGACCCAGAATAGCTAAAACAATTCTTAGCGAGAAGAGCGAAGCAGGGGGTATCACAATACCAGACCTTCAAATGTACTACAGAGCAATAGTAACAAAAACAGCATGGTATTGGCACCAAAATAGACAGGTAGATCAATGGTACAGAATAGAGGAAACAGAGACAAACCCACATAAACACAGGTATCTCATACTTGACAAAGGAGCCAAAAACATACAATGGAGAAAAGACAGCCTCTTCAACAAATGGTGCTGGGAAAACTGGAAATCCATATGCAACAAAATGAAACTAAACCCATATCTCTCACCCTGTACAAAACTCAACTCAAAATGGATCTCCCTGCCTTACTTACCATATCTGTGTTGAAGCTGCCTTCAATACTTTGCAACGATGTTCAAAACTCTAGCAAAACCTTCACTACCTGCTTTTGCTGATAATAGAGATCAGCCACACTTGAAAGCATAGTGTCTTCTCGGGACTTTCATTTGTGTGCATCATGCCCTAAGCATGCACATAGCTTTCGATATTCTTCCATATAAACAGCTTATTTCTGAATGCCCTAATTTTCCAAACTCCCTAGATTTTTTTCTCCAAGGCTTTTGATGTTCTATTTTATGCTTGGACTGTACTGTAGCCCCAGGTGGCAGCAGGTTGCTCATTTGACTTAAAATGCTTCTGAGGAAAGCCCTCTGCTGATTTTCTGCCCAGTGTGAGTTCCAAGTTAGGAAAAACAAAGACAAGTGTTTTGTTTCAGTCCTTCACCTAACTTCCAAACAGGTTAGAACAGACAAACACAATTCTTTGGGAATAAGATCTCTTCTTGCTCTGGTAACAGGGACTAAGGTCCCACACTGAGAATAAAATTGTATAAACAGCAAAATATTCAGATATTTTATTTAGTCCTTAAGTGTTTGTTTGCAATCTGTTTGTTTAAGTGAGGAACCTAAGAAAATGCATAGATTGGTTCTTTTTTGATGTCATGAATTTGTTGCAGAAAGCAGTTCAGTTAGCTTATAAAATATTTCACATTCTATATACCTTTGTTTTGTTTCCTCCAGGAGTCGATTAACTTCATATAATTAAAGTTCTCTTTAAAGATTTGGTGAGAATCAGCTTTAATTGTTTGGGCTAAATTCCTTCACACATTGTTCTATGTGCTTCTTGTTACACAACATTCAGAGGAACAAAATACTCGATTGTCCCCTTTGTAGGGACATAAGGACTGGAAAAGCATTTAGATGACTCCATTGTAAGATATTCTTTTAACCTTTTATTTAATGGTTTCATAAGCCATTGTTCTTCACTTGATTCAATGATTTCATTACAGTTGATAATAATGACTTTCTAGTTCTATTTTTTATCCCATATTTTATTAGTTAGAGTTCTTCAGTGAAGAACTTTCTCTCATTAACTGGGGCTATTGGGAAAGGCTAGAAAAATGATAAAGATTTTTTTAATGCTTTATAACCTTGTTTTTATTTTTTCTTTCATAATTTTTTAGTTAACAAGGTTTTTTAAAACCCATTTCAATGTGTTTAATAATTTATACCATTATTATTTTTGATGCTCAAATTATTTGTCATTGGAGTATTGGTACTCTCTTATGTAGGTTTGTGAAGCTTTTAAGTACGTGTAATTTACAAATATTGAAAAAAATATATTCTCTACACACACTGCAGTGTTTTTTCTGTTACTTTTTTATTTATTTTTTTGATGTGTTAATCAACTTTATTTGCTTCAAATAATGAACTTACAAGTTAAACCAATTTTAGAATTCATTTTACCAAGAATGACCTTCATTTCCTAATAAAACTAAGGGAATACAATGTGTTTATCTTAGTTCAACTTTTGAATTCACACGATGACTGACCACTGAAAATCAATAATACATATAGGATACTAAAAATGTTATTACTCCCTTGGTCTATTGAAAACAATTATATACTTTATATGCAAATACCTATTTAAAAAAATGAACATCATATGCAGTTCCAATAAATGACTTCTAACATTAGCATATGAAATTTAATAAAAGCAAAACTTTTACATATGTTTTGACTTTCAATTCAGGTGATTTTTAATAATTTTAATGTGCTTGGTTCTGTAGGTGTTCACTATTTTTTTTTTAATTTATTGTGTATAGCCATAGAGATGAAAAGTTGTACCCCATTTGTGTGCAATGAATCAAAATGCAGTCTGTAAAAATAATTTAAAAAAATCTTGTAGTTTTTAAAGCATAAAAGCACACACACACACACACACACACACACATACACACCAACTTTTTTACAATATGTGAGCATTAGTTTGCTTTTATTGTAGGCAAGATAAAACAAACTAGTAGCATAGGTATTTTGCATAGCTGATTTTACCTCCTCTTGTTATATCTATTTCGATGATGAATTAATTTTATTCTATAGAATAGTATGACAATAATTTCATTTCTACAAATTGATTACATTTTAAAGGCAGCAAGCATTTGGAGGATCACATCCATTTTATCTCCAATCATTGTTTTCTGAATCCTCTCTTCAAATCAGCTATGTGGGAAGAAGAGGACTTGCCCCTTTCATTTAGGTAAACATCTCAGAGTAAACCAGAAAAACTATCATATTCCTCATTTTTTAAAAGTGATACTTAAAATATTCAAAAATATTTTGTAGAGATTTATAGTAACTTGACTTTTCAGCAATTTTATTTCTCAGCAACTTAAAAATAAATTCTGCATTTCAATTATTTATGCAGGTTTACTGACCTTTATGATAAAAACCTACAGTAGTAGATGGAGTGGTGATGTTTTGCTGTATCTGCTAACAATTGGTGTGGTAGACAAAGCCAGAAATGCTACTGCAGAAAGAAAAGCAAATGAAAAACCTTGAAAATCAAGCTCATAAAATCATCTTCTCCTTTAAGATATTCCACATTTGCAACAGCCTTATGTAATGCATATAGCTTTTCTCTGTGTTATCCAGAGGATTGTATTCTAACATATGCACAACTAATTTAAAGCACTTGGTATCAGAGGGAGGAGATAATGTTGATTGAGTACAACTGGTATATTGCCAATTTTTTCAATAAATAGTAAAAAAACTACAATCTTAACCATCCATCTCATCTGTTGGCATACATATACAAAATGATTGGGGAAAATAATTCTTAAAACATCCACATAAATTTCATAATCAGACAACTACCTGAACACCTAAACATTTCACTTTCACCAAAGGAAACATTAAAATGAAAATAAAGGGAATTTAGTTTTCTTTCTTATCATTCTTATGGAATACCTTTTTTTTTTAATGTTAGCATTGTTGTAGGAAAAAAATGTTTTGAATATCTGTAGTTGCTTATTGCACAAAGATTATAAAAAAGAAAAGTTCCATTAATATAGATCTTCAAATATCTTTTGTTAGATTCCAAATGAGCCCAAATGCAGTGGTCCAAAGTCACCTCTGTGTACCTCACAATAAATTTCAAGAGAATTGTATACCAAATGTTAAAAGAAAGGAAGGAAAGAGGAGGAAGGGAGGGACCTAGAAAACCTTAATATTTTCTTTTGTTTAACTAAACTTCTTCCAGAATTAGGCCCCTCTCTCCCTTGTCTTAGAGCATTTATTTTAGAAAATTTTAGGAAACCTTGCAAAGTTTTTCTGTGCTCCTTCCTGATAAAAATCTTTTAGAAAACCTTTGCCAGCTTTACCACCAGAACTCTTTCTCAAACACTTGGCAGCCCTCTCTTTGAAATGTAATCATCAAGGACAATTTTGTCAATTTTGTCGCTCTGTCTCCAGTTCCATAGGAGAGTAGGAGCCTAATCTCTGTGATCCCCTTCCTCCATGCTGGAAAACTGCCTCCTCTCATGAAGACCTGAAGAAGCTTGCTTCTTCCTTTGGGTGAGACCAATTAGCAAAAGGGATAGCCTGTGATCTCCTTACCTTGTGCGCCAACTTCAGCTCTGAAACGCTCACCAATCATTTTGTTCTCTCTCTGCAACCACACTGAATAAAGTCTTCCTTTCATTTGTAATCTGGGATGGTACACTTCTTACTTTGGCAGCTTGAACGAAAGAGAAAGGGGAGAAAGAGGGAGAGAACATAGACTAAGGGAGGACCCAAATTAATTGCTTTAAACCTGGACTTTGAGAAAAGCTTCTTAGGTATGATTCAAAATTCTGAAGTAAAATAAGTTTGACACCTTCCACAGCACAGAGTCATGCTGCAGGATAAGATAAACATGTAAGTAAACTTATATATTGAATCAAGTGGTGAAAATATTGGTGTCCTTTATATTAGGCAGAAGACTAATATTACTAATGTAAAAAAGAACTACTCCAAATCAAGAAGACCATCATATGATATAAAATATGGGAAAAGAGACCAAAAAAAATCACATCATATTAAGATAATTTAAGAGATTCCTGTGCTCATGAGAAGATGCTCAGAAGATATTAATGATAACAGAAATGAAGCTGAAACTCCATTAATACATTTTTCTTACCTATTATGATTTTTTTAAAAGCCTAATTTTGGCAGTATACTGCTTTCATTTTCTTTCTTTTTGTGTGTCTCTTTGTATTTCTTTTGACAAAATTTTATTTTTTGAATAATGTAAAGTTTGTATAGTTATCAAAGCAAATATTATATAATGATAATTATGAGGGTTCTTAATATTTTTAATTTGCAAATTTGCTGGTACAAGATTATGCATATGCTCTTATATTTAATTTTACTTATTTGATTAACATATATTAATTATACCTATTAATGAGGCTCACTGTGATTTGAACACATGCCCTCAGCATACATTGATCAACTTGGGATAACTAGCATTTACCTCTCCTAATTATCTTTACTTTTGGAAATTTCAATCTCCTTTCTTCAAGAAAAGTTTCTCAGTTCTTTTTGCTGCCAAATTCTTTTTTCTTCTTTATCCCTGCAGTAAGCATTTGTATTAATTTTATTTACTCTTCTAGCATTTTATTTAGCACGTGTGTATATAATTGAGCATGCACATAAACATTCCTCCTCCTCTTTCTTACAGAAAAATTAGCATGCAATCTTCATGCATTATTCGTTTAAATTTATATTCTACCCTAAAGAACAAATGTCAACCCATACACATACACATTCTTCTTTCACATCTGAAGACTACAGAGTGTTCTTGTGAGTGACTGAACCATGGGTTATTCAGCTAGTCCTGTACTCATAGGCATTTCGATTGTTTCCAAACTTCTATAAATATAAATTGTACCTCAATAAATAACCTTATGCCTGAGCCTATTCATATATTTAACAATGCTTCATAGAAGTGGGCAAAAGCTCAATATCATTTTTAAAGACACTATTAAGTTCTTCTCTTCCAGAATTGTATTATTTTTATTCACACTGGCAATGTAAGGATGTCCTCCCAGAGAGTACATGGTATGAGTTTTGAATATGGACCCATCTATTTGGTGGAAAGTGGCATCTCTGAGTAGTATTAATTTGTATTGCTCCTATTTTGAGTGAAACTGACCCTACGTGCAGCCCAGGTTTCACAGCAGCTGTCCCTGGGTATATTCTCTCCTACTCATTCCTTTTTCTGTGTCTTCACACTTTTGGCCTAATCTCAGGTGACCAGTTGTCCTTATTTATGGAGATAAAGGCAAGATGGGATGATAATCTCATTCGCTTTCAACATCTCTGTGTATCCTTGCTTTTATACTCTACCTTAGGAGAGTCCAGAAATGACCACATATTCTTCTAATTTCAGAATCAAGCAGCCAAAAAAAAATGCCTTTATTGACACCACTATCCCTTTAACCTATTTTTCTGCTTAATAAAATAATTCTTCAAAGAATAATTTGTCTCTTTTATCTACCTTCAGTTTCTCTCCCTGAAGTTCACTCTTATTCCTTCAGTAGATCTGATCTTGTCAGGGTTCCCAGGATCTTCCATGATGCTAAATTCAAAAATCAATTCAGGGCCATTCTTATTTGGCCTATCAGCATCTCTTGACATAATTGATCACAACTTTCTTGAAATGCTATCTTTGCTTTCAAGACAGCATAACTTACTCATTTTCTCTCTTTTGAGATGTTCTTTATTCAACCCTGGGGCTGATATTTTCCCCTTCAATTCCCTTAACTCTTAAATCTAGAATACTTCAGGGCTTAGTCTTTGGACCTCTTTATTCTAACTTGGCTCTCTTGATGATCTCATCCAATTTTATGACTTTAAACAGTAGCTATGTAATTATTAGTCACTAAGAGACAATGAGCAGGGATAATAGGTACCAGACATTTAGTCTGACAGTTACAGGCTCTGTCCTTGGAACAAATACTTAACTTCTTTGGGTCTTAGACTCCTCATTATAAATTGTCAATAATACTAGTTCCTATCTCCTGGGAATTTTGTATAAATTAAATAATGTAAACATGTAGTAGACATAACACTTCCTTAAATATAATAAGTACAACATACACATTAATTCATCCTATTTTAGTTTCAGGACAGCTCTTGTAAAACTGCAGACTCATGAGCAGAATGTTGTTGTTTTTTGTTTGCTTGCTTTTTTTTTTTTTAGTCATTTGGTTATTCTGTGAGGATTCCAAATTGCCTACACAGAATACTTCCTGATTTTATGCTACAAACCTTTCTCAAATTTTCCTTTTCTAGTGAGAAGGAATTCCATTCTTATAGGAAAACAAGTCCTTCTCTCACATTTCCTATTAGATCTGTCAGCAAATGTTTTTAACTTTGCCTTCAAAATGGATCGATAATTGACCTTTTCTTACCACCTCCATTGCTCCCACCCTGGCTGGAGTGAATGTCTTCTCTTATGTTGATTATTGCCCCTAAGTGACCCCCCCCACCGACTTTTCTCTTGAGGCTCTTTAGCATATATTTTCCAAATAGCAGAGTGACTCTGTAGAATATATATTATCTCTTTCTCTGCTTTAAACACTTCCATGATTTTCCATCTCAAAAAGCCAAACCCATCGCAATCACTTACAAAATCTCTGAGAATATACTACTGCAAGCCTGACCTGTGTGACCTCCAATTCCATGACTGTCCCCTGGTATTCTCCTCTCTCAACTCACTGGCCTCATTCCTATTCCTGGAACATTCACCTGTGTTGTTTTGCAGGATTTTTTTTTTCTTGTTGGTCTCTCTGTCTGGAATGGGCTCCCCAGAGGGATCTATATTGCTGACTTCCACATACTCTTAAATTCTTTATTCAGAAATCAATTTAATGGAGAGACCTTCCCTCATCAGACCATTTAACATTGAATTCTCTCGTTCTACCACCCCTGAAATTCTGTGTTACAGGATTTACTTCTTCCATTAGCACTTTTAGCATACTATATATTTTACTTTTTTTCATCTATTTTAGGTCTTTCTCCCTCTAGAATGCAGTTCCACAGGGACTCCTAATAGTTTTTTTCCTCTCCTATGTTAAATCCTCAATACTGAAACAGTTTCTAGCAAAAAGATGATACACATAAATATTAGCTGACAAATCAATGAACTGAAGAGGCCATTGAGTATAAAAATTGACCACTAAGTGTTGCAAAAGACAGTTTAGCATAGTATAACAGACAGGTATGCAGGGTTTTGATCGATCCATGTTTAATAAATTGAATGGAAAGAAAAATTTGTGTGCTTTTTCTCTCTCTCTTTATATATATGTGTATATACAATCTACATATGTTTTCATACACATGTATACATATAAACATATTCTATTCTAATTATGTAATTATGTATGTAGGTTACACTTGTTTATGACTAAAAATTACAAAATACTGAGCAAAAAATAACCCAAGAGAGATGAAAGAATTTATAAACAATTTCTCCATCCAGAAAGTAGTGATGATATCTTGGTATATAATTCCAATATGGTGTGTATGTGTGACAATGTATGTGTGAATATATATATATTTTCAATATATAATGTTATATATATAAATAAAATTTTATATATATTTATACATATAATATGTATATATACAATGTGTATATACATTTTTACATAAAATGTATATATGCAAATACATATACATCAAATATGTATATATATGAGAAAACTCTAACTTTTATAAATGTACAAACCCAGATTATAATTAAATAACATGTTCCCATTTTGCTAGAAATTGTGCTGGGTACTTATCATAAATTATTTCATATTTTCCACACAAAACCTATATTTAGCACATCAAAACCTATATTTTGATCTCTTGAATCTATATTACTCCAAGTGATTATGTCAGGCCAATGAAATGTGAACAGAAAAACAAGGTACTTCATTTCTTTGAAGAAGAAACAAAATGCCCTTCTGATTCAGGTGATTTGTGGAGGTCAGGCAGCCAAGATGAAACATCTTGGATCTCTGAGTCAGCACCTGAAGATTAGATGCCTATGAGTTGCCCAACTGTAGTAGATTCTATGTCAGTGAGAAGTCAAGTTTTGTGAGTTTATTAAGAGTTGTGGGTTGCTATTTATTTCAGCGAAGTTTATTCTACTCAGGCTAAAATGCCATAATGATATTTTCTCCAATCATTAATTATTTTTCCAATTAATTGTTTTAGTTCTTACTTAACGTTCTCATAGATATTTTCAAATGTAAATGTTATTAAAAGGTAATGGAAACGAATGAGGAAACTAAACATCCTGAAGTTCTTGTTTCTAGTTTGCTTTGCATTTGTTCTCCCTCTAGAGAAGCTATTTGCTTTCCTATACTCAATTCTGATTCACCATGCTTAATATGAAGAGTACCTTGCAATCTCAAGATGACATTCAAAATAGTCCACCATTCTTTATAACAATATTGAGAGATCACTGAGGTTATGAAATAGCAATTTCATTTTCTTTACCCGTTAAAGGATCATATTCTGATTTAGAAATACCACTTGTGTGATCCACTTGCAAAGAGGATTCTGACTGGCCTAACTGCTTTCTTCCTCTACCCACTCTATTGCACATCCTAAGAGTCAAGTTATGTGAGTATTTGGGCAGAGAATAAGAGAAAGGGGAAGAAAAAGACATGTGTTGAACAAGGTCTCAGGTTATTAATGTCGGAGAGGTGACATTGTGACAGAGGTGGCAAAGTTGGTGTTCTGTATAAAGGAAGTAACTGGGAAAGAAGAGCAAATATATGTTTGTGTCTCCATCTTCCACTCAAGGGTTGGTTATGACAAATAAACCAACAGTTATTTCACTCATGGAATTTATGTCAAATAAATATTTATTTTAAAAATTAATTTGAATTCTGGTCTTTCATCGCAGATAAGAGGGCTGGATATATTTTATATTACATAAGCATCTTCTTTGCTTTTTATTCCATTTACGGTTCGAATCAAATGTTTGTGTTTGTTTGTTTGTTTTGTTTTTTTGTTTGTTTGTTTTGTTCTAAGATGTGATCTCTTTATATTGCTGAGGCTGGCGGGCTGGTCTCTAACTCCTGGATCCAGAGATGTTCTTAATTGAGTAGCTGAGACAACAGGAGCATGCCAGAAAGCCTAGCTTCACAAGTTTTTAATTTACATATCTTGGTTTGATATATCTTTTATAAAATAATTTTTCAAATACATTTGCAATTACTCAAATTTATTGCAATTTTCATTTTATTTTTGTCAACTTTGCATGTCCTGTTTTAAATTATATCCACAAATTAAAATCAGATGACTACCATCAAGAATTCTAAAAATCTTTGTTAGAAATCTGTTATTCTTAATAGTGTGAAGAAAATAAGTTGCTTTGTGATTTATTAAATAATATGGTTGGAATTGCCATTGCATCTCCAGAGAGAAAATAGCCAATACTACTAACACCCATTTATAAAAACTTAAATCAAATTGTTCATGAAGAGTTTGAAGTCTGTTTTGATAAATTTAATGCTAGCTTTGATCAAATAAAAATATGACACTATTTTACTATCTATCACAAAAATGTAAAGTACTTTGGTCTTCAGAAAAATCTCTGGAAGACATTTAAAAGATATCTTATTAATGACACAATTTATTTTGCACCTTAATTTTATAGCCTGAAGGGAGAAGTTGACCATCTATATTATATCAGCATACAGATTTATATAATTCAGTATGTTCACTTCCAGAAAAGTTTAGTATTTTCTTTCTCAAAGCATAAAAGTTTCTCTCTTACAGGCTCATAGCAGGAAAATGATTATGCACACTATGATACTTGCCAAAACATAATACACAGATCTATAGTTGCGCTACACATAGCAGTGTCTCAGTGAATGAGAAATAAAATGTAAAAATGCATATATTGATCCAGTTATTAAATCAATGCAAAGAAGTTCAATAACCTAAGACTATTTTAGTAAAATTGATGAATAATTAAATGAAAGTAATTCCTGTTTTAGTAAGAGTGTAATCTAAAATGTCATAAAACGAGTGATAACGTACATTATTAATTATCTATGCTTTTTACACATAAGAAAATACAAGTCTGCATATGCATGACTCAAATTCTGTATGTAGAAATTGTTCATCAGTAAAAAATGATGATTTGGGCAAACATTCTGAAGCTAAAATGCTCATCAGAAATTGTTTATTACCACTAATATCTGAAAAAACTCAAATAGGTTAAAATAAAAACAAACATAAAAATAAAATAATTTGTTTTTATTAGCTAAATGATTACCAAGATATCCAGCACTACCTTGTGCGCAGATTAACCTATGAGGCAAAAACTCATTGGAATAAACCCAAAAGAAAGCTACTAATGTATAGCAGAGAATAATAATTCTAGCTCAACTAGTCCATGTTTATAAGTTTTGACTTAATTTATTTTATTTCTCCTATCCTTGTGATTATCGATATTGTTATGGCTTACATTAAAATGATGTAACCTGTATTTAGTGGATACTCACAACTTAAAAATGGAAGAGCTGAGTGTTTCTCCTGCTCTCAACAGTTTTTGACCTGTGGCTACTTTGATATAAAGAAATAGCATATAAATAAGGAGTTTTAGTAGTTTCTTGATGAGCACTATCTTCCTTGTGGAGCTTCGCAGAAGGTAGCTGTTTCTTAACCAAAAAAAAAAAAAAAGGAAATGTTTGTGGGGGCTAGATAAATAAGTTCTTCTACAACACCGAAGGGGAATAAAAGTGCTTCAGGAAGATGTAGGTGTAGGAAGGCAGCATAGAGTTTGTCACAAACAGAGAAGCTGCTGATGCCAAGTTGTAGTCATGTTCATGATACAGGATCCAACACAGTGGAGGGGAATGTGGAAGCTCAATGTCAGGAGCAGAACATATGGTGGTGGTCAAGAGTGTGCAGTGCATTGAGAGCAAAGCATTGGAAAATTTTGTTTGGGATTGAGAAAAAAAGAAGAGCAGTTTAAAGGGAACAAAGAAAAACAACATGAGAATAATAGTTTGTTGAAAACCTGACCAAGCCCTAAAAATCCAGTAGTAACAGTAATAAATACCAAATCAGTCACTTTCACAGGAAAAGTACAAAATGACTACTGTACATTCCACCATATATAGAGCCTCTAAAAGAGATAGAATTAATATAGTATGTGAAATTAATAAAAAAAAATAGAACTTCATGAAGAGAGCAAAAGAAATAAATTTAGGTACCAAACTGAACCACTAAAAACTATCAACTCACAATTGAGATTTTACTTGTATCTGGAAATCTTACTTATATACTTAACACGACTACTTAGTAGGTGTAATAATATTATAATGGATCTGTGAGTTAATCTGATGTGCTCTGTCTTTGAAAGTTCAGTCTTTAACAAGTTTTTCTTGTTTTTGTTTTTCTTTGGGGGTAGGGAGTACCAGTCATTGAACTTAGGGGTACTCAACCACTGAGCCACATCCCCAGCCCTTTTTTGTATTTTATTTAGAGACAGAACCTCACTGAGTTGCTTAGCACCTTGCTGTTGCTGAGGCTGGCTTGAACTCAAGATCCTCCTGCCTCAGCTTCCCAAGTTGCTGGGATTACAGGCATGTGCCACTGTGCCCAGCATTAGCAAGTTTTTAAGACAAAATCACTGAAATGGAATGAAATTTTATGTATACCCTCCTATGTTCCTAGAGCTCTCCCATTCACCAGTAAAAGAAGAATCAGAAATTCAAATAGAAACATTTTGACTGACCTTATATGAAATTTATACTCATAAAGGGGAGATGCACAAGAAGTGTAGCTAACTTGATTTCCCTTTGGAACCAAGTTATTTCTGGGGCTTATTATTTGCCTTGGAAAGGCTGTAGGCAGCTTTAAGTGCCATGTGGCTCCCACAGGGAAACATTTATTAGGGACAAGGACACAAAATGATAATGAACATGTAGGCATCAGTCTTAGAAGATGATGCTACAAATGCATGGTTTAATGTTGTTAGCAGAAAAAATATAAAGATTTCCATATAAAAAGAAAATTTTAAAAGTGACATTATCTGATGTCCCTCAGAAGAATCACCAGCTAGTATTAATATGGTGATTATGATGATGTTATGAGGAAAACTGATGTCATCACAAACAGAAGAGTCATTCCAAATTCTCCACTAGCAAAGACTACTCATCCGAATAGGAACTTTAGGGCTCTTTACACAATGAAAACACATGAAATGTATGAGTAAGACTGTTAATTCTTGCAGGGCGCCACCCATGGTTTGCACAAAAACCAAGCTTGGTTGGACTATTAGGGAAATCTGGTCTCAAGGAACTCACAATCATGGAAAATTGTCCAAGATTTCCAGAGTCACAAAGTTTTCCTGAATGCAGGCCCTGTATGTGGGAATGACCGGGTAGAGCCAAATGGCTTGCTTAACTCCACCCCTTACCCTGGTTTTCATGGAAGAAGCTCTGATCGGCCCCCTTTTGATCTATACCACTGTAAATAAACCAAGCACTGGTTCCTTCCTTTCTTAAAGCCAGATCCTTCTGGATGGTTATTTCTGATAGACGAATTTCTTAGCTATTATTTCACAGCCAGCCCATCCCTCTGACAGGAACCCTTTCCTTCGTCCATGTGGAACTGCCTAGATAAGTTCTGATATATTTAGGTTGACCAGAGAATTTTTCAGGAATGAAGATTTAACACTAGGAAAGTGTTAAATTCAAATTAAGGTAATTGAGAGTTATAAAGCATTTCTTGTATTACCATTTTTTTAGCAGAGTCTTCTAGTGTATAGATTTCTTTTTGGAATAAAGCTTTATGCTTGGCTATTCTCTTAACTTTTTAGTTATGATTAAGAACACATCATAACAAACATCAATTTCCTAAAAACTGGCCTGTAGGATGCTTAAAACAACAGAAAGATATTTTCTAACAATTGACTTTTGACAGAAAGATATTATAGTTATCCTTTTAGGGAAAAGATGCAGTCCTCTATGTTGACATATTTTACTACTCTGGGGAAATGCACAAACTATCAATAAATCTAAATATTCATGACTAAATATCTAAATACTATTAAGTGAGGATCCCAATGAATGATTCTTTTTTTTTTTTTTAATCCTCCATCTAATGAACTCTGCCTAATGTTGCTGAGTTGCTTGGGCCATTAGTTATGGGTCTTTTGGGGTCAACTTGATATCATTATTGTAATAAAACATCCAGTGCCCCTGTAAGTGTGGCCTTTTCTGGTCAGAGGGTACATGATGGAGATCCTCAAAACTGATGCCTCTAAGTAACATTTTCAGAAAGACAGTAGCCACCTCAGAGACTAAATATCATGATTTGAAAAAGTCCTACATCAGCCATCCAGAAAAGACCACTACAAAAGTATTTTTCTCAATATCATAGAGTTCAAACTCAGAATTGATCAATCATGCAAAATAGAGTAAATCTTGATAAAGAGACAAGCAGGTCCAAAGATTACTTTGATTTAAAAGTATCTATCTGCTCTTGGAGGTTTCTAAATGAAACAGACTTTCCAGTTTCAACTTGATCAAATACCATTCTACTTTAAGGGTACACACTGTCAATTCCAAGAATTCCAATTTTTTTCCACATTTTTTTTTGCATGTGCCATGCTTTCTCCTCCCCTGAGAAGTTTATATCTCTCCTTTCCCTTTCCTTGGTCAATTGACAATCATTCTTCAAATAGTCTTCAATCGAGAATCTCTTGCGGAACACTCTGTGTCCCCAAGTGAAGAACAGATCCCTCTGTTAACAGGCACATGTGCTCTCTCTCTTTTATTTTCCAGTGTCTTATTTACCATGACTATATCAAGAGGGGTTAGGAAAGCAGGGGTAAGTATGCTTTTTTTTTTTTTTGCTGTATCATTTAGTTTATTCCAGTATTTCTTGGAATTTGTAAGTAAGCTGATGGAGCTTCAAGATCTCAGCCAAGGATGAGAAAGAGCCATCAAGCTTGGAATCAAACGCAGACATAGCTTCAGCTCAGTGGATGCCCAAACTGATGGGACAAATAGCATAAGCAGTGGTTGATACTCAGAGGATGAGAGTGGAGCTTACCAAAGACTCTCCCCCAAGAGAAAAAGAAAGCAGTATCAAAAACTTTTAATATATTTCAGAAAAATAACATCTTTCTAGTTGAATTTGCCTAGATATAAACAGTTTATTTTTCTACACTGGAAAAAATGGAGGTTTGATAGAGAAATATATATAATCATAGAAAAATAGAGAAAATTATATTTCTGTATCCTCTGTTGATGATTTTGTAAATTTATGTTTTAAATAAACATGATTTTCATTCAAAATCCTCCTCACTAGCTTATAAAATTTCATGAAGAAATAGTTTCTGTTTTCTTAAGTTTTATTGCCCCTCACTTGCCTTTTTTTTTTTAGTGAATAGGATTTGTTTATTACGATCTACATATCTAATTTTCATTTGGAGGTTAAACAGGTTATTTATAGCATTTTTAATTGAAAAGAATCTGCATTCTTGAATGAATAAGACTTGAGAAGCTTTTTGATGCATCGTGTACCATTGCTTCCTCCACTTCCCCCCTGCATTCTAGGCCCTTCGCTGACACTAACAGCACAGTAAGACACAGTCTGTGCTCTGGGGAATCCCCAAACTATCAAGGAAGAGATTGACAAAAGACAAAGAATTGGAGCATACAGTGTTAAGTATTATAATAGGCATAAATACAAAAGATTGAAACATTGACATTCCTAGTTTAGCATCCCTTCTTTGAAATTCTCCACTAATAGTACCTCAGAAGGTACTATTCTATCAGTGGTTTTGCTGATCCTAAAATTTGACCTATTAAAAGAAACTGGGTACATGGAATCTCTCTATATTATTTCTTTTTTTTTTTTTTTCAAATCTTAAACTATTTACTATTTGCCCTTATTTTTGATTCATTCTACACTGATGGGGTAAAACTTTTGTTTCTCTGGTTGTACACAATGTAAAGTCACATGATTTGCATAATCATACATGTACGTAGGGTAATGATATTTATCTCATTCTATTATCTTTCCTTTCCCCATCTCCTCCCACCCCTCATTTTCCTCTATATGATCCTTTCTTGATCCATTCTTCCTCAATTCTTGCCTCCCCCCACCACCCCGTTATGTATCATCATCTACTTATCAGAGAAATCATTTGGCTTTTGGTTTTTTTGGGATAGGCTTATTTCACTTAGCATGACATTCTCCAACTCCATCCATTTACCTGGAAATGCCATAGTTTTATTGAATGAATAAAGAAATGTGGTATGCATACACAATGGAATATTGCTCACTTGCCTTTTTAACAGATCATCTTCTACACCAAAGAAGCTAAACAAATATTAAAAAGTATGCCATAAATACAGAGCAAAACAATATAATCAAACATCATTTATACAGCATAAATATATTTCATAAGTATATATTCCCTAGTGAAAGTAAGTTTTTGGAGTTTTACTGATTATTAAAAATTTACAAAGAATTGGTAGGTCTAGAATTTACTTTGGTATAAATTTATGTTAGAAATGCACCTTTACCTT
The DNA here is from genome assembly GCA_020662805.1 of Glaucomys volans. Classification (NCBI taxonomy): domain Eukaryota; kingdom Metazoa; phylum Chordata; class Mammalia; order Rodentia; family Sciuridae; genus Glaucomys; species Glaucomys volans. The sequence continues at coordinate 1,516,599 of JAJEJO010050027.1, read as the reverse complement.
TTTTTCATGGCTAACTGTCATAATACTATATAGCAATATCCATACTTACTATTTTAGTGCATCACACGAAAATAGCTGAATGGACATTCTATAAATTTAAAGATTTGATGTGAATTATCTGAAATTATAGAGTATTTATATATGATAAAAGTTCACTTTGAAGGGAGTAAAAAAGATTCAATTGAGAAAAGATGATATTTTAAGCCAATGGCATTAGAATCACTGAAAATTCACAAGTAAAACAAACAAACACACAAAAACTGCCAGTCTAATCACTATTCAGGAAAATTAACTCAAAGTGGATCCTAGACCTTAATATAAAATGAAAATTATAAAACTCCTATGAGTTGATATAAAAGAAGGTCTAGGTGACCTTGTGGGTGGTGGTGATTGTTTCAGTACACTGAAAGCGTGATCAGTGAAAGAAAAAAGAATGACAAACTTGACTTCATCAAAATTAAACATTCCTTTTTGGCAAAAGGCCTTGTTAAGGGAAGGAAAAGACAAACCACAAACTGAGAGAAAAATTTTGCAAAAGTTATAAAGAGCTATTACCCAAAATATATAAGGAACTCTGAAAATGCACAAGAAAAAAAAGTTTTAAAACGTCAAAGGATCTGAAAAATTTACTGAAGTAGATATGCAGACCACAAATAAGCATATGAAAAGAAATTCAACATGACATGCTATTAAAGAATTAAACCAATGTTATATTGGATAAAATCCAAATCACCAGCAATGCCAAATGCTGGTGAGGAAGTGCAAAAATAGGACAAAACAGAAGCTCTCATTCATTCAGCTCTCATTGCTGGTGGGGTATAACCAGTTTAGAAGAGCTTGGCATTTTAAAAAATTCTATCTATATTTTATAGTACAGTATCATAATCATGTTCCTGAGTCAGAAATTTATGTGTTCTCAAAAACCTGCACACAAATAACCAAGATGTCTTCAAGTCGTAGAGATGTTTTTCTTTTCTCTTCTTTTTTTTTTTTTTTTTTTGTTTGATTTTGGTACTGGGGATCAAACTCAAGGGGACTCTACCACTGAGCCACATCCCCAACTCTTTTTTTTTTTTTTTAATTTTGAGACAATATCTCACTAAATTGCTGAGGGTCTGTCTGAATTGCTTAGACTATTCTCAAAATTACAATCCTCCTGTTTCAGGTTCCTGAGTTGCTGGGATTATGGGTGTGCATCTTCACCTTCAGATGTCTTTTAATAGATGAGTAGATCACAAAGCTGTGGATACAAAGATGTTGAATTAGAGGAAAGATGCACTTCCTAGCAGTTCCTTAGCACCAGACTTAAAAAGCAGGAAGACTGCTCCTCAGTGAGGTGGATAGCTAAAAGAACTCACTGAAACTTAATACTGGACAGTAAAAGAAACAAGAGAGACACTGAAAGTCAGAAACTTTGAACATAATATAAGAAATAATAAATTAGAGACATGTTAGCATGGCTGACAGCAGTGGTGGCCTTTACTGCTAAGGGGTGTGGGCAATGCAGACAGAGAGAAAAAAACTGAAGTGGATTAAAAAAAAAAAAATGACCTGGGGGAACCTGTGGAATAGAGAGGGAAGCTGATCTAAATGGACCTGGAATTGGTGGAGTAAGTGGGTGAGTGAAAAACAACCAAAATTCCTTGGCCCACTGGTGGATACTTTGGTGGAAACTGGGGGCACTGGTGATGGAAGCATTTTTAAGTGCTGTGTGGTAGGAAACAGAGACAGGAGACCGGGACCTTATAAAGGAAGTTGCCAATGAACCCAGAAGTCACTTATTATGATCCCCAGAGTGTGCCTGAAGCAGAGTGACTGAAATAGGTGCAAAGAATACTGTGCATGTAGCATGCAGGCTCTGGATACCAAGGAGAGAAAACTCCCTGTGTCGCAGGCACACCATGAAAGCTACTAAGAAGACATCTATAGCATCCATACAGGAGGATCTACACTCCAGGACAAATACTGGGTAATTTACATTTGTGGCAGTTAATGTGAAACTGTGGAGGTTTAGCGCCTATACCCTAAAAGTGGATTTTACTGGAGGCCCCAGAGATCCAGATGTTCAGCAGAGAACTGCATCTACTAGTAACAAGGCCCATGGATCAAATCTTACATACACACTGACACAGGTCCAAAGGTCAACTGTCAACCAAGACTAAATAAACCCCTACTACTGGAACTTCCAATTTAGAACTCTTCCCCACCCCTACTAACAGGAATACACAATTTGCCAGTAACTTCCGGGGTGCTGAGAAATGGGGAACTGAGAGTACTAAAACTAGGTTGGCCCCCCCAGCCACAGCTGGCAGCTAGGAGAGGACCACAGAGGTATTTGAAATGAACAGTACAGCTCTTGACACAAGAGTTACAGAGTCGAAAAAATAAAATAAAATTCAGAGAACAAAAATCCATTCCTGCCAACAGTTTGACCATCTCAGCAGAAACAAATCCTTTATTTCTCATTGAGACTTTTTGGCTGTTTTCTTCTCCTTTTTACCTCTGTATTTCCCAAAGGTTTTTTTTTTTTTTTTTTAATTTTAACTTATTTTTTTTTCAAGTACCATTTCATTATATTTTAGTATTATTTACTTTTTTCCATTCTGTGAGATTGTGTGTTTGTGTGTGTTGTGTCTTGTGTGTGTGTATGTATGTGTGTGTTTTCAGTGCTCAGATTTGGATATAAATATAGATATGGATATAGCTGTAGCTATAGATATTCATATAATTTTCCTTTCATTTTAATTACTTTCCTCACCCATTTTTCTTTTTAGTCTTGGTTTGACTTAGGTTGGGTGTGATTATGTGTGAGTTTGAACTGTTTTCATCGTACATTTCCTTATTTGCTCATACCTCAGATTTTGACCCTTTCATTTCCCCTTTCTCACTCTCTTCTCCCACTAATACCAAATTTTCCTATTCCCCCTTCCTCCCTGTCATTTTTAAATTACTTTTAGTAATTAAATTACTAACTACTTTTACTAATTTCTTTACAGTCAACATTTGCTACCTATCTCCTACCTCTCCTCTGTTCACTGTTTAAAATATTTCAAACTTTCTAGGGGAATTATGCAGTTTAAGTAATTCATTCCCCAGCCATGTTGTAATTTACTAATAGAGTGGTTGATGTAGTGGACACCTACTATTTGATGACAGATCTAGTTCAGTTTTTTATTGTTTGTGCTTATGTTAACTTTTGACCTCACCATTACTACATAGGTGACAGTTAGTGTTTCAGATGTCAAAATAGACACCAGACATTTATCTTAAGGTTGTACATCTGTGTTAAGTCTGTGCTGTCCCTGGCTCCCCACTTCCTCTAAGAGAGATTAGAAAGGGATTGGGGCAATTAAAGTTCACAGAGTAGTGATCCTGTTGCCAAACAATGCTCACAGCTCAACTAACCAACAGTAAATCTCCACACAATCTAGCCCAACCTGAGCCTCAGCAATAATTCAACCCAGAGAATTTGGGAGATAAGCTGGGAGCAGTGGTGCAGGTTTGTAATTCCAGCAACTTGGGAGGTTGAGAGAGGAGGATCACAAGTTTGAGTCTAGTCTTAGCAACATAGTGAAACCCTAAGCAACTTAGGAAGACACTGTCTCAAAATAAAAAAATAATTAAGGGCTGGGACTGTGGGACAGTGTCTCAGTAGGCTGAGTCACTGGTGTGAAAATAAAGAAGAAAAAGAACTGAGGAGACAGAAACCTCAAAGCAAAAACCAGGCCCCGAGGAGGACCAGCCAGAGGGGAACCTCAGGTCCCACTCTTGGACATCTACTCTTACAGTAAAAGCAGAGGAGAATCCCAGAATAAAAATGATGATTACTTACAAAAGGACATGTGTATAAAAGAGGAAGGAAATCTATCAAAATTGATGTGCAAATCCAAGATTCCTAAAAACATGAGAAAACAGGCAAACAAACCTCCCCTCCAAATTCATAGTCCCCTAACAATGTATCCTAGAGTTATGGAAGTCGATGAAATTCCATAAAATTATTGTAAAAACTTATTGCTAAAATGCTAATTAACTAAAAGAAGATATAGGGAACAAATTAAGAAAGCAAATACAGAAGATGAAAGACCATTTTAATAAAGAAATAGAGATATGAAAAAGAATTCTGAATTCAGTTCCACAACTCATGTAAATGAAAGACAAAACGAATCAAATTAAAAATTCACTTGAAAACATCACCAATACATTAGATTGCATAGAAAATAGAACTCCAGACCTTGAAGACACAACTTCAGGACTTGAAGACAAAGTATATAAACTTAAATACTCAGTATGCAATTAAAGGAAAACATAAAAGACTAGGAAAAGAATGTACAAGAACTCTGGGATCAAAAGAACTTTTGAGCAAAAGAACAGACTTAAGAGTTTTTTGGATAGAAGAGAATATGGAGATATAGGCTAACAGTATTAAGAACATTTTCAAATAGATAGTCAAAGAAAACAACACATCAGAAATGAGATAGACATTCACATTCAGGAGACCCATAGGACCCCACATAGACAAGTTCAGAACACAGAATCTCTTCAAGATACATTATAATCAAAATACCTAACATAGAAAATAAAGAGAGAATACTAAAAACTGTGAGAGAAAACCATCAGGTCATATTTAGAGGCAGGCTAATAAGGTTCACTTTTGACATTTCAATTTAGAACCTCAAATCAAGGATGGTCTGAAATGAGGTATTACAAGCTCTAAAAGAAAATAATTGCCAATTGAGATTGCTGTATCCAGCAAACCTCCCTTTTGGTATACCCCGGGATAAAAAAGAAAATTTTTCTTGACATTAAATTCCAGATAAACCCCATACAATAATACTTAGTGATTTCAACATACCCTTATCACCAATGGACAGTTCATCCACACATAAAATCAAAAAAAATATTTCTACCTAAATGATACTACAAATCTAATGGACCTAATAGGCATCCACTGAATATTTCATGCTCAAACAGCTGATATGACCTTATTCTCAGCTGCTCATGGAACCTTTTTTAAAAAGACCATATTGTAGGTCACAATATAAGTCTTAGCAAATACAAAAAAATTAATAAAATTCCATGTGTTGTATCAGATCATAATGGAATGAAACTAGAAATATATTTTGAGAAAGAAAAACTACATAGTATCAATGCAACAAAAGTTGATTATTTGAAAAGATAAATAGGATTGATAAACCCTTAGTCAAACTAATCAAAAGAGAGAGATAACCCAAAGCAACAAAATTAGAGCTGGAAAAGAAGATACCATCACAGACACTTCTGAAATCCAGAAAGTCATTAGAAACTATTTTGAAATTTTATACTTCAATAAACTGGAAAATCTATAAGACATTGACAAATTTCTAGACATATGACCTACTCATATGAACAATGAAAATACAGAAGACCTAAACAGATCAACATCAAGTAATGAGATAGAACCTGCAATAAACAGTCCTACCACAAGGAAAGGCCAGGACCAGATGGATTCTCAGATGAGTTTTATCAAACCTTTAAAGAAAAATTACTACTAGTCTTTCTCAATTTATTCCATGAAATTGAAAGGGAGGGAACATGGCCAAATATGAAGCCAAGATAAGCCTGATACTAAAACCACACAAGCACATATTAAGAAAAGAAAACTATAGACCAATATCTCTGATGAACACAGATGCAAAAATGCTAAATAAGATTTTAGAAAACCACATTAAAAACAACAACAACAAAAAACATTAAGAAGATTGAGTGGGTTCCTCCCAGGGATGCAAGTTTGGTTCAACCTGTGCAAATCAATGAAACTAGCTCACCACTTAAGTAGGAATAAGACAAGGATCAACTCAATAGGTACAGAAGAGATCTTTGATAAAATCTAGCACACATCCATGTTAAAAATGCTAGATTAAACAAGGAGTAGAAGAAACCTTCCTCAAAATCACAAAGGTTATATATGATAAACCCAAAATCAGTGTTGTATTTAATGGAAAAAAACTAAAAGCATTTCCTCTAAAACCAGGAACACGACAAGGATGTCCACTTTAACCACTTCAATTCAATGTAGTTTTCCAGGTTACAGAAGGAAATTAAAATATTACAAATAGGAAAAGAAGAAATCAAACTATCTGATGGCTGATGACATGATCCTATAACTACAAGACTCAAAACAGTCCACTGAAAGACTTCTAGAACTGATAAATGAATTCAGCAAAGTAGAATACAAGATCAATACTCATAAACTAATAACTCTCCTATATTCCAACAGTAATTCTGCTGAGAAACAAATCATGAAGACCATTCCATTCTGTTAACCTCAAAAAATAAAACATTTAGGAATTAATCTCACCAAGGAAGTGAAAGACCTCAACAATGAAATTTATAGAACACCAAAGAAAGAAATTAAAGAGAATTTAGAAGGTAGAAATACCTCCCATGTTCTTGTATAGACAGAATTAATATTGTCAAAATGTCCATACTACCAAAAGCATTACACAAATTCAATGCAATCACCATCAAAATACCAATGAAATTCTTCATAGAACCAGATAAAATGGTCCTAAAATGTCATTTAGAAAAATAAGCGGCCCAGAATAGCCAAAGCAAACCTGAGCATGAAGTGCAATGCAAGAGGAATTACTATACCTGGTCTCAAATTACACTACAGAGCTATAGTAACCAAAAAAGCAAGGTATTAAAACAGACATGAAGACCAATGGAATAAAATAGAAGACACAGAGACAAGCCCACATTCTTTCAGCCATCTGATACTGGAAAAATTGATAAAAAATATATGTTGAATAAAACACAGTCTTCTTAACAAATGGTGCTGGGAAAACTGGATATCCATACGTAGAAGAATGAAACTGATTCCTATCTCTCATCCTGAACAAAAGTTAAATTGAAATGGATCAAAGACTTAGGAAATAAATCAGAAACCTTACAACTCTAGATGAAAACATAATGTCAACACTCTATGTTATAGCCTCAGACAACGAAATCCTCAACAAGCCCCTTAAAACTCGAGAAATAAAACCAAGACTCAGTAAGTCAGATGTTATCAAATTAAAAAACTTCTGCACAGCAAAGGGAAGAACTATGAGCATGGAGACAGCATACAAAGTGGAAGAAAATCTTTGCCAGCTACTTCTCTCACAGGGCATTAATTACCAAGATATATAAAAGACTCAAAAAACTGAACACCGAAATAAACAAACAACTCCCCCACATATACCAATCTATAAATGGGCAAAGGCAATAAAAAAATTTCTGAAAAAGAGCAGCACAAATGGCCAACATACATATTTTCCAAAGTTCAAAATCTCTAGCAATAAGGAAAATACAAATCAAAATTACACTAAGATTTTATCTCACATCAGTCAGAATGGCAATTATCAAGAACCCAAAAAATTAATGTTGGTAAGGATGTCTGGAAAAAGGTACACTCCCACATTTTTTGTGCTATTGAAAACAAGCACAACCACTCTGGAAAGCAGTATGGAGAATCCTCAAAAAACTAGGAAGAGAATCATATATGACCCAGCTATCCCACTCTTTGGTATTTATCTAAAAGAATTAAAATCAGCATACTATAGGGATACAGCCACTTTAATATTTATAGCAGCACAATTCACAATAGCCACATTATGAAATAAGCCAAGATGCTCATCAGTAGAAAAACAGATCATGGAAAATGGTATACACCCACAACAGAATTTTACTTAGCAATAAAGAATGAAAATATAATATTGGCTGCTAAATGGATAAAAATGGAGAACATCATGCTAAGTGATATAAGCCAGACTTAGAACATCAAAGACTGAATGTTTTCTCTCACATGTAGAAGTCAGAAACAAAGAAAGAAGGTGTGTGTGGGGGGAGTGGGGGAGGAATTTGAGATCAAGGGCGAGGGAGAAAGAGGAATGGGAAAGGGGAGAAAATATGGAATGAATTTAACAAAATCAAATTATATGCATTTATGAATATACTCCAGGGAATTTTGCCAATGTGGAAAGTAACAATCAAAAATAAACAGGTTAGTGTGAATGGGGTAGTTTTCCTAATTTCTCTCTCAGAGGATGCATCACTTACAAATAAAAATGCATTAGATTTATGAGCATTAATTTTATATCCTGCTACATTGCTAAATTCATTAATGAGTTCCAGTAGTTTTCTGGTGGAATTCTTAGGATCTTCTAGATAGAGAATCATGTCATCAGCAAATAGGGATAGTTTGATCTCTTCTTTTCCTATTCGTATTCCTCTAATTTCTTTGGTCTGTCTAATTGCTCTGGCTAGAGTTTCAAGAACGATGTTGAATAGTAGTGGTGAAAGAGGGCATCCCTGTCTTGTTCCAGCTCTCAAGGGGAATGCTTTCAATTTTTCTCCATTTAGAATGATGTTAGCTGTAGGCTTAGCATAAATAGCCTTTACAATGTTAAGGAATGTCCCCACTATCCCTATTTTTTCTAGTGTTTTGAGCATGAAGGGATGCTGTATTTTATCAAATGCTTTCTCTGCGTCTATTGAAATAATCATGTGGTTCTTGACCTTAAGTCTGTTGATGTGGTGAATTACATTGATTGATTTCCGGATGTTGAACCAACCTTGCATCCCTGGGATGAAACCCACTTGATCATGGTGCACTATCTTTTTAATATGTTTTTGTATGCGATTCGCTAAAATTTTGTTAAGAATTTTTGCATCTATGTTCATTAGAGATATGGGTCTGAAATTTTCTTTCCTTGATGTGTCCTTCTCTGGTTTTGGTATCAGGGTGATATTAGCTTCATAGAATGAGTTTGGAAGGGTTCCCTCCTCCTCTATTTCATGATAAATGGTGCTGGGAAAACTGGAAATCCATATGCAGCAAAATGAAACTAAACCCATATCTCTCACCCTGTACAAAACTCAACTCAAAGTGGATCAAGGACCTAGAAATCAGACCAGAGACTCTGCACCTAATAGAAGAGAAAATAGGTCCAAATCTTCATCATGTTGGCCTAGGACCAGATTTCCTTAACATGACTCCCAAAGCGCAAGAAATAAAAGCACGAATCAATGATTGGGATAGAGTGAAACTAAAAAGCTTCTTCTCAGCAAAGGAAACAATCAGCAATGTGAAGAGAGAGCCTTCAGAGTGGGAGAAAATCTTTGCCACACACACTTCGGACAGAGCACTAATCTCCAGAATCTACCAAGTACTCAAAAATCTTTACACCACGAACACCAATAACCCAATCAATAAATGGGCCAAGGAAATGAACAGACACTTTACAGAGGAAGATCTACAAGCAATCAACAGATTTATGAAAAAATGTTCAACATCACTCGTTATAAGAGAAATGCAAATCAAAACCACCTTAAGATTTCATCTTACCCCAATTAGAATGTCTTTCATCAAGAACACAGGCAACAACAGGTGTTGGCGAGGATGTGGGGAAAAGGGTACACTCATACATTGCTGGTGGGAGTGCAAGTTGGTGCAGCCACTCTGGAAAGCAGTGTGGAGATTCCTTAGAAAACTTGGAATGGATCCACCATTTGACCCTGCTATCCCACTCCTTGGCTTATACCCAAAGGACTTAAAATCAGATTGCCTCAGTGATGCAGCCACATCAATGTTCATAGCGGCTCAATTCACAATAGCTAGATTATGGAATCAACCTAGATGCCCTTCAGTAGATGAATGGATAAAGAAATTGTGGTATATATACACAATGGAATATTACTCAGCCATAAAGAAGAATAAAATTATGGTATTTGTAGGTAAATGGATGATGTTGGAAACTCTTATGCTAAGTGAGATCAGCCAATCCCAAAAATCCAAAAGCCGAATGGTCTCTCTGATATATGAATGATGATGCATAATGAGGGGGGGAAAGATGGCAAGAATGGAGGAAAGATAGCTAGCATAGAGGGAAGGGAGGGGTGGGGGTGGGTGGGGGATAAAATTAATAACAGAATGTGTGACAGATACCATTGCCCTGTGTACATGCATGAATGCACAGATGGTGTGACTCTACCTTGTGTACAAACAGTGAAACAATAGCTGTACTCCATTTGTGTTCAATGAATCAATAAGTAAATAAAAGAATAAAAAAAATTAAAAAAAAAAAAATAAAAAAATAAACAGGTGAAAGGAAGTTCAATAGAGTAGAGAAAGGAGCATAGGAGAAGGAGGGGGGTTGAGAAAGTGGTGGGGAACAGGGATTGAAATCAAATTTCATGCTTGTCTTATTTTGTCAAAATGAATTCAAATATTATGCAAATTATAATGCTCTAATTAAAAAAGAAGAAAAGAAAACATAACAAAAAATTAAAAACAGTTTCTAAATTCAAGGATTACAATATCAATAAAATTTTAAAGAGAACTCTAAAGAGTTCTCTTTAGAGAGAACTCTAATTTTTAAGAGAACTCTAAAGAGAAAAAACATAGGAGCAGTAATACCACTGATTGTCTACCCATAAAGTTATTTTATTATTTTCATCCATTCAATCAAAAAATAATGCAAGGAAATCCTTGGTTCTATAAAAGATAGGAGTTTTTAAGTTGTTAGAAAACAAAAGGCAAAGAAGCATACATGAGGAAAGAAACAGACATAGATACAGATAGATGACATTTGTAACACCAGTGACAAAGATAGGATCACAAATTGTTATAAAGAGAAAACAATAACTTTGACCTGCACGACATTGAGAATCTGATTGACATCTGCCCTTTCATTAGTAACACAAATGGCCATGAAAAATTGGAGTGGTGCCTCCAAGAGTGAGATAAAATAGTTTTTGTTCTAGCATTATATATCTAAACAGATAATTCTAATTTGCAGCAAAATCAAGGTTCTTTTTTATACACATATACTTAAGAATGTTATGTCTTATGAATTCTTGATTTTTAAAAATGTGAAAATATATTTCAGGAAAATGAAAATGATATTCAAAGAAGTGTGAAAATGAACTTAGAAGTGCAATGTCAAAACTTCTAGAGTGACAGAGATACAGCAAGAAATGAATAGAAAGAAATCTTCCCCAATTAGTGCAGAGTATCAAATCATTCTGAGAAGATCTTGAAGAATTTTGATGAAGACATTAAGCCGTAACTATGACATGTGGACAGGGTCCTGTTTTCCTCACTCAACAACTATGCAAATGCACACTTGCACAACCCAAAGATGGAAGACATATCAAGAAGTAAGTAGTCTGTGATGCAAAAGTGACTTTATTATTATTTTATGAAATTATTCAGCTGGGCTCAGTGGCACACACCTACAATCCCAGTGCCTCAAGAGGCTGAGGCAAGAGGATCACAAGTTCGTAGGCAGCTTCAGCAACTTAGTGACCCTGCCTCTAAATAAAATATTTTTGAAAAGGACTGGGAATGTGGCTCAGGGGTTTAGTGCCTTTATGTTCCATCATCAGTACTAATAAATAAATAAATAAATAAATAAATAAATAAATAAATAAATAAAAACAAAATAATTCTTCAAGTATAGTGAAATATCATTGTGCTGTTAATTCCATTCATACTACTTCACCAACTGGACCCCTTTTCTGCTTTTCTATGTCCTATTATGTAATACAGGAAGCAGACCTTAAAAGTTGCAACTTCTAGGCTTTTTGCTGAATAGCATCCAGTTGAATCTGATGAGTAATAGACACCAGAATTACATAGAAGGCAGGAAGAAATGACATGGGCTATTTCTTCTTCATATTCTCAAACCTAGGTGGCATCACATATGAAGGAGCTCCACCTCTTACAAAAATAATTCCTGTTTCATTGCTTCTCCACCATAGTTGCAGTTACTAGTACCAATGCTATTGCTTAAACAACATTTTGTCTACGCACTGCCCCTGTAGGCCTAGGATAGTAATAGCTTTCCACTGCTCTCTAGGAGCCTCAAAGTCCCTTGAACTGTCTGGGTAGTCTCTTCATCAAAGGAACCTCATTCAGCTTATCTAAATTTGTTTCTTCCTGGACCATTGACTAGTACAAGTGTTAGTATCAAACGTGAGCCCTCCAAAACCAAAAAAAATCTTCCAAGGAAAAACATTGACATTGGATTGTTCACATATTTTATGAACCTACTGTTGAGTTCCTTGCTGGGGAGAAGTAACTCAATAGTAACCATTGATATAAAACCACATTACTCACAATATCATCAATGAAAGGGGCTGAGGTCATGCCTTGCAACAAAGCTTGAACTGGTTAAGGTAGAATTATTTACAGTAACACCAAAACTCTTATTAAGACTATAGGGTATTCCGAAGCTTTCTGACAGTAAGAAAGCTTAAACAAATTTTAAAATAATTTTATATCTTTAAACTCCCAATCCAAGACAAGGGTAGAAAAGTAGAAAGCTTCCATGCCAGTATTAGAAAATAGAAACAAACAGAAAAGAATTCTCTTCTTGAAATAGGTAAATAGACATGAATGAAGAAGTTCCAAATCTGACATTGAGTATAACACAGATGGAATTCCATTTAAAAACCCAACCTCACCCAAGTTCACATGCTAAGATTAAAATGTTGATTTTGAAGGACTAGGATCCTGAGGCTTATAATTGGTACATTTGGACACATTAACTTGAAAATCCAATGATCTAGAACCAATCTCTCCTTGCTTTCTGAAGAAATTAGCTCACTCCAGTGTTTTAAGTCCCCCAAGTTAAACTGGGGTTTTTCAATACCAGAGTGACCAGCAATGTTGCCCTTATAGTCAATCGAAGGTTGCTGGCCATGGGAGTGTATACACAGCGTGTCTTTCACAAGACACTTCTCTTATCTGACAGATGGCCTGAGGTCTAGTTGTCCAACCCATGATCAGGGCTTCCTCATGTGGGAAGCTTGTTTTTATTCTGGAAGATTTAGTGACTTTCATCTGTCCTGTCTCCAGTCTATGCCTTCCTGACTGTCCCTGTGATGCTAAGAACCTGACCTGTGCTCCCTCCATGTCTTGCTGAAAACCTGGCCTGGAGCAGCCCCTAGTTCTTCAGGTGAAGGGTACAAATTCAATCTACCACAACGGTAAGTAATAAGGGAGAAGATTTGACTTACAGATTCTGGGCAAAGAGGGTATCATATTAAGGGCAATCATCACCTAGAGTTACTCAAGACAGAAATAAAGACTCAGTCAAGGAGAAAAGGAGTTTGGCAACTAGCATTATCTGTAAGACAATAGAATATGGATCTTTTTACATTTGCAAGCAAATGCCTAAGGATCAATTTCAAGGAAGTAGTGGGAATGCAGGGAACCCAGTCTGCTGGGTACAGAGATGCCTCTAAGTTCTAATCTCTGATCACTGGCTACAATCATTTAGGTATAAATGTAGTCCTGGAAACTGTGTAAAGTGTAATTAAGCACTATTCTAGTATAAGAAAGTTAAACTTATATTTAAAATACATTGAACAACAACATAAAATTTTAAGAATTTTTTTTTTCCTTAGAAAAAGGAAAAGCAAGATCTATTGCTTTGTTAGCCAAGGAGAAGCACAGGGGACTCCTGTCCCATAGGCTGTGATTCTGCTCAAAGGGAGCAGGGGGCTTTTAAAGAGGTGATTCAGAGGCTATATTCCAAGTGTTCTGTAGGAGTTGTAATTCCCTTGTTAATTTGGGAGATAGTTGTTTCTGAGATCTTGTGGTGCCATCTCCAAAGTCAGAATAGTTTTGTTCCTGTGGTGAGGAACTGTACTCAAAGACAGAGAACTCTGCTTAAGATGGGGAGAAAGGTAATCCTGTTCCCCCTGAGACTGGGGTGACATACTAAGACAGCAATAAAGAAGACAGCAAAGCATCACCTTTTGTAAACACTTAGCACAAAAGCAATCAGTACTTTAGCCATACTCTGGAAACCACGAAGATACTAACTTATAATCACACCAGTGAAAAACAGATTGCATTTATTTATGTAGGAGTTTAGAAAGATTTGTAAATCTATGAGATCAAATTGACTCAGGACAAACCTATGACTCTAAAGTTCTTTGTGATCTTTATTATTAGGCACTCCCATCCAAGAACCCTTCCTTTATAGCCTCCATCTTTACTTTTGGTAGGGCTAATGAGTATACATCTTAAGTTACATTTTTTTTAAAATAACATTGTTTTTCTTTTTTAAAAGTCCATGTTGGACTATACTTAAGCTATACTCTCCTGCCAGGTGTTTAAGACCTAGTTGGTCAAAATTGACCTTGCTCCTATCTACTGTTGAGAGTCAACTGAGATTCCTCAGAGATCACTCTTGGGAACATGTGAGAAGCTTCTTGGTTCCTTAGCCTTCCTCTAGCAGTGGTGCCATCTACCAGGATGGGTCAAGGCCTTGCTGACCATAGACAGCTGCATGAATTCTTTATACCCAGTGTAAGACCTTTCCAGGGCTTCATCAGTAACAGAACTAGCGTGTGATCATTTTACTCAAAACCCTATTCCATCACCCTCTTTGCCTCAGGACCCCCTAATAAAAGTTAATTCTATACCAACATCCAGAGTGAAAACTGTAATGTCAGTTCTGAGAGGAGGCAGAGATGCCAGACAGCTTGCTTCTTCAGGAGTATAGCATGGGAATGGGTCATAAAGACAGTTACCTGGGAAGATTAAATATAAGATGTTTATAATCAGCTGGAACTTGGGTGTTTCAGTGTAAGCATGTGAAAATGACCCTGAGAGCTTGTCTGGTTAGTTAATTATTTAAGCTTAGATTCAAAAGTGGGCCTTCAGTTAAGAAGTCTGAGATACAGAACTTCCCTTGAAAGAAATATTTATGCTTAGTGAAAGAAAAGTACTTGAAAACTCTGAGGTGGCTGTTATCTTTAGGCAGGGGATAAAGGTGAGAGATGATGCTGTGGTACTGTGCTGTCTGATTTTTATGGATCCCTGAATAGAAAAGGGCAGATAGAATAATTTAGTTGTCAGAAATTATCAGTTGGGCCACAGTTACCTTTCCAGGCTATAGGAGTAGAAAGGTAACTGTGATGTTCTTGTACTCAAGTTTGTATGTCAGCAACTAAATCAAGAGTCTCCAGGACCTAACTCTTCTAGCCATGCCCCATCTGTCTACAGTTTCCACTCAGTAGTCCTTTGAAATTATTAATTTAAAGGGATTAATCCACTGATTAATTTGCTTCACCTCTGAATATTGCTACATTGGATCATGTTTCCAACACACAAAATTTGCAGGGGACTCTTCATTTCTATACTGTTACATCCTGAATGAATCTACCAAACTGGTGCAGTTTGTTTCTTTCTTTTGTCCAAGTGCCCTCTACTCATGGGGTTTTGTCAATAGAAGGGAGTTGTGTACTCTCACATGTTGATAAAGAACCACAAATTCTGGTCATATATTTAAAGAATCAATTTGTTTATATTTATATGTTAAAGGCATTGATAAAATGCAAAATCATCAATTCTACTTTTATGTAGTTACTTGTGGACAGGTGCAGAATTTTATAACAATAAATAACAACAAAAAGGAAAATAACCTAAATATCCATCTGTCAGGTTGAATAAGCAGTTGAATTATATTAAGTCCAACAAGTTTACATAGCAATCCAATTTAAAATTGCATACAAAATCTACAAATTCATGATAAACTAACACCATACTTACTTTGAATAAAACATAAACTTTTAAAATAATAAAGGAAATGTTATGTATATACACTCATCAAATATTAAAGGTATCAATTATTATTTTCCATACTTACATTTGTACTAAAGGTATAAAATACCTAAGTGGAATTATTACATATCAACTGCCTGACAATTAGTTTGGAAAGTTAGAAAGCAGGAGAAATAGGGAGATATATTCAAATGTTTCACTCTTAAAAATCATGAGAAGTAAAAAATTAAAACATTGATTTATCTTATTAGTTGTAAGTGGATGTCTTTTATGTTGTTATTTTTACTTCTCTACATCTTTTAATAATATCCTTTTTATGTTTATTGTGGTTTTAACTCAATAAACCTAATATAACACCAGCTTGACTCTCTTAACAATTTTAAGTGTATTGTATTGTCATCTATAAGCACAATCTTGTGCAACAGATCTCTAGAGATTTTTTATCTTGATTTACAGCTTTAATTATGATATTTGTGCAATTCACTATCAGCTAACAATTCCAAATTTCTAATAACATTCAGATATCAACTGACATTTTGGCAGGACAACAAATATAACATATATAGTTGTAAAATGTGTCTTTCATCAGACAAACACCTTTTATTTCCATTTTTGTTGACGGTATAATTTCTTCTGTTGACTTGGTGAGCCGTTTCTTGCCATGTGCAAGAATCTTTTCCCCTTTTACATGTTCGTTTCCAGTTGATGTCAAGTTCTATCACATGTATCTTAACTGTATGTTTTTCATGTTTAATGACTGAAGGCAACCTCTTTACCTAGCCCTGTAGCATTGATATAGCCTCTTAATTGACATGTGCTTCAATGTCTCTCTCAACCCATGCAAACACGTACCACCAAATTTTCCTTCAAGAAGATAAACTCTTGGATGTGCTAACATAAAAAGGTGGTGGTCATAGTATTGGCTTTAGAAAGGGAATCTGCTCAACTAATTAGAATCCTTGTATTTCTTGTTTTAATACAGCATTTATCTAGAAGACACCAGGATTGACTGAATCTTATGAACAGGGGCTTTTGCCTCCATCAGAAGTAATTTTATTAATTTTCCATTCCTTTTAAATCCCTGTACTTTGAGAAGACAGAGAGGAAATGAGGGTAGGAAGAAAGAGTATGAGATGGAGTGTGTGTGTGTGTGTATGAGGTGTTGTTATGGTGTTGGGAGTGATGGAGGTGTGTGTGTACATGTCTATTTAAAATAAGAAACTTAAGATTTTGGGCAGCCTGACTTTCACTAAAAAAGCAGACAACATATATTTGAGTCCGTGGAGAGGCCCTAACTTAGTGTCATGGAGAGGCCCTAACTTAGATAATTTCATCAAAGTATGTTCTTCCCCTTGTTGCAGGACATAGTGAGGAATCTGGCTGCTCCTTCAAAACCTATGTGATTTTTCAGGCCTGACCATAGGTGATTCAAAAGGCTTTGTGTGGCGGGCCTCACGGAGGAAGGTCCCTGTTCACAGTGAACTTGGTCATAGGGGAGTTGCCATCAGGGCCTTAGGTTCTCTGGCCAGCCACACTCACATACATCCTAACCCCTTGTTCTTTGTTGCCTAGGTCTCTATCTGAGGTCTTGTTTCTAGTACTTCAGGACCACCTGTTGAGTCCTTTTATCAAGGAGGAGGAGGAAATTAAACTTACCCTCGTTTTCACTTAGTACCCACTCATTTTCTACTTTCAGCCTCTTGTCTCCCCTTCCTCCTGATTTCAGGGTTCATAGAACTGCCAGAGTCTTTTATTTAGGCCTTTCCAACAGTGAGGAAACCTGATATCTGTGTTCCTCCATCTGGCACTCAAAGAATGTGCTTGCCTTGGAGCAAAATGGAAATCATTTCCATGGTTTCTGCCTCTTGGTTATTCCACTGCATTAATGGTTAAAGGCTTAACTCTTCCATTTTGGGTTATTGCTTCCATAGGCCACTCTACCACCCGACAACTCAGGGGATATACATGTTGTCTCTCTCTCTCTCTCTCTCTCACACACACACACACAC
Organism: Glaucomys volans; assembly: GCA_020662805.1. NCBI lineage: Eukaryota > Metazoa > Chordata > Mammalia > Rodentia > Sciuridae > Glaucomys > Glaucomys volans. Next base: position 1,498,989 of record JAJEJO010050027.1, on the reverse strand, counting down.
CCACACACACCCACACACAGAGATCAGCTGGGTTCCTGGCTCGTACATGCTGGTATCGAGGAGGAAAGAGAAAATCTATTATCTCCATCTCCCTCAGGGATGCCCTCGTCTTTCTCCTGTCTGCTCAACCCCCTTAAGAGAACATTCATGTTATTTTTTTTATTAGTGCTGTACATTATTTATCTACAGGATGCATCTTAAATCTCTCATTCATGGAAAAACTTTGAAATGAGTTGGTCAAGTTTCCTTTCCGCTGCCAATTTATATTGTTTACTAAAATTTTTATTTTATTTCTTATACTTTCTAATTGGTGTGAGAAACTTTCCATCTTTATTTTAGAATAAATATATGAAATGTTTTATTGACAATACTATATCTCAAATGTCATTTTTGTATTTTTTATTTTTAGCTTTTTGTATTTTTTTATTTGTACTTTTTAGTTATACATGATAGTAGAATGTATTTGGACATATCATACATACATGGAATAGAACTTCCCATTCTTATAGTTATACATAATGTGGAGTTCCACTGGTTATGTACTCATATATGAACATAGGAAAGTTATGTACAATTCATTCTACTGGTTTTCTCTTTCCCATTCCCATCCCCAATCCCTTTCCCCTATTACCCCATCCCAATCCAGTGACACCCCCACCTCTGCCTATTGTGAGTCAGCATCTCTATAACAGAGAGAACATTCAGCCTTTGGTTTTTTGAGATTGACTTGCAAAAGTCTGTTTAAAAAATAGCATAGCTTAAGTTTTCTAGGTAAAGGAAGTTTTTTGTTTCTTGTTTTTCATAATAAACTCCAACCATCATCAACCTAAAACCTGAAATGAAACCCTTACTACATATTTTGTGAGTGGGGAAACAGGTCTTTGTATAATGGATATTTACCTGAGAAAATGTTCTTCATCGTAATTGCTCATTTCCTGAAGACTTAATTGTGATATCCACCTGTATTTTGAGAAATATTATAATACACATAATCTCAAGTCAAATTTTTCTTTATAATTCTCCATTTCCCATATCTTTGGCAATGAGAAAAGTGAATTATAATTGATATCATATCTATTCCTTTCTCTCAATTTAAATTATAAATGGACTTATCAATGTGGCTTTATGAGCATTTTCTATTTCAATATAAAATTGAATAGAAAATTTTTAATGTTTTATACAATGTAGGATCTAAATTTTCTTCTGTTATTTTGGAACTTATGAAACTCCTGTTTTATTTTAAGATCCATAAGAACAGACATGGTTCCCATCTTTCTATTTTCTATATAGTTACAGACAATACTTGTCGTATCATAGGAGTTCAATATATAGATAGATATTTTTTTAAGATATAAAGGAAATACTAGTGCTACAGGAAATAAAAAGACTATTAGCAATAGGATATCAGATGTCATTTCTTCATAAGATGGCTTAATATTTGTAGGCAAAGGGAGTTTTTTATATAATAATTTATGAAATGTTAAGGAAGGTCTCAATTATAGAATTCAGAATTCTAAAACAAATTAATACACAAATTAAACTTCATAATTAAAACCAAGCAGTTATCATTTGTATTTGACCAAAGTGGAATGAAAGTTTTCCTTCTGTTTTTTCATTATGCATATCACACAATTACTATTATACACAAGACATTGTGAATTTTCCTTCAATTAAATGCAGCTATTTCTAAAAGTCTTATTTTTGACAAGTCAAATATTGAAGGCAGATATAGGTGTCTAGGATCTTAAAACTCTAGCAGATGGTAGATAATTTGTGATTGTGTGTATTGGTGGTCGTGTCTTTGTCTGATAATGATACTCCGTAAAATCACAACATGAGAAAAAAACTGAAGGGAGGTTGTGGATGTGTTAGAGAACAAAAACTTTTGTGACCGCTATTGTCTTAAAAGTGGATAGAAGAAAAGAGATGGAGCACAAAGGTGGAAATATTTTTGTCTCTAGGTTAGACACCAAAAGGACTTCTACAAAGAGTGAAGATTAGCCTCAAAATAGATATGGTATGTATTAAGGGTTTCTAATTCGGTTTTCAATGGCTTTGTCTTTTCCCTTCTCCCTTATCTGGTCCAGATGTTCCCCTTCTTCCTTCTTTGTTCTTGGGTCCTCCCCCAATTAGGGAGAGGTCATTGGATAACAGACAACCTGGTCAAATCAGTATGGAGTATTTATGGTTTCCCAGGAAACCTTTCATGTCTTCTGATTTCAGGGAAAACTTTTCTGTAGGGTATTTTAAAAGACAATTCATGGTCTACTTTCTCTATGTTTGAAGACTGAACTAACATTTACAACAGTCTCTCAAACTAAGTTTCATTAAGTGTTTGATATTAAGACATTAGTTAATAGTCTCAAAGAACTGCATTAATAGCATTACATCAGAACTAAGTGTATAGATTTGGATAAGAAGGAAGATATTAATGGGAGCATAATTAATTTACACCTTTCCATACTAGGTCAGAGTTGAGCACAGGGCAGTCTTTCACACAGCAAGAAAATTTATTAAAATGAAATATAAAATTTCACTTACTAGTAAATAGCAATCTATTCATTCTCCCACGTATTTTCAAAATTAGTTCCAAACATCTTTCAAACCTACAGCATTTTAACAAGAAACAAGTAGCAGTAATTGCTTACAATTTCTGTCCTTTTTCAGATTCTGAGGAGTAAAGTTGAATAGAAACTTTACAGATTAATTCATCAAGTATAATTTTAATCCCACAAAGCTATACCTCTTAGTGAATAAATTATTCTTACATTCATATTGTACTTAAAATATTCTAACCTATTTGAAGGTGCAAATTATGTATTATCAATGATATATATCAAATGATTACACTTTTCCTGAAAATAAACATGTACTACGTAAATTATAAAATTAAATTATTCAACTTGTGTGGCCTCTCCTTGTGGGATGAATAGGGCATAATGTTCAGGAGTCTTTAACCTGCTTATGAAGACAACATAAAATAGTTCTGAAACCATTATTTCCAAATTTTAAACTTAATGAGTCAATATGGAATTGGCAAGGAACTTCTTTACCTAACTAAAAGTATCAGCTGAGAAATCTTCTTTATAAAATCGGTGACTAAGTTAAGTTTTAATAGAATCTCAATAATTTTGCAAGCTCACAAGTTTTAGGAATAAATATAGACTTGTATTTTGTTGCAACATAAATTTCATGAATTTTGGTTCAGTGAGAACATATTTAAGTCAAAATCATTTAAAAACTACATTTAAAATGTCGTCTGCAAGATAAAAAAGTAATAAAGTGATACATTACTGAAATAAGCTAACTTATTCTTAGATATTCATTATGCAAACATTCCTCCAATAATATTTTTAAGGGCCTACCATATGCCAAGTGCTTCAAAAATCAGTAAAATATAGCTCCTATCATAAAAATATATGCTATGATATATACGAATATATAAAAATATGATATGAATATATAAAAAGTTATATTGCAATAAAAAATGGATGACATTTGATAAAATTAAGTGAATAGAATCAAGTGAAACTGAACAATGTTTATATGTATAGGACTGAATTAATCAGATGAAGGTGTACTCACTAATATTTGAGACCAGATCTACTGTATTTTTGAAGGGGATCCTAACATGAGGATTCCTATAGAAAGAAGTAACTACGATGATAAATGAATCTGGATATCATGTAACAGGAACAATTAAAGGCAAAGGGGATAAGTATTATGGGAGCTAATAAATTCTATTAAAGAAATGTACTTCTTTAAAAGATAATGTGTTTTAAAAGTTAAAAATGCTATTTAAAAGCAACACCATGCATTTTCAGAATTGTTTCATTAAAAAGACCTAGAATCAACTATTCTATGCTAGAGAGTGGTAAGTTTAGGGTCAGTATGAAGAAAAATTTTATTAATTTGAACCTAACAATGAAATAGACTGATTCATGAAGTATTTGAGAAAAAGTAGGATGCCAGAAATAACAAAGAAAAAATTCCTGCATCAGTTATATTACAACCTACCCAAGAACTCTACATAATTTTATAATTCTGCTTCTATGAATAATTTTATGCACTTCTAAATAAAATACTGAAAATACCTAAGCAAGGCACATGATACAAATACCCTATATTTATAACTATTGATCATGATTATTAACATTAATTTGGTATCAGTATCTACAGAGTGATATTTTCAAGCACTTTTAAGATATCTAACAGTATTTGCAGTACACAGAGTAATCTCTAATTGGTGATCCACCTCTCTTATCTCCTACTTCTTTATTATAGCTCAATGTGTTAAACTATCAGGAAAGCTTCTAATCTGCTGTCAGGTGCAACAAACCAGACAACTAATCTTGCTAAATCAATAAACTTAACTATGCATACAGTTCTGAGTCAGTAGTTCCTTGCTTGAGGGAGGTCAATTAAAGTGGAATGAACTTTAGGACAGGTACCTGATAAGCCAAGAGGCAAATTCTATTTTCTTTCATATTTGTGATTATGATCCAAATCAGATGCCATTCAAAAAATTTCTCAGATATTAAGTGATAACAAAAGAAGAAGAGGAATTTTTGTAAAGTATGTCTCTATTATACTTAAAAATATTTGCAGTTTTTGTTCTGATTCATTTCATTTGGAGAGATAAAGATGGTGATGTTTATTTTAAACAAGTAGAAAACAATTCATAAGAGGAAGGAAGAAGCAGAGAAAAGCCATGTAAATAATAACCAGGCCACACTAAAGCAAGAAGATCACTTAGGTAGGATTGAAAAAAAAAATAGAAAGGATAGATAAGGTGAGAAAGTCAAGTTATTAGAAGACATTTTATGTCAAAAGGAAGGGAAGACTGAGCAACACTAATATATATGGACATTGTATTTATACATACATGCATAGGTACACACTATCTTAATTCTTCTGGTTATTTTTCTAGTGTAAGAAAATAATACACAAGTGACACTAACTTTTTTTTTTAACTGGAGATTGAACCAGGGGCACTCGGCTACTGAGCCACATCCCCAGCCCTATTTTGTATTTTTTTATTTAGAGACAGGGTCTCACTGAGTTGCTTAGGGTCTCACTAAGTTGATGAGGCTGGCTTTGAACTCGTGATCCTCCTGCCTCAGTCTCCCAAGTGCTGGGATTACAGGTTTGCGCCACCGCTCCTGGCGACACTAACATTTTTAATAACCATATTAAAATCCATAGTCTGATCATTTTTAACTTTTAAAAACACTCAGAGTAATAATGAAAATGCATTACACCAATATTCCTCAGTCTTGAATAATTTGAGGACCCCGTTGGGGTATCATTTGGTCTGTTAAGAATGGTAAGAAAGCATCACTTACATGTTATGATCAATTCTCCTTTCATTATGGTATGTAAAGCAATCATGGTCAATTAACAAAAAAAATACTGTATTAACCCAGATGATAATGTTTTGTTTTTTTTTTCAAATAATCATGTGATTCAGAATGTGTACATACAATATTTTGGCCAAAATTTTAAAAAGTTATATGTTAATAAACATCATTTAAAACCTGCATTTTGAGAAACCAGTTCCAGAAACAGTGTTAGTAAGTAGTGGGACAAATAATCTTGAAATGCTTTTCTCTCTTGGCGGTGGAGACATTTTGATCCTTGATGCTTTCTGGAGCTTTTGTTTTGCTGGAAAAAGTGATGAATTAAGTAAAGTAGCAGAGTTTCTGTAAAATCTCTAATTTTTATCACATCAAGCAACACCCAGAAGAAAGGAATTATCCGTGAAGGCATGGAACAAAGAATGAGAGATTAAACCCACAGAAATTGGGTATCTGTAGGAAGACTTGGGGAGTCAAAAGAGAGTCAGAAGAGCACCCATTTGATAAGTTCCGAGAGAAAAAATTTTAAGAAATGTTGTGATTGTTTACAAATGTAATTATATTTGCCTTTTACTTTGGGAGGTTTCAGTTTTTTTCCTTTTTTTTTCCTTTAGGAAGACCAACACACACACACACACACACACACACACACACATACATACATATTTAATTTGATGTGATAATAAAAGACATAACTCCTAGTTTTATACAGGTTACAAATGACTTTATGGTTGTTTTGATTTATATGCTGGGAATCCAACCCAGGACCTCATGCATGTTAGACAAGCACTCTACCCACTCTGCTGCATCCCCAGCCTTCACAAATGTTTTTTGATTACACATACATTGATACATTTCTTCCAGTTACCAATAACTGTTCTTGATTTTAACAGCTTTCATTCTGCTGGATATCCCACCAAATTACTTTCCACCTGGTTACCAGTGTATCTTTCCCCGTTCCGTCATTTTCTTGTATACTAACATAGTTAGCACTAAGTCATAATACACTGAGCACATTTCTAGTGCATATAAATATCTTATTGTTATGTCTTTGCTGTTTTTTTTAAATACCATTCAGTACTGATTTACCATCTGTTTTATGTGTGAGTCACTGGTAACACCATTTGTGATATAAATTCTCTCCTTTTTCTTAATCTAAAGTCACAAGCAATATCATATGTGATAAGCACACTTTCCTTCTTCTTAAGCCTAAACCATAACATCTCCTAGCCATAGGCATATGCATATGGATAATTTTATCACAGTGACATTTTGAATATATAGAGTTCAGCATCTATGCCTCCTTCATTTTTGTGACTTAACACAGTAGCTAGTTTAGCACATGGCAAATAGAGGTGCTCAATTATTATTTAATAAAGAAATGAAATTATTCTTAGTTAGCTAAAAAAATAACATGAGCAAAAGGCTTTCTAAATAATACACTCACTATTAATATTTCTGTTAAGTCAGTGTGTGCTTTCCATATGCTTGATTACATATAGAGAGAGTGGTAATATAATATATATATATATGTGCATATATTCCTACACACATACATACATATATAAACAAATACATATATTTTATACATATAATTTCCAGAATTAATTTCAATTGTGGGAACATTTTCTAGTAAATACTTTTTAAATATAATATATTCTTCAAAAATTAAAAAATTGAAGAAAACTTCATAGTAAACATCAAACATGTTCATGTAAAAATTATGAAATAGATCTGCAAAACTTATAAAACCAGCACCAAGTAAAGGTGTCAAAGAATCACAGATAATCCCCTACATCTCAATTAAATTGTCCTAATTCTTTGTTGTAGAGCCTACTCTGGGATACTACTGTGGAGTTAAAAGGGAAGGAATATAATTACTTCCAAAGTCTAATGAGTGGGTGAATGACCAGAGAAGAATAGTGTGGTTGAAAAACAAAAGTGACACCTATAATATACAAGAACGTGCATACATACATATCCTGAAGGAAAGAGAGGACAACAGACAGGAATAAGAAATGCAGATGGATCCAGCTTACTTGTCAAAATCCCCACCCTAGTTCATTAATACGTAAACGCTATTTAACAATGATTATTAATCACAAAGAAATTTGTGCAGAAAATAGAAGAAAATGATCATAAGCTGAAGACAGAACACACAGCAAAGGAAGAATTACTTAAGGAAATACGAGATGATCTCATAGAACTCACCAACCTCTAGAATAAATTATAGCCTGCACAGTATGCCTTTTTAAGGCACCAAAAAGAAATACAGAGTTTCAAGGAATAGTGAGGAAAAAGAAGATTCAAAGTGACTGTACCCTCTATAAAGAAGGGTGAATACCAATGAAATCATCAAACTGTATTTCCTTAAGTGAAATAAATAATCTTGTCTGAAAACATATCAGGAAAGTGATTAATCCCAATAAATATGATTGAAAGCATTTTAAAGATGTGGTAAATAAAACTAAGGACATCACAACAGAAAATTGAAAACAATGAAATCCTTATGAACACATTGAATACAAAAATGTGAAGTGGAGAAGAAAGAGATAAATACATACCCTACTGTTGAAAATGTTTTAAAAAATGACAGTCTAATTTCTGTTGCTTTTTTAAAAATAATACTTCTCAATATTAAGTATACTCTCAATTTTGCTTTGAGTGTTAATCAATATATGAAGTTTGTTTGAATCTACTTTGTTTTTACAGTGCTTATTTCTAGAAAGTTAGAGTTTGGATTTTTTAGGCTTTTTCCAGTTTTCTTTATCATGTGAAAAGTATAAGAGGCAATATCCTTTGGACAAGTATTTTCTAATTTCTGTAAAATTTGATTTTCATTATTATAATTTTTTCAAAGATCCTTCCTTGGTTTATACCCAGAGGACCTAAAATTAGCATACTACAGTAACACAGCCACATCAATGTTTATAGCAGCTCAATTTCCAATAACTAAACTGTGGAACCAACCTAGATGCCCTTCAACAGATGAATGGATAAAGAAGATGTGGTATATATACACAATGGAATACTACTCAGCCATAAAGAAGAATAATATTATGGCATTTGCAGATAAATGGATGGAACTGGAGATTATCATGCTAAGTGACATAAGCCAATCCTAAAAACACAAAGACCGAATGCTTTCTCTGATAAGCGGATAATGACATAGAATCTGGTTGCGTGGAGGGTGAGAGAGGAATGGAGGATCTTTAGATTATGTAGAGGGAAATGAGACGGGGAAGGTTAGGGTTACGAAATGTGGTGGAATGAGACAGACATCATTACCCTATATACATGTGTGATTAACAAGAATGATAAAAATGTACATCATGCACAACCATAGAAATGAAAATTTGTACGCCATATGTGTACAGTGAATCAAAATGAAGTCTATAAAAATAAAAAAAAATTTTAAAAAAAATCCTAGGAACATCTTAAGTTCTCAGTAAACTTCCTAAGTGATTGGGTAAAAGACTTCAAAAGATGTAGAGCTTTTGGATTGAGGTTTTTGATCTAGTCATACACTCTGCAATTTTAAAAATAATTAAAATATAATTAATTTAAAATCACAGACCTAATTCTTAGTAATTTTTTCCTATATGGATAGTATAAAATTAATAAAGATAGGAATAATTGGTTCCATGCACAAATATATAAAGTAGTCAGTCATATTTATATTGCCTGCAATAAGAAGATACAGAATTTCCATACCCAAAGATAAAAATGAGATTAAGGGACTAGAATGATGGAACTCCTCTTTAAAATATACTATACTATATGACTATTACCAGTTAAGAAGTCCTCTCTGGGAAAGATTTTTCTCTGTTTGTGTTTTCTATTTGTGTTAGTAAGCATTCCATTACTGTGACAAAATACCTGTGATAATAAATGTAAAAAGAGGAAAAGTTTATTTGGTCTCAGTTTTGGAGGTTTTAGTCCAGGGCTGGTTGGCCTTGAGACAGTGGCAAGGCAACATATCATGGAGAGAAGTCCAATGTAGAGTAGGAAGCTCTCCTCTTGCCAGCTAGGAAGTAGAGAAAGAGGAAGATGCTGGGGTCCCAATAACTCCCTCAAGTCACATTCCCTGTGCTCTGACTTCCTTCTCTAAGTCCCACCTCTTAAACTTTCTGTCACCTTCTGATACAATAGTTTTGGACCAGGACTTTAACATGTCCAGTTTTAGGGGACATTTCATAGCCAAACTATAGCACCATTTTAAAAGCCTATTTTCACTTTGTTTTTCTCTCTAAAGAAGTTCTTTTTTATCTTAGCACTATTAAAAAAGTAGATCATAAAGTAGATCAAAGATTTACCTTAACAAGTGTATAAAACTCTATAGCAATACTTTATACTCATTTTATTTTTGCACCACTTCTGGGTTCACCTACTAGTACACTATTGTTTTCTTTTGCCTATTTTTAAAAATACAATTTAACTTATTTATTCTCTCAGAAAAACCCCTGCAGTCACAGTTGGGTGTTATGAAATAACCTAATAATAAATAGAGAATGTAACAACTTTCAGCACACCTGGATCATTCACAGCTCAGATCCCCTGAATCATTCCCTCTCCCCATAGTTGTCCTTAAATCTCTGTTTTCTCTTCTCTCATTCACCTCATCCCAGTAGATTAATGTCATTTAAAAAATCATTAAGAGATTTATTCCTTTTAATGAGATTTTGACAGAAAGAAGAAAATAATGCATACATTTACCTGAGTATGGTAATTTTACAGCTGTAATTTAGATAGTCCAACCCAGTTGTGTTTTGGTTAGGTTGTAATCCAGCAATATGAGAAATGTCAAAATTTCTTTGAATTATTTAAATAGTGTTCATCTTGGTAAATTATCTGTTTTACCATTCAGAATAACACTCCTTTATATGCATTATGGCCCTACCTTATTCCTCTTACATCTTTCTCTTTAAAAGTGTTTGCAAATACATTCCATTTAGCTCCAGTCCACAATATTTGATTTCTTCTGCATTTTCTGCATTTCGTTCTCAAACTACATCAGATCTCTTTCTCTTTATTTGCCGGCTTCTGCAATATAATAGAATCCAGAGATAACTGTTAGTTACCAGTAACAGTAACAGGGAGAGAAAGGGAGTCATATTGAGTAGGTAAAAGAAGGATCCTTCAGAGTCAGGAGCACAGAAAGTCCGAGTACTTTCAAAAACAAATATATTTGGCCTAACACACTTATTAGTTTTCCACCGTTATTCTACTTAATGAAATACATGGGGTATTTTAATTTAAAACACTGAGACAAAAACTAACAATAAAATCCCCAACTTCTTTGTGAACAAAAAATGGTGTTAATTACAGGCTCTTAAAGGCATTAGAAGATATGAATAATCATGGGACTTCTTTTATTCTCTCTCTAAAAATATAGCAAAATGAATGAAAAATAGGAACATTATTTCATCACATTTCTAGTTCATAAAAGCTAAAGTGTAGGATCAAAAAAATCTAGTTCCATCAACCTGAAAAGAGAGATTTTTGCTTCATCCCATATCTATGCTATGTACACCAGGAAGCAAAGATAACATATTATAAAGGTCTTGACTTCCTTGACCCTCCCTGGAAGAATACAATTCACATGTAGCCATGAGTGTCACACAGATTACATAGCCACAGTTATGAAGGCCACAAAGTTTATATGAAGTTACTATTCTCATTCATTATTGGTAATGCTGCATCCTTGGTGAAAAATAAATAGAGGTCATTAACATTACTTTTGGAATTGGTCCAGGCTTGGGGGAAAAGGCTTGGAATAAATAAGACAATGAGAACACATATTCACTCAAATTGTTTGCATTCTAGAGCTTAACTTCTGTACCACCAAAGATTGTGGGTCAAGAGCAGAAACTCCAGAAGTCCAGGCAGACTGTAAAGGTATAGTCATCAAAACTTTTTATATAGGATACAACAGATATCCAACCATCCAGAGTGGAAATGGAAAATCAGTCTTCTCAGAGTATATTTATTGGTTGAATAACAAGTATGGCCAAGAGACAGGAAGCAGAGTGGATAAAGAAGGCTATAATTTAATACTCATGGGGCAACCAGGGATTGAGTCCATCCTCATGTCTCCCAGTTACAAAAACACTAATTCTAGGTTCCTGGTCTCACTCCCTATTGGAGGCTTCTACATGGCCTGGTTCAGGGCATGGTTCAAGGGTTAAGTCAATGTGCGACGACTGCTATTGACAGATCTTTAGTAAGAGGAGCAGAAGCATTCACTGAGGGGTGTATAGGTGCAGTGCTCCAGAGAGATACTCTGAACAAATGAATGTGGAGAACTACATTCCTTTACAGGCCTATTTATGAACGTGGAGAACTACATTCCCTTACAGGCTTTATTGTGATATATATAATGATTCTGCCTGGAAACAAAGGAAACCACTAATGCAACAACAAATAAACTCAATTTTAAGTAAACTAAAAAAAAATTTTTTTTTCAGGAAAAAAATTATTTTTTCCACGTATTAAAACTAGTTTAATCTTTTGTTTTCTTTTGTTTATTAGAGCATTAATTTTAATACTTCATGTATAAGAGAATTCTAAGCTATCCAAGTCAGTCAGAAATATTGGTATATTGCTTGGATAAGACCACTTTGAAATACTCTCTATGAGTCATACTGGAGGTCGAAGAGACTTCAATTTATTATTTTTTCTGTGATGTTATTCTGTCCTTTAAGAATTTTCATATACAATTTTAGAGAAATTACCTTCCTCTTGTGAATATTTCAGTCAGATAACATCTATATGAACAAGTTACATTTTGAAAATAGAAAATTTTTATAAATTAAAACCCCACTTTTTTCTCATTGCTATTTTAAAATAGCAAAGGTTCCTCAATCTTAGAAAGTATTAATTGCCCATAATGAAATTCAATTTGGAATGTGAAACTATTGAAGTATAATTTTCTACCAACTATCAGTCCACTAGTCATGTATATGCCATTAAATATTTTCCAATAAAAAACTGTTGCTAGCAAAAGTCATATTAAAGAAAACCATATCAATAAGTACAATTTCTTAAAATAGCAAAAATATCTTGAAGATGGGTGAATTACATAATTTTGCCATTTTCAATAGTCACTTTTCTGACTCTTACTAAATTTTAATTATAGCAGACATTGCTCAAGACTCATCAATGCCATTTAGATGAAAAATTCATTAAAAATCATGCTAAAACGCCTCTTGCTTTCAAACTTCAGTGCATATGCTATGGAGTTAACAAAGATAAGCAATTTTGAAATACCTACTGCAATAACTTTTGCAAATATAATTTCCTTGCTAATTTTTACTATATTGTTAATTTTTCTACTCATATAATCAACAGTTCTGTTTTGAATGAAAGACCATCTTATTGTGTAAATTGTATTTCCTTTAAAATGTATTTAGAAGATTAATGGATATTTGGTTGAACCATAAATATATTAGCATAGTCTCCATACATATTACATTTCAAGTTCACTGAAAAGCCCACTAGTACATTGTAAAATATGCAGAGAGAAGATGGGAGTGTAGTTAAGGGGATGTTATGGTTTGAATATGAAATATCCCCCAAAGGCTAGTGTGTTGAGGCTTGTCTCCCAATGCAGTAATGTTCAGAGGTGGGGATATGGTGAAGTGATTGGATTGGAAGGGCTCTGACCTCATGAATAGATTAATCTATTGAGGCACTGAGAGCTGTATGGATTACAGGGAGATGGTGGGAACTGGAGGAGGTAGGATCTAGTTGAAGGGTGTGGGTACTTGGGGGCATGCGCTCAAGGACTATGTCTTGTCTCCAGCTCCATCCTCTTTGCTCCCAGCCACCATGAGGTGAGGAGCTTTCCTCCACCATGCTCTTCCAATACAAGGTACAGCCTTAGCACAGATCTCTAGAAATGGAACCAGTAGACTATGGATTGCAACCTCTGAAATCATGAGCCAAAATAAATGTTTCTTCCCTTAAATTGGTTTTCTTAGGTATTTTGTCAAAGTGATGAGAAGCTAACCGGTGGTTCCAAAATAATGTGTATAAAAATAGACAAAATTGAATTTAATTAACCAATAAAGGACAAATCAATTTTTGAAATATACCTTATTTGATGCATGAATTTTATAACAAATTTTATTAATTCACAAATGATTAACTTTGCATTTCTAGTTTTTAAAGCACTAATGATATTTGAATGTACCCAGAGGAAACAATCTCTTTCAATTTTTGTAGTTGTGGTATTAAATGTTCTACTCCCTGCTTCTTATATTCTATAGAAATTTAGGATGTTGGTGCCTGTATGAGGTCTTTTTTCCCATCTATTTCTTAACACAATCTTTCTCTTATATGACACCTTTCATTTCCAACCTGCATTATGTCTAACTATCTTTCCAACTACTCCATTAACCTTGATCCTTTCTAATCTGTCACCAGGCATACTTCCAGGGAGTTCTTTCACTGGCAGATTTCTTAAATGTCTAATGTGACATTTAATCACATTTTACTGAAGCTAAACAAAATCTCTACTTTGTGTTTACTCAATTACCAGGGTAGCTAATGAAAATGGTTCATTCAGGTTTATAGAACTATATTTGAATATAAATTAACTTGCTATCTGTAAATGTTAATCAGAGCATTGACAAATTATAATATTCTGTGAAGTTATATTTAGTTTCAAATTTTCAAAGAAAAAGAAGTTCCTGTGATATAAACCTAATTGGCTGTTGACATCTTCATTTTTAAAATCCCTCTGTAAGATATAGAATAATTTATATCTGTTCTCATGTTTCTTCTTTTTTATAATGCCATGAACTATAACTATAGCATTGCTTTAGTGCCATGGTTTGAATGTTTGTGTCCCCACTGAAATTTCGTGTTGAAACTTCACACTCAATGAAGCAGCATTAGAAGATGAGTTCCGAGGTAAGGTGTTTAGCTTATGAGTGTTCCACCCTTATAAATGGATGATTCTAGAAAGGACTCATGAGAGTGGTCTTGCTATTTTCTGCTCTTCTGTTATGTGAGGCCATCCTTTTCTCCAATGGGTGCAGAGTTCAAGGCACCATCTTAGACACAGTGATAGGGCCCTAACCTGCTGGTACCTTCATCTTAGATTTTCTACCCTCCACAATTGTGTGAGTCCATCCCTTAAGTTTGTTTGTGTGTGTGTGTGTGTGTATGAAATATTATATGTATCAATTATATATACATAATTAATTATAATCAATTATTGGTTATTTTTGTATCTCTTTCTCTCTCTCTGGAAAGCTCTCACTAACAAATCCAAAAATTGACCTTACTTTCATTTCAAATATAGAAATGGTCATTTCATTCATTTATGAGAATATGTTGCTCTACTGGTAACTTCAATTTTTATATGATAATTTAATCATTTTCAGAATTAGCTCTGTGACCATTTTTTAGTTCCAGAAATACATTCTTGAACCAATCATCATTCTTTCAAACACAAACTATCATCTATTCATAGTGCATACACTGGTATTGAATTGTACATTGAAAAGGGGTAACAACAATTAAAGGGGTGTGAGCATTACCCTTAAGGTAAATATGATTAGGAAAGTACAACCGTTGATGAAATCACCGAGATAAGTAATAAGAAGGTCCACAGCAGAAATATGGATTGGGTACAATGAGCATAAGAAGAATTAATTTTACCTATTTACTAAAAATGGCAGAACAGGAAATATTAGCTAATTCTTTGTCTTTAAAATTGGAAGCAAATAATTTAATATTAAGTCCTCTTTTATAAATTTCCAAGTCCAAGGTGACGTAAGGTTTAGAGTTTTTCACTATCAGGAATTATTTGAGCAACGAATCACTAAATTTTATACATATGTATTATATAGTATTATGTAACATTATATAGCTAAAAAAATTTGTAAATTTTAAGAATTATTTTTCAACTTATGAACAAAATATATTTTTAAAGACCCCCTCATGACTATAATGCATAGGTTAAATGGAATCCAGGAATTTCTTTCTTTTTCTTAGTGTCTGGCTGGTTTCTTTTGTCTTTGTTTTTTTGTTTGTTTTTAAGAATCTAAGTGTTTCACACATATATCTTACTAGGATTTTATATTACATGCCTAATTATTTTTGTTGACATTAATTAACAAAGCAGAGTATGCAGAATACATATTTATGTATGTACATATAATGTGTATTTATGTATACATATATATCTCTATAGCTACACAAAATATTATCTGATATTACTGACTCTGTTAAAAATATCCCAGAATTGTCCTATATATCTCTGTTCCTTAATATTCAGTATGAGAGATATGTGTAATCATTCCTTATCCCAGAATTCTACATAAAGAAAATATTTTATATATGCAACATAGTTCAACTTAACTTTGAAAAATGAGTGAAACAAAACATAAATTGTTCTCTAACTAAAGCAAAGGCTATTGTCTTTCATACAGTAAAGGAGATTAAAATTTATGAGTTTGGGGTTATGTTGATAAATATCATCTCCTTGTCTTAATGCTACAAAGCAATTTTCAATAAACTAGTAGATCTTTATAATGAGAGACTGACTATGAGATTGTTGAAGGAACGTAATGTTTCTAATATATAAAAGTTTTCACAAATATGATCTTTATTATAGTTTTGTCCTAGATGCTGTTAATAATATGTTCATTGCTACATGTTTATGAAGTAGAATTCATGAAGAAAAAATTCTTTTCTTTCAATAGACAGTGAATGCTTACATTTTTGTTTTGCATGTCTCTGTTCCAGCATTTAGTAGGGACACATCAGACAAGATTCAAGTTTGTTGTTGGGTATTGTATAATTTGAATGATGTTTTCTCCAACAATGAAATTTAGTGCTTTTTTTTATTCCACCATGGTTTTTATAAAATCTTTTTCTCTGCTCATACATAGATTATTACAGAACGTTAATTACACCAGACCTGGTAAAAACCTCCTGGTTAATAATTAGATCGTTTTGTTTAACTAATCTTAAAGATTTATGGTATTCTTATCCCCTCACGAACTTATTACCTTTTCGATTATAGGCAGTTTCTGCTACTTCTTCAGATTTCATACATATCTGCCACACACTGAGGTTATAATTGATGACATCTAAAATATTGACTGCAAAGCACAAGAAATAAAAGCAGGAATCAATGATTGGGATAGAGTCAAACTAAAAAGCTTCTTCTCAGCAAAGGAAACAATCAGCAATGTGAAGAGAGAGCCTTCAGAGTGGGAGAAAATCTTTGCTACACACACTTCGGATAGAGCACTAATCTCCAGAATCTACAAAGTACTCAAAAACCTTTACACCAAGAACACTAATAACCCAATCAATAAATGGGCCAAGGAAATGAACAGACACTTTACAGAGGAAGATCTACAAGCAATCAACGTATTTATGGAAAAATGTTCAACATCACTCGTTATAAGAGAAATGCAAATCAAAACCACCTTAAGATTTCATCTTACCCCAATTAGAATGTCTTTTATTAAGAATACAGGCAACAACAGGTGTTGGCGAGGATGTGGGGAAAAGGGTACACTCATACATTGCTGGTGGGAGTGCAAGTTGGTGTAGCCACTCTGGAAAGCAGTGTGGAGATTCCTTAGAAAACTTGGAATGGATCCACCATTTGACCCAGCTATCCCAGCCCTTGGCCTATACCCAAAGGACTTAAAATCAGATTACTACAGTGATGCAGCCACATCAATGTTCATAGCTGCTCAATTCAGAATAGCTAGATTGTGGAACCAACCTAGATGCCCTTCAATAGATGAATGGATAAAGAAACTGTGGTATATATACACAATGGAATATTATTCAGCCATAAAGAAGAATAAAATTATGGCATTTGTAGGTAAATGGATGATGTTGGAGACTGTTATGCTAAGTGAGATCAGTGAATCCCAAAAATCTAAAGGCCTCTAATCTAAATCTAATGGTCTCTCTGATAAATGAATGATGATGCATAATGCGGGGGGTGGGGGGGAAGGGTGGCAAGAATGGAGGAAGGGAATATAGCTTAAACGGAAGGGAGGGGTGGGGTTGGGGGGGGGGGGTAAGAATAATAACAGAATGTGTGACAGACATCATTGCCCTGTGTACATATATGAATGCACAGATGGGGTGACTCTACTTTGTGTACAACCAGAGAAACTTGAAATAATAATAATCCTTTTTTAACAGAATTGCAATGTATCTGACAAAAATTTTTTTTTCAGTTTTCTTCCATACATATGTGAAAAAATTTCACCTTATTAAGACATTCACTAAAACAAAATTCTTTGAGGTAAATTTCAATTTGCATTTTTATTATGTAGAAAAAAATGAGATGTAACAATTCAAATTGGTTTACCTTTAATACATAGTTGAGCCATACATATGAAAGTTCCACTATTGAATAAACTTAAGAACATATTTTGTTCCTTTCTTTAGCTTTAAAACTGAGTCATCAGAATTATTTTAATTTAGAATTAGTATTGACTTGACTTTTTTGATTTTTAGGTGAAATGAAGAGTAATTTTTTTTCTCTCTTGGTGGTGCTAGGGATGAAACCCAGGGCTTCACACAAGCTAAGCAATTGCCCTACCCCTGAGACACACTCCCAGCTTAGTGTTAGCTGTCCGTTAATTATATACCTCACCAGTACTAGAGAGACTTAGATTTCTTACTCTGCTAACTATCCAATAGATATGACCACAAGGTGCTGAATAATTTGATACACTTGAATTCATTAAAATAATCACTTAGTGAAAGAGAACCAATAACCAAAAGAGGTAAAACTGCTTCAAAATCCTTACATAGCACCAACATTAGTTTGGTTTTATACAATATATTTTGATATTTGTTATATTATTTTTCCTTAGTCGATTTGCACAGGAAATTTTTCCTTCACCAAAACATTTTATATCATGACCTTCCATGCAAACCAAATTTTGTTTAGTGTGAATTGTTATAGTATTAATAAGAAAACGTGTTTAAAGATACATTGTAATATTAAGATTTCTAAAATTTTTGACTTTCAAATTGCTATCACACTCTAAACAACAAATCATTTTTTTCTGTGAAATGATCAATCTATTTAAAATGACAAATCATAATAATTCTTTGGAATAACAAAGTTTAACTATTGTCACATTATGCATGAACAGCACAATTTTCTTCATGTAGCCTTATAAAGAATTATACATTGTCATTATACTTAGTAATTATGTTGGAAAAATATAATTACACATTATAATGCATTTTCAGTATTACAAGTAATTAAACTAAAAAACACTTATTCTATGAATAATTCATTTCTTATTTTAAAAATTTCATTTTTTCCTTAGGAAAGCAGCTGATATCAAGGAATTTAACATTAGAGACTTTGAAAAGAAAAAGGAAAAAAGCCCTTGCTTATTTCCTCTATTAAAATTGAAGCTCTGTAGTAGTTTTGCAGAAAGAATTTTTACATATGTACATGTATTTGGGGTCATGTAAGTTAAGGATTTCTGTGCTTAACTGATATGAAAATCTTGCTTCCACACCAATATGTCAAATCTGAGGAGGTCCTTGAAAGAAAAGAGGATATGGAGAAAATGCACATAAATTTTTTTAGTGCAATGAGACCTAAACATGAATGGTTTTTTCACTGCTACAGAAAACATGCTTTCACTTTCCATTTTCTAACTTTCACAGATTATTCTTATTCAAGCTAACTTCATAGCTTTAACCATAAAGGTTATTTAGTCATTTCTCCACTTAATTTCTGTGTATCTATTTTTGTGATTCTGCAATATTTATTTTGAGTAATTCTGGCAGTTTGGACTCATCTAGTCAATGTAATATATTCTAGCTCATTTTTTATTAAATGTGAAAAACTTTCCAAATATGTCCAGAAATTTTAGAAATTTGTAGTCTCTTCTTTTTTATTTTATTTTTGTTTTATTTTATTTTATTTGGTTTTGGGGATTGAACTAAGGAGCACTCGACCACTGAGCCACATTCCCAGCCCTATTTGCATTTTATTTAGAGACAGGGTCTCACTGAGTTTCTTACTGTCTCACCATTGATGAGGCTGGCTTTGAACTCAGGATCCTCCTGCCTCAGCTCAAGCCTTTGGGATTACAGGCGTGTGCCACTGCTCCCAGCTTCACTTTATTTTAATACCTAACATGACTGACTGCATCCTCTGTCTCAGATCATTCCTTTGCATATATAAGATCATACTTATTCTTACAAAAGTCGTGAGAGGTAGTTACCTTGAGAATTCCCATTTTCAGATGAGAAAACATTGACCTAGAGAAATTAATTTACTTGCCGAAATAACTTGCAAATGATGAAACAGTTTTGGACTTAGATGCTCCAATCTGAGTAAAACATAGTAGACATTTCCACTACTGTATTATAGTAGGGTCTCAAATTATATCACGCATTCATGTAATTTACCGTGCAATACCCATTTAGTTAACATCAACTATCAAAGAAGACCAAATTGTAGCTATATTGTTTCAAATATATATTTACAGATGATGATAAAACAGATTTCTTAACAAATATTTTTATGTCCCCAACATATTCAAAGGCAAATAGTTTAATAAAACAGATATTAAATTTTGAAGTACCTTTTCACCATGAATTTTTGATACTCATGGTCCTTTTTGCTTTTTATTGATTCCACATGTTAACCCTGGTCATTTTGAGGCTCCAGTTCAGTAGCTTTCAGTCACCCCATTATGAACCAAAACAATATCCACTGATGTTACAATATAGTCAAAATACATGCATTTTGAAATTAAGCCATTCTGAGTTTAATTCTTTATTTTGCTAACTCTGTAAATAGAAAGAATTACTTAAGCTTCTTTCATATTTGAAAGTAAACAAATCTCTACAAGATTTTATTTATTCATTATTAAAATGATGATAAAACTAATGCAATTTCAAGCCATGAGTGTAAAATTTATATATTGAATGTGCATTACATATCAACTAATAATGAAAGCAATTACCAGTTGATGTCCAAAAAAAAAAAAAATCAGATATATCTTCCTGTTTAAATGAGAACATTCTCTCTGCTGGTTTAACAAAGTGTGGTATACAACTTTCAAACAATGAAAACTTCTAGCAAGATTATATAGACTACATACACAATTGCTCCCGTTGGGTCCTTTGGATGAATATTGCTAGTCCCTTTTGGGTGGGGGATGACATTGTTAAATATGCACACATGACTATAAATTTCAGGTGACTATCTCTCCTACCTTCGTCCCAGAGAAAAACTTAAAGAATACATTTAGGTTTAGATTGCTAGAAAACTAACTGCAATTATGAAAAGTACCTAATTACTCTTACAGAACATTATTAGAAAGAAAATCAATCTTAAGAACAAAGAAAAGAGATCTATGTCAGTGAAGAAAATTAAAAATCATGAAACTAAAAGAATGGGAAAAGGGGGGAAATTACCTTAAATAATATATGCACACAAAATAGAATTTAATTTCTGCTACTGCACAAAAGAATTGTCCATCCATCTCAATTGGCTACCATTCCAGATATTTATACTTAGCTATCAATCTCTCTTTAGCTTTAGTGGAGAATCTTCATGGTGTGATTAAATTACATTTAGTTTCTGTTTGTATTTATCACATAACGAGCCCCAGATTGATATTTGTATACTGTCAACATCCCTGCATCTAATGGACAGAGGCAATAAAACTTTCCACATAAATTTGTGCAATTATCATTTTTCTTAGTCTGTGCAAATGGGAAAGCCCTGCTTTAAATTATAAATTGGCAACATCTGTTCTGAAGTAAACCCTGTGGTATTTCAAGAAAGAGCCACAGGTTGACCACCAAATTTTAGCATGTCCATTCCTGAAAAATGCTGAACTCAGGGTAAACAAAATGTTCATTTAATTTAACTTTTTTTTTTAATTTTTGGTGGCAGGGGTAGTGCTAGGCATGTATTCTGCCACCAGTCATTCCCATAGCCTCTTGGTAACAATGCTACTAAAACATTTTCCATTTCTAGGGTATATAACAATGTCTCTGTGGATCAGAAAATCCAGCAATGTGGCCTTCAGGGAGGGAATTCTTAATTTAGTCAGGGTGGACTATGTAATTTGTGGGACCAACTGCAAAATGAAAATGTGCGGCACCTGGTTTAAAAGTTATTAAAATTTTCATGATGGTGATAGTAGGACTTTAAGCCAAGCTCTGGGTGACAGCACAGGAGATAAGCCCATTATGCTGACCCTGTACTCAGCTCATATGACTATGATTATCTAAACAACTGTGCTAGAAATGTGATCTGCAGTCATGCTATAAAAGATTTAATAAATTATCTTTTGAACACATACCTGTTTGGGGGTTAGGCTCCTTGATAGCGATCCAACAGTTCAAACCTGGACTGCATCAATAGGCAGGAGTGAGTAGGTAGGCGCCCTATCATTTAATTCCACCCTTGAACTCAGTTACACTGTTACTTGCAATATATGGGAGAAAACTGAAGATTATTAATTAATTGCAACTTAAACTATTATGTACTTTTAGTGTCCAAGTTTCACTTATTAGGTAATTACATAAGTCACCTTAAGTGGTTTCATCTTACATTTCAGATTTTAAATGTTTCATTATTTTTGTTGCTAGTATTTGAATTTTCTCTTAATTCTTTGTGTAACTATATTATTATGCCAATTTTTGGAGTGCTTACTACCTGCTTGTCACTTTGTTAGTGCCATATAGTTATAAACACAGACAATAGAAAGATGTATAGAGAGAAAGACAGCTGTTTAATCCAAGATGAATTTAATACATTTCTTGAGCTCCAAGTAAAAGTGTTTCAAATCCCTAATCCCATGAGAATCTCTGCAACTCCAAAAGAATTTTACTCCTCTTTTAGGATAACCTCTGACTTCAGGCATATTTATTCTGTAACACAATGATCTAATCTTGCAGATGGTATAGGTATTCCTTCATAAGGTAGCTAAAATATCTTCTGTTTTCAGTGACATTTTACAATCCCCTCTTTAGAAGGAAATGTTGCCTCAAATATTCACGTCATTCTGGGGTTCCAGGACATAAATTGAGCTTTACCTTTTCTGAATTAGCCTTCCAGGCTCTTAGCAAAATTAGGAAAACCAAAGCCTCATTACTTGTTTCCTCTATAACAACCATTCACTTTTCATAATTTTGTTAAAATCTCCTATTCATAATTGTCTGTCGTTTTATTCTATTTATCTTCCTAAATATATAATTTTATTTTTTTTCCTGTTACTTCAGTTAGGATTATGGAAGGGGCATATAAATATGCACAGATAAATTTTCCTAATTTGGCTGGGCATGTTTTGTTGCAATTTTGGATTGGCCACAGTCAGGCTATTGTTTGATGTTCTTTCTTTATATATTCTCCTTTACCATATCCAAATATATGTCATGTAGACTTCAGTCCATATTTCAGTCTTCCTGATTAACTTGCTGGTATCTGAGCATTTCCAATTCCCAAGGAAGTGGTAGAATCATCTTGTTCACAATTATGAGCACAACTGTCACCATTACCACTATTACCATCTTCATTGGTTTTTTATAAAACACGCACTTTCCATGCATATATATTTTATCTAATTTTTATTGGAAACTAGGAAGAATGTTTTTATTGAAAACTATTAGTAGAGCCAATATTTAAATAAGGTTATCCAGTTTAGAGCATCCCATCTTCATCATTATGCTATCATTGATAATAAAAATGTGTTGTTAAATACTAATAAAATTCTCAACATACTAATAACTTTCACTATTAGTTGTGCTTCACCTCAAACTTTACATTTACATATGGCTTACCATTCTTTTACTAAACCTTATCTACTGACCCCCAAAACCACCTCTCCCAAAATTACCAGTATATACATAACTTAACCATAAAAATTAAATGACTATGCATTCATAATTTAAGGCCATGGCATGAGAGCAGAAACTGTATTGTACCATAAAAGATCCATTTCATCAGAATGCCTGATAATATGTACTTGCTTCATATGAATGACTACTAATAACATGTAACCACCATAGGGTAATTAACTTATTCAAAACTTCCCAGATATTTTTTATTCTAGAAACCACTTTATCCTAAGCAAACCAAATGGCTGGTAACTCTATACTGTTATTACATTTTCTAAGCATATAAGAGCATAAGGATTAGAATAAAATCAGAGAAATTCCACAAAGAAGTGTGAAAATACACAATAATTTAAAACTTCAGAATAAAATAATCGTATCAATTTGAAGACAAGAGACTTGAATGTTATGAGATTTGTCTTCAAAGAACCTTTCTTTTCTCTCATTACCGTAATAGTTCCGAGCATCTTCAAAAACTATTAAACACTTCACAGTTGGAGTTTACAGGAATAGTAGACATTCACTTCAGAAAATAACATATATTTTCTGTGGAAGAAGAATCTGTTTGGGGGGTGAAAACTGTCCCAAACCAAAAGGGGAGCACAGGACAGATGTGGGCAAAATGGAAGATGAGTGACAGTGGGACACATATAGCAAGAGAGGAATATGAAGTCAAAGTAGGCCAGTGGAGGCTGCTGTTGATCATTTTGAAGGCTTAGCTGAGGTTTCAAATTTTCTCAAATACATGAAAGCAAAGTGTTATAGTGTTCCTTGAAAAGTATATGTGTTGGAAACATGATTTCAGAGGTGAAATAATTAGATTATAAGAGCTGTAACCCATTAGCAGATGAATCCATTTGATGGATTAATAATGAGAAAGAACTTCTGCGCTGGGTGGTAACTGTGGGCAGGTAAGGCGTGGTTAGAGGAATTATGTTACTGGGGATGTGCCTTCGGGGATTACCTTTAATCCTTGGCTCCTTTGAATCCTCCTATCTCTCCCTCCACCCCCACCTCTCTCTTTTCTAGCTGCCATGAACTGGGTAGCTTTCCTTCATCATGCTCTTTCTGCCATTATGTTCTTCCATATCTCAGGCCCAGGACAATGGAATTGGCCAATCATGGACTGAAACCTCTAAAACCAGAGTCCAAAATGAACTTTTTTTCCTTTGAGTTGTTATTGTCAGGTGTTTTGGTCACAGTGATGAAAAGTTGAAAACACACAAAGTAAGGTTATTAATGAATGAAAATGGTCTTCTAAGAGGAGCACATTACTCATAAGATCTAAGGTGAGCATGATAATCCAGAAAACCATGATTAGTTAGTTTGGTTCTTCTAGACCATGATAGGTGGGGGAGGGGTGGGGAAGTAGGAGAGATCAAATTCATTTGGGGAATTGAATAAACCTGGTATGAAAAGAAATCACTGCATACTATACATCTTACTCTCTTATTTTCCATGATTATTGTTCTTATGATGAGATCGGCTGAGAGCAGGGCTAGGCCTATGCAAGGGTGAAAGGAATTTCTCTCTCATCCCCTGAAACTTCTTTATCTGTTGAAATAAACTGCTAATAGAAAGGTTAACAGAAAAAAAGCATGCAAATTTATTAGTAGGCACATGTGCACAGGAAACATACAAAATAAGAAACTCAAAGAAGGACCAGATGGTTGAAGCTCAAATACCCTCTTCACATGGAAATCACAACAGCACAGGATGCAGGCAATTTTAGAGGAGTTGTAAATACATTTTAGGATATATGTATGGCTACTAAAAACAGACAATAACAAAGATTCTGTGGACTTTTGAAGGGAGGAAGTGGCAACACATTACAGAAAAGTGAGGAGCAGAACAAAGAAAATTTATTATACAAATAAAATCTTCAGAAAAATCAATGGTATATTAAGTGTAAATAGGTGAAAATGTCTTATACTTCTTTTCTAGAATAAACCTTCCCTGGTAAAAGAGATTCTAGAGAAGGAGTCCAAGATAATTGCATTTCTTTTGGAAGCACTTCTTCAGTCAGATGAGTGAACTTCAGAGCTAACTACTCCCTGAGCTTTTGTGGGGGAGAGACAATGGAAAATAGACCATAGTTTTTTTTATGGTCAAAGAATCACACTCTTAAGCATTCTTTTCTGAGACCTAATACCTGCATAATCATGAAATTCATTATATAATACAATCTGTTTTATAAATAATGATAGGGGAAATAATGCTAAATTTATATTGCTTTTTAAAGGAAACTGTGAACCTATTTAATTTCATTTCTAAGCTCTTGGTCTCACCATTATTTTTACATAGCTCCAACCTACTTTGCTTGATAAAACTTGGTCTCTGTGAGAAATGTCTAATCTTGTTACCTCTTTGGGAGAGACCCCAGAATAGAAGTCTTTTTCCATTGGGGTTCATAAAGTCAATAATGAAACCAATCTAAGCAGTAACTGCACAAGTTTGATTTAACAATCAAAGAGTAGAGAAGCAGGAGGTTAGCTCACAAACCAACTCCTCAGTACTCTGAGGGTTGTGAGGTTGCAGATACAGAGCAGTGGAAAGGAGGGCGGGGGATAGATTACAAGGGGAAGGAATTTTCATACAGTTCTCAGGAATAGGTGGAGACTTTTCAGAATTCAGGTGCCCCCTCCTTTTGTTTGATTGTTTGTTTGTTTGTTTTTTGCTTTTATGGTTTCATGTTTATGGTCATGGCAGCCAGTGGAAGTGTGTTTTGGTATGGAAATTAAGGTTATAAGGAAGGCAGAAGTCCTTTTTCAGTTACTCTGGTAATCATCTTACATTCAACTTGTTTGCTGTCTAAACAATATTTTTGGCCTTTGAACATCCTGTCCTCAAAGATAAGTAAGATTAAGGCAGGAGAGAAATTCAGCTAGATCATGTAGGCAGTGCACTTGGTAACATTCTGTTTTAAACATTCTTGCAAGGATTTGGATTCAATATCTTAAAGCAAGCTAAACAGCTAAACAAAGTAGCCAAATGAAAATAGTCAAAGGAAAGTAGGACATGATAGATGATGCTAAAATGTTCAAAAACTTCTTGAAACTTTGTTTCCTTTCTTTCAGTTCTTCCATCCATTTATTGATAAAGAATTTTGGTTCTATATTGCAGATAAAACCTCATAGGACAAACATATTTTCCATATTGATTTCCAGGATTTTTTTCTCTTGTTAAATAACATGAAAAGTCTTTTTAGCGACTTACCTCTCTAGATCTTAGGACTGGGTATGTCTTATGTGGCCATTAACTCAGTACAACCAAATTTCATTATAAGGAGGCAAGAGAATATGTTCTGTATTTCATTATAATGGCTTATAATCAGTAGGCTACTGGCTCTGCACATTTTTGTTCTTGTTTTCTAAACTAATTTGCTCATTATTTTTCCCTAATATCCTCATGGAATATAATGATATATTTTGTTCACTATTGTATATCTTTGTATTTTTTCTTGCCACATCTTCTGTACTCTTCATTTTATTTGATTCTATAGAATGAATCATTTAGTTTGGAGAAGTGTTTTTGCAAAATTATCTAAGATACTAAAATAAAAAACAAAAACAAAACTAAAAAACTAGCATTTTATTTAGATGGAAAGTTTGGTGTTGTGTCTCATTCTATTCACAGTAGTTAACAGGTGTGAATTGCCTCTTCACTAGCATAAATTTCCTGCTGTGCAGCCCTTTGTTCACTTCATGCTGCTTTCCTGTTCTATTATGACTACAAAAATACTTGATTCTACCTTAATGTAATTTTAAATGCTTTACTGCTTTGAATAATGTTTATTTGTAATGTCCTTCCTGACATAAAAGTGAATCCAGTAAAGCAAAAGCAAATTCCAACTACTATATACAACAGATTCTATAGAGATGTAAGACTCTCTTTTTTGTATACACAAAACATATGAAAATAGCACATAAATCTATACACATTTATTTTACTGTTTGTGTATATGTGTGTGTAGAATAGTGCTTTAGTCTTTCTGAAGTAAGATATATTTGTGTAGGTGTGTATGCGTTCATTAGGATGTTTGGTTCAAACTGTAGAAATACTATGTAGAGACTTTTCATGTTGTCATTCTTCTATAAGCAATACAGCATACTGATGATTTACGTAGTATTTATACTGTGTTAGCTACTATAAGTAATTGATTGATGATTTAAAATACAGAGGGAGCTATTCATAGGTCATATGTCAATGGTATCCCATTTTACATTAGGGACTTGAGCATCCTCAGATTTTGGTATACACAGAAGGTCCTGGAACCAATTCCCCAAGTGCAACAGTGGTGTCTCTTTTGTAAATTGTCTTTCACAGATTATGTCCATGCTCCTCCTTTGCCCTTCACAAAATTATACCCCTTCACATTGCCCACCAATCTAAATTCTAAAGAGAAGCATATCTAAGTGATTAAGATAGTAACTGTTTAATAATATTTTTTTAGATATATAGAACCCAGACATCTAATGACTTACATATATCATCAGAATGTGTAATGCTCCTCCTTAATTTTTAGTTCTGTGCATTGAAGAACAGAAAAAAAAAATGCAAATTGAGGCTTAGTTTGCTGAAAAGTGATATGTCTGTTTAAGCAAAATACAGGAACTAGCCCCAGGAGGTCAAGGTTATACACTATTCTGGCCAGAGAAAATGAAAAAAGAAAAAAAAAAAAAAAAAGAAAAGAGGAAGAAGAATCCATTACACCCTGGATGATGAAGACCTTTTTCAGCACATAGTCTTCCTGCACTGGTCCTCTTTTCCCTTCCTGTAAAACCCCTTTTGTGTATGTAAGTTCCCCAAGATGGGGAGCTTTGGGGATGATAACCTCCACATCTCCTCAGTGTCAGTCCTTGAACAAACCTAATTTCCTTCCCACTAATTCTCATCTCCCTTAATGTTGGCTTTTGAGTGCTTAGCATCCCAGACCTGGGTCTGACAGAACAAGTTTTTAAGAGATACGTGTCTCATTACCTTTCTTTTCACAGAATTAGTGATTCATATGAAATGAGAGAAAATAATTTCTAAAAAAATGTTTAGTTCCAATAAAGGAGATAAGCATTAATAAATACAACCTATAAATAATGATATCAAATGATTCCTGTCATGAAAATGAGCATTGCTCCATAAATTGGTGAGCTTTTATGTCACTTTTGGTTCCTTTCTAGATCACAGAATTTAACCAAGATGTATTGTTTAGGAAAGGACTGTGTTTAGAGAAACCATTACACTACCACAGCAAACCTACCAGAGAGTGTAACTATTAAAGAAAACATTCTTCTGACACTTGTTAAGGTGATAAGGAAGACTATTCAGGACTATTGCACTGCATATCAACTGTAACACCACAAAGGAAAAAGATAAATTCAACTCCAAATGCAAAAAGGAGAAATGTGAATTAAGCAGAATGAGGGAATTAAGGAATGGGAAATTACTAAGGAGATACATTAAGTTTTGGAAGACTTTTACTAAAATAATCTAAAAAGGAATCCTTGCTGAGGGCAGGCTAGGGTGATCAGGTAGCACCTGGGGTTTGGTGAGACATGAGGAATTAGATTTGATCTTAAGTGTGGGAGCATTATAATAAACTGACTGAAGAAGATGTTTGCCAACAATAAATGTGCCAAACATGGACATAGAAGCCCAAGGATAGGTTTAGTTGAGAAGAGGACTCAAGAGAATCCTGACTAAAGTTTGGTCAAGGAGTATCTCTGTCATCTCCTTTTGGTAGAGAAGAAGAGACAGCCCCATAGTCCACTTGAAGGGTTGCAAAAGGAGTGTGAAACTAATGATGGTCTTTGTTGAGCACTGGTGGCAAAGGTAGCATCAGCTGTCATCCCAGCTGGAGTTTGGGGGACAGTCATAAGCAGAACTGTAATGATGCCCTTATGAAGGCTGAAGGAGGGCTCTGGACAACATGGCGGTAGTGTGGCCCTCAGCTCCAGCAGAGCACACAACAAGTGAGAGTCTAGAAAGAATAGCCTGAGTGTGTGGCATCAGGAGCAACAGATCAATGAAAAGCAGATGACATATGTGCTGGAATGTCACAGGCATTTCAAGGAGGAAAAGAACCTTAAATGTGAATCTGAGATCCAGTCTTTCCATAAGTGGGGGTTTATAAGATAGTGATATCTTATTAAATTGACCTTATTTGTACCCACAGGCTTCTGAAGCCTGGAGACTTTCAGTTACTGAAAAAAAATAATTCAGAACAAACATAGAACATAAATGCATATGTAATAAAAGTGTGGATTGAATAAAAATAAGCTCATCTTTTATGCATTTTTCCAACTTCCACTTATCAGAATCTCACTTGTGAATGATGAAGGTGATGAAGCTGTCAAAGACAATGGCAAATGCAAGTGAAAGAATTAAGGGTACACACAATCCAAAGACAAATAAATAATTGGAATGCATGGTATTTCCTCTTCAAACAAGTTTTACAGATTTCCACCTGCAGTACACAGTCCAATTGATCTTTAGAGAATATTATAATAGATACAACTTTGCATAAACTCACTTCTCTTTTAATGAAGTTTTCTTTGTGTACCAGAGGAATGCAAAGCCACATCCAGCTCTTGGAAATCCCCTGGTCAATATCTGGGTGCATTTGGACAGATTATTGCCTGAGAATAGATTTCAAATATTGGCAGTGGGGATCCCTTTTTAAGAACAGAAAAAAGTTGTAACTGAATAAGGAGTAGAATAGAATCTGAGACACAATAAGGACTCAATGAAGCCACCTGTGATGAGAAAGCAGTGGCTGGTTGGAGGACTTCCCCTCTCTGCACAAGCTCTGCTGCTGCTATGACTAAATCCCCTGAAGCTGTTGCTCAGCACCTTGTCTCTTTGCTTGGCCCATGATAACCCAAATGCAAAAGTCTCTGTGTGCTTATTGTGTGCCTGGGATTAACACAGTCCCAGTGGGGACATAGGTAAATTAAAGACCCCTTTCCTGCTGTCTGGAAACTTTTGATTGCATTAGGGACAGAAGATAACTATACATCCTCAATATATAAGCTACGAGATTTAAGACTCAAACACTAATTCATTAAATATAGAAGTTACTACTGTAAGCTATAAAAATTACTTGTCTTGGTTTTGCTTTCACTGTGAGATTTGGAGCAATTCTTGTATCTGATTCTTAATGACCTGAGTAGTTAAATGAGAGGATTTGATTACATTTTCCTTTAGGTGTCTTCCTTTCAAGCTTTACAGTGTATGAAATTCATTCCAATGCACCAAAGAAACCATTTTACTTAATTATACTGAGTCTTCAATTTTACTCAGATCAGGAACCACATATGAAGATAAATATATAAAAGATACTATATTAAAAGTAGTTAGAGGCAATATATTATATATCCCTCTTTTAGATCCAAAACCCAATTAGAATATTACAAGCAAAATTTTCTGTATATTGGAAATTTTCACATAAATCACACAAGAAGTTTCACATAAATCACAGAAACATTTGTAACAATGATTGTCTTATGCCACATATATACACATACATATATATGTACATACATACACACACGTGGTTGTATATAAGTGTATATTTAAATAATGGTTGATAGTTATGAAGCACACAGCAATTCTTACATTAATTTCATTGACATTGTTTCTTAAGTTATGATTTATTATTTTCATTTGCTTCCATTGTTACTAAGGCAATAGATAGTATCACAGTATAAATATTAACATAGTAGAACTCTGAAGGAAATGTTTAGACAGTACTTTTAAGGATGTTAAAACTTATCCATAAACAAATATGGAGCAAAAATGTCATCTGCTCATTTTTTAAATACTTTATTAAATTTAGGTTCAGTAAGGAGTAGATGGTGTCTCACTAAAGGGAAAAAATTTATAAGCAACCTCATTGAGGTTCACACAGAGAACTTGTGCCTACTCGTTAAGGTATCTTGGCAAGTGGATTTAGCTATTAAGATCCTTTTGGAATTAAGCATTCTCTCTATTGTTGATTTGAAATCTCATATTTTTCATTCCTTAAAATCATTGAGTAAATATGTTCAATTCATATACATGATAATTTCCCTAAACATTTAATTAATACTTATATAATCTACCTTTAGAGTGCAAACTAATATTTTAATCATTTAATTGCAGGAAAGAGTAAAGACCTGTTTCTTTTTAGTCTAATTCAAGAATCTCTTGATAAATCAGGTGGTGGTTTATGCAAATAAATAAGTGGTTCTCATTGCCCAAGTGGCCAATTGAACTCACATCAACAATTTGTTTCCTAAATTACTCTGAAGGACATTATATAAAGTATTCACATCTGAATTGACCTCATTATGCATATAATAAGTTCAATATTCTCTGGTGTTTCCCTTTAACAAATTGGATCAATACAGCTATTCAGAATTTTAAAGACATACCCTTTGTTATTAGTTGCTTGGATATTTCTGTCAAATTGCTTAGATTTGAATTCCTGGCATCACTACTTATTTGATCTACAACAACGAGCAATTTGTTTAATCTGTCTTTGCCTCAGTTATTTCACCTACAGTATGGGAATTTTAATAGCACCACCTGAAAGAACTTTTGTGAGCTGAAATTTCTTAGTACATTTAAAATGCTAAGAGCTTGACAAATGGTAGAAATCATTATTATTACTATTGTTGGAAAAACTATTGGTATTATTCTCCATCAATCAGTGTATTTCACAGATGCTGAAAGTAGAAAATTAATTCACCTATTAATAGAGTTTCTGATGACAGAACAGCAACAATGGGGGAATATTGCCTTTAATGTAACACTCCTGTTTAGCTAAAGATTTGCAACTACTTTCAATAATTATTACAAAGTTACATTGATCAAGACACTGTGGTATTGGTATGAAAACTGATGCAAGTCAACTCAAGGGAAAAGAGAATCAAGAACTAGGAATACACACACATATAATGGCGGATTGACTTTTGACAAAATTACCAGGGCAACACAATGTGGAGACCACAGACTTTTTAAGGAATTGAACAATGAACTAGATACCCATAACAAACAGAAAGAAACCTTGACCTTTACTTCAAACCATTGCCAGGGCCCATGAACCTAAACATAAAACCTAAAACTGTAAGTTACCTAGAAGAATAGCTAAGAGAAAAATCTGTGACTTCAGAGTAGTCAAGGATTTTCAAATGGTACACAAGTAGATAAAGATACATTGGACTGCACTAAATTAACTCCAAGCACCACAGAAAACAACATTAAAGGGGAAAAAGAAAAATGAAAGAAAATATTTGTAATACATATATCTAATAAGGAATTGTATTTAGAATATTCAAAGAATTCTATAACTCAATTATAAGAAGACTATCCAATAAAATAGGCAAAGCCCTGAAGAGGTATTTAATGAAAGAAGATGAGCAAATGGGCAACATGCCCAGAAAAACTAAGAATTATTAATCATTAGGAAGTGACAATCAAAATAACAATGACACACTATTTCATACTCACCAGAATGGCTAAAAAATATACATAAATGGCCGACAAAACCAAGTGTTGGTGAAGATGTAAAGCAATTGGTGGCATTATAAAATGATATAACCCCTCCTGAAAGCAGTATGACCATTTCTTGTAAATTTAAGCATACTTAAAATATGGCCCAACAATTTCATCCCTAGGTATTTACACAAAAGCAGAAAATACATATCTGCATCAGGAAAGCTCAGAGATTTATTTAAAGTCAAAAGGTAGACATAAAACAAATGACCATTAATAATGTATTGATAAATGCATTGTATTTTATACTATATTCATTCAATAGAAAATTATTCACCAAAACAAAAAAGCAAACTACTGAAAATTATAGAATCATGGTTGAATCCCCAAATATAAGAGAGAGCGAAAGAATCTAGACACAAACGTACATACTGTATTGCTCTGTGTTGAAGGTCAACAACAGGCAAAACATTTCCATAATAATAGAAATCATATCAGTGGTTTCCTGAGCAGGTGTCGTAAATAGTATGTGGACTGCCTGCAGAGGAGCTTTAGAGAAGAGTCTATAGAAATATTCCATGTTGTGATTAGGATGACAATGGTATACATTTATTTAAAAATTTAATTGTACACTTAAATGAATGCAGATTGTCAAATTTAGTCAAAATTTAGTCAAAATGAAATTGATTTTTAAAGCTGATGTTCCTCTTGAAATCTAGGCAGAATTGGGGTGAAAGAACCAGAAATTTATATGAGTTTTCCAAATGAAGAAAACAAAAATGAATGAGAGCTCTTTAACACTGTTTTTCCAACCTTGTTGTCAAAGCCCTGTCTGGGGTTAGGTCAGTGCCTACATTTAGCAGATTTATGCAACAGTCATATAGAAAGCAAATAGTCTAAACCAGTAACAATAAGCATGCAAAATAAATTAGATGCATGAGTTTGAATCCATATTTCTCTAAAAAATAATACTAATATAGTAAGTAAGGATATATTGAAATGGATAAAAATGCTATAATGGTCTAAAATTAGAATAATAGCCAATTGGATTTTTGGTGTTATAATTTTCATTCTTTAAATTGAAAACTATTCAAAATAAATTGGGGAAAATGTCCTCTATTTTAATACTAGATGAACAAATATAATCCTCAACCTAATTATGAACGCAGAAACAATCTCTCTCCTTGTCTTCATGATACAAAATTTAAATAAACAATTATAGAGGAAAATATTCTGTTCAATTAAGTAGATGGGTGCATCCTTGACAAAGATGAGCAGACTGCTTTAGCAATTCACACCCATGCACCCTGATATGAACATAAACACATGCTACCCATAATTTCCCCAGCCAGCATCTCAGAAGCCTCCTTGTATGTTGTGGGTAATTGAGAACTTGAAATTAATGTGGTGGGGGTTATATTACAAATCATAGCATTTTGAATGCTCCTCATGATGACTCTATGCACTAGTTCCCACTATATAGCCTGCAGAAATCACTTGATCAGAACTTATATGCTGACATTGGAATGACAAACAATAGTTAAAATGAATAATGAATGCATAGAAATGTAAAATATAGCAATGACATAAATTTCTTTTCAGGGATATTTCAGTTACTGTGTATTTTATAAATGAACTGTAAATATTATGGAAAGGGGATATGTTAGTATGCCTCTTCTTTTTCTATAAGATTGTTGACTTTCAGAAGCTAGTAATCTATACTGCTTGCTGGTTCAGCTGGAAATGTTAATTATATTTCTAGTCTTCAGAAATGGGGAACAAAGACCACAATATTTCTGCTATAAAGATGATTTATTAAATGTTGAACATTCTCCTTTTCATTACCATGCATTTACTTGGGGAAGTAATCTTTGAACAGGAAGAAGAACCATATGACAACTAGTAATTTTCAAACAAAAAAAGGGCTTGCTTCACTGATCCATGGCATTAGCAGAGTCTTGGAAGCTTGTAACAAGCAGATCTGTCAAATAATACACACCTCCAGTTCCAGATTTTACACACACACACACACACACACACTCACATAGAAAACACACACACCGAAGAAAAAATCTAGACACACAAAACACACAAGCATCACACATATGCATGGCATAGGCACATGTACCCCCACACAGAACACAATGAGCCATCATCATCTATACACCTGTGGAACACAGCAGGTGTTCAAGACTTTTCCTTAAGAAAAGAATGAATTAAAGGTAAAAACAAGCAAAAATGCCATTGAATGTCAAAGGTATTGCAACCTTTGCCCTAATCCCCACAAAGCTATTGTCTTTTAGATTAAAATATATTACCAGTCTACACAACTGAAAAGTTCATTCCTAAGGATAATAAATAATGTTGTACATACAACATGTTATCATGTTATTTACTATATCCACACTAATTATAGTATGTGAGATACATTAAATTCAAGAAATAATTGGTACATGAATAAATCAATGAATAAATATACTGACTAGACAACATTTTTAAAAAATTGTCTCATTTTGTAGACCTGAAAAGAGGTTATATACAAATGCTATCTCTATGTGATACAGGGTCAGTGGTTATATTGCCCAGTTTTTCCCTGAAATAGTCAACTGTCATATAAATAATGGAAAAATCTTGATTATTTTTATAATATTTCTCAAATCTGTCATAACTTATTTCCTCTGCCCCTATCCTGGTTAACCATCTTTTTTATTGAATATCCTCAAACCTTTGTTCTGGTTCCCTCAATTATAATTAATGTCCTGCATAAAATTGCCAGGTTAGTATTTTTAGGGCAAAGATTTGGACAGTTTTCTGCCCTGCTTGGGTGCCATCAATTTTCCAACACTTCTGTCAACAGAATGGTTTCCAGACTCCTCATCTTTGTATTCAGGCTCCCTCTACAAGTGACTGCACACTCTTTCCAGCTCATCTACTTCCACATCTCTCGATTTCCCTAGTCAATCTGAGTTCCCACTAGTACACCTTGTACTTTCTATCTTGGTACTTCTGCTCACATTGACAACCTTTCTGAAATACCATTCTTTACGCCCAATTCTTTCCCTTCATCTCATCAGGCCCTGGCACATCTTGTGTGTATGCTACAGAGACTTCCCTAGTGGTACCTGGAAATAAGCTTCCTTTCTTCTGAGCTAGTATAGCACTATTCATCCCTACCACATTTCCTAAAATATATTATGATCTACTAGTTCTATGAGATAATAAATGTTATCAGCAAAAGTCTTACAACTTTTGGAAGCCCAAAGTAGAAATTCACTGTTGTTCAGCAATGATCCAAGCAGGATTAGATACAACAGAGCATTGACCAGGGAACCCACACTGTGCAAACCATATAATAGGACTGGCATTCTGACACATTTCAGTAAGACACTTGACTATGATAATTTTCTACCATATATTTGTGGCCTGGGTTATCCTTTTGTTTTTACCTTATAAACATTATGATTTTCTAGCTGAACATATTTTCAGTTTTGTGTTATTTCTAGAATTTTTAGATGATCACTATTGTGGTAACCTTATTCCCACACTGTATAACTGTTTTATTTTATTTCCCTTTATATCCTGTTTGCTACATATTTCCAATTTATTTTGTCTTGATATATGTCCTAAATTGCTCTATACAACTATATGAATTTCCTATGCCTACTGTAACTAATTAGAAAAACTTGGTGGTGAACAACAACATACATTTATGATCTTAGTATTCTGGAGCTCAGGAGTCTAAAGAGTCTCACTGGGCTAATATCAAGGTGTCAGAGCAATACTCCTTCTGAAACGACTACAGGAGACTATGTTTTCTTGCCTTCATTTCTCCGCTCCAAAGTTTACTCTCATTCATTTGCAAGAGACTCCCTTCTGTCTTCAAAGCTAGCAATGGATATTTAAGCCTTTCTCACCCTGACTCTTCTGCTTTCCTGTTTCACTTTTTAATGATCCTATGAATACACTGGATGCACCGACACCCTAAGATAATCTCATTTCAAGACCAGATGATTAGCCATCTTAATTTCCTACAGCCTATATCTCCCTTTGTCTTGCAACATAGTTTATCCACAGATTCTGAAGAAAGGATGTGGATATCTCAGGAGGGCTATTTATCTCTCCTCAATAGATACCTTAAACTGTTTGGGACAAATGTGTGACATATGTCACTTATAAAGCATATATAAAATAATTACAATGTCTTTGGAAGACATAATTTATCTTCTTATACAGTTTACAAGTGAGTGGGCAGTATAACTTTTCTGCATTTCTCCAGGGCTTTAAACAGATTTTTATCCATAGCTGATTTTTAGTAAATTTTTGTCAAGTAAGAATATTCTATCTGCATAATTTCACAGACAAATAAACAAACATATTTACAAACACTGTGTTATGGTTTGGATCTGAAACATTTCCAAAAAGTTCATGCGCTGAAGTCTGATTCCATGGGGGAACAATGTTCACAGGTGCACTTTTGGGTAATAATTGGATCATGAAGACAGGCGGTGGTGGAAACTGCAGGAAGTAAAATCTATTTGAAAGGAGTGTATCTGGAGATATGCTTTTGGGGACTATATCCTGTTCCTGGCCTCTTCTCTCTCTTCCTCTCCTTCCCTTTATGCTTCCTGATCACCATGAGGTGAGCAGTTTGCTTGGCCATGTCCTTCTGCCATGATGTACTGTCTAACCTTAGGTCCAGAAACAATGAAGCCAAGTGACTACGGACTTAAACCTCAGAAACCATGAGTCAAAATAAATCTTTTCTCCCCTGAGTTGATTTTCTAAGGTATTTTGTCACAGTGATGGAAAGCTAACACACTTTCCATATTATAAAATGTATTTATGTAAAATATTTTTAATGTGCCATATAATAATTTTTGTATGTATATTATTGCATTTTTCCTTTATGTTGAACATAATTTTCAGACTCACCTAAGGTAAATGTTTCTAGTACTCATGAGTTATAAAATTTATTTGCATATTAAATTACAGTCCTAGAATATGTAGGAAAACAAAGGAGTTAGAATAATTATTACAGAAAATTATTGAAGGTGTAGGTAAGACTGACAAAAATGTGTAAAATATAAGCCCAATATTAGCATACATTATACTATGAATCTGCTACTTTAGTTTAGTATTGGAACTTTATTTCAATGATTTAAAATTTGATTTTAATTAACATAGTAAGACTAACATAGAGTGCTCCTATTACTTTCTAGCCCTCTCAACAATTTGAATAAAGCATAATAACACAGCTTATGGCTAAGGATTTATATTTGTTGATGTTATTTGGAAAATATACAATATAAATAATTTAAAAATTAATGAAGCTTTGTATTCTCTGTTTTTGTGACAGACTGTAAAACTCTGTATTTGGAATTCAGGTGTGAGAATGTGAAATAATAGGCTCTTTTAGAACATTGGTTCTCAAAGGTGGCTGCCATTAACATCTCTGAGGAGATTTAAAAATTTCAATGGCCAAGTTTCCCCCAGAGGAATTAATTCAGAAGTAGATTCCTGGTCACACATTGAGCTAATGAAATCAAAATCAAATTCAGGGGCTGATAGAATAAAATATCACTGACCTAGTGGCAACAAGGTTCCAACAGTAAGTAACAATTCATGAAATCCATACACAAATCTTAAACTTCTAATTTATTCTCTTACCAGATGTTTAAAATGCTAAGAAGGCAAATATCTTGTAACTAACCCCACGATTAACAGATTTGCTTTCTTAGCGTTCATCATTAATTTTTGGAATCTTTTCATCTTTATACCAGAATCATGCGTGAAGATTCAATCTCAAAATTCAACAATTGATTTGCATGATCTTATAATTTAATCAGCTAATCAGAAGGTCTTAATTAACTATATGTTAGTAGATATAGGTAGATTGGGGATTAAAGAGCTAAATTTTAAATTCTAAAGAGAGAATGAATGGAGGTATTTAAATACAGATGTTGACATTTCTATCTAATATTTGTTGAGAATTCACTTCATACATGACATAGTTTTATGAGGTGAGCACTCATTATTTTTTGAATATTAAAGATATAAAGAAATGCAAGATTTTGCATAGGTCACAAAACTTGTAAAACTAAGAATAGGAATTATGAACCAAGCTCATCTTCATCCACAGCTTATGTTCCCAACCACTACACTCCAAAAATCTTAGAATATGATGATATAACCAAGATTTTTCAAGCCAGGATGGTGACCCTCTCAGGGAGCAGTTTCCCTGGATGTTGTTCTCTTTTTGCTAAAGAGACAGCCGTTCACCAAAGCAGCAGAGAAACACAATATTCCCCAAACATTAAGAGGCAGCTGCAAGAAACATTTTGTAAACATATGGTATTTGTATAATTAATGTTTAAGTAGAGAATTAGCTTACAGTTGCAGTTGGAAAACCTGAAATTTCTAGAGCTGAACTCAAAATACTTCTTTTTCTCTCCAAAACCACCTGTTTGTCTTTTCTCTTACCCAGTGCATGACAACTAGAGTTGTTCAATGCATCTTTAGGAAAATACCTCTGACAAGTCCTTTGATCTCACCAAACTCCCTGCATTCCATAGCTTTGATATTTGAGACTGTGCTTCTAAGGTTGCTGCTCAGGTTTTGAACCCCAACACTGTGATAGCAGCCCAATTACTCTCTCCAGCCAGCCATCTTCCATTCTCCTGACAGATGACTCTTACTAAAATAGGAATCTGACCATGTCCTATCTTTGCTCAAAAGACTTCAACAAATTTCAGATTAAAATACTGCAACTGCCTTTAAGGTAAAGTTCCATCTCCTTAACTATACCTCTGAATATTTTCTTAATTCAGCCTCAGATTATCTCTCCAGTCTCACTTCTCATTTTGCCTACACTATGGAAGGCAAATATCTGTACTTCCTCACATCTGAGATTTGTGTTTGTACCTTCTTTTATCTGGGAATCTTAGAAGTTTTTATTTTCCTGGATATGTCCTATTTTTTGGAGAATTCATTTAAACATTAGTTCTTTTAGGAATTTCTTACTCCAATTGCCAGCTATAATATAATGAACATTTTTTCTATGTATGTCACAGAAAATTCTAAAAAGTCAACTGCCATTTATGGTAACATTTAGAGAATAAGTGGGCTTAGCTAAAAAGGAACTGAATAGTGCCAGTACTCTCATCACGAGTTTAAGAAAATTTTAGACTATTAGTGAGAAAATGATCTATTGTAAATTGTACCAGGTGTCCTTTCCCCATATTTTAAATTTTTTCTCTTTAAATTCCCATGAATAAAGTAGATACAATTTTATTCAATGTTACCATGTCACTTAAATACATCTTTTAGAATATGATAATGCAAGTATTCATTTCCCAGTGATAGCATTAATGAATCAGATGCAGGCCTATATAATGATTATCTTTTATGGTTTAACAAGTTAACTTTTACAAAGTACAGAAAAGAAGAAATAAGGAAGCCATTTGAAAAGATGGCATAGAGATATTTTAATTATAATATGCAGTCCAATAAATGTTCCAGAAGCAATGGTATTTCTAACAAATTTGCATGAATATGAATGAACTCTTTCACTTAAGTATATAGCAATGTGAATAGAGCAAACTGGCTGTGTAGACATTAAGTTATAGTGATTAATATTGCTATTATATAAAATTTACCAACAGAGAAATGTGTATCATTTACTCCATTGTAAATGTAGTTACTGTTATTTCACTCTATTATAAGAAAGCGTATTCATAAACTGTTTGAAAAATATTCATAATACCTAATTAATTTGTGTATTTTTCTCTTTTCTTTCTTTGTTATTCCTAGAAAATAAACAAAATAAAGAATGTATGTCACTAGTGAAAATAACTTTCAATTGCTACTGAGTACAGGAAATGACAAGAACTTTGAAGTAGTAAACAACTTTAGTTTCTATGACTAGAATATCCCAAATCCTAATAAAAACAATGGTTTCCTAACTTCGTGTTGTGAATCTGACTCTACCAGCCTGAACCTCACGCTTTACTTAGCTCCTATGATAGCAAGAAATTTATTGATTGTTTTTTTTTCCTTGTTTTGGTTCAGAATTTCCTCCAAGGTAGGTAAATTATTTTTATTAAAACAACTATAAAACAAAATTAAATATCTGTAAACATGACATATTATTATAAGTGAGAGGACCTCTGAGATATGATTGTCAGAACTGAAAAGAATTTATGGGTTAGTGTAAGACGATGAAAATGGGCTTCTGCTATAGCTCCATAGGTTACTCCCATGTCACCAAATCTCAGCATAAAGGAATACACTGAATAGAAATTTATGGTGATAATGAAGGTCAGAACAATTTGCAGGTCAAATTTTGCAGCAAGACCTTGAAATATGTGTTAAAGATTAGGTGAACATTATGTTTGTGGTTCTTGCTAATTCTTTCATTTTGGAGCTTGACTAACATGAGTGAATAGAATATGAGGAGGAAGTCTCATGTCCTGTGTAAAAGTACCAAAGAATCTGAGCCTATGCTGAATGCAACACAGCATTCCAAGTATCTAAACTGAACCAACGTGAGGGATGATGGAGAAGGTTACAGTTTACTGGATCCATGAAGATTACCAAGCTGGGCTATACATAAGTTAGACTATCCATATGTTTCAAAAAGAGTCTTCTCTAAATGAGCAGGTTTAGGTGTCTGTATTAGTAAAGGAAGAGAAATAGAAGTATAAAAGCAAGCAGAAAGAGAGAAGAAAAAAGTGGAAAATTAGAACAGAAAGAAGGCAAAATTCACAGATAAAATTGCTAGAAGGAAGTATGTTGAAAGATTTTGAACTTATGGAGAGGATGAAGAAAGCAATCAATGTGATAGATGAGATTACAATGACACACTTTGTTCCCTGTAAGTTTTCATATTAAAGAGTGAATTATTTCATTAGTGAAGAGAAGAAGAGAACTCCTGATTTGACCATACTATCATTCAAGTGTGACTGGTACCTTGGAAAAACTATTGGATAATGGAAGGAACAATATCACTTAAAAGAGGCACAAAGAAATGTGGGGAGGAATAAAACAATCCTGAGAGACTACTAAGAGCTTCATTTGTTTATTCGTCTACTCATTTTTTCATCAGATTCAGAGTAGACATGGTCACCTTCTTGAAGGAGAAATTGTAAGAGAAATAATTTCCAGTGTGATCAGCTGCATCTCATGAATCCATAACAGCAAAACCCATATAACAAGGGGACAAAATCACTCAGAGGATCAGAGAAAAGCCTGTATGTTCAAGATCACAATGAAAGACTTCAATGTGGCAATGTTCTAAGAACAAGAATGCACAGTGATAGCAAATGTCTGAAACTACAGTGCTTGACAATGAAGAACAAGTGAAAGAGGCAGAGCTGGAAGCAAAGAGAGGGCTTTCTCTAATTCTTAAAGTTCAGAGAATAAACAGTTTGTTTTCTCTTTCAAAACGTACCAACCAAATTCTTTTCAGCCTTGAAATAATTGAAATTCATAAAAATACATAAATTATAATTATGGCATAATCAAATCGGTTCCAAAGCAGAAATGACGTGAATCACTGGGCAACCACAACGAGCTAGCAATTTTGAAACCAGCAGTTTCTCATAAAAGTGAAAGTCTAATTTGGATAAAAGAACAGAGGCAAAATAAAGACACGGTGTGTCTCTCTTTGAGTAATTGCTTTTGTTACTAATGGGAAAGGACTGCATCCTGTTATCCAGAAGTAGCTTTACAATATGTGGCAGCCTCTAACTAAATCAGAGAGGGATGGTTAGAGGATATACAACTCTTTGATATATTGACTTCTGAAACACCATTGCACCTGAGGAAGACAATAAATAATATTTTGAAGGGTAAGGATACATATAATTAAACTTAACTGAAAAGATAAAATAACCAGTTCTCATACTGCTACACCTAAACTTTCAAGCTTGCATCTATAAATATGAAACAGAGTCTAGTTGTTTATGCAGGTGTCAGAGTCTCCTGAAGGATAGGTTTTAGTTATTAATAAATCACAACATATGAGAGGAATATAATGTAATATCTAGGCTACAAAATTGTATAGCCATAAGAAGAACACTCACCTGCCTTGGAAAGTAAATAGCTCTGGAGAGCTATAGATGGCCAAAGGAATTCACAACTTTTCTTACTCTGTACATAATTTCAGCATTTAACCTTGTACTGGTTGATCTATTCTTGTTGTGTGTGTCTTTTATTTATATCATCCAGTGAGCTTAG
Organism: Glaucomys volans; assembly: GCA_020662805.1. Classification (NCBI taxonomy): domain Eukaryota; kingdom Metazoa; phylum Chordata; class Mammalia; order Rodentia; family Sciuridae; genus Glaucomys; species Glaucomys volans. The sequence continues at coordinate 1,456,051 of JAJEJO010050027.1, read as the reverse complement.
CAAAAGTAAGAACTGTATCTTCACCAGGTTGCCAACCATAGCTCACAACACTTAGTATCCAGCAGGGGCTCAAGCAATATTGATAGTTATACCATACTGATGTGTGTTTGACCTCACATGCCTCAAGTAAATATCAATATTTTGCTTTTCTTTTAAGTTTCCTTCTTCTCTTCCCAGAATTTTTTCCCAATTTCCTTCAGAATTATCTGCTGATTTTCACAAATGAAATCTAGGGATGACACTGCATAATTGGATAGCGTGTGTGCAAATACTTCTGGAGAAACTCTGGCCTGTATGCTTAGTGCAGTTAGTGAAAATGAGATTAAATTGTGACCACAAGCAGTTTAAATCCAGAAGGAACAGCTGTTACTAACCTAGATGACTCTCAATCTAGTAGATTTTGATGGGTGTGTATGTGAGGGGCAAGGATGGTATTCTAGGTGTGAGCAGATGGAACACACAAGTGATAAAGAAGTGGGCCTGCTTTATGAACTGTACATTCTCCTTGACAATACACATATACACCAAATATACCATGAAGGTTTATGAAGAAAGATGGTTCCCACATTTGGAATAACTTTGGACTCAAACCAACCAAGAAATTCCAGTTGTGCAGTTTACTAACTAGGCAGGTATGGGTTGAATTAAGTTTTTGTGAATGTATGAGAAGGATCTGAAAAAGGAATAATGCAGATTTTTGGGAAGAAAAAGTGGGATCATGGGTGCAGAGTATGTCAATTACAGTTCCTACTACATAAGATTCAATGGAAGTGAGCTTTGTTAATCATTAAGAAATACAGAAAGAGTGAAAGTATTTGGGCAGAACTACAGTTTTATTTTAAGAAATGTCCCTTACTATTCAAGAACGACAGTTTGAAGACTAGAGATAAACCAAACCCCCAAACCCAAAGGCCTAATATTTTCTCTGATATGTGGATGCTAATTCACAATAAGTAGGGAGTCACAGGAGGGGATGGGGGTGGATAGGGAAGAACAGAGTTACTTTAGATTGGATAGAGGGAAGTGAAGGAAGAGTATGGGAGTAGGAAGGATACTAGAGTGAAACAGACATTATTACCTCATGTACATATTCAACTGCATGGCCAATGTGATCCTACAATATGTACAATCAGAAAAATGAGATTATGCTCCATTTATGTATGATTTATCAAAATAGATAAATGCATTTTACTGTCATGTACAACTAATTAGAATAAACATAATAAATAAACATGAACCTGAAAAAATATGAATATAAAAATGGTCCTAAAGTTTAATAACTTTGAATTTCCTTTTTTTATTTTATTTTGATTCATTGCACACAAATGGGGTGCAGTTTTGTTTCTCTGTACACAAGTAGAGTCACACCATTTTGTGTAATCATACATGTACATAGGGTAATGACGTTTGTCTCAATTCTGTTATTATTATTACCCCACTCCTGATTCCAACCCCCTTTTTTTCCCTATACAATACATCCTGCCTCCATTCTTGCCTCCCTCCCACCCTGCATTATGTATCATCATTCAATTATCAGAGAGATCATTTGGCCTTTGGTTTTTTGGGATTGGTTAATCTCACTTAGCATGACATTCTCCAACTTCATCCATTTACCTGCAAATGCCATAATTTTATTCTTCTTTATGGCTGAAGAGCATTCCATTGTGTATATATACCACAGTTTCTTTATCCATTCATCTATTGAAGGGCATCTGGGTTGGTTCCACAATCTAGCTATTGTGAAATGAGCAGCTATGAACATTGATGTGGCTGCATCATTGTAGTATGCTGATTTTAAGTCCTTTGGGTATAGACCAAGGAGTGGGATAGCTGGGTAAAATGGTAGATCCATTCCAAGTTTTCTAAGGAATCTCCACACCGCTTTCCAGAGTGGCTGCACTAATTTGCAATCCCACCAGCAATGTATGAGTGTACCTTTTTCCTCACATCCTCGCCAACACCCGTTGCTGCTTGTATTCTTGATAATAGACATTCTAATTGGGGTGAGATAGAATCTCAAGGTGGTTTTGATTTGCATTTCTCTTATTACTAGGGATGCTGAATATTTTTTCATATATCTGTTGATTGCTTGTAGGTCTTCTTCTGTAAAGTGTCTGCCCATTTCCTTAGCCCATTTATTGATTAGGTTATTTGTTTTCTTGGGGTAAAGTTTTTTGAGTTCTTTATAGATTCTGGAAATGAGTGCTCTATCTGAAGTGTGTGTGGCAAAGATTTTTTCCCACTCTGTAGGTTCTCTCTTTACATTGCTGATTGCTTCCTTTCCCGAGAAAAAGCTTTTTAGTTTTAACCTATCCCATTTGTTGATTCCTGCTTTTATTTCTTCTGCTTTGGGAGTCATGTTTAGAAAATCTGGTCCTAAGACAACATGATGAAGATTGGGGCCTACTTTTCTTCTATTAGGTACAGGGTCTCTAGTCTAATTCCTAGGTCCTTAATCCATTTTGAGTTGAGTTTTGTGCAGGGTGAGAGATAGGGGTTTAGTTACATTTTGCTGCATATGGATTTCCAGTTTTGCCAGGACCATTTGTTGAATAGGCTGTCTTTTGTCCATTGTATGTTTTTGGTGCCTTTGTCTAGTATGAGATAAGAGTATCTATGTGGGTTTGTCTGGGTGTCCTCTATTCTGTACCATTGATCTACCTGCCTATTTTGGTGCCAATACCATGCTGTTTTTGTTACTATTGCTCTGTAGTATAGTTGAAAGTCAGGTATTGTGATGCCCCCTGCTTTGTTCTTCTTGCTAAGAACTGCTTTAGCTATTCTGGGTCTCTTATTTCTCCAAATGAATTTCATGATTGTTTGCTCTATTTCTATGAGGAATGTCATTGGGATCTTAATTGGAATTGCATTGAATTTGTACAGTGCTTGTGGTAGTATGACCATTTTGACAATATTAATTCTGCCTATCCAAGAACATGGGAGATCTTTTCATCTTCTCAGATTTTCTATAATTTCTTTCTTTAGTGTTCTGTAGTTCTCATTGTAGAGGTCTTTCACCTCTTTTGTTGATTGATTCCCAAGTATTTTATTTTTTGAGGCTATTGTGAATGGGGTTGTTTTCCTAATTTCTCTTTCAGAGGGTTCATTGTTTATGAAAAAATGCATTAGATTTATGAGCAATGATTTTATATACTGCTTCTTGACTGAATTCATTTATGAGTTCCAGAAGTTTTCTGGTGGAATTTTTCAGCTCCTCTAAATATAGAATCATGTCATCAGCAAAAAGGGATAGTTTGAGCTCTTCTTTTCCTATTTGTATGCATTTAATTTCTTTAGTCTGCCTAATTGTTCTGGCTAGAGTTTCAGAGACAATGTTAAATAGAAGTGGTGAAAGAGGACATCCCTGCCTTGTTTCAGTTTTCAGGGAGAATACTTTCAATTTCTTTCCATTTGGAATGATGTTGGCTATAGGCTTAGCATAGATTGCCTTTATAATGTTAAGGAACATTCCTACTATCCCTATTTTTTCTAGTGTTTTGAGCATGAAGGGGTGTATTTTATCAAATGCTTTTTCTGTATCTATTGAAATAATCATATGGTTCTTAACTTTAAGTCTGTTGATGTGGTGAATTACATTTATTGATTTCCAGATGTTGAACCAACCTTGCATCCCTGGGATGAAACCCACTTGATCATGGTGCACTATCTTTTTAATATGCTTTTGTATGTGATTCGCTAAAATTTTGTTAAGAACTTTTACATCTATGTTCACGAGGGATATTGGTCTGAAATTTTCTTTCCTTGATGTGTCTGTCTGGTTTTGGTATTAGGATCATATTAACTTCATAGAATGAAGTTTGGAAGGGTTCCTTCCTCCTCTATTTCATGGAATACTTTGAGGAGTATTGGAATGAGCTCTTCTTTGAAGGTCCTGTAGAACTCCACTATGAATCCATCTGGTCCTGGACTTTTCTTTCTTGGTAGACTTTTGATGACTTCTATTTCATTGCTTGAAATTGATGCATTTAAATTGTGTATGTCCTCCAGATTCAGTTTGGGTGGCTCATATGCCTCTAGGAACTGTTGATGTTTTCCAGGTTTTCTATTTTTTGGAGTATAAATTTTCAAAATTGTTTCTAATTATGTTTTGTATTTCAATTGTGCCTGTTGTCATATTTCCATTTCCATCATGAATTTTAGTAATTTGGGTTTTCCCTCTCCTTCTCTTTATTAGTGTGGTTAAGGGTTTATCAATTTTGTTTATCTTTTTGAAGAACCAGCTTTTCATATTGTCAATTTTTTGAATTGTTTCTTTTGTTTCAATTTCAGTGATTTCCCCTCTGCTTTTAATTATTTCCTGTCTTTTACTACTTTTGGTGATGAACTGTTCCTCTTTTTCTAGGGCTTTGAGCTGTAATGTGAGGTCATTGATTTGTTCACTTTTCATTCTTTTATTGAATGCACTCCATGCAATGAATTTTCCTCTTAGCTCTCCTTTCATAGTATCCGAGAAATTTTGATATGTTGTATCTTTGTTCTTGTTGACCTCTAAAAATTCTTTTATTTTCCCCCTAATATCTTCTGTTAACCATGCATCATTCAATAGCATATCATTTAATCTCCGGGTGTTGGAGTAGTTTCTGTTTTTTATTTTATCATTGATTTCTAATTTCATTCCATTATGATCTGATTGAATACAAGTAGTATCTCTATCTTTTTGTATTTGCTAAGGGTAACTTTGTGGCATAACATATGGTCTATTCTAGAGAAGGATCCATGAGCTGCTGAGAAGAAAGTGCATTTACTTATTGATGGATGGAATATTCTGTATATGTCTGTTAAGTCTAATTTAGCAATTGTGTTATTGAGTTCTGTGGTTTCTTTGTTCAATTTTTGCTTGGAAGATCTGTCCAACAATGAGAGAGGTGTGTTAAAATCACCTAGTATTATTGTGTTTTGGTCTATTTGGTTCCTGGAATTAAGAAGGATTTGATTGACATATGTGGATGCACCATTGTTTGGGGCACAGATATTTAGGATTGCTGTTATCTTGCTGATTTATGCTTCCCTTAAGCAGTATGAAATGTCCTTCTCTATCCCTTCTGACCTACTTTGGCTTGAAGTCTGCTCTGTCTGAAATGAGGATGGAAACCCCTGCTTTTTTACTGAGTCCATGTGCATGGTATGCTTTTTCCCAATCTTTCACCTTTAGTCTGTGGGCATGATTTTCTATGAGATGAGTCTCTTGAAGGCAGCATATTGTTGGGTCTTTCTTTTTAATCCAATCTGCCAGTCTATGTCTTTTGATTGATGAGTTTAGGCCATTAACATTCAGGGTTATTATTGAGATATTATATTCCCAGGCATTTTGAGTTAATTTTGGCTTTTAACCTAACTAGGTTTCTCCTTTAATGGACTGTTCCTTTAGGGTAATTCCTCCCTTTGCTGACTTACATTGTTGTTTTTCATTTCTTTCTTTTGGAATATTTTGCCAAGAATTTTCTGTAGGGGCTGTAGGGCAGGCCTTATATTTGTGAATTCTTTTAGCTTGTGTTTATCATGGAATGATTTTATTTCATCTTCAAATCTGAAGGTAAATTTTGCTGGGTATAAGATTCTTGGTTGGTGTCCATTTTCTTTCAGTGCTTAGAATATGTTGTTCCAGGCCCTTCTTGCTTTTAGGGTCTGAGCTGAGAAATCTGCAGATATTCGTGTTGTTTTCTCCCTATATGTAATCTGATGTTTTTTTATTGCAGCCTTTAAAATTCTATCTTTGTTTTGTATGTTAGGTATTTTCATTATAATGTGCCTGGGTGTGGATCTGTTGTGATTTTGTGCATTTGGTGTCCTATAAGCCTCTTCTATTTGATTTTCCATTTCATTCATCAGATTTGGGAAGTTTTCTCATATTATTCATTGAACAGATTATTCATTCCTTTGGTTTGGTTTGTATCTCTGTGCCTCCCTCAATCCCAATAACTCTTAAATTTGGTCTTTTCATGATGTCCCATAATTCTTGGAGGTTCATGATTCCTTGCCATCTTCTCTGTTGGTTGAGTTTGTTTTCAAGATTAAATATTTTGTCTTCATTGTTTGAAATTGTCTTCCAAGTGATCTAGCCTGTTGGTTAAGCATTCTATTGAGTTATTAATTGGGTTTATTGTATCCTTCATTTCAAGGATTTCTGGGTTTTTTTTTTTCAGATTGTCTATCTCTTTATTGAAATGATCTTTTGCTTACGGCAGTTGCTCTTTTAGCATTGCCTGCATTTGCTCTCTTGACTCATCATTTGCTTCTTGGATCATTTTAATTATGTACATTCTGAACTCCCTTTCTGACAATGCTTCTGCCATGTTGTCATTGAGTTCTTTTGGTATAGTATCTGGGTTTATTTGGGACATTTTCTTCCCATGTTTTCTCATGTTGCTAGTGTATCTTCCCCTCTAGTAGTGTGAATCCTAGGTATTGTAGTTTGTCCTTAAAGACTTATAAGGCTTCTGTCAATTTCCAATGCCTCCCCTCTTATTTTTCAATGGCTTGATGCCTGAGAGATGCTTGATCAAGCAGTGACGCAAGAAGAGTGCTGTCCCACTACCCTCAGGTTGGGAATGATCAATGTTTCTGGACAGAGGCAACCTATTATTCATAGATGGTCAATTGCACCATGGGGGCTATCTTCCAGGCCAGGCTGTGGGACTGGGCACTAGATGGAGTTGGGGCAGGGGGTCACAGACCTGTGCTCAGTACTAGAGACACTGGGCTTGATGGCCCAGGCAGGACTGAGCTCCCCATTGGGGACTCAAGCAGCACCAGGCCTATGCTCCTCTGATGGGAATTCCAGCCACAGACCTGATGGCACAGCATGCCCGGTGCTCTTTTGTAGAGACTCTGCACCAGATGGCGTGGAAGGCCTGAGCTCTGCAGGGGACTCACCAGCAGACCTGTGCCTGGAGCCAGAACTCCAAGGGGACAAGCCTGTGCTCCTTGCTGGGGACTCAGGCGGGGCCAGGCCAGTGGTCTCTGCCTGAGACACTGTACCTGATGGCATGGAAAGGCAGATCTCTGTGCTTGGGACTCACGAGCAGAATATAAAAATGGTCCTAAAGTTTAACAATTTTGAATTTTCTATATGTAAATTTTATGTAAGATTTTTAAAATTAAATTTATTAATAAAAGATATTCCAAATAAATAAATAATTAAGTAGGGAAGCATCAGAGGAAAGGGAGTGGACAGACTTACGAGGCAGTATGGAAAGAAATTATCCAGTATTGCCACAGTTTCAGGTTTGTATATAGGAAACAACTGTGATCCAGGGTTTTGGGAACTTTGGTTCTTCTCCTGACTCTCGACATCTGGCTGCATGTCTGGTACTCTATTTATTTATTGATGATATGTAGTAGGCTAATAAAGTTTTCAGTTCTATTGCTGTCTTTAATCTTAAGTGTCTATGACTAGATTAGGTTGACAGTGTGGTGGTAGATGAAAGATGGCATCACAATGCCAATGTTTACTGAGATAAAAAAGTGACACCAAAAACAAAGAACAGAAATAAGAATTGGATTAGAACACAGAAACGTGCTTTTTCACTTATTTGTATATTGTGATTTCTATTTACTGGCAGAAAACTCAGATGGAAATATGTCTAGGGGACTGTTGGGGATGGAGACTCTACTTTTCAGAATGAAGGTGTGTGGCAGAAGTTGGTCTGAAAGTCCCCTGCATGAGGGGGACAGTCTGTGCTTTGATGAGCTAAAGATTAAAGGGAAAATCTTTAAGACATGTAATAAGGGCAGAAGATAACATTGTGTACGCAATGAAGAGAACAGCTTGAAAGGGCAGCAATTTGAGAAGACAGTGAAATAAAGGAAAACCTAGAATGTAATAGTACATTCTGAACTAAAGTTTAGGGAGAGAAAAGAAAAAAACCCAATTGTCAAAATTAGAGAAAAATGAAATAAAACTATTTACAAATTGTTAGAAACTCTGCTCCAGAGTCATGATTTGCCTATGATCAGATCATGGATATGTCATTTAGTAGCTGTTTGACCTCAGGAAACTAATTCATTTTTCTGAGTCTAAATATCCTTATCTGTAAAATATATATAATAGTAATATCTAACACAAAGGCTTATTGTAATGATTAGCCAATGGTGCATGTTAGAGAGCAAGCACAAAGGAAATAGTAGCTACTACTAGAGATAATTTAAAGTCACAGAGTAGTTGCTCTTTTGAACACAAATAATGACATTGATTTAGTAAAAAGAATGAAGACATAGAAAAGGAATTAAAGGAAGGAGCAAAGTGTAAGACATCCATTTACTAAGGACTCAACTAAAACCATTGTTTCATTCTTCATCCCAAAGAAAGGTTGTTCATGTTCTTTGTTAGGGCTTCAATCACTGACTCAGTCACATTTACTAGCAGGAACTATCACTGGGCATTAAAGATGAATCAATTTCAATGAGCAACTTCTTTCATTGGCTGCCTTGCCTTGAAGCGAGGTGTTACTAAGACTTTTAGCCTGTCACATGCAGACTCTGTGAGCTGCTTCTATTCCATTTCGTCCTACCAGCTGAGTCACACAGGGCAGGAAAACAGAAAGCACATAAGATTTGGGCAGGTCCTTTAAGGGAATGGATAACCCTTCTGTCCTTTGATAAGTCTCCAAAGTAAAACTCTACATAGATGAAAATTGAGCACAAGTCCAAATATTAGTATATTGATATTAATTTGTCATTTGTGTGTGTACTAACTTTAGATTCTTCAGCAATGACAATAATTTGGGGATTTTATGTCCTTGTCCATGATTCCATATAATGCCATCAACAATTTAATCAATGTCATCCTTGTTCAAATACATCTTCCCTTTTGAGGTAAGGTCATGGGTTGAGAGAGAAGGAAATGGAGATATAATAGGAACTTCAGAAGGTGAAAGGAAAGCATGATAAGTTAGAAAAAACAGGAATAATCATATATAGATATGAGTAAGAAAGGGTTGAGCATGGCAATTAAATTTCAACATGAGTTTGGAGGGAATTTTCAAACTGTAGCAGAGCCCAGTAGAAGATTCTTCCAAGTCTTGGAGGAATCAAGGAGGCAGCAGACCTCCCCATAGCAAGAGCAGGGACACCTGTGTGAAAGAGCAAGTGTGGAAGAGCTGTACCAGCAGTGAAGCCCACAGACCCACAACATGAGATGCCTCATGGAAAAGAGCCATGAGGGGGCAGTGGTGCAGACTGGTGGATGAATCCTTCTCTCTACACCATGATATACACTTCCTGCATGGCTCAATGGCACTCAGGAAAGCTAAGAAAATGAACTTCAAGTGGGTTATAAAATTCCCAAAGAAAAAAGATTCTTTCTTAAAATAGGAATTAAAATAATTAAGAAATTAAAAAATAATTATTTGCTCATTTTTTTTGAGCAAACTGAGTTTCATTTTCAAGCTGAGGTACCTATATGGTCGTCATTGGCCACATGTAGCCACTGAGTGGCTGATCTGAATGAAGATGTCTTGTTTGTGTAGTATACAATACAAGATTTCAAAAGATTGGTCCAAAACATATATCTAAACTATTTATTTAATAATATAGTACATTGAGTAAATGTTTAAAAGATAGTTTTGAAGTGTTGACCAAAAATATTATAAAAATTTTTGAGAAAGTGTTGAACAGTTATTAAAGCCAACAGTGACTTTCTTGGATTAAAATACAGGCAGTATGGTTTGATCCAACAATATTATGTTATGTAAGTTAGGAAGTACAAGAGAAAATGAAATAACTAGCAAAGGAAGTTATAAAATATAGACCTTTCTTTTATTATTGACATCCTCATTTCTGACCCAGCCTAAGTCCTTGAAGAAAAGGCTATGATTTATATTTCCAACATGGAACTCTTTTCTCTCTCCCAGACCCAAGTATCTATTCCTTGGAAATATCTACTTGGATTAATAAAACATCTCAAACTTACGATATCTACAGGAATACTATTGATATTGGCTTTATTTTCCTAAGCCACTTATTCCTGCAATTTTTATAATTTTGTTACCTCTGTGAAGCTAGCTGAATATTTCCAATGTTTCAAATCACAAATCTTCATGCTCTCCATTATTTCTCCCCTAGGAATTTCCATCTCAATCTGTTTCTATTTCTATTTCCATTTGCATCTCTACCTCTATGTCCAGTCCATCTCTTTCTTCCACACATCTGATGTCAACATTATCAACAATGTCCCATTTCATTTTGCAATTTACATCACACTTTAATATTTTGCACACCCTATCACCTCACTTTTCTGGCCCAACATTATTTCTCAGCTGGATTAGCACAACACTTTTCAATAATGCTCTCTGGCTTTTAACTTGATCACAATTTTCAGTATAGCAGAAAGAGTGGACATGTTAAGATCACTTCACTGTGATCCAAATCCTACAGGGGTTTCCATCTTACCCAAGAGGAAAAGCTACAATTTTCAAAATAATGTATGTTTCAAACAGACATCTCCAAAGTAATGCTGGTAACAAATTGCTGTAGAACTTGGTACCCAAGTAAAACAAGTCATTGCTTTCTATCCCTTTTCTTTGCTTTGGTGATGTGTACAGGATTGGAGTATAAGCTCTTTTTGCTGATTTTGACTGGACTTCATCAGACTTAACTCCAGGTCCAGACTTGCTACATATCTGCTTCACATCTTTCCTTTTTCTTAGATAAGTGGCCATAACATCATGATGATAGTAGAAGCATTGTCTTTTCTTACCAAATGCTCCAAACATTCTTGATTTCCAAATGTGCTTATCTTTTTGATCTACAGTTTTCCCACATTCCACCTTACTTTCACACCTCCTCCTAAGTCTTAGAACTACAAATAAGGTAGAGCAAGGATATCCTCTTTCTAGGTAACCTCTTAGTGAAGAAGAAGACTGTGAGTCATTTGAACTATTATCTTTTCTGAGCCCTTATGCACATTTATACCTTTTAAAAATCCTGCTGAAGTTCTGGCATATTTCTATTTCCATTTATATCACCTCTAATTTCAACAGTTCACATTTAATATTAGTGGAATTAACTCTTAGATGGACTTTTCTTTGGAAAACCAAAGCAAGCAAATTCTTTGGCTACAAAGGAAAAAAAAAACAAATTATGCTCATAATTTCAGGGAATAATGATTTATTCTAATTAAGATGTCTACCTTTGCTATAAACTTGGATAAACCACTAAGCCAAATTTTATTAAAATACATTCAATGTCTTATTTTAAAATTCTTTAAAAATTATGAGAGAAAATTAAATTCTCAGTGGTGACACCAAAATGGATATTGTGTGTATTTGTTTACTATAATGATTCAGGATAGGTAAACATTTCTACCCCTACTTAGAAACTTAATTTCAATTATGAGAAATAAGAAGCATGATCAAATCTTTAAAAAAATTCCTATCACTTTTCTGTTTTAATTACTTTTTGAAAAGAAATTATCACTGAGGCTACATTTATTGCAAATCATAAAGATTATTTACTCTTGGAAAGTCACTGGGTTTCATTTATCTAGGTGGTTAGCTGAGACTTGCCTGTAGAAAATTAAAATTATCAGTGACTCCTTTTAAATTTTCCATCTTCTATGCTATCATTTTTCATCTTTACTTTTTTTATTATAGCCTTAATAAAAATAAACACCCTTTTAGGGGCATAGCTTCTCTTAAACAAACTTATAATCAACTTCTAATTAATTGATCTGCTTTTCCAATTTCACCTACTGTGCAACAGGTAGCTTATTGTTTGACTTAATTTTGTGTTGCTTCCCTATTTAATAGTATTCCACTATGATTTATTGAATACAACAGTCTAACCTCTTCAAATGTTATTCAAAACCAAATTAATATGTTCAGTTTTTAATCTCATTGCATTCTGCAAGTATTTATTAGTCACTATGCCCTAGGATTGTTACAAATTCTACCCATTCCCTGAAACTCAGTTAGGGATTACACTATACAACTTTTATGAATAATTTACTAAATGCCTCAATCAACATTCTACCTTTTTAAAAAGACATTTGCATTTCTCTTAGTGCTGTTTCACGTTATCCTATGATATTTTGTACACCACTGTATAGTATTTAGCTATGAAATTTACTTAATTACTCATATGTGCTGTATAGCCAGTTTCTTGGTCCTCCAAAATTTTTGTCCTCTATTAAAAATATCATACTGGAGGTCCAGCCACCAAGCCCACCATCTCTCATCTCCAGAGCAGAGGCCCACACCTGGGGCCTGCCACCTCCAGTGCCCGCACTCCTTTTTTCTTTTATTAACTTTTTTCTTATCTCTCTTTTCCTCTTATCTATCTTTTTCCTTGGAGACTCTTGCTCCCATTGCTCATGCTAACAACCTATTTCTTTTAATTGCACTCTCACTATTCCTATGACATAGTACCTCTATAGACTCACTCCTTATCTCATTAATGTTATTTCTTATATCCCCCCACATTCTCTTTGTCCACCATTAGAAATTGTGGTCCTTATTGCAAACCTTTTGGTTATGCTCTAGATAATAATTGAACTCATCATCTCTGCTTATTGAGACAACACAGTTAATATCTTAATAGGAACTCTTTGGTTTAAGGATTCATATTGCTTGTGTGGTGTGCTGCTAATATTGATCTCTCACTTCAAGGTGAGGTACTGGAAATCTGTAGGGTCATTATAAGTATATAGGGGGGAAACTGCAATATCTTGGATTCACACTGCTAGAGGGGAACATACATGAACAACATGAGAAAACAAGGGAAGAAAGTGTCCCAAACAAACCTAGATGCTATATCAATAGGACCCAATGACAACATGGCAGCAGAAATGTCAGAAAGGGAATTCAAAATGTACATATTTAAAATGATCCAAGAAGCAAACAATGAGATAAGAAAGCAAATGCAGGCAATGAGTGATCACACCAATAAACAGTTGAAAGAGCAAATGTAGGAAGCAAAAGATCATTTCAATAAAGATATAGAGCTTCTGAAAAAAAAACCCAAACAGAAATCCTTGAAATGAAGGAAACAATAAACCAAATTAAAAACTCAATAGAAAGCATAACCAAAAGGCTAGATCACTTGGAAGACAGAACCTCAGACAATGTATATTTAATCTTGAAAGCAAAGTTGACCAAACAGAGAAGATGGTAAGGAATTACAAACAGAATCTCCAAGAATTATGGGATATCACAAAAAGACCAAATTTAAGAATAATTGGAATTGAGGAAGGCACAGAGATACAAACCAAAGGAATGAACAATCTATTTAATAAAATAATCAGAAAATTTCCCAATTCTGACGAATGAAATGGAAAATAAAATAGAAGAGGCTTACAGGACACCAAATGTACAAAATTTACACTAGATCCACATCAAGGCACATTATAATGAAAATGTCTAACCTTCAAAATAAAGATAGGATTTTAAAGGCTGTGAGAGAAAACCATCAGATTACATACAGGGGAAACCAATACTGACATTAGCAGATTTCTCAGTCCAAATCCTAAAAGCTAGAAGGGCCAGGAACAAACATATTTCAGGCTCTGAAAGAAAATGGATGCCAACCAAGAATCTTATTCCCAGCAAATCTTACCTTCAAATTTGATGATGAAATAAAATTCCATCCTTGATAAACAAAAGTTAAAAAAATTTACACATAGAAAACCTGCCCTACAGAAAATTCTCAGCAAAATATTCCATGAGGAAGAAATGAAAAACAGCAATGTAAGTCAGTAAAGGGAGGAATTACCCTAAAGGAATAGCTAATTAAAGGATAAGCCAAGTCAAGTTAAAAGCCAAAAATAAATCAACATGACCGGGAATACAAGTCATATCTCAATAATAACCCTGAATGTTAATGGCCTAGACTCATCAATCAAAAGACATAGATGGGATGTCTTTTGGAATTGGAATAAAAATTGGAATAAAAAGAAAGACCCAACAATATGCTGCCTTCAAGAGATGCATCTCATTGAAAAAGATGCCCACAGACTAAAGGTGAAAGAATGGGAAAAAGCATATCATGCACATGGACCCCACCCAGTAAAAAAAGCAGGGGTTTCCATCCTCATTTCAGATAAAGTGGACTTCAAGCCAAAGTTAGTCAGAAGGGATAAAGAAGGACAATTCATACTGCTTACGGGAAGCATAATCAACAAGACAAAACAATCATCAATATTTATGCCCCAAACAATGGTGCATCCATGTACGTTAAACAAATCCTTCTCAATTCAAAGAACCAAATAGATCAAAACTCGATAATATGAAGTGACTTTAATACATCTCTCTCATTACTGGACAGATCTTCCCAACAAAAATTGAAGAAAGAAACTATAGAACTAGATAACACAATCCATTTAGACTTAGCAGACATATATAGAATATTCCATCCATCAAGGAGCAAATACACTTTCGTCTCAGCAGCACATGATCCTTCTCTAAAATAGACCATATGTTATGCCACAAAGCATCTCTTAGCAAATACAAGAAAAAAAGAGATACTACCTTGCATTCTATCAGATCATAATGGAATGAAATCAATGACAAAATAAAAAACAGAAACTACTCCAACACCTGGAGATTAAATAATATGCTATGGAATGATGCATGAATAACAAAAGACATTGATGAGGAGATAAAAAGAATTCTTAGAGGTAAATGAGAACAACAATACAACATATACAAATCTCTGGAACATTATGAAAAGAGTACCAAGAGGAAAATTCATTGCATGGAGTGCATTCAATAAAGGAACAAAAAGTTAACAAATAAATGACCTAAAATACAGCTCAAAGCCCTAGAAAAAGAAGAACAGATCAACACCAATAGTAGTAGAAGACAGGAAATAATTAAAATCAAAGCTGAAATCAATGAAATTGAAACAAAAGAAACAATACAAAAAAATGACAAAACAAAAAGTTGGTTCTTTGAAAAAATAAACAAAATTGAAAAACCCTTAGCTACACTAATGCAGAGAAGGAGAGAGAACTCAAATTACTAAAATTTGTGATGAAAAGGAAATATCATGACAGACACTATTGAAATGCATAATTAGAAGCTACTTTGAAAATCCAAAACATTTTCTATTTTCTCCAAAAAATAGAAAATCTTGAAGACATCAACAGGTTTCTAAAGACATATGATGGATTCTAGAGACCAGATGAATTCCCAGCAGGGTTCTAAAAGACCTTCAAAGAAGAACTCATCACAATGTTCCTCAAAGTATTCCATGAAATAGAAAAGGAGGAAATCCTTACAAACTCATTCTATGAAGCTAATATCACCCTGATACCAAAACCAGAGAAGGACACATTGAGGAAAGAAAACTTCAGACAAATATCCCTAATGAACATAGATGCAAAAATTCTTAACAAAATTTTAGCAAGTCATATACAAAAACATATTAAAAAGATAATGTACCATGATCAAGTGGGTTTCATCCCAGGGGTGCAAGGTTAGTTCAACATCTAAAAATCTATAAATTCACCTATCAGCAGTCTTAAAGTTAAGAATCACATAATTATTTCAATAGATGCAGAAAAAGTACTTGATATACTACAGCACCCCTTCATGCTCAAAACACTAGAAACAATAGGGATAGTAGGAACATTCCTTAACAATGTAAAGGCTGTCTATGCTAAGCCTATAGCCAACATCATTCTAAATGGAGAAAAACTGAAAACATTATCCTTAGAAACTGGAACAAGGCAGGGATGCCCCTTTCACCACTTCTATTCAACATCATCCTTGAAACTCTAGCCAGAGCAATTAGACAGACCAAAACAAATTAAAGGGATATAAATAGGAAAAGAAGAACTCAAGTGAACACTCTTTACTGATGACATGATTCCATATTTAGAGGAGCCGAAAAATTACACCAGAAAACTTCGAGAACTCATAAATGAATTCAGCAAAGTAGCAGGATATAAAATCAATGTTCATAAATCTTAATGCATTTTTTTTCATAAATGATGAACCCTGTGAAATAGAAATTAGGAAAACTACTTCATTCATAATAGCCTCAAAAAAATTTAATACTTGGGAATCAATCTAACCAAAGAGGTGAAAGACCTCTACAATGAGAACCACAGAACACTAAAAACAGAAATTAATGAAAACCTTAGAAGATGGAAAGATCTCCCATGTTCTTGGATAAGCAGAATAAATATTCTCAAAATGGCCATACTATCCAAAGCCCTATAAAAATTCAATGCAGTTCCAATTAAAATCCCAATGCCATTCCTCATAGAAATAGAGCAAGCAATCAGGAAATCCATTTGGAGGACTAAGAGACCCAGAATATCTAAAGCAATCCTTAGCAGGAAGAGCCAAGCAGGTGCTACCACAATACCAGACCTTCAGCTATACTACAGAGCAATAGTAACAAAAGCGGCATGGCATTGTCATCAAATAGGCAAGTAGACCAATGGTACAGAATAGAGGACACAGAGACAAACCCACATAAATACAGTTACCTCATACTAGACAAAAGTGCCAAAAACATACAATGGAGAAAAGAGAACCTCTTCAACAAATGGTGCTGGCAAAACTGGAAATCCATGTGCAGCAAAATGAAACTAAAACCCTATCTCTTACCCTGCACAAACCTCAACTCAAAATGCATCAAGGACTTAGGAATTACACCAGTGATCCTGCACCTAATAGAAGAAAAAGTAGGTCCAAATCTTCATCATATCAGCTTAGGACCAGACTTCTTAACATGACTCCCAAAGCATAAGAAATACTAGCAAGAATCAATAATTGGGATAGATACAAACCAAAAAGCTTTTTTTCTCAGCAAAGTAAGTAATCAACAATGTGAAGAGGGAGCCTACAGAGTGGAAAAAAAATCTTTGCCACACACACATCAGATAGCAAACCAATCTCCAGAATCTATAAAGAACTCAAAAAACTTTACATCAAGAATACAAATAACCTAATCAATAAAAGGGTTAAGGAAATGAACAAACACTTCAGAGAAGAGGATCTACAATCAACAGATATTTGAAAAAATGTTCAACATCCCTAGGAATAAGAGAAATGCAAATCAAAACCACCTTGAGATTCTATCTCACCCCAATTAGAATGTCTATTATCAAGAATACAAGCAACAATAGGTGTTGGCGAGGATGGGGGAAAAAGGTACACTCATACATTGCTGGCGGGGTGGCAAATTGGTGCAGCCTCTCTGGAAAGCAGTATGGAGATTTCTTAGAAAACTGGAATGGAACCACCATTTGACCCAGCTATCTCACTCCTTGGCCTATACCCAAAGGATTTACAATCAGCATACTACAGTGATGCAGCCACATCAATGTTTATAGCAGCTCAATTCACAATAGCTAGATTGTGGACCCAATCTCGATGCCCTTCAATAGATGAATGGATAAAGAAACTGTGGTATATATACACACTGGAATGCTCTTCAGCCATAAAGAAGAAGAAAATTATAGCATTTGCAGGTAAATGGACAGAGTTGGAGAATATTAAGCTAAGTCAGATAAGCTGATTCCAAAATAACAGAGACTGAATGATTTCTCTGATAAGTGGTTGATGATACTTAATGGGGGTGGGGGGAGTTAAGGGAAGAATGGCAAAAGGATGGATTGTGTAGACGGAAATGAGGAGTGGGGATTGGGCAGGGGAAGGAAACATAACAGAATAAGACAAACATCATCACCCTATGTACGTTTATGATTACACAAATGATATGACTCTACTTCGTGTACAACCAGAGAAATGATGTACTCCATTTGTGTACAATGAATCAAAATAAAAAAACAAATCTCACACCTCCTTTAGAGTTTTTTTTGGGGGGGTTACTGGGAATTGAATTCAGAGGCACTCAATCACTGAGCCACATCCCCAGCCCTATTTTGTAGCTTAATTAGAGACAGGGTCTCACTGAGCTGTTTAGTGCCTTGCTTTTGCTGAGGCTGGTTTTGAACTCATGATCTTCCTGCCTCAGCCTCCTGAGCCTCTGGGATTACAGGTATAGAATTTTTTGTATGTAATTTCACTGGCATATAATGTAAAATTTTTGTTACTCTTTAAAGTTTTCTTTATTGAAAAATACCTGCTCTTGGATTAGCCAGTAAATAGGACAGAGGTCCCAATAACATGAAAAAGAAGCATTAAAAATTCTGACACTTAGTTTTAGATGCCTGGATATAGACAAGTGTGAAAATGTGTTCTCACCAGGAGTTTACTTTGGACATGGAGGAAAAATGAGGAGGGGATAGATGCTGCAAAATACGAAAACTGTTTCTCTACTTCCAAAATCTCTTGTCATGATCATGTAATTTATATACCTTTTTACTATAACAGTAAAAAGAAAGACACAAATAAATTATTTTAATTGTTTGTTGTTGTTATTTGATTATACATACTCTAAATCCCTGAACAGATAAAGATGGCCAGAATTTAGGAGTTGCTGCCCACAGTGATATACCTGTTGAATATATTTATATTCTCATAATTCTTATCAAAGAGTCATCACTTAAAACTTCACACAAATTTATTTAATCTGCTTCAAAAATTGAGAATACATTGACAAGGCCAATGTATTGAAGATTTAAGTATCATATTAATTAATTTATGTCATAAATATTAATTTAGCACCTATTACATATAAGGCCCTGTACAATTCACTGGGGATGCAGTAGGGAACAAGACTTGATAAGGTTCTTGTGCTTGAGTTACATGCAAGTCACAAATAGAAATTAAAACAAGGAAAATATTTTTAAAAGCAGCTAATTGTAAGTACTATCTAAATAACTAAAATAGGATAAGGTTATGTCAAATAACAAGGTGGCTGTTTTAGTTTGGTTAGCCAACCTAAAGTAGGTTTTGCTAAAAAGGTGATATTTCTGCCAAGATCTGAGTAAAAAATCTATGTTGGCAAACATCATATGGAGAGGATTCCAGGCAGTAGGACCTCCTTCTCTTCCTCAGCCAGAACAGAGGCCCCAAGGTAAGAACAGATTTTGGCATATTTGAAAATCACCCAATGGCCCCTGCAGTGATAAAGAAAAAGAAGTCAAAAGAGCTACAGAGGCGAAGAAGTGGGAAATTCTACCAAACTAAACACAGATCCAACACTTATCCATGTGAACCTTTGCAAGTATATTCTCATTTCAAGGCATTCCCTCTTAATTTTTGTTGATCAGATCAAAGGAGATTCCTGTTTCAAGCAGAGGCTGATTATGTCCTTGACAAATTTGAAATGGGGATCAGGGACGGCTAGTTAACATTTATGGCTGCAATGGAGTTTTATGAATTTGAAAATTTAGATCTGACCCATTTTATCTATTTGTCTAAAAAAGTACTGAAAACAATTTAGGCAGTTGAAGGTTGAGGAAGAGAAGGAAGACAGATGAGGGAGAAGAGTGAGAGAGAAAAAGAAACAAATTGAAGCATCCTCACAGACACAAGCAAACGTGAGAGAGGAAAATGGTCTCTGCTGGTTCCTAAGGAGTCTCCAAACCTAGTAGTAGATCCTTAGGTGACTGGCTCTTTTTTTGTTTTCAATCTGTGAATAAAGTGGCATCTTAGTCTAGACTGAAGTATGACTCTGTTTCTTAAACCAAAAAATCCTGGCTAAAACAGTTTAAAGAGGATTCTGTGACAGAGAGGAATTGAGAGATCCAGAGCAAAGGTGAGATAATTCACACACACAGAACCAGGACTAGAAGAAAACAGGATAAAAACAATTGACAAACAGTCTAATAAGTGTGTGTTCATGATAGGTTAAAAAACAAAACAAAACAAAAAATGGGATAAAGGATATTCGGATAGCATAAATCTTCATATGTCATTTTGATGTATGCAATTTAATTAAAAGCCATCATCACTAATTTTACAATCAATCGGTATTTAGCAGTACAGGGTTCCTAAAATTTTGTTTTTATCATAAAGAGCGGAGTTACACTTAATGAATTGTCTCCAAACTAAGAAACAAGTCAACCCTGTTTTCTGTCACCTCTAACTAACTGTTGGTAGAAATCTAAAGCAAAGATTCATTTGCAAAACTTGCACTTGGCCTGCACTTTGAACCTTGGGATTGTTGAAGGAAGCTGAATGAAAGACAGGACTAGTGCCGGGTCTAGATAGATCTTTTGATCTAGATTATTTTGAGAAACTCTTAGAAGCACTAGATCTTAACAAATTAGCATCACATTAACAAAGGATCTGATTCTACAGGAATACTGCATATGTTGGTTATGGTGCACCAAAGTGCTAGATTAAAAAAGAAAAAGAAGAAAGGAAAGCTCTGAGTTTTAGATAATTGTGTCTCATCTACAAAAACCATGGAATGTCCTAGGAATCCCAATACTGCATACCTATAAATAATGTTTTCTAGACATTGCTTCTTATACCCAGATGGGACATAAACATTCCTTGTCAGATTAAGAGACCTAAATTTTAAAACTAAACATATGGGCATGGTTTCATCAACCTAAGATTTTATGGTGAAAATTTATGTCCATTTGCATGCCTGCACAAATTCTGCAAATTTGTTTATTCTTATTTACTTGAATCCTTGTTTATTTCAGTGTCTTGCAAATTGTGCCACATGCCCTGTTTTTTTAAGTTCTTAATTTATTTTTAATTGACAAATAATTGTATGTATTTATGGAGTATAATTGATGTTTTAATACATGTATACCTTGTGAAATAATTCAGTGAGGCTAATTAGCACAACTGTTACCTGAAACATTTATCATTTCTTTGTTATGAGAACATTTAAATTATTTTGTTCAGTTATTCTGAAATATACAATACGTTTTCAGTAACTATAGTTGCTTTATTTTAAATCCATTTTCAAAGAATGTAATAATAAACTAACACAAATACTGATTATTTGATATGCATTTAGGCTATTTCTACTTCAGTAGTCCCAACTTAAATAGACTCATTTAATAACTTTCTGATAATTTTCAAAATCTCTTTTCTAACACACCCTTCCACATAAAGAGTGTCTCCATACCCTGCAAATATCAAATATTATTTTTCCTTTTTCTCTTATGTTTCTCTTGTGCTTCTAGTCATTTTGCCTACAATTGTTTTCTTATTATTGTATGTCACTTTCAATTGAAAATAACTCTTTGAAGTCTCTGCTTTTTATGCTCCAAGTCAGCCACAATGACCTAACATCCCTTTACATCCATATCTATATAACCTAAGTGGAATTGAACTTACATTCTGTGTATTCAGAAATGACCATCAGATTCAGTTTGTGGCAGCCTGTCACAAATGCCCCACAAGGAATGTAGCTTGTATTTCAAGAGTTCTGCCAATCATATTAAGCCACAAATGAATCTTCCAGACACAGCTATTGCTAAAGTTGTTTTTGAAGATAGATACACTATATGTTGATGATGACAAGTGGTTAAAAGCTCTCATTTTGAGATGGAGACGTGTGCACTGCTCTATGAATCATTATTATTCATGACAGTAATAATAGCACAACCATCCCATGAAACAATAGCCATAATGGTTCTGGTTTATTCTTTGCAACTTTAAATGACTCATTCATTTCTCAGAATAGCTACTAAATGCTTGTAAAATACATATTAATTTAGTCTGCTTATAAAAAGTGCTATATAAATGCACAATAATTATATAACAATACCAATACCATGGTCACAAGTTAATGAATAATGAACTACTTTTTAAAAATGACCTCAATCTTAATTTTTAAAATTAGGTTTAGAAGTTTTCTTTCTTTTTTTTTTTAATTTTCACATTAGAAAGGGCAAAAGTAAAAATTAGTTTTATACTCAAGTGCAATGCATTAAAAATTGAATTTTCACACTTTGGAATTGGGGACTTAACTGTCACTGAAAATGGCATTAATATGATAATAATATGCTAAAAGAGAATCTTTCATCCAGTACTTCTTCTAGCCTAAGCATTTGTGATTTTATTTACTTTTTCTATGATGAGTAGTTGATAATTTCAAAACTTTTTAAATAATAAGTGATCACTATATTGTTCTAGACACATTGGTAACCAGAGCTAAATCATTATATACATAATATTAGATATTGTACCTTGTATATATATTTGTTATAATATATGTAATAAGTATGTATTTGAGTTGTTGAGTCTTTGACAGAAACCAAGATAAGATAGATATTGTCAGGAAGCTCATCATTAGGACAAGTTGAGAAATAAAGGAATATAAAATTATGTTTGAATTGTTTCATCAAAAAGACCCTATTAATAATCTGTGACATTTTATAGCATCTTTTTTCTGTCTCATTAATTCCTTTACAGCCCCAAACTGGAACCCTCACTGTTCAGACTTGGCCCCTGTTCTCTGTCTTTTCTGCCACATCTTTCCATTCCTTTATTTCTAAAATTGATCCAGCTGCTCTCCTAGGAAGCAATAGTCCTTCTTCTTCAGGAAGTAAAAATGCCAAGAAAGTTATTGGACTAAAGCAGATTTATCTCTGTAGATAGATGAAGAAAAAGATAAGAAACTCTTAAATGAAATAATATTGCCATGTCATTCATGAATAACTCTAATATAGTGGTCAAAAGCAAATGCTCTGCAGCCAGAATGCCTGTTCCAAACAACTGCTGCTCCAACTACTGTTTGAATAACCTTGGACAAATATTTTAATACAGATTTCTTTGCATATGTGTGTATACATAAATTTGATTTAGTAGATAAATGAATGAGTGCATATAATGAATACAATATGAATATAACAGATATAATAAATGTATTCTTATGTAATGATATATCTATATATCATTAAATGACATATAGTGAAAATTACATTTTTGAATACAGATGACCAGGCCCTATTAGCAGGCATTCTGATTTAATTGTTCTGAGGTCAATTTGGACATCCGTGTATTTTTACCCTACCTAGAAATTACCAGTGTAGAGACAAAGTTAAGAAAATCCATGGGCATATAATTATATCATAGAATATCAGGACTGAAAGTGATTTAATGGATTATCTAACCCAAATATATCTATTACACAGCCTCATACACCTCACTTCTGAACATCTTTAATGATGTAGGGAATTACTGATTTTTGACTCATCCCATTCTCAGGAAGCTGTAGGAGGTTGGAGGGACCTTTATTTTGAGCAATAAAGTATACATTTCATGTTGACCAATAATAGTGCTATTGCTTTGTTCATATTTTTATCTTTCAAATACATAAAACATTTGATAGTTCTACTGTGCCCATCTGAATTTCATCCCAAGGCTGAGCCTCCCAACCTCTTTCTAGCAACATTTCTCTGAACTTGCTCATATCACCCTTTCCCTTGTTCTTAGTGGCACTCAGGACTCAACACTGAGTGAAGTCTGACTGTCATCCTATGTGTTCTTTGCCTAATAAAGCAATGTAAGGGTATGCTAATTTTAAGTCACCTGTATTCCCACTTGATAATTCATATATCCTGTTATATTAGCATATCAAATTATCCCAAGAACTAAGCAACTCAAAATGGCATCTATTAAAACTTTTATAGTGGAACAAAAATATTCATTATATCCTACAATTTGTGAAGGTCAAGAATCAAGCAGTAGCCTCTCTGGGTGGTTTCTGATGAGGCTGCAGGGAAGTTTTTGTCTTGGGAAAGTTTTGCTTATAAGTGTCATACTCTTGCTGGCTGTTGGGTGCCCAGTAACCTTACCTTGTCCTGTGGAACACTATTTCCTGCCTCATGACATGGCAGCAGGCTTGCTCCTGAGCAAGTGATCCCAGATAACTAGTAACCCAGGCCAAATATCAATAGTTTAAAAACCTAATAATGAATCCATTTGCTATCACTTCTGCTGTACCACAGTGAACAGAAGTCAATCATTGAGTCCATCTAAACCTCAGAGGGGAAATTAAGCTCTGACTCTTAAATAGAGTATAAAAGGATTTATGCACGATTATGAAAACAACACAGCAATGATGTTGAATTAGTTCAATTATTCTTTTGTACACAACCAAATGCTCTTTCTTTTTCAAGTAAGGCTATTGGAACTTTTTTGATTTACACTAAACCTGCCCTCCAAGAGGACACTAATTCATGGTACAAAATGAATCTCTCTGTGTTACTGGAGTATGCTAATTTTAAGTCCTTTGGGTCTAAACCAAGGAGTGGGATAACTGGGTCAAAAGGTGGGTCCATTCCAAGTTTTCTGAGGAATCTCCATACTGCTTTCCAGAGTGGCTGCATCAATTTGCAATTCCAGCAGCAATGTAAAAGTGTGCCTTTTTCCCCACATCCTCACCAACATCTATTATTGCTTGTGTTCTTAATAATAGTCATTCTAATTGGAGTAAGATGAAATCCTAGAGTTGTTTTAATTTGCATTTCTCTAATTACTAGATATGTTGAACACTTTTTCATATATTTGTTAATTGCCCATATATCTTCTTATATAAAGTGTCTGTTGAGTTCCTTGGCTCATTTATGGATTTGGTTCTTTGTATTTTTGGTGTAAAGTTTTGTAAGTTCTTTATAAATTTTGGAGATTAGTGCCCTATCTGAAGTGTGTGTGGAAAAGATTTTCTCCCACTCTGTAGGCTCTTTTTTCACATCATTAATTGTATCAGTTGCTGAGAGAAAGCTTTTTAGTTTGAATCCATCCCATTTATTGATTCTTACTTTGATTTCTTGTGCTTTGGGAGTCTTGTTAGGGAAGTCTGATCCTAAGACTACATGATGAAGATTTGGGCCTACTTTTTCTTGTTTGGTGCAGCATCTCTGGTCTAATTCCTAGGACCTTGATTTTGAGTTGAGTTTTGTGCAGGATGAGAGATAGAGGTTTAATTTCATTTACTACATATGGATTTCCAGTTTTCTCTGCACCATTTGTTGAACAGGCTATCTTTTCTCCATTGTACAGATAACTGTATTTATGTGGGTTTGTCTCTGTGCCAATGCAGCCACATCAATGTTTACAGCAACTCAGCTCACAATAGCTGGATTGTGTAATCAACCCAGATGCCCTTCAATTGATGAATGGATAAGGAAACAGTAGTATATATACACAATGGAATATTATTCAGCCATAAAGAAGAATAAAATTATGGTATTTGCAGGTAAATGGATGGAGTTTGAAAATATCATATTAAGTGAAATAAGCCAATCCCAAGAAACCAAAGGCTGAACATTTTCCCTGCTAAGTGGATGAAGATACATAATGGGGGTGGGGAGGTAAGAGAAGAATGGAGGAAATTTAGATTACGTAGAGGAAAATGAGAGGGGGAGGGGGTGTAGGTATGAAACACGGTGTAATGAGACAAACATCAATACCGTATGTACATGTATGATTACATGAATGGTGTGAATCTACATTGTATACAATCATAGAAATGAAAATGATGTACCCCATTTGTTTACAGTGAATTAAAATGCAATCTGTAAAGATAAAAAAAAATGAATCTATCACTTTCAAACTTACCCCACATAATTCCATTATGTTCCTGTTCATAAGAATATAATGGCTTTCAAAATCGTCAGATCTACAAATTATAGATCACCAGGTTTTCTCTGAGCTCTGTTTTAGAAGTATTATAAAATGAGGATGGGTGGCTGTATTCTTTTTTTCCTAATAAATGAATTATTGCTCTTGGTTACAGAAGCACTTTGAGGAATTGATTCTGAAATTAACCTTCACATCTGATCAGTTATAGCATTCTAGCATCTCTTCATTTCATGATTTCTCAGAATCTCAAGTTAGTTTGTGAATTATTCAGTAATTCTCTTTATAAATTGAAATGTAATTTTTGATGGAGAATAAGTCTATTTAAAGCCAGCGAGTGTATTTTAAAAAGCATTATGTGTTTACATGTTGTTGGCAGTTTCTGCATGTTTTCTCTTAAATCTTTTCTTTCATTTACAATGTTCCTTGGTTTCTAATTATTACTGACTGATGAATAATCAAGCAGAGGCCAACTAGCAAGGGATTTAAAACAAGTAAAAATGATTAATGTGTTGTTTTCCGCTATAACTGAATATCATCACATCATGAAATCAAATAGGGAGACTCATTAGACTGATACTAACATTTTTTTTTAAATTACAAGTGTGACTTTTGGCTTCAAGAAATTAAGACTTTTAGGCATCTTAAGATAAACTGGTTACCACAAAACCTAGTCTGTTTTCAATTCTTTAGAAGATTCAATTTCTCTTAAGACTCAATCTCCAGTTCCCCAATTTTAAACCCCAAGTCCAGCTTCTAAGAGAAAACTTTACACAAAGACTTTATAAATATCTTGGTATTTCCAAATTTTTAACATCATTCTATACATTATAAAGGCATTGTTTAATATTTTCCCTTAGTGTTTCATCTTGTGATCTTATTTTTGTTTTTATAGATCCTTAGTAATGAAAATTTTCTATCCGTCTCTCTGACAAGGTGTTCTTGTTACTTTGTTAGCAACTTTAACTCATCTTCAGCAGTATTAGCATCAATGCATGAGAACAGCTAACCAGCCACGCAGATAAAAAAGCCAAAATTGTGTGAATTACAACAATAAAAAGAAAGGTAGGAATTTGAAATTTAGCAGTATTCTAAGATAAAGTATTATAAGATAGAAAGGAATCCATAATGTTTTGTGAGGGAAGATTTCAGACATTGAATGCAGATACTTAATTTTTTCTAACCAGTTTTAAGAAGTGCAAACTTTAGGACTTTAAAAGGTGGTATCCAGTAGCAACAATTGAAAAACACTAATTCCTGATCTAAATAGTCTTTATTAGTTCAGGTCTTCCCTAAATATCTTTTTATCCACTTTATTGATTCTAAGAAGTTCGAGTGGTCAGATTTCTGTTCCTGGAGAGCCATCATGTTGTGGACAACCCCAGGCCAGCAACACTACCTGAATGGCCCAAGGAATCGTTTTCAGAACGGTACATTAATGGATATGATCGAAGGCCAATGATAACACAAGATTGATAATTCCAGTGGAGATATAATATTTTATGAGAAGAAAATATATTTATTTATGATAATATTTTGGGGGAATTATATTCATAGTGGAAGTCTTTAAAACAGGAAAAAAAATAAAATAAAAACAGAAAAAAAAAGTTTGATCCGTGAGTAACATGTAGAGAATAAATGACTTGTGAGTTGTATTTTATGGTGTACACGAAGTCTAGAATCTGGAAATTAAATTAATTTAGTAGTTACTACGTTTGAGAATTCAAATTTGTACAGTTATAGGGGAAGACAGATTTCATTCCTTCAGGAAATTCCCAAGTCTGGAAGTTCTGCTCAAGTGCCCTAGCAGAACATCTTCTGGTTACTTAGATGCATTGTCAGGGCAGGCAATTTCCTTCCCATTGCGAGCTCTCAGGCACAGAGAAGGCAGTTTAGCACTGTGTCCCCAGGGCTAAGGGACATGTCTGACCAATAACAGACGTCTACAAAGATGAATAAGTGGTTAGAATAATCATTATATACAAATACCAGTGTGCAAAGAGTCCTTGTTTAGTGCAGTGGGGTGGATTATTGAATATTTTTATTTTTAATAAATGTATTTTTGACTTATTTTCAGTAACTGGCTTAGAGATGATTTTCATGAAGATGCCAAAAAGATGAAAAATGTGACAGGTAGGTGAAACCGAAGTTGGCATTTTGAGAATCTGTAGACAGAAGAGATTAAATGAAGAATGAAAAGACAGAAGAAGTTTTTCATAAAGAAGCTAATGAACCACTTGAATTTTATGTGATCAGTTAGTAAAACTTTATGTTATTAGTTGTTATGCTAATTTGGAGCAGGCTATTTATCACTCTGAGGATACTATCTATTCAGATCATTTCTAGAAACAAAAAACACTGAATAATCAATAAGCACATAAACCAAAGAAATATCTGGGTAAGAATGCTAAGTCATTCCTGCATAAAATGTTTGTTCTTTGACCTGGCAGAGATTTTTTTTCCTAGATTGGCAATCCAAGATCTAATACACATTATCATTGTAAAGAAGACTGATCTACCACCTCATCTTAGCAAAATATAGAAAAGGTCTTGGTTATTTCAAATTCTTTAACCCCAAGGAAGCCTAGAAAGGACATTATTTGATATAGTTTAAGGCAAAGTTCTTAATGGGCATGATTTTACCCTTTAACAGGACAACTGGAAATACCTGGAGATATTTTTGATTGTCACAACTGGGGTGATGTAGATATTTGCCAAAATTGCTAAATATTTTACACACAGGACAACTCCCCACTATCAATAATAAAGAAGTACCCAGTCCAAAATGCCAGTAGTGTCAAGGTTTCAAAAACTTTGTTTGACAGAAGTGAAAAGTCAATGTCAGAATGTTGCTCATTATTTAAATTGCATGGTGCATGACAACTTATTATTAATAAATAACTATAAATAAGAACACAAATAATATTTCCTCACTGTCTCCAGAGAACATGGAATTGCTTGACTTATCTAAATGGTTTGAATCAAACTAGTTAAGTCAATTGCTCTATGAAGACGTGGCTTCAAAGGTGGTACACCTGCACTCTTGTTAAATTGTCATCTTGCCAATACCTTCTTTTGAAAATAAAACAAAAATCTGTTTTTAGCTTTTAGTTCCCTGCCAACAATATAATCTTGATTAAACTAGCAGCTTTTTTCTCTTCAAAATAAGACTGAATGTTTTTATGCAATTGAGAGTGAATCACCTTAGGGATTAGTCATCAAAAAAATACATATTATAAGCTCTTTAAAGTTAAAGAGTCGTGTTAAATATATAGCAGCTTGCAGTACCACCCACCTTGTTGTTAGTAAAGATAGAAAGACGTTTAAAAAGCACGAGGCAATAAACACCACCTGCTTTTTAAAGTGCAAGGATCCTGGCATTTGCATTTCTGTTTGTGTTTGAATCCTGATATTCACATGGAATTATGTCCATATTTGAAAACAGATTGACTTATAAAACAGTGCATCAACTGCAAGGACGTAAATAAATCAGCTATTATCTATACATTTCGCACTCTTGAAATACCTGAAAAATTAAATGCAAAAATATTAAAACTGATTGCTCTATGAATGATAGAATTATGATTAATGCTTTAAACAAGAAATTTTCAAATGATTAAAAGATATGTTAGTGTTATCAATAAGCAGGCCACATCTTTTAAAAAAAACATAATATATCCAGTAAACTCAGAGCACAAGATGATTTATAAAATGAAAATTGATTACAATGTATATTTCAGTCTAATGTTTTCATTTGAAAAATATGAATATTTGTCCTTGTCCTCCTCTCTCTACCCTACACTGACCTATCTCTCCACCCTGCACTCACAAGTGCTGCATATTATATTTTATTTATGATACCTGTTCCCTAATATTGAATATTTTGGTTGTTTCAAACATTTTTGCTTACACATAAAGTTTCAAAAATATCCTAACATATCTATTTTAATATGATTGCCTCACTGTCTCCATAGAGCATCATTTCCTTAGGATAAGCACCTAGAAGTTCACAGCCAAGTCAAAAGAAGCTACCTTTTTTTTTCTTCAAATTTAATTTATTTTTTTCTTTTCTCTTCTTTTATTTCAGAGCTTTATACATAGTAGTTGGGTTCATCCCAGGAAGCTTGTACCTGCATGGATTAAGGCATGAATTTTTCCTCCCATCCTCCCCGCTCCCCATCTCCTTCCTCTACTCTACTGGACTTCCTTTTGCTTGTCTATTAATTTGTATTTGATCCTTTCTTTTTGACTTTTGTTTAAAAATTTTAATAGCATTTCTATGGGTTCATATAGTTGTACATTATGGTGGGCTTTGTTGTTCCATACTCATACATACACATAGCAAAAGTTGGTCAATTTCCTTTACCAGTACCTCCCTTTTCCCTCCCATCCTCCCTCCCCCTGGTCTTCCCTCTCTATTATATGGGTCTCCCATCTATTTTCATTATAGCCCCCTCTTCTTTTTATTGATTCTTCCTGGTTATACTTGGCAGTAGAATCTATTTTCATAAAATTATGCAAGCATGGATTATATCTTATTCTAATTAGAATTCAAACACAAACAGAAATGCAAATGCTCATCTGGTGGGTGGGTACGATAGTTGGGATTCACTTAGTTATTTGCATATGTGTACATAGGGAAAATTCTGTTAGATCTATTCTACTGTCCTTCCTATTCCTATTCCCCCTCCCTTCCTTTCATTTCCCTTAGTTTAATCTACTAACTTCTCTTCTTCCCCTCCCACCATTTATTGTGGTTTAGCTTCTATTTATCAGAGAAAATATTTGACTTTTGTACTTTTGAGATGGACTTATTTCACTTAGCATGATAGTCTCCAGATTCATCCATTTACTGGCAAGTGTCATAGTCGTCTTCTTTATAGTTGAGTAATATTACATTGTGTATATGTACCACAATTTCTTTATCCATTCTTCTCTATGTTATCCTCTTTCCCCTTCTCTTTCCTTTGTTCTACTATAGGTTTTGCCTATAGTTAGTGAAAACTTTCAACCTTTGAGTTTCTGAGTTTGGCTTATTTCATTTAGTATGATATTCTCCATTTCCATCACTTTACCAGAAAATGTCATAACTTTATTCTTTTTAATGGCTGTATAGAACTCCATGATACATATACACCACAATTTCTTAACCAATTCATCTATTATCAAGCATCTAGGTTGATTCCATAATTTAGCTAATGTGAATTTTGCTACTATAAACATTAATGTGGCTGTGTCGCTATAATATGCTCGTTTTAGGCATATTCCATGAGAGGGATAGGTGGGTCATATGGTGGATCCATGCCTAGTTTTTTGAGGATTCTGCCAACTGCTTTCCAGAGTGATTGTACTAATCTGAAGTTCCACCAATATACAACTGTTCCTTTCTTCCCACAACCTCACTGGCATTGATTATTGTTTGTTTTCTTGATCATTACCATGTTGATTGGAGTGAGATGAACTCTTAGTGCAGTTTTGATTTGCATTTCCATGATTGCTAGCTATGTTGAACATTTTTCATGTATTTATTGGCCTTTTTTTCTTTCTTCTGTTGAGAAGTTTCTGTTTGGTTCTTTTGCCCATTTATTGATTTGGGTTATTTGTTTGTTTTTTGATGATAAGTTTTCTGAGTTCTTTTTACATACTGGATATTAATCCTCTTTCAGAGGCAAAGCTGGCAAAGTGTTTCTCCTATTCTTTATGCTCTCACTTCTTGATTTTAATCATTTTCTTAGCTGTTCAGAAGCTTTTTAGTTTAATGGGATTGAATTCATTGATTGTTCTTTTTCTTTCTTGTACTTTGGGGGTCTTGTTAAGGAAGTCTGTGCCAGCACTTAAATGATGGAGTTTTGACCCTCTTTTCTTCTGGCAACTGTAAGGTTTCTGGTCTAATTTCTTAGTGTTTGACCCATTTTGATTTGAGTTTTGTGCAAGGTTAAAATAGGCCCCAAATTTCATTTTTCTACATATAGCTATCCAGATTTCCCAGTACCACTTGTTAAAAAGGCTGTCTTTTCTCTAAGATGTATTTTTGGCACTTTTGTCAAATATCAGACGACTATAGGTGTGTAGGTATGTCTTTGTGTCTTCTAATCAATTGGTCTTCATGTCTATTTTGGTGCCAATACCATGTTGTTTTTGTTAATGTGGCTCTGTTGTATAATTTCAGATATTTCCTCTTCATTTTTCTTGCTTGGTATTGCTTTGGCTATTCTAGATTTTTTATTCTTCCAAACAATTTTAAGAATTGTTCTTTTTTTCTATTCTGTAATTGGTATTTGATGGGGGTTGCATTGAATCTGTATATTGCATTTGGTAATATGGCCATTCTGACAATATTAATTCTGCCTATTCAAGAACATGGAATGCATTTCCATCCTCTAAGGACTTCTTCAATTTCTTTCTTCAGTGTTCTATAATTTTTATCATAGAGTTCTTTTACCTCCTTGGTAAAAGAAGCCACTTTTTAAAGACTTTGGGGTATACAGAGTCAAATTATCCTTCTGAAATGTTTATTTTTCCTGAAATTTAATCCCAAATTCAATCTTCAAGAGGGTCCCTTATTCCTCATCATTACCAAGAAACATAGGATTTCATATTTTGACTGAGAGATCATGATAAGTTATTATGACATATCTGGAATAAAATCCCTGGCTCTAAATAATCTCAAGGCAGTATATTGAAATGAAGAGTGAAATTGTGGCTTTATCTCACCTAATGGCTTATAATTAAAATGATAGTAGCAACTATGGCTCTTAAGTGACATAACCTTGATAACTATAATGTCCCTTAGGTTTCTCTAGTTTCTCAAAATACTCTATTTTATCTCATTTTCTCTGCTTTTGTATAGGATCTTCACTGATGTTCGGCATTGTAGAACATTATTCCCATATTCAAATGAATAGATGCAATCTACATGAGATAAAACATACTAAGACATGGTTATTTTATAATGAGGATGACTAGAAAATAATAAAAGAATACTATGCTATGAATAGCATTTTTTAAATGTGCTTCTTGTTTGCAAAGGGTTGAAATAAAACTGACATTTATCTGAAAAGGTAATCAGTGAAACAAAATAAAATTTACAAAAAATAAACACTAGAAATAGTGCAAATACTTTCACACTACTAACAAAAGATTCAAATAAACTACCACATGAAAAGAAGGCAGAAGTTTTTAGCCAATAAAATTTTTCATTTGTTAGTTATTAAATATGAAGTGATGATGGATAAATAGCATTTTAGTATAGTTTATGACCACTCAACTTTTCAACTTTCTGAATGCTTGATTTCCTTTTACTCCTAATAATCAAGATGTAATGTGAATCCTCTATTTGACTAATTTACTTATTAGATCATGTCATCCATTGTATAAATATTGCTTCAAATCACAGCAATTTTCTAGAACAGGTTTGCAAAGTTTTCTCATTCTCTCCAATTTAGCAGTTTTCTGCAGCTTTAACAAAACTTTAAGAATATTTAGCCCTCATTTTCTTCAACAAAGCACTGGGGCCAAATCTACATCAACATAATCTGACATCCTTAATGATAATTGCCATGTTTATACTCTGTTTTACCATTACTGAAATGATTTCATATACCTTAACTCATTGGACCACCCTAACAGCCCTGAGAAAAAATGCCTTGCTTTATTATATGTTTGCTATATTCAGATAGAGAAAGTGAGAGGTGGAAATAGTTATCAAGTCCTCACAGTCATTACTACTGAAATCAGCATCATATAAAATTTTCTATTAAGTAAATTTTATTCTGTAAAGTTTACTACTCTGTGCACTAAAATTTTCTGCATTACAACATTTTCTGATTGTTTATAACAAGTTTCTGATTATAATTTACATAACTTGCTTTATTATGTGGAAGATAAATATATATATGATCATTTCTTTTAATATTTCTTTTAATATTTTAATTTAACACTTAGCCCCATCATCTTTCCCCACCAATATTTTTCCATCTAATATCATCTGTTTAGTTATAATAATTAGGCATGGCATAAGATATCTAATATACTGAAAAGTTTTGTCATATTCATTTGACATGAAATTGATCGAGCAAGTTGATGATTACTCCATTCTGAAAGCCACTGTGAATGGAGTATCCATTGTTTCATAGTTGACATCAGTATGATTAATGTCATCAAGATGATTCATTGTTTCATCAATATGATGTAAACAACGAGTTGATTTAGTCAATTGAACAAATAAAAAGTGTCAAGCTATTTTTTAAAATTAACTATATCAAATACCCAGTTCACTACATAATTAACTTTCAAACAATTGTTTTGAAGTTATGTAGGGCACAGCTTAATTTGAGTTTATTTTACTCAAAATAGCATATATAAATGCCTAATATGAAGACATGTTTCCTGCATGTGTGTAGTATAAAATTTTGATAAAACTGATTTTTAAACACTTTAAATCTTGTATACATCAAATTCCCAGGGACAATTCTTTATCTTAGCAAAATATCCTTGTGAGAAAAAAGCCCTAATGTGTGTATACATACAAATATTTATAAATATATACATATATTCACATATGTATAGGAGGATAGATATATATGTAAATAATATAGATATATTATAATTATTATAACATATCTATATAATATGTTATATAGATATATAATAATATATGTGCATGTAAATAATCCTATTTGAGAACAATTTAGATCATTTGCCTATTACTACTAATTTTTTAAAAGTGAAAGCAGATTATCAAAAAATAAACCATTTTCCAAGAATATTAAGTAGTATTTTGTCAGGGGTTCTATTGCTTATTAAAATATGGGCACTTTTTGAGTGCAAGGAAATTGGAGAGAAAACATACTAACAATCCCAATTACATAGGGGAAATTTGGATTTTGTAGTGAAATTTTTCATAGCTTTTCACCAATGTTCTAGCTACAAATCAATGCCTATCTTTTTTTTTTACCCTCTTCATGTAAGAGAGCACATCTGAATTAAAAATGAAAAATGATAAAAAGAATATTACTGAAATCAGAAAGGCCATTCAAGTTCTAATGAAGGAAAGCATCAGGTAGTATCAACAAGGGTAAGGAAAAGAGTATAGGTAGTAATATACATATACACACTTCATTGCACATTTATGATTACCAGTAATTTCATATTATTATTATTATTTCGTTGCATTGCATTATAAATAACTTTCATACTTATTTCTTTAAATGCATTCATTACCAACTTAGTTGATTGAAATTACTAATACCAACAAGCAATTCCAGTGCTCCTAGTCATAGCCTTTCTGCTTTGCAGAGAGGTCAAATGATGGTTCATTCAAAGCCACCTACCATCCCACCCTGTCCCACTAACAGTGGCTCTAACTTACACATTCTTATGTTTGGCTTACAGGAAGGAGTTGGGCTAATGTGAAAAATATCTGAAGTATGGTTTAATTTCTTTGCCCTGGCCTTCTCTATTCTTGGAGTGACTAATGAAAGAGATATTTCAAACAGATAATTAAAGACAGAGAGAATGTGACACAGATGAAACAGTTGCACTAATGCAAATACATGCTATCTCAGACACTGTGTTAATACTAAACGCCCCCATCAATTTCTTCTTCATTTTATTGAGAAAATTTAACTTAACTCTAAGATTATTATCACATTACTTTCTTTTAAAATTTTATTATTGTTTTTTATTTGTTGGTTTTAGATGTACTTGACAAGAGGGTGTATTTTGATGTATTACATATGCAGGGGGTGCAATCCATTACAATTTTGATCTCATTCTTTGGTTCAAAATGATGTGGGTTACACAGACCATGTATTCATATATGAGCATAGAAAAGTTATGCCTGTTTCTTTCTACTGTTTTTCTATTCATATCCCCCACTCTTTCCTTCTTGCCCTTTGGTCTAATCCAAAGTAATTAATTTATTTATTTATACATTTATACATTTATTTATTTATTTATTTTTAATTCATTGTACACAAATGGGGTACAACTTTTAATTTCTCTGGTTGTACACAATGTAGAGTCACACTGTTTGTGTAATCATACATGTAAGTAGGGCAATGATGTTTGTCTTATTCTATTATCTCTCCTTTCCCCCACCCCCTCTCCACCCCTCAATTCCCTGTACACAATCCAATGCTCCTCCCGTTCTTCCCTTATCTCCTTGCCCACTCCTGTTATGTATCATCATCCACTTATCAGAGAAAACATTTGGCCTTTGGTTCTGGGGGGATTGACTTATTTCACTTACCATGATATTCTCCAACTCCATCCATTTACCTGCAAACACCATACTTTTATAGAATTCTTCTTTATGGCTGAATAATATTCCATTGTGTATATATATACCACAGTTTCTTTATCCATTCATCTACTGAAGGTCTTCTAGGTTGGTTCCACAATCTAGCTATTGTGAATTGAGCTGCTATAAACATTAATGTGGCTGAATCACTCTAGTATGCTAATTTTTAAGACCTTTGGGTACAAGCCAAGGAGTGGTATAACTGAATCAAATGGTGGTTCTATTCCAAGTTTTCTGGGGAATCTCCATACTGCTTTCCAGAGCGGTTGTACCAATTTGCAGTCCCATCAGCAATGTATGAGTGTACCTTTCCCCCACATCCTCGCCAACATTGTTACTTGTATTCTTGATCATTGCCATTCTGACTGGAGTGAAATGGCCTTAAGAAATGAAATCTAAGAGAAAATACAAGAAGTGAAAGAGCATTTCAACAAGGAGATACAGATCCTATCACATTACTTTCAGTCTACCCATCTCTGTCTAGAAAGTTCCTATGCTTTTTTTGATATATGCTTTAGGAACCAGAACTAGTTTCAACATTTAAACCATGATTACTCAACAACTTCTTTGTCATATTTTTAGTAGTTCTTTCTGACAGAATGTTATTGACAAATGCCACCTGTATAATTCACTTTGCTGCACAGTGAGCACAAAGAGATACTAAATAGTGAATAATTCATCTTAAACCTTTTTGTAATGCCTTGTTCACTACAAACCTTGTAGAGAAGATTATGGTGTGATCTGTTGAAATTGCGCTCAATCAATGATAATTCCATTATGCAGCTGACAGCTATACATAGAATCAAGAGTCTTGGTAACATCAAAGATTGTGTTTTTTTGAGAATGTGTTTATATTTTTCCAAATAGCTCAGAATGATCCAAAATATTTATCTTTCTAATTTAGAGTAAACTAATTTTGTGCTACAGCAAAATAGAAACCATTGAAGTTTATCTGAAAAATGATTATGTTGTATTGGGAGAAAAAAGAAAACTTCTAAAAAGAACTGCAGCATTTTTTCCCTTCTTAAGCAAAATAAATTATAAGACTTGCAAAGGCAATCAGCAACACAGAGTGTCCCTGCCAAACAGAACACTCCAGCCATCTAATACTTGTATGGCTGCAAAGTATGTTAAAATTATAAATTATATATAGGTTTGCAGTTTTATGTAAAAAATGATTTTCACATATTTTAGCAGATACTGTAGGGTCCTGTGTCCCTTCATCTGCAATACACTTTTTTTCACTTCCTTTTGTCACCTGTCTCATGCAAAGCTAGAATTCTTAGTCCCAATTCTGAAAACCCACACAAAATAAGCAAGGCTGACTTTATGTCTGGTTTCTGTCTTCTTTTAAAGATGCTACATCTGTAACTGAGTCAGATTTTTCTCTGACTCATATGACTGAATTCATGGTTCTAGTGTCCAAGAAAAACTTGAATGTCAAAATTTAAAAACAAATACAGTGGGGGATTCAGAAAAGCATTTTTGTGAAGCTATTATTTTGCTGTTAAGACTCAGAGATAACTGATTTGTTAAGCATGTCTCAATAGAATACTAATACTAAAAGCCTAAGAAAGAGTAAATTAGAGGAGTTTTATATTCAATTAAAAGATCTTTCAGCAAGGTGTACTAAATAAATAATAATCATGTATTTTATATCTAAAATTAGAACACATGATAATTTCACTTATTAGTAGACTGTAAAAAATAGTACAAATAGAATAACCATCAGTGTAGTTTGCTCTTTCCAGGTGTTACTTTGTTTGGAAAAGAAAAAGTCCATTTTCCTTAGATACAATTTTTTATGTGTGGTCCTGGGGACTGAACCCAGGGTCTCATGCAGGCTAAACAAGCACTCTACCACTAAGCCATATTCCCAGCCATCCTTGAATAATTATTTTAATATATACTCAATACTAGAGACCTAAATGATATATTTTAGTGTACATATAGGATAAATCTCAAAGAAAGTAAATTAATGACTTTTCTTTGAAAATAGCTTAAGTATAGATGTGAGTTTAAACTGCACCACAAATTATTTCTAATTTGACCTTTTTTTCATGCCGTATCTTTCTCTTTTGAAGAATGTACTTTTATTTTTTAGAAAGTAAGTTTCTCAACTTTCTTTGACTAGTCAGTAAAGCATAGGTCTCAGGACAGGTGCTTCAATAGAACACCACAAGAAATCAGAACAAAGTGGCATTTTTAGATTTTGAAAATCATTCTATAACAATTGGAGCACCTTGATGAATGGTATGGCTTTTCAGCACATATAGTGAGTCAAATGTTTCTTCAGTAGCTCAAGAGTATTCCTGGATTTTACTTCATTTTCTTTGCAGATGTTCTGCAGCGATGAAATATTGAAATGCTAATGGTAAAAATACATTTTAGATATTTTTTAAATGTCATGGAATGCTTTGTACATTAGTAAGCTTTACATTATTACAACAAAACACCAGAGAAAATTGATTTATAAAGACAAAAGTCTTAGCCAGGACTGGTGCACCTGCCTGTAATCCCAGCAGTGCTGAAGGCTGAGGCAGGAGGATCACAAGTTCAAAACCAGCCCTAGCAACATAGTGAGGCCCCAAGCAAGTTAGCCAGACCCTGCCTCAAAATGAGCAAAGAAAAAAGATTTTGGATGTGGCTTAGTGGTTAAGTGCCCTAGATTATACCTAAAGGGCATACCAGGAGGTTCTTCTGCCAAAAGTTTTGTCACCTCTCAATGCACTGCCCTGTGGACCAAGCCTTCAACGATAAACCCTTGGGATACTCATCTAAACCTAACAATGGGCAAGCCAAACTGTGAACCCCAATTAAACTATGGACTTCAGTTAATAACACTGTCTTAATAATGATATATCAATTATAACAAATGTGCCACCCTAACCTAAGAGACTAATAACAGAAGAAACTGTGTGCATGGTGGTATGTAAGAACTCTGAAATTTCTGCTCAACTTTTCTCTAAACATAAAGTCATTTTAAACAAAAATATATCATTTAAAAAATGTAAGAAAATATGCTGTGAGGATAATTTTCAGCATACATTTCTGCATACTGACACATCGTAGACCACTATGTCATCATTCGTGTTTGATGCTATTTCGTTAATAAGTAAGATAGTGAAAAATGATGCATTGATTTTATTTAATTGTTTAATGACCTCTCAGGGTTAGATAGACTAATTTTTTTCATGTTACAAAGTTATCCTATAGGTTGATTGATTGATTTACTTATTTCAAAATGCAAAGATATGTCAAAGCATCACATTGCTCAACATAAATATATTAATAATTTTTCTCTTTCAGTTATGTACTAATAAGCTGGGGTAAAATTATTCAAATATTAAGCAGGTGACAGAAAAAATCCATTATATACCCTGATTAATTTTAAATGTAGTGTTTTGAAAAATTAGTAAAGATAATGTCAAGACAAAATTTTAGTCATTTTTAAAAATATGGTTCCTCAAATACATGCACAAATGATAATATAACTTCTACATCTCTCTCTCTCTCTAATATATATATACACATATATGTATATATCTACATATCATCATATAGATACAAGGAATCTATATAGCCATAGATCCTACATATCATATATATGTGTGTATATATATGTATGTGTGTATATATATGTATGTGTGTGTATATATATACATATATATACATATATATATATATGAAGATGGGCGATGTTTAAAAGAAGGGATGAATGAATTCTATCAATCTAGTAGATAAAAATGTGACATCAGTGCAATTATTATAGACATATCATGGGCACAGAGAATCCTCTCATCTGTGGAAATGAATCTTGTCTTTCTTGGGAACCTGCCTCTGTTTGTTTCTCCTCTCCTTGTTTCCTGATCTGAAGTACTCTCATGTAGCCCAAATAAAAACTACAGCTTTTCATGGGGTGGGAGTACTAGGGAACTAACCCAGTCACCTTTAACACTGAACTATGTCTTCAGTTCTTTCTATCTATTTTTATTTTTGAGACATGGTCTCACTAAATTGCCTAGGCTGGCCTCAAACTTACTATCCCTCTGCCTCAGGCTCCCAGGTCACTGGGCTTATAGCTGTGCATCACCGCACCTGGCAATATGTACTTTGTTTCATTATTCCTTTTCCTATTTTTAAATTTTATTTGGTTAATGAAATGATGGGGTTATTTTGGTTATAACCAAAATATTTTGGTTAATGAAATGGTTCTATGAAATGAAGGGACTATGGAATATTGCAACCCTTCTATGCAGCTATACTGAAACTATTCCTCTAGACTAAAGATATGCAAAACTGATCAATCTCCAAAATCATATAAGGTTTTGAAGAAATATAAATTCTATGTCCCAGTAAAGGCCAAATCAATCAAATATTTTCAGAGATGGTTCCTAAAAACCTCTGTTATTACAGATTCCCACAGATGTTTGTAATTAGAAACCATTGCCTGAGAAGAGGAAGTGTGTGTGTGTGTGTGTGTGTGTGTGTGTGTGTGTGTTTGGGAGTGAAAGAGAGACAATACTACCCTGACACTTAGGCAAGTGTTCATTTTTCTATGATCATGCCCTAATTTTTTATATAAATACATCAAAGGCAAATAACTACTTTTTTTTCCATTTTTTGGTACTGAGGATTGAATTCAGGGGTGCTTCACCACTGAGCCACATTCCCAGCCCTCATTTATATTTTATTTAGAGGAAAGATCTCACTGAGTTGCTAAGTGGCTTGCTAAATTGCTGAGGCTGGCTTTGAACTCATGATCCTCCTGCCTCAGCCTCCTAAGACACTGGGATTAAAAGCATGTGCCACCACACCCAGAAAATAACTACCTTTGCAATCTGCTGATCTACCCTTTATCTATTTTGCTATCGCATTAGACAGTAACTTATCATGATTAATTGTTATTTCTACCTGATAAAAACACATACAGTGAATCAAAAGTACAGCTCTTTAGGTAATGTCTTCCCATCCTTACGAGATGGGAAGTCAGGCAGAGAGAGGTTGCTCTGAATGGAATCAGACATATTCAAATCAGATTAAGCCATCCTTTCCAGCTCCTTATTAGCAATTAAATTATTTTCAGATATTTTATGCATAAGTATGAACATGTTTTTAGTTATTCTTTCTTTTTTCTCCAGCAAACCCTCTCTACCCATAATTGTTTTCTCTAACTTGGAGAGTTCATGACTAGTATGAAAGTTACAAAGAGAACACAGACGTCCTTTCACAAGTTCAAGGAAAGAAATATAAAGTAAGGAGTCTCAAATATTTGACTCCCTCTTTGGACACACATAGTGCCAAGTTAATTCCTTTCTAGTGAGTTCAATCAAAGCCTTGAGATTGTCCTCTGCAATTCTGTGAAGTTAGAGAGGTTGAAATCACCTTGCCATCATCATCAGTAAGGAAAGGCCAATTGAGAGGAAAATTAGAAGTGTTACAAACAACTTTCTCAAACTAATGACTGAAAATTCAGCATCTGGTAATTTGTTCACAAGCATTATTAAATCTCTCACATATGTTTGAGCACCAGGCAAGTTCCTCAGCTCAGCATGGAACATACTGGAGGTCAGTTTTGTCTGAACATACATTGTCTATCATGCTACATTAAACACACTTACCAATTTTTACATTTATAGAATGTTTGTGAGCTGCTAGGTCAACTGGATTATTTTTTGGTCTTATTGATTGACAAATATAATAGTAAAACAAAGTTTAAAAACTTCCAGAATCTGACTGATTTGTCACCTTGTTACTCAGTCTAAAGGAACTGAAGAGTCCTTGGACTGAGACGATGAAACATTTTGCCTTTCTCATTCTTAAGCAAAGAAGCGTTCATTGACATTAACATATATGAAATTAATTGTAGAAATCTAACAACCCACCTCATAAATATGTTGGATTTTGTCTTCTGCATTCCTAAAGAACCATCATTTACTAATTCTAACTTGCATATTTAATAGCGATATTCAGTAATAAACAGAAACTGAAGGAGATAAAAAAGAAAGAAAAAGGAAAAGCAAGTGAAACCATCGAATATGTAATGGGCCACAAAACCCATAGGTGCAAAGCATAATGGCCATGGTGTCAGCAGCTCCAAACCCTCTATTCAGATGAACAGAAAAAGCCAATCATGTACTGTTTCCCAAAGCGATCCCAAGCAGTGTACATGGAGCAATAGCTGTAAAATGGAGTCCCAGCAGACTTATTCAAACATGCAAATTAACAGCATTGAAAAGCAATGTACAGTAATCAGGTCCCATTTAGTATTGTAACATCAGCTGGGACACAATAGCTGTCTGTGTATCCTGTAGACAGTCTGTGTTGGTAATAGCCACCACATGAGTAATTAAGCACTCTAAACAAGTCAACCATTTAAGCTGTCCTACAAGTTAGAAGTGAAAAGCAAATCTGGAACAAAGAGCAATAACGCGGAGCCATTAGCCTTGATAACTGTGGTCTACCCAAAAAACATATGTTCCCCCAAATAAGAGCAAATTATGTGACTCACCTGGGCTTCCGATGTGACTTTATAGCATTTTACTCATTTACATAACTTAAATTTTTGATATGTTCTTGAGTAACTGAAATTAGTTAAAGTAGTTATTTTTTCTTATGTATTTTTTTAACTTTAACATATTTAAATGAATAATTAAAAATAGTTTCTGTTTCCAAGTCTTTAGCTAACTTTTTTTTTTTACGATTTATAAGGTGAAGTTTCTTGGAACTTTATACCTACAAGTGACAAGGTCAGTGTTTTTTGTTTGCTTGTTTGTTTTTAATTTTTCATTTTTTTTTCTTTTTAAAAATTTGTTCTAATTTGTTATACATGAGAGGGGAAACTCATTATGACACAACATATATAAACGGAGTGCAACTTCTCATTCTTCTGGTTGTACATGATGTAGAATCACACGTC
The DNA here is from genome assembly GCA_020662805.1 of Glaucomys volans. Classification (NCBI taxonomy): domain Eukaryota; kingdom Metazoa; phylum Chordata; class Mammalia; order Rodentia; family Sciuridae; genus Glaucomys; species Glaucomys volans. The sequence goes on along the minus strand of JAJEJO010050027.1, from coordinate 1,413,399 downwards.
ACATAGTTATAATGTATGTACATAGGGTAATAATGTCAGATTCATTCTACTATCCGTCTTATCTCCATATCCCTCCCCTCCATTCACTCCTCTGAACCTAATCCAAAGTAACTCTATTCTTCCCTAACCCCACTCCCATTGTGAATTAGCATCCACATGTCAGAGAAAACATTCAGCTTTGGTTTTTGGGGATTAGCTTATTTTGCCTAGCACAATATCCTCCAGCTCCATCCATTTACCAGCAAATGTCAATATTCCATTGTGTATATACCACATTTTCTTTATCCATTCATCTGTTGAAGGGCATCTAGGTTGGTTCCATAGTTTAGCTATTGTGAATTGAGCTGCTATAAACATTGATGTGGCTGTTACTGCAGTATTCTGATTTTAAATCCTTTAAGTATAAACAGAGGAGTGGAATAGCTGGGTCAAATGGTGTTTCCATTCCAACTTTTCTGAGGAATCTCCATACTGCTTTCTATAATGGTTGCACCAATTTGCAGTCCCATCATTAATGTATGCAAAGGAAACAATCAATAATGTGAAGAGAGAGCCTACAGAATGGGAGAAAATCTTTATCACCTGTATGTCTGATAGAGCGTTGATCTCCAGGATATATAACTGAACACCTAAAAACAAATAACCCAGTCAACAAATGGGCCAAGGAACTGAACAGACACTTCAGAGAAGAAGGAATACAGTCGATTAACAAATATATAAAAAATGTTCAACATCTCTAGCAATTAGAGAAATGCAAATCAAAACTACTCTGAAATTTCATCTCACTCCAATCAGAATGGCAATTATCAATAATAACAGTATGTGTGACAGACATCATTGCCCTATGAACATGTATGAATGCACAGGCGGGGTGACTCTACTTTGTGTATAACCAGAAAAACAATTGCTGTACTCCATTTGTGTTCAATGAATCAAAAAATTTAAAAAAAAAGAATACAAGCAACTATAAATGTTGGTTAGAATGTGAGGGAAAGGGTACACTCATAGAATGCCAGTGTTTTTTGGAGTCTATATTTTCCACTCTTAACAATATACATGAGTTGGAGTATCAGAGTTAATTTGTTTCAACTTCAGGAGTATCTAACTGGGAAAAATCAGTGGAGATTATATTTCTATCTAATTTTCAGATGTTACAAAATCATATTTAAAGTGTCTGTAATGGTCAGGTACTTCTTTAAAAGGGAGGAGATTATATGCTAAAAGTTCTAATTTATCCTTTATGTTAGAGTTATACACTCTTGATTTGAATGGAACTAAAAGAAGAACAATTTCTTCACTATTTGAAGATAGTTTATATATATATATATATAAATATATATTAATATATATATATATATATATATATATATATATATATATATATCTTCAGTCTTCACTCCTCAGGGCTAAAAATTTAAATCTCTTTATTCTCTCTACAAAGTCTGTTTTTAAAATGTTTCATCATCTTTGTATCTGTCCTCTGAACTCTAATTTATGCATATCTTGAAACTGCTTTGATATTTTAGTGTGGCCTTTGCCTCACAGCAATCCTGCCAGGTCACTGTGGTCAGTGTTCTCTCTAATTTTTCGCCACCATGTAAGGGATGGGTGACAAGGGAGCTGTGGAGAGGTTTGGGTCAGGGCAGGGTGTCAGCAGGGTTACTGACTCCCCTGGACATGAAGCTGGGACAAGAATGAGGACCAGCAGAACCTCCTGAGGCTTCAGACCTGGTGTAGATGTCTGAGACTTTCTATCTGACACTTCTGAGTGACCCCCAAGGGACTGGAATTTTTACCAATCATTGCATGGATGTTCAACTCAAAGAATATGGTGACCCAGAGGCCTTTGCAGATGTCAACCATCACAAAAATCCCTTAACATATCTTTAACCTCATTCTTAAACATTCGGCTTCCTGCTAAGTAGCAAGAAATTTAGCTTTGAAGATTTTACTTGTGATACATTACAGTTGAAGACTTTTTAGGTACTTTCTACAGAAGTAAGAGAACGCTCACTATTTAGATTCTCTATACCCTCTTGAGTTGTTTGATGAGTAATGGGTCATTTTCATATTCTTTGCTCAATTGCCTTGAACATCAATATCTACAATCTTCTCTCAATGTGCAGTGCAAACCTGATGAACAAATGATATTAAAGCAGTAATCAGGTTTTAATCTGACTATAGACAGCCTAATGTTAAAAAATTGTAAGGCAAAAAATTAAGCAAGATAGAGGTAAGTTATAAAACCAGATGAGTTAGCGAAGAAATATTTGAGTGTACTTTTAAGATTAAGTGGAGAAGATACAATAGCAAGACTCCAAGGAAGAAGACAGGACAGCAGGCAACAACTAATCTAGGACAAATGAAGCCTTGGTAATTGGAGAAAATATTCCTATAGAACCCTCTGTGAGGTTAGGAATCCTTTTTCAGGGCATTTGCTTCCTAGGACAGGGTCCAACACTTCTTGGATAATTAACTTTAAACATTTTATAAAAATCCAAGTGAAATTACATGCATTAATTTGTAAATATCAATATACCAGAGGAAAGGCTCAGAACTCATCTTAATTTATTAATTAAATGCATATCATGTATATGTAGTTCCTTTACTTTAATTCCATATTTTCAATAATATTGTCATATTAGCTGAGAATATGATGAAGGCAATAGAAAAAGAATAAAGTAGAATTATATGCAAGGAAACAAAATGATCTGGCAGCAAGGGATTGTATGGGGTCAGAGATATTTCCCATCACTGGGAAATAAAAGTTAAAATAATTGTGTAATAGCAACTCTAAAGGCCTTGCTCAGCATTAGATTAAAACTTGCTATCCCACTTTGACTCATTTTATAAGATAATTAAATTAGATTCTAAACAATTGATCTAAACATTTTTTTTTGGTGAAGAGAACTGCACATTTCCTTCTGTTTGGTTTCCAATTATTTTTAATGCATAATTTTATTTTTCTACATTATATCTAATGTCATACTAAACATAAAAATCTAATCATACCTGTGTCTTTCTACTAATGGGAGGGAAAAACTTTAGAATGAGACATTTTTCTTTCACAAGGCAATTTATGTCTTCTTAATCAACACAGGACATCTTAATTAGAGTAGATAGCAACATTATTTTTATACTGAAAGCTGTGCTAAAAGCTATGATCTCTATTAGTTCATAAATATTACTGGGCAGCATGTTAGTTCCTAATAAAACCAGGATGATTTGAGAAAATTAAGGTGAAATTTCAATGCAATATGTTCCAATTTTCATTCTATAATAAAAATATTAAAATTGTAATGACTATAAAATTGAGATATTTTATGTAATTTCTTCATGATGAACCTGTGCTTTTTGTGGAATATTTATCTCGCTCTTTTTCTTGAGTCACTTAAACACTCTATAATGAAATTTCCCAAGCTTTCAAAGAGAGATAATTTATTTGATTGTGACTATTTGCTATTCAAGGAAGATTCAGAGTTAAGACACACAGAACTGCAATTCTATTTTTTTAAGTAATTGTTTTGAGACCAAAGCGAAATAATTGTCTCCATATTACAGAGCATTTCCTTTTTAAAAGGGAAAGAGGTTATTCTGAATTTCTGATCCAGAAGAATTACCATTTATTCCACCCAAGTCTCAAGCAAACTAGTACTCAATATGGGAATTTCAACCTAATTGGATGCAAAATATTTTTACAATTTAATAAAATTTATCCAGTGAAAAATAACTACTTGAGTCATATGAGGCAATTTCACCTGATGGTTGTAATTCAAATATCTTGTCATTTATTAGCTTTTAGTTTGAAAAATATGTTTATCAGAATTTTTGAGAAGAGTACTGACCATAAAGAGTTCTAAAGTTCTAACTCTTTACATGAACTTCAAGAGCTTTTCATGGTTTTACTTTTATTCCTAGTCTCATTTACACCATCTCTGGTATAAAGGCTGATTCAGTTCTGGACATGCAAACTCTACTGTGTCTCCCAGTGTTCTCTATCCATACTTTTTCATAAGCAGTTCCATCTGACTGAAACATTTCTATCTCCCTCCTTCATCTGGAAGATATTCATTCACATTAGTCAGAACTTCTACCTCCTCTTATAATCCATCCCCAGTTCTAGGTCTCTTAGTATATCATAGAATCCTCTGTAAACCACCATCATGGTGATTATAACCAGTATTATTATTACTTCTCCATTCATATGTTATTCTCAAAGATCAAGAGCTATGTGATACTTGTCCTTTGAACTGTAGTAAATAGTACATAGGATTGTAAAAAGAGCAGCATTCCAAAATTTGAAAGAATTTGAAAAATCTTGAGAATATGAAATGCAGAAAGGAAGAATTGAGTTCAGCCAGGTTCCTTGGTAGGAAGGTAATAAGAGCATGATTATGTTTAATTCTAAATACCATGTGGACACACAGGAACACAGAATTAAGCTGAAAGTATACGAAAATAAGTTAAGGTGTTCATTATTAATAATGAACCTTAATATACTGAAACATTTCTATATTATGAGTGCTTCCCAAAATTAATCACCAATGTACAGTGGTAAATGGTAGGGCCTTTCAGAAATAATAAGTCAGAGTGCAGACTCCTCATGGATGGCTTTAGGGAATCATATAAAAGGACCCAAGAGTGTGGGTTCACTCCAGTTTGCTTTTCTGTCATGTATACAACATTTGTCCCCTTTCCTTTGCCATTCTGTCCTTCCCACCACATACGGACACAGTGATTCTCCCTTTCAAAGATGCAATGACCAGCTGCCATCTTGGGAGGGAGAGCAGCCCTCAACAGACACTAATCCTGCCAAGCCTTGACCATGAACTACCTGGCCTCTAGAAACATGAGAAATAAATACCTGTTCTTTACAAATTACACACTTTTGGGGATTGTGTTATAGTAATATAAACAGACCAGGGAAAGAACTGTTTTTAAATTATAATCATGATTATCTTAAGTGTGTTATAATAAAAATAACCATAAAAATCTATGACAGAAGCTATTCTTTCTAGTGAAAGAATGCAGTACATATATTAAATATCTAAAGTAAAGGTGAAAGTAAATAAGTAAAAATTGATGAAGAAATTTGACTTTTGGAATTATAATAAAACAGGAAACATCTGGAGTAAAAATTCCTCAACCACTGAAACTTACTTACTTCTACTAACTTTACCAATCATCAAGGTGTATGTTGTTATTATGGTTTTCTCTATGTAAGCAACATTTGATTTTCCCAATTTCTTATTTAGTTAGTTTTCTTGTTTTTCTCCTGCTTTACCATCCATTCTTTTCTGTATTTTCTACCTTCTTCTATGAATACTTGATGAAATATCGAGAGTGTGAACTTTTGTACCTTTTTTCTATATGTTTATGTAACCTTATACAAGTAAACATATATCCTTCTAAATAAACAAATTACATGTAACTTTTTATTTGCCGATTACCTGTTCATGATTAATGCCTATGGGTTAGACAGCTTTCTGTACCATAACAAACACCTGAAATACTCAACTTACAGAGAGGTTTATTTTGACTCACAGTTTTGGAGGCAAGATCAGAGAGTCTCCTGCTTTCTGGCCAGTGGTGATGTAGGACACCGTGACAGGAACACATGGTGGAGCAAAATTTCTCCCTTCATGGACAGGAAGTAAAATAAAGAAAGAAGAAACTAGGGTCTCATTCATGGGCATGCCTTTAACTACCTAAAATCTCCCACAAACACCATCTCTTAAAATTTCCACCACCTCCCATTAAAACAAAGCTGGGAATACAGACTTTACAACAAGGGCCTTGGAGAATATTCCAAACTCAAACTCTAGCAGCATACTTAGCAATTCCAAATTGGAAAGGTTGGGTGTATTTATATGTTTGTTTCACGTGGGTAAGCACATTTTTTATATTCTCTGCCTTCACTGGGAATTCTCTTCCAAACTTTTTCTCATTATAGGAGGTTATCCATGTTCAGGTTGCCCCTTACTTCTTTTCCTTAATCCTTCTCCTCAGAAATGAAGGAGGAATTTTGACAAAGATAAGATGATTAACAATCTCTACCCATTGCTAGTTCACTGAACTTTTCAGTGTTGGGTTAGAGTATAAATCCACTTAGAGAGGCATATTTTCACTGAATACCAAGCAGATGAATATTAAAATTAACGTTCATATGAAATCCAGGCAAAAATCATCACCTACAATGAGTTCTTAGGCTGTAGAATGAATTTAATGTTATTCAAAACATAATAATTATTAGACTAATAATCTATTATTAACACAGTAGTAGCTTATTGCTTTTTAAAAAGTTTGACCTTACAATGGAGAGACAATCACTTCTCAGATCTATGTTCTCAGACAGAATGCTTCTGTTTTTCTGATAGTACTGATTATTCACAAAGGTCAGCAGATTCTGCCCCCTCCCCTGAGCTCTGTTATGATATGAAGTAAGTCTTTAGTTGTTCTGCCTAGACAGAATACTGATCATGGTAAAGCTATTACCAAGCCTTAGAACTTCTTTTTCTCTCTCATAATATCTGATTTAGAAAACACTATATTCTTTTCTGACAGTAAATGCAGTAATTTCCACATAGAAAAGCTATATTATCTAATTAATATTCTAAGTTCAACGAGGATCACATGTCCTTCGCATACTTACTGATTTAATGTGCTCTAACATTTATATAAACTGTCAGCCTGTTTTTCAATAGACATTATATAAATGTCTATTGCCAGTCTATATTTTATTATTCTCCATTTCTTTCAAGTTTATTACCAATCGTTTTCATATGAAAATTATCAGTAATGGATATCATGATTAATTATTATAATATTTAGTTGCTTTATTGTGAAATATACATTTAAACTTCAATTGACTGATAGAATATCAACATCTAATGCACACTAAGAGATTTTTTTTTACTCGATCACAAATCCTTACCTGTTTTTATCACCAACATTTTTAAGCTAGTTAAGTAATGATGGTTTCTTATCCTAAGGTAGGACTCTCTCACTGACCCCTCACATGTTCATAGGCAGTCAAAGGTGACGACCAGCCTTATAGAATCACAGCTGCTCATGCATATCTCCATTATTTCCATCTCACAACATCTTAGTCACTGGTCAATGAGAAAACCATTTACTCCTGTTGAGGCTGTGCTTTCAAGGAGAAAAGAAATCATACAATAGAATAACAACTGCTGCTACCTAGAGTTTCCTTTTCACCAAGAATATTCCCTTAGCTTCATTCTTCCTCTCCGCTTTTACTTTTATCTAAAAGATTGGACTCTCAACCTCTGTACTTACCCAAATGCAAATGATCCAGTCCCTAGTCCATGTATGTATGCATAGCTATTTCTTTCTCTCTCTCTCTTTTTTTTTTTTGGTTTGTTACCTGAATCCCGTCTGCTAAATCATTTAATTTCATTCTAATAAAAATAAGTTCAATCACCCTAATTGCACAATTGACTGGTCTCTCAAGTATCCAATGTATTACTTGCCTTTTTCAATCTTTTTGATGATAGTAATTTGCATCTGCTATGCCCAGTTCATTATCACCTAGTTAATTCTTAATGTCTTGGAGTTGGTCTCTCATATGTGAAATTAAGTGAATTGTCTCTTAAAAATAATATTTTTATATATATGCATATATATAAATTTATAACTTTACATAAATATATTCATATGGTTATGATCATACGAACTCTTTTAATTGAGTCTTTGATGTATTTTTTTTCCTTTTGGAATTCTCCCATAATCCTTGAGATTCACTCAATATATCCATCTTTATAGTGCTTGATGGTCATATAATATTCTCTCTCCCTCTGTCTTTCTCATTCCTACACTGATGTACATATTTCTATACACATATTCATATCTACACATATATTCAGTCTTTTATTTAATGAGTGTTTCATTTAAAAATCATGATCATACAATATATGCATTTCAGTCTTGTTTTTCTCAAGCAAAAAGCACAGGTAAATTTCCCTATATCTACAGTGTATCTATAATTCACTTCTTTTTATGTCAATGTAATACATTGCATTGCATACATACCATGATTCCTTTAACTTTTTCCCTAAGGATGGGGGTTCAGTTGATTTTCTTGGTCTTGTTGCCATTACCAACAATGCCACAATAATTAGCTTTGCACTTTGTTCTTATACTTTGGTGATTCTAGTCTGATTGATAGAAAATTACTTAACAAGTCAGCTAATATGAGCAATAGCAATGGTTATAGACACTGATGATAAGGGATACACTAGTCAGAGCCAACTTCATATTTGTGGAATAGACTGTCACCATGACGTTGCTCGTCCAACGGATGGGTATGTTTATAATCCTTATGACCATATCCAAGTTGCTTTTCTAAAATGCTTACAATGATATGTATTTTTTAAAGAATCAAAAATAGTTCCCTTTTCTCAACATTTCCACTCTCAGTGAATGATATCAGTTTAAAATTTTGTGACTCTGATATGTATTGCATTATCACACTGTGAGTTTGATTTTTTATTTTTATTACACTAATTTTGAGCATTATTCTGTCTCTCTGCCTTGCTCTGTCTTTCCTCTGTTCTTCCTTCCCTCATCCTTCTCAACTTTCTGTCCCTTTCTCTCCTCTACTTTTTGACAATTTGGACTTACTTTTCTGAAAATAAAATTTTTATGTATTACCAATTAGAATAGAGGAATGTGAGAAATGTCCCATTCCCATCAATTCATAACTGTTTTGAATAATGTTGCTATTATATTTTGCCTTCAATTAGTTTTTCCAAATCAAATAAGCATATATCGTCTCTCTTTGGAATCTTTTGGTATACACACTTTTAAGTGTTTTATAATTGTTTCAATTTAAATGTTCTTTTATAATATTTCAGATTCCCAACTTGATTGAGAAGTTCTTCCCATCTTTTGATTTCATATAGTCTTCTATAATTAATGGTAAGATACTTGTATTAAAATGTTTTCAGTATGTAACCTGTTTTCAATTTAATTTGATATCTTATGTGAGATGGTTGCCAAACATTTTTCTTTCAGAATGATATTGCTATCATTATTTATTGAATAAATCATGCCTTTTTCCATTCAACTGAAATATTGCTTCTATTATTTATTTGATACATTTTCCATGATCTATGTGCGAACTCTCTATTTCATTACCTGCTTACTCCTACATGGTAACTTAATTTTAGGTTGACTCTCTAGTTTCTTTTATGATATATAGTAAGGCAATGCTCCATGCTTTTATTTTATGTATTTGTTTGAACCATCACAAGTGTGAACATTTTTAAAGATAATTAATATTTTTAATATATTAAAATATCAGTTCTGAAATGTAGAGATTTATTTCCACATGTTAATATCTTCCTTTTCACCCTACATAAAAATATACATTATTATACAGAATCTTTATATTTCTTTTAAAATTAGTCCTCATATGTCCTTGCACTTTTTTTGGTTTAGTAAATTGACTAAAATAAAATACTAGTTTTTACAAATTTCTTTGAATTATTGCAGACTAACACTTTCTGTTGTCAATTGTAGCAACTTTAATTGGTGCCTTTTGACTTTTCTAGGCATACTCTCATGGTGCATACAACTAAAAATAAACAAACAAAAATCAAGTCTTCTTTCCCAGTGTTCATATAATGTTTTTCATTTTCTTATCTGATTTAATTGGACTTTTATTGACATCAAACTGAAACCTGAATTATAAACAGATAAAATTGCAATAATGTCATTATGACTCAAAATTGTTTTAAAATGTAATGATAAGGATGCATATCTTTCTCTGCCCATCTCTACATCAACACAATGTTAGTGATTTTTCCAATTACAATAATTTTATTGTATCTTTGGTAAACAGACTTAAAATTTAAGCATTGTATTTTTTTCTCAACTTCCTGTTCAGCTAAAAACTACACACTCAGAAGCATCTTTATGAGAATAAGATGTGTAAAACAGCTTGTAATGAGATTTGCATAACAGTTTCTTATGGTGAGAATTATACTAAAAGTGCAGTGGCTGAATTTTTGTCAGTGGTAGCTAAAGAAGTGCTTCTGATACACAATTCTGAATTGTGTAGATGCTTAGATGCAGTTGCACCACAGCTTGAAATTTGAAAACTCTTTCAATGGTTAAAAGTTCTCTGGTATGTAAACTTTATGCTCTAGTTATCATTTACACAGATATACAAACTTACAGTTTGGGTATGAGGTGTCCACCAAAAGCTCCTGTTAATGCAGGAATACTCAGAGATGAAATGATTAGATTATGAGAGCAGTACCTAATCAGTCACTTGAATGGATTAACTGGGTAGTAACTAGAAAACAGGGTCATGGCCAAAGGAGATAGATCACTAAAGGTATGCATTAGAGAAGTACATCTTCCCAGTGGCCCTTTTCCACTTTCCTCTCTCTGCATTCTCACTAGGCCATGAGCTGAGCAGCTTTCCTCCTCCTCTGCTGGGACCTTCCTCCATGATGTGTTTTTCTTACCTTGGATTCAGAGCAACAGAGTAGATCATCTGTGAACTGCGGCTTCTGAAACCATGAACCCCACATAAAATTTGCCTTCTCTAAGTTATCTTTCCCAGGTATTTTGGTCACAGTGATTCGAAAGCTGACTAAAACACAAACTAATTATTATACTGATAATTTAATTTTTCTGTTTAAGTTGACTGGAAAGTACGTTGTTCCTCACACTTCACAACTTTCCAATATAAGGGTTGGTTACAAGACAGGCAAGGGAGAGGAAAACTGCTCACCGTGTAGTGGCCAGGAGGCAGAGAGAGAAAGTGAAAAAGTGGTAGTGAAGATGAACCCTTCCAGGGTACACCCTCCATTTCCCACCTTCTCTAGCCACACCTCATCTGCCTATAGTTAACACCTAGTTAATCTATTCAAACTAGGATGGATTGATTAGGTTGCAGCTCTCCTACTCTAATCATTTCACCTCTGGATATTCCCTCATTAACCCAGAAGCTCATATCCAAACCATAACGTGGGGCTTTTTGCCATTCTGCCATTGCTCTCTGCCACACCTCAAGTTCAGAGCAACAGATTCCACTGACCATGGACTGAATCTCTGAAACTGTGAGTCCAATGAAAAGCTAACATACCCCATCTCTCAACTTTGCTGCAGAGAGGATCAAGACTTCAACATATGAGTCATTGAGGGACACAACATTCAAACTATAACCCAAGGCAAGGAAGACCAGGATATCATGTTCAAAATATGTAATTCCTTGTAAGTAAAAAAGGTCAAGGACATAGTCAAAGGGACCAAACTTCCTTTAAACTGAGCTGAATTGCATTTGATGGCCTTGCATAAAGTACAAATTGAACAGACAGTGGGAAAACAAGAAAGTGACCAGGCAGAGCAATGGCTGAAGCCAGGAGAAAAAACTAATGAATGAAACATCAACAAACTATTTAGAGGAAAAAAAGAGGCCATACCCAGTAAATGCCTTCCTGGTAAAGCAGAAGAAATAGCTTCAACTAATCTAGAAAGCATATGGTTAGGGCACTAACATAGAATACAGGTCTCCCAAATTAGTAAACTTACGCGACAGTTAAAGCACATCTTGTTATTTTTAATTATTAGAATTCAGATCTTACCTTTTTATGACAAGAAATTTTTAAAAATTTGTACTCATTAAATAAGTACTTCAGTCTGATAAGAATCCCATGAACAAAGGCCACAGGAAAATAGCAAGCTAAAATAAAAATGTACTTAAAATATACTGACAATGAAAGAATTGCTCTTCCCATAGAAAAATATTCCCAAAGATCAATAAATAGACGACACCATAAGAAGATTCACAGAAGAAAATGTAAAAAAAAAAAGGTGCATAAAACATCAAGAGTTTAGAATTGTCAATAGATACACTGAAGAAACTTAAAATGTCATTTCAACATACAACTCTAAAGAGATGGAAAGTATTCCCAATTTCTAGTGTTGTGTGGGGAGAAAATCTGCTGAGGTATAATAATGAATACATGCTCTCAAATGTTATTTTGTGTTTTGAGGTTCAATTTATTAATTTTTACATGACCAGTATTTTCCACCTTTATAATGTCTTACACATAACTTTAACTTTGCTCAGGATAATTTGTACATGAAACTTATTTTATCTCAGTATTACTTATTTATCTATGTTTTCTCACAGTAATCTTTTACATATATGTTTTCAAGTTAGAATTACGGTGTCTCAGCTCTCCTGCTCCTAGAAATAAACAAATTCTTTAAAATCTGAGTTCAGGAAAGAAAAAATGTTCTTCTGTTTAGATAACTTTGTCAAAATATCTGGAAAGAATAAATTATCTGTCTACTACCAAGAATAAAGAAATTATCTGATGAATGTAAGTGGTTATGGACAATAGCTTTCAGTTAAGATAAAGTGTTCACTCCACATCCTCTCCTCTCAGATATATGCACAGTGTGCACATGAGCCTTGACACTCTGCAGCTCGTGATGTGAGTGACAGATGTGAGAACATAATTGGTCCTCATTCAAAGTCACAAACATGAGAGTGAAATGCACACTTCATAAGGCTCAGTTAATTTGCTAATGACTAGTTCTGCTTGATTGTTTGAACATAGTGAATAAGAAAATTTATAGTATGTAGACCAGAGAATAAATCTTAGGTAAAATCTTTTTAATCACACACCTTGAAAAGCTGTGAAATTTATGAAAAAAGTTTGCATCCTGATGAGCTCAACTTCAAGAAATATGGAAATCATCTAATTTTAGCAGTCATATTAGAAAACCCTTGGCCAATATTAAAAAGAATATAGATATTTTCTGTGGCTATCTTCTCTCCACTCTATTGGCTTTTTCTTATTTCTCACAGGCCCTCTTGTCATTTAAGATAACAATTTGATAAATTCATCCATACACCCTAAGATATTAATTTCACACTATGATGCCCTTATTTTCCAGAAGAGTTTATATTAGAGAAAAGGAATAATTCAAATATATTTGAATGCTTTTACATTAGTGCAATTTAGATACTTTAGATATAAATAAAATACACTGAAATGAACCCCTTATCTCTCTTGGTGCTGGTCTACCCTCAACCCTACCAAGCCTCTTGTTTCCAACTCAGCAAAGGGTCATCACTCCTCCTGTGGTGGAAGCTATGCATGTCAAAGTTATCTTGACATCTCTAAGTCAAATCCAATTCAGGTGAGATTTTTGTCTTCTCAATATTTCTCACGTAATTCACTTCTTCCCATTTCACTCACTGTTTTCTTTCTAGGCTACATATGTATTTTCTCTGGGTGGACTACATAAACAAATTCAGACTATTTGCAAGAGCAAATGGGTCAACAATTTAATGTTTCAAAGGGAAAAACAATGAAAAGTAAGAAGAACTGGGATTTCCAATCTCTTCTAGTATGAAGATTGGCCCAGTCTCCGTGGAGGCACTAAACGTTCAGTACAAGACTTCTTCTTAAGATATCAAAAGGGGAGAAATATTGCAGGCCATAATTTGATAAATCAAATAAAACCAAGATTTTTTTATTTTGCATCCACCTAATTAAAGCACCAACTAATCTTAGCAGAGAAACATTTTTAAAAAATCTAATTAAGTTTGCCTAAAGTCTTCTAAGAGAATTTATGATCCACAAAATATTTATCTAGTAGCAAGCAATTTGGCATCATTTCTAATTGTTTTCCAAACATCTTTTTACCTAAGTGATTAAGAAATGTTTTATTTGGTACACTGCCCCAATCCCTTTGGCCAGGTGCAATAATCTCTGAAAGTTTCATAGATCAATCATGTCATCAGTTAGATAAAAACTTCTTTTAGGATTTAGAAATTTAATTGACTCAGAGTAAAAATACACAGCATGCTCTCATGTAAGTTCAATATTTTCATACAATATATATGTATGTATTTGTAAATAAGAGTATACTTTTGGAATTTTGTGTGTGCATATATATTCATATCAATAGCTATAGATATAAATACATTTATTTATGTATATATAATAGTTTATCTTTTGATCTCTACAACAACCCTTTGGGACAGGTAGGTTGTAGGATAGGGATTATTATAGCTCTGCTTATTAGAATAAATTAAGACTTTGAGAAATGTTCTTACTTGCCCTAGTATATAGAACAAGTAAGGGATAAGCCATTCAGGAAAATAAAGGACTAAGTGAGCAGACTTGATAACAAAACAACACAGACAATTCTTAGAGCTCAATTTTTTTTTGTAAAAGGCTAAAAGAAACCTAAAAGAAATCTACGTAATAACAGAACAAATCAATACAACTTAGAACTTTGCTCATCAGAACACATTAATTTTTTTTGCATCTAGTTAATTTAAATGTATGTGTATGTCATGCATTCTAGAAGTCACAAACTCAGTTGAGGAAGCATTAACTTTTAATTTAGAAATCTTAACTATCCCTCCTAATTTCATACACTTTGATTCTTAAGTCTTCACTTGCCACATCTTTGTGATTAATTCATACCATAGTTTCTCAAACAAGTCAAGGACCTCAAACTACGCAGAATAAGAACAAGAGTAGAGTAGCATGTCTCACGAAGGGAGATATTGAGAAAGTTCAAATGATGTTGAAAATAAAACATCTTCACTCAATTTGATTTGACAAAATATATAAAGCCTGCAGGGTACCATGGGATAAAGAATAAATAAAATGTAATCATTCCCCTAAGTAAACTATAGTGTACCCACACAAAAAGCAAAACAAAACAAAACAAAAAACCCAAAACAGACAAATGTAAAAGGAAAAGAGTTCAATGGAAGAACACAGTATTAAAAGTTGATGAAAGTTCTTTGGAATAAATAATCTGAGGAAGTAGATACAGATTGCTTGGCATTTGAATTTAGCCTAAGGTTTTGTGTAGAACTTTCACAATAAAAAAATGGATGATAAAGTAATTCTAAATTAAGAGAATATGAGTCAGTAATTATTTGAAACCTTCTGATCATGTTTTCATGGCTTAATTTTTCCATGTACATGGTTTTGGCAGCACTTAAGACTGAATGGTAAATTTAGGGCAAGATAAAAAAATCTTTGAATATGATTCTAAGGAAGTAAGATTTTCACTCTTTATTTATTTATTATTTTTATGTGTTTTTTGACCCAGGGCTAGGAATTGGGAAAGTGTTGTGATTTGTATACCAATCCTGCTGTTAAGAAGTATTCTGAGTGCCACTGGGAGTTTAGTGATATATTTGATCAGTGATGTCTTTCATGGGTGAAGGAGAGGTTGAGAAGGAATGGGCACCATGATTTATCAATTAGTTTATTTGATCATCTGATTAGCCGAGTTAAGTATAAAATGGTTCTGCTTTCTCCCATCCAATTCTTTCACCACTCTCACTGACACCTGGGTAAAGCTTAGGGCTGTACAATACATTTCTAATATAAGAACACTGAGATTTTGATCTCATTCAGGTTTTTAAAACTTTAATCAACATTTCAACTTTAATTTTCTATCTAATCCAACATACTGTCTTATCTCTTCCTCATTTCTTATGGTGATCAATATCTTTGGGTTGTCTCCTCAAGATTGGTTAAACCAGCTGTCTTTTCTTGTCCACAGTTTTTGATCTAAAAAACTGCTAAATATTTTTATGATTAATACAGTTTCTCTCTCTGCTTCTTGTAAGGAATCAATTTACCTTTTTGCTTAAATGAGATGAAAGTAACTCAGCTCACTGTCAATCTTCTTCAGTTGTGTACTAGTAGCCTTTAAAAATGATTTGAGGGCAAAAAGACTAGGAGGGAAGTTCAGTTGTGCCACTGGGATGCAATGCAGTGAGTGGGCATTGGTTAATAGAGGGAGCTTTATCAAGCCAGCTGCTGCTATGGGCAATGAGACTAGTCTCCTGGGCAACTCGGGGAACCAGTGTAAAATCCACACCTTAGACTCCTTCCTTACTGGGGCAAAGAAACTAACACATTTGGACTCCAACTCCTGTCAGTCATTATTGGGCACAGTTCATGGAGAGAATGTGTTAATTCCCAAGCACTTCTGGCCTGCTGTATAAGTGGCGAATCAAGGTCTTTGGGCAAGAAAAAGCTGTCAGACAAATCAAGGCACATCTCTGATGTTCTCATCAGAGATGGAAAGGATTGGGTTGGGTACCAACCATATTTGCTACACTAATTAGAAGATGTGCCTCAAAGCCTACGTTGGGTTCTCTTGAGGCCTTCTTCCTTGGCTTGGAGAGTGTTGCTTATGAAGAGAGAGGGGAAAGGACAAAAAGTCTCCTCTGAATCCTGTAACTCCTAAAATGTCTCCAGCTCCAAGAAGTTCTTTCCTTTGAATATCCAGTCCTCTACTCACTGAGATGACAGTACACGGCGATTTTGGCCAAGGCTTAACATCTTTATGGGCATACTTTGCATCTATAAAAGTATGTTCTATGTCAGTCTTATGTAATCATTAAACATATTTCACATGTTTTGCATCTACTGTTTTACCAAAGTATAGTTTTTCATTTATATTCACAGTTGAGTATGATGGCTTTGAAAAAAGTTCCAAAATAACAGACAAAATCTCAAAAGAAGAATATAGATCAAAGAATATGAAAGGCAAATCTTTAAAAAAAGGTTTTCTAAAATTCAGATTTTGCTTGATATTTTATCAAAAGTGATAAAAAAAAGGAACTACAATGAATTATAACTTGTATGGTTTTTTTGGTTTTCATTAATTATTTTGTTTATAATAACTTAATTATGGAATTTAAAAATTACTCAACCAGCATTATTTTGGATTTAAAAATGGAAAGTCAGATTTGGTAGTGCATGCCTATAATTCCAGCAACTTGGGAGACTAAGACCAGAGGATCTTAAACTCAAGACCAGCCTCAACAATGTAGTGAGACTGTCTCAAACAAAGGTGGGGTGGAGGCATTGTAATAATGAAAATATAAATAAATAAAATAAATAAGGGATTTTTAGCCGGGAGCGGAGCTGCTTGCCGGCTCCAGCGAGGAATTTGGGCCTGGTCGGCGCCATTCTACAGCTTCCCTGGAGGAGAGACTCCATCTTGAGCTGTCTGAGCCCTCGGACCTAAGCCCACCCCTTCCCGCGGGGACACGGTGCTGCGGTTCCAGGTGAGATTTGGCCGGGAGCAGAGCTGCTTGCCGGCTCCAGAGGGGAAGTTGGGCCCATCGGCGCCATTCTACAGCTTCCCTGGTGGAGAGACGCCATCTTCAGTTGTCTGAGTCCTCGGACCTAAGCTCAGTCCTTCCCACGGGGACACGGTGCTGCGGTTCAGGGCCACGGTGCTGCATCTCCTGGTTGCCTCTGCCCAGAAGCATTGATCATTCCCAACCTGGAGGTAGTGAGACAGCAGCTATCTTGGGTCACCACTTGATCAAGCACCTCTCAAACATCTGGTGAGTTGCTGGAAATCTGCAGGGATGCCCGGGGTCTTTACAGGAAAGTTGCAATCCCTCTGATTTGCAGTACTAGAGGGGAGGATATATGAGCAGCATGGGAAGACATGGGAAGAAAGTATCCCAAACAAACCTGGATGGTGCATCAGGAGATCCCAAGGAGAGCATGGTAGAGGGATTGACAGAAATGGAGTTCAGAATGTTCATAATTAAAATGATCCGAAAAGAGAATGAGGTGATGAGAGAGCAGATTCAGGCTATGAATAATCAGCTAATAGAGCAATTGCAGGAAGCAAAAAATCATTTCAATAAAGAGATAGAAGTTCTGAGAAAAAAACAAACAGAAATCCTTGAAGGAAACAAAGAAATGAAGGAAACAATCAACCAAGTTAAAAACTCAATAGAAAGCATAATTAACAGAATAGAGCACTTGGAAGACAGAACCTCAGACAATGAAGACAAAATATTTAATTTTGAAAACAAAGTCGAACAAACAGAGAAGATGGTTAGGAATCATGAACGAAACCTCCAAGAAATATGGGACATCATGAAAAGACCAAATTTAAGAGTTATTGGGATTGAGGAAGGCACAGAGATACAAACCAAGGGTATGAACAATCTGTTCAATGAAATAATATCAGAAAATTTCCAAATATGATGAATGAGATGGAAAATCAATTAAAAGACACCTACAGGACACCAAACACACAGAATTTCAACAGATCCACACCAAGCCACATTATAACGAAAAAACCTAACATACAAAACAAAGATAGAATTTTAAAGGCTGCAAGAGAAAAGCAGCAGATTACCTACAGGGGGAAACCAATACGGATATCAGCAGATTTCTCAGCCCAGACCCTAAAAGCAAGAAGGGCCTGTAACAACATATTTCAAGCTCTGAAAGAAAACAGATGCCAACCAAGAATCTTATACCCAGCAAAACTTACCTTCAGATTTGATGACGAAATAAAATCCTTCCATGATAAACAAAAGCTTAAAGAATTCACAAAGAGAAAGCCTGCCCTACAGAACATTCTCAACAAAATATTTGAAGAGGAAAAAATGAAAAATAACAATCTCGGTCACCATGGGGAGGAACTACCCTAAAGAAAGAGTCAATCAAAGGAGAAACAAAGTTAAGCTAAAAACCCCAAAAAAGCTAAATTGACGGGGAATACAAGTCATATCTCAATAATAACCCTGAATGTAAATGGCCTAAACTCATCAAATCAAAAGACATAGACTGGCAGACTGGATTAAAAAGAAACACCCAACAATATGCTGCCTTCAAGAGACTCATCTCATAGAAAAACATGCCCACAGACTAAAGGTGAAAGGTTGGGAAAAACGTACCATGCACATGGACTGAGTTAAAAAGCTGGGGTTTCCATTCTCATTTTAGATAAAGCAGACTTCAAGCCAAAGTTAGTCAAAAGGGATAAAGAAGGACATTTCATACTGCTTAAAGGAAGCATAAATCAGTAAGACATAACAATCATAAATATTTATGCACCAAACACTGGTGCATCCATGTATGTCAATCAGATCCTTCTCAATTTCAGGAATCAAGTATACCAAAACACAATAATACTCAGAGACTTTAACACTCCTCTCTCACCGCTGGACAGATCCTCCAAGCAAAAATTGAACAAAGAAACCATAGGACTCAATGACACAATCGCTAATTTGGACTTAACAGACATATATAGAATATTCCATCCATCAAAAAGCGAATACACTTTCTTCTCAGCAGCTCATGGTTCCTTCTCTAAAATAGACCATATGTTATGCCACAAAGCTACTCTTAACAAATACAAAAACATAGAGATACTACCTTGTATACTATCAGATCATAATGGAATTAAATTAGATATCAATGATAAAGTTAGAAACAGAAACTACTCCAAGACCTGGAGATTAAATAATATGCTATTGAATGATACATGGATAACAGAAGACATTAGGGGAGAAATTAAAAGATTCTTAGAGGTCAACGAGAACAAAGATACAACATATTGAATTCTCTGGGATACTATGAAAGCAGTGCTAAGAGGAAAGCTCATTGCAGGGAGTGCATTTAATAAAAGAATGAAAAGTCAACAAATCAATGACCTCACATTACAGCTCAAAGCCCTAGAAAAAGAGGAACAGATCATCACCAAAAGTAGTAGAAGACAGGAAATAATCAAAATCAGAGCTGAAATCAACAAAATTGAAACAAAAGAAACAATTCAAAAAATTGATGAAACAAAAAGTTGGTTCTTTGAAAAAATAAACAAAATTGATAAACCCTTAGCCACGCTAACGAAAAGAAGGAGAGAGAAACTCCAAATTACTAAAATTCCTGATGGGAGTGGAAATATTACAACAGACACAATTGAAATAAAAAAAAAATAAGAAGCTACTTTGGAAATTTATACTCCAACAAAATAGAAAACCTGGAAGACATCAACAGGTTCCTAGAGGCATATGAGCCACCCAAATTGAATCTGGAGGACATGCACAACTTAAATAGATCAATTTCAAGCAATGAAATAGAGGAAGTCATCAAAAGCCTACCAACCAAGAAAAGTCTAGGACCAGATGGATTCACAGCTGAGTTCTAGAAGACCTTCAAAGAAGAGCTCATTCCAATACTCCTCAAAGTATTTCATGAAATAGAGGAGGAGGGAACCCTTCGAAACTCATTCTATAAAGCTAATATCACCCTGATACCAAAACCAGAGAAGGACACTTCAAAGAAAGAAAATTTCAGACCCATATCTCTAATGAACATAGATGCAAAAATTCTTAACAAAATTTTAGCGAATTGCATACAAAAGCATATTAAAAAGATAGTGCACCATGATCAAGTGGGTTTCATGCGGGGATGCAAGGTTGGTTCAACATCTGGAAATCAATCAATGTAATTCACCACATCAACAGACTTAAAGTCAAGAACTACATGATTATTTCAATAGATGCAGAGAAAGCATTTGATAAAATACAGCACCCATTCATGCTCAAAACAATAGAAAAAATAGGGATAGTGGGGACATTCCTTAACATTGTAAAGGCTATCGATGCGAAGCCCACAGCTAACATCATTCTAAATGGAGAAAAATTGAAAGCATTCCCCCCAAGAACTGGAACAAGGCAGGGATGCCCTCTTTCGCCACTACTATTCAACATTGTTCTTGAAACTCTAGCCAGAGCAATTAGACAGACCAAAGAAATTAGAGGAATACCAATAGGAAAAGGAGAGATCAAACTATCCCTATTTGCTGATGACATGATTCTCTATTTAGAAGATCCTAAGAATTCCACCACAAAACTTCTGGAACTCACAAATGAATTCAGTAAAGTAGCAGGATATAAAATTAATGCTCATAAATCTAATGCATTTTTATTCATAAGTGATGCATCCTCTGAGAGAGAAATTAGGAAAACTACCCCATTCACATTAACCTCAAAAAAAGTAAAATACTTGGGAATTAATCTAACAAAAGATGTGAAAGACCTCTACACTGAGAACTACAGAACACTAAAGAAAGAAGTTAAAGAGCATCTGAGAAGATGGAAATATCTCCCATGTTCTTGGATATGCAGAATTAATATTGTCAAAATGGCCATACTTCCAAAAATGCTATACAAATTCAATGCAATTCCAATTAAAATCCCAATGACGGACCTCATAGAAATAGAGCAAGCAATCATGAAATTCATTTGGAGGAATAAGAGACCCAGAATTGCTAAAGCAATCCTTAACAAGAAGAGCGAAGCAGGGGGTTTCACAATACCAGACCTTTAACTATACTACAGAGCAATAGTGACAAAAACAGCATGGTATTGGTACCAAAATACACAGGTAGGTCAATGGTACAGAATAGAGGACACCAAGAAAAACCCAAATAAATACAGGTATCTCATACTTGACAAAGGAGGCAAAAACATGCAATGGAGAAAAGACAGCCTCTTCAACAAATGGTGCTGGGAAAACTGGAAATCCATATGCAACAAAATGAAACTAAACCCATATCTCTCACCCCGTACAAAACTCAACTCAAAGTGGATCAAGGACCTAGAAATCAGACCAGAGACTCTGCACCTAATAGAAGAGAGAATAGGTCCAAATCTTCATCATGTTGGCCTAGGACCAGATTTCCTTAACATGACTCCCAAAGCACAAGAAATAAAAGCATAAATCAATGATTGGGATAGAGTCAAACTAAAAAGCTTTTTCTCAGCAAAGGAAACAATCAGCAATGTGAAGAGAGAGCCTTCAGAGTGGGAGAAAATCTTTGCCACACACACTTCAGATAGAGCACTAATCTCCAGAATCTACCAAGTACTCAAAAATCTTTACACCAAGAAGACTAATAACCCAATCAATAAATGGGCCAAGGAAATGAACAGACACTTTACAGAGGAAGATCTACAAGCAATCAACAGATTTATGAAAAAATGTTCAACATCCCTCGTTATAAGAGAAATGCAAATCCAAACCACCTGAACATTTCATCTTACCCCAATTAGAATGTCTTTTATTAAGAACACAGGCAACAACAGGTGTTGGCGAGGATGTGGGGAAAAGGGTACACTCATACATTGCTGGTGGGAGTGCAAGTTGGTGCAGCCACTCTGGAAAGCAGTGTGGAGATTCCTTAGAAAACTTGGAATGGATCCACCATTTGACCCTGCTATCCCACTCCTTGGCCTATACCCAAAGGACTTAAAATCAGATTACTACAGTGATGCAGCCACATCAATGTTCATAGCTGCTCAATTCACAATAGCTAGATTATGGAATCAACCTAGATGCCCTTCAGTAGATGAATGGATAAAGAAACTGTGGTATATATACACAATGGAATATTACTCAGCCATAAAGAAGAATAAAATTATGGCATTTGTAGGTAAATGGTTGATGTTGGAGACTGTTATGCTAAGTGAGATCAGCCAATCCCAAAAATCCAAAGGCTGAATGGTCTCTCTGATAAATGAATGATGAAACATAATGTGGGGGGGAAAGATGGCAAGAATGGAGGAAAGATAGCTAGCATAGAGGGAAGGGAGGGGGGGGGGCGGGGTGGGGGATAAGAATAATAACAGAATGTGTGACAGATACTATTGCCCTGTGTCCATGTATGAATGCACAGATGGTGTGACTCTACTTTTTGTGCAACCAGTGAAACAATAGCTGTACTCCATTTGTGTTCAATGAATCAATAAGTAAATAAAAATAAAATAAAATAAATAAGGGAAGTGATATCCAGAAAAGCTTTAACCACTTCACTGTTCTAGCTTACCTGGAAAAACTTTAGTTAATCATTTTCTTTAAGTCTCTTCAGCTAGTGGTTTAATATATAACTCACACCTTTGTCCACCTGCCTTTCATTCACTCCCTCGTGTTTTGTCTTACATGATTATCTCCCACACTAAATTATATGTTTCATTAAGGATAGGTTTTGTATTTTTAATGTTAGATTATTAGTCTCTCCTTCAACACTTCCCAATCCCAATACTAGTGAAGTGCTTTACATAAAAACACACACTCTCTCTCTCAATTTCAGCAAGAAAATGAAATCTGAAAGTTTGAAATACTATATTCAGAAGGGTTTTATTAACATTTCACTTTTTTTGTTTGCCTCTGAAACATGTATGGAACACACAATATAAGTTGCTAATTATTATTCAATTGAATGGTTTTCACTGAAATCATTTCAATGTAAACATTATATGCTATTCTACAGGCATACTTTATAAATTGACTTTGTTTTATTCTCCTAAAATGATTAACAGAAAAATTCAGTGGTATGTACAAATTCAGTTCATTCCCCAATGATATGTTGAATTGTGCAGATCCCAAAGGGAGTTGATGGTGACCAGAATAAATGTAGTTTTTGACATCTGTAACCTCCATTTAGTCAATCAGTTCTATAATCTAGGGGGATTCCTCAGAGAAAGGAGACCCTTATTTTAGTTTGATGTATATCATATAATTGCTTTTCATCTAAAACAGATAACTCTATTTAGATTTTTAAATGTAATTGTTTCAAATGATCCTGTACCTTATGATCCTAAGTTTATTTTTGTTGTTTAATACATAATCATTTTGTTCATTTTTAAAACATAATTTATGATATCTAGAAAAGCAATCTTTTCTTTCTTCAAAAGAAACTTGTATCTCAAATAACTATAGCCAGAAATTTTAAAATCAAAGGTGATCAGCTAAAAATAGAAGTAAGATTGGTTTTTTAAAAAATAATTGTTAATAATAGGAACTAACATTATTGAAGGCTTAATTTGTTCTGGTCATTTTTTAAGTGCATGATACATAGTCACTTGTTAAACACTCATTCTCCTCCTTCCCACTAAGTAAACTTGTCATGCAGGTTCTATTATTCTCTCAACTTTACAGGTCAATTTAAAGTCCCTGGAGATCAGTAACTTGACTAATGTCACTCAGTTTGTGAGTAATAGAGTTCAGTCTGGGAATTTGATGGCAGAGCTTGTCCTTTAAAACGAATCTAAATTGCTTCAAAGAAAGACAGACATGTTCCTGGAAAACTCTATTCTTGGATTTCTATTAGAATTGAGAGAAATCAATCTTCAGTATATTTATTTTCCATAAATGTTAAATTTGTTGCGTAACCAATATCATTCCATGAATAAAAACTACATTCCCACAACATTTGCTTGTTATGAGCTAGAACGGTTTTTACTGTTAAATCAGGGATAGTAACCTTCCATCTTTAAGGCAAACTTGACTCTTGGATTAACTTGACTCTGTCAACCTAGAGGTTTCAAGATCTGTGAGTTGACAGTACTGTCTTTGAAATAAATTTTCTTGCTGGTAGGTTATTGTGGCTACTTGGTAAAGAATCAACTAGCTGAACATTTGACTATTGCAAATCTTTGAATCCTAGTAAAGTATCATCAAATTTCAAGCTATAAAAACACGGTGTTGAAATATAAAAAAATAAACACAGTGTTGGTGTAGTATATTAAGTAACTTCATGTGATTTCCTAGAGTATTTTCTTTCACTCTCTCCTTTCTCTCCTCTACCTTGTTCCTTCCTTCTCACTCTCCTCCTTCCCACTCACCACTCTTTCTGTCTCATTTCTTTACTCTTTAGCATTGAGATTGCTTTATTTCTTTTTCTTCAATCCCTATTATAGCTCAACAGTACTTATTGCTTTTAGAAGCAGAAGAGTGGGGCATATTTTATTCCATCTGTAGAAAAAGAGCTAAGTATAAATTTTAATAGATGTATTTCAGCTCCTAGGTTGCCAAAATTCCTTGATAATTAGTCCATACAGGAGGAAGAAAAAGATCTTTAATGCTTAAATGTTTATATTATTTTCTAAACATAACAGGTACAAAAGGTTTACATCATTCATGCTATGTAGTCAAATTTTTAAATGGTTTCCAAAAAAGTAAAGCAATAAGAGTTGCAAAAATTGATTTGATATTATATGTACCTCTTATAGTTATCTAATGCTCCATCATAATTACAATGGCTTTAAAAATAATAATAGTTTATGAATACTCTTGGTTTCTGTAAGTTAGTAATTCTCAAAAGCAGGCAGGGTCTACTCCTCTCTTTTTTAACCTTATTTCTTTTTTTAACTCCCTAGTACTGAGGTTTGAACCCAGGGGCACTTTTCCAATTAGTTATATCCCCAGCTCTATTTAGTTTTTACTTAAAGACAGGACCTCACTAAGATACTGAGGCATGCCTGGAACTTGTGATCCTCCTACTTCAGTCTCCTGAGTTGCTGGGATTACAGGTATGCCCCACCACACCCAGACACTTATTTTTCTTGACTGAGATCTAGTCTCAGAGGGCTGATGTGAAAATTAGGGCTCTAATCCTGTGGAGATTGATTTATACACACCTCTTGTGGCTTTGGTGGCTGAGTACCTTGATTCTTCTCCATGAAGGCCTCTGGAAAAAACTTTTTGCTGTGATCTCTCAGAGGTGCTTCTCAGCATGGTAGCTGAAAGCAAGGGTGAATATCCAGAGAAGGAACCAGGAGGACCCATGTCACCACTTATAACCCAGCTCAAAAGACACTCAGTATCTTTCTTACCACATGCTTCTGGTTGAGGCAGTTACCATTTCATTCCCACCCATTTCAGAGGAAAGATAAAAATATCCTGCATTCTGATGGCAATTGATAAGGGTCTGGAGGAGTGCATGGGTCAAAAATATTGCTTTGACATGTTTGGGAAACACAATCTGTCATAGAACTGATTTATATTCTCCATTACTATATTCACAGCAACATGTTAATAAGCTTTTTTTCTTTTGTGTATGGAAATTATGCTTAAATTTTATTTTCTTTGCATTTTACTGTTTCTAACACTCATTCAGGGATAAAGACCATAAATTACCTTTGTAATACAAACAAAGAAGGGAAAAAACATAACTGTTCATGCTTCCTTCTTTTCATTAAATTACATGGAAAGAAAATTAAGCAACGCTCTGGGTCAATGAAGAAGTCCCTATAACAACTGTATTTCTGTCTCTTAGTGCTTCCCTATCTTGCCTTGTCTAGTTCTGCTAGAGTTAGTTCAGGTTCCTTTGTGAACATTGACCAAACATTCTCAGAGTATCTCAAATTGTGTTTCACAATTATCTACCTCCACCTCCATCCATGGGGTGAGGGGAGAGGGAAAAGTTCCAAAAGTTTAGATTCAGGAACTAAGACCAAAATGCAAGCCAGTCCTTGATAGTTTCTACAAAGCATCTCAGGGGAAAAAAAATTGTAAATATTATAGAAAATATAGATAGGTAAAAGTTTTAAAAAATTAAAGACAAATATGCTAAACTGCTTTTCCATTATTCTTAGTCATCTAATATTGCTTTAAAGATTTTTAAAAATTTTTTATTGTTTTTTTTTTTTTCAAAAAATGTCATATGGTTGAAACAAGTGATCATTCCCATGGCTCATAT
Source organism: Glaucomys volans (assembly GCA_020662805.1). Taxonomy (NCBI): domain Eukaryota; kingdom Metazoa; phylum Chordata; class Mammalia; order Rodentia; family Sciuridae; genus Glaucomys; species Glaucomys volans. The sequence continues at coordinate 1,387,065 of JAJEJO010050027.1, read as the reverse complement.
AAAAACTTTTCAAAGATGCAGCATATTTCCTAAACTTTTTCTGTTTGAAAGGGATAATTTGATAAAAATGATGGCAGTTGTTAGCATCACTATAGTACTTTGCTATGTAGAAAAAGTTTTCACGTATGTAAGTTTTCCTTTCACAAGTGCCCTAGAAAGAAAAGCAGTACAGGGTTGATTATCTTTGTCTTCAGAGGGGGGAAAGACCTTAAATAACTTGCTCAGATTATAACTACATAAAAGTACAAGAACAACCAAGACACTGTAATTTCTTTCACAGTGCTAAAAGAGAAAGCATTATTTTAGGTCTAAAATAACTTCCCCCCCTCCTCTCATTCAAGACACACTGGCCTTGGTTGAAATTACAGACGATAACCTGTTTTCTACCTTCCAGATGCATAATCCCAAGGGTAACAGTTTTGAGAGGGTAGCTCCAGGCCATTTCTCATGTTATGTATGTCACCCCCATTAAAAAGTCTTAGTATTTCAGTCTCAAAAAGTCTTGAAGTGTGGACACATGTCACGTCACTATGTAGATGCCTCCCCCTCATACTCCCTGCACTTTGGTAACGGCAAAATCTTCCCTTATTAGGGAAGATTGGCTCAGGTGAGTATTGCTGGTGGAGACTGACAGACTGTGCTTAAACTACTTCTCACCTTCCAACTCCTCTTGCTGAGAGGGTGGCACCCTTGGATCGCTAATTAACCATAATCATTATTAGGGTAGCTGCTGCTTTAAGACTATTTCTAAGCTTACCAGTTATTTTCAGGTTCTGTGTTCCCCTTCTCCTGCCCACTTGATTGGTTTTAAATTGCAACTGTCGACTACAGCTTTCTATAGCACTTACTCATGACTGCTCCAGCTTTCAACTTTCTCTTTCCATTCAAACAGCTAAATTGGAAGTGTATAGTGCTTGATTTATATTTAGATGTATTTTTTAAATGAAGAGTTAAAAGTTAAAAGTCTGCACAGCTGCAAGAAACATTATCGAAAGTCCTTTAAAACCATTATGTAGACTCACTCAAATGGCTGCGACGAATGCACATTATAAAATCGGCCTTTTAGCTGTTAGCATTTCATTTGAGTTTGTACTATTTTCCCCTGCTATTGTCCATATTTAATGGTAATCATTTAGTATCATAAAGCTAGACATGTTTCTCTACATAAGAATAATAATGGCACATATAGAAAAATAAGTGGGCGAGGAAGGAAATTTAAAAATGAGGTGGAGGATTGAGGTGAAGGAGTGCATCAAAATTAGTTTGCAATAATATTGGAGCAAACTGGCTTAAACAATATGTATGCTTCATCATTTTGAGAAAGTGCAAGTTCATGTGGAAGGTGGGTTGATAAAGTGTCTCAGAGGTATAACATCATGAACCCAGATTCTTTTCCTTGCTCAGCTCCTTCAGCATCAGTTTTAGGAAGAGCTGATATTCCTCCTAGGGGTCAAAAGGTGCTGGTTTTCTGCAAAGCTGATCAGCTGCTTACTACCTTTTTCCTGTCCAGCAAGAAAGGGGAAATTAAAACTTGGAGTTGGGAGAAAGGCTGAGAGGGAGGAGTAGAGGCAGGGAAGAGAGAAGGGGACATGGGGGAGGGGAAGTGGGGAGGAAAGAGAGAGAGCAACAAGAGAACACTCGCCTGAAAATCATCCCAATTGGATCAATAACTCTTGGAGAGTGTGTCATTAATTGTGTACTGATAGCTCAATCAGGCATTCTCATCAGTCTCAGGAGTGGGTGATGGCAAACCACGATTGGACTAGAACATCAGAAACAGACTTTTTCCTGGAGCTGGAAATTGAGCTTCTTCTGAGTCTCTTGGAGTTCATGGGAGCACAGTGGATCCCTGAACGAATTACAGATTCTTTTAGAAAGAAAAATGAGGAATAGATATTGCATAGTCAGCCGCCAGTGTCTGCAATGTGCAGGCAGAGTTAGAAATCATGAAGTAAAAGTTGGTCACATACAGAAGGACTTGACCTTTTTTAATGTTCAGCTCATATTTCATTTATGAATATCTCATTGGAAATAATTCAAATAAATCGCAGAATTACAAAAGAAGCTATATTAAAGTGAGTGTATTTTAAACCACTATAGCAAACCTTCTTATTTTCACTTTTTTCTTTTACTTGAGACCCTTGGAGAAAGAGTTGTAATTTATTTCCTTTATTGAAAGAGAATATGAGAACATCTCCTTTCCTCCAGGAAGGATTGCAACTACTTTATTATTATTTCCTCTTTCCATTATATGAAATGTAATTCCAATATCATCATAGCAAAAATATATTAATTCATTTAAGCCATTCTTGTTAAATGCCTTCTATGGCCAGGGTATAATAAGCAAATGCCTCAGAAACTATAAAAATGAGACCGAAAGAGGTTTGATCCCCAAGCTGTTTATGGTACAATTGAAGAGATAAGAAGTGCATAAATAACTCCTGTGCAAGTTAGAGAATAAGCGCCGTTAGAGAAGTACAGATAGACAATTATGGGAAATGAGTCTCTTTCCCTGGAAGATTATCTGTTATGTGAATTTTCTAAAACATATCTCAATTTCCAGTTCTCATAGAAATTATTACTAGCTATTACTTTATCATTATTTATGTCATTATCAGTAGCTCTGCTCACTGTTATCATATGCTAGATTTACCTGCTTATGAGTCACAATAGAAGGACTTTAGTTACAAAGCATTTAATTACTGTTTGCCTCCAGGGATGTTTATAAGCTAAAATATTAAGCTAAGATGGTGTCTGTGCTCAGCTAAAAAGTAGTCTTCATCCCAAATCTACCTATAACTTCTGGAGTAAACAATGCAACCTGCTAATGTGCAAAGTGATTCAATCACTATTTTAGGATTTAGCCAGTGATATGTTTTGATCCACAGCTGTCGTAAAAAGCCCAAAGTTTAGACTAAACTAATTCAGAATCTCCACTGGAATTATTCATGATTTCTAACCCCGTATGTTGCTTTGGATTAGTGTAAAAAATCACAACACATACCCACAGAATGAAATAGTTGGAAGGCAAGTAATAAATAGCATGGTAGTTAGTGGAAGTGGGCACTTTTTCAGCTGTCTCAGTTGAGATTATTTTGAACATTAGTTTGATTATTTTTTTTGAAGTACTATAAAATCACAGAACAGGGAAAAATGATTTAATCTTCAGTTCCCATTTTACCACTAACTAGCTGTATTACATTGACAATTGTATTTGTTATCTCTGACTTTTTTATCTGTAAAATTAGAGGGTTGAACCACTTAGTTCTAATGTCCTTCTTTCATGTCTAAATTCTGTAGAATATTAGAAAAATTATAAAATTTAAAAATAGATCATAAAACTATGTGTGAAAATTTTGCCTGCATTATTTTTATTTATCTGCATAGGGATTTCCATATATTAAGATGGGTAATTGAGAGTTGGCTCCTTTCAATTTGGCACTAATAATGTATTTATGTGGGAGGAAATTAACTGTTTTTCAGCCTTTTCAATGTGTCAGATCCTGGGAACGCTGCCTGCACTATGTCATTTAATTTCTAAGTAACCTTACAGGGTAGACATTACAGTCTTATATGAAAAAGAAGAGGAACAAAGAAATAGAGCTGAGATTATCAGTACAAGGTCATGGCCACAACTAGTAAACAGTGGAGGTGGAGGTGGGATAGGAAGCCAGTTCTGTCTGTGCTCCTGTCTATGCATCCCTGCATAATTTATTGAGAAGGCCCTGTTGAACACTCCACACTGTTCAGTGGAAGTTAAAAAATGTATTTGTTTCCTTTAGAATCATATATTTATAAATCACAGAAAATAGATATCCTACCAGAGGTTGAACAGTTTTAGACTGCCAAAATCATTTAAGCAGGAGAAGTTTGGATAGCATAGAATAATCATTCCCTCTTCCTTTGTAGACGTGATGGAAGGAATTTCTCCTCTCCAAGGCTCCAGAGGATGCTTTGAAGTGCTCTACTGGGTATAATGGGGAAAATCTGGCCATAGCTTCCATTTATATAAAGAGAGTTTTATTTTAAAAGCACTTTCACATGCATTATGTAAATATTCAGTAATGAATATTTAATCCAAAGGCATCTGAGCCTCATCTATATTTTTATGGGGCATAATTTAAACAACTTCAGTCTCCCGATATCTCTGCCCTCTGAAGAACCCCACTTATGACAGCCTGTTAAAAACAAGATTTAATAAATGTCCAATATCAATTCACCTTGCATATAAATATACCACTTCATTCCAAAATGCAACTTATTACAGATGGTTTTGGTTTTATAGTCAGTGGGCTGCATTGTTGGTGCAATGGACAGGATGCACTGCAGGACATGTAGAGCAACCTACTCTGCTCGAGCTAAAATTGCTCAAGATTAAAATTAAAACAATAAACTTGAGCTTAGATGTGTCTTCATTACTGAAGCATTGGGTCATTTACTTTAACAATGCCAACTTACTTTCACTCTCACATTCCCTTTAATTAGTAAAGGAAGTAATATGCAAGAGCACACCTCATGGTGTCCCATTACCTTGGAGAGATGTCTTTTTTTTCCGTTTCTAAAAATACAAGTCCAACTCCTAAACTCTCTGTAGAATGAAAAGATATCTCACTGGTATGATGCCATGCAAAAGCTAGAATAAAATGATGTCCAACTTCTAAAAAGACTATACATGCTATAAAGATAACATGTGTAGTGTTATTATATGTTTAATATTGTGTAAACAAGAATATGTAACCTCAGTTATATAAATGTCCAGAAACACAGACCAGAGCATAAAGAAAATCTGAAGAATAATACCCTATAATTCTTATAAACAAAAATCACCCCCAAGTCCTATTAGATATTTTTCAAATTTCCATATAATAACTGAAGTCTTACCCTTGTAAAAGGTATATGTAGCATGATAGCATTTTTATTCTGTGATTTTCCTTGAAACTAATGGAAATAGCACAGATAGATCCATTCTGCTAAACCTCCAGATTAGTGAATGTAACAATTTAGCATATATTGTACTTCCAAATATTTTGAAATTTTAGAGGAAAATAAATCTAACATCTATTATATGTATTTGCCCAACTCCTGGCATTAGCCTGCAGATTGGCATCATTATACATAATTTTAAACATAAATAATCTTGAAGGTAGTACATGATTTATTTTGGTTAACACAATGGAGAGCTTAAAGAGTACACTATCAGCAGAACTCATTAGGTATAATCATAAAGCGAGTTTATTATTTTATCTCCCTTATATTTATTCAGGGATGAAGTTTTCATCCTACCCCTGGGTGATAACACAGTTAAGGCCCTAACTTTTCTGTTCACTCACAGGTAATAAAGAGTTCTCTGATCAAGAGTTCAGTCAGTAAATAAGCTCTCTTCCATAGAAATTGGAATGTCCAGTCTAATGTATTTTAATCTTTCCCTCACCCTCAGCTAGAGTCTGCTCTATGCAGGAAGTCTAAGATCAGGGATGGAGGTTGGTTAATGTCTTCCTCTGTCACTTCTCCCTCAGGTGGCTAACCCAATTTCTTGGTCCCTTTGGTTTAGGAGTGAGGAGTATTCAAAAAAAGTGAATCAAGCAGTGGGGACTACATATCCAAAATCATCAGAAAGTGCTACCCTCGCTGGTCTCACGGGTGTTTAAAGTCCATTTGCAGGGAAAAGTGCCTTCTGTCACTGCTACTATTTGCTTTCAGTCTCTTGATATGTTTATACCCACACTTGAAGCATACTCCACATCCTTTCTGTAGTCCCCATGAGGCCACAGACTCCTGTAGCTGCTTTCTGCAGAGTCATAAAGCAAAGCTTATTCAGACTTTTTGACACCAAAGTGGCCCATGGGAAAAGGCACCCATACTTTTTCTTGGCTAATTCCAATAGCCAGCTGCTTACAGAGCAGCCACTTTCTTCCACATCCTTAGCAGCACTTCCGCCTGTCACACTTCCAAATTCTCAGGTTTGACTCAGATCACTGCCCATTCCAAACATCAGAAGACTCCTATTAAGTTCTCCAGTATTTTCTTGTAGCCTAGGCTTATTCTGCATTTGAAAGGACAAAAGAAGGAACTCTGATCTCTTCCCACTTAGAGGGGTTGAGAGTGGGAGGATGGGAGTGGGTGGGAAACTCTCACTTGGTAGTTCACCCCAAGAAAAATCTCCATTTCTAAATGGAAATTTTTTTTTTAATTTTTTAATGTACATATACTTTCAGTTTGAGTGAAAGTTTTAAGAGTCATCAAATTAGTTTTAAGCCCCCTGCTTTTAAATTTTCTCAGGATATACTTCTTTGGAATTAACCTTATGTCTGACCCAAAAGTAAGATAGAAAGAAGACTCTCACCTCCTGTTATAAAAGTTGCAGTCCTGTAATCTGTGAAGATGCCTACACAACAAAGTATGCAGAAGCTGCTTGAAAAAAAAAAAATTCACAGACCGATTTGACCCACAGGTATAAGGAAGAAGATATTAAGAAACTAATTGCACATTGGCATTTAGGAAATCACTTCAATATTTAGATTTTGTTAAATAAAGCATAACAACTGACCACAGATTGACTCGTTGCTCTAACCTCTGCATTAATGATCTCTAGCTAGGTATTTCCCATCAATGATTCAAAATCCCAAGTATGTCCATGCCTTGTAATTTGTGCTAAAGTATTCAAAACATTTCACTTGTTTTCTACATGATTTTTATACTTAATACAATGTTTTAAGTTGAAATAAGAAATTATAAATATGTTATGGTCAAAGTAGCTGTATTTATAACTGTTTTTCAATTTATGTTCAGATATTCGATACTGAATTGATACATTAGCCTTTTTCCCCTCAAGGCTAGCAAATGGACACAAAGGCAAAGTGCAAGGAAGTGCCTCAGTATTTTAAAGTTGAGAAAAGAATTATGTGTAAGATTCCTACTTAAAAGCCTGATTTTTCGCCAGGAACTTTTGGTCAAGGTTTATATTGATTATTAACTTTATTAATAATCTGGTTTGAGATTGGAAAAGTTGTTGATAAAATCCCATGTAAGAAATTGTATTGCTGAGAAAATTCTTTTGAATGTTGAAAATCCTAAGGAGTAATAGAGGTGGGAAAATATGAATAATCTCACAAATACGAGAGAAGTGTCACTACAATATCTCTAGAAGAAAGCTAAAAACTAAAATAAACAAAGAAAAGAAAATCTTCAATGTAATATGTTTTCTTATCTTAACAATAAAATGCTATCAGCTGGGAGTGGTGGCGTATGCCTGTAATCCCAGCAGCTGGGGAGACTGAGGCAGGAGGATCACTAGTCTGAAGCCAGTCTCAGCAATGGTGAGGTGCTAAGCCACTCAGTGAGACCCTGTCTCTAAATAAAATACAAAATAGGGCTGGGGAAGTGGCTCAGTGGTTGAGTGCCCCTGAGTTCAATTCCAGGTGCCCACCCCCAAAAAATGAAAAATAAAAATAATGTTATCAATTGTGATAGACTTTATAAATGTAATACAAATTTCTTATACTATTGGACCCATGCCATTTGGGACTTAGAATAGTCCAATCATACCAAAAAATTTCCAGAAAAACACAAAGGAATAAGTCCCAAACTAATTTTTTACCTGGCTTTATTTTCAGGCTTTTAGAGGCAGAAATGTATGACTCAGTTTCCTACCCTTCACTTCCTGGGCTGATTGATGTATATCCCTGGGAAAACTCACCAGCCCTAGACATCATGACTCTGTTACTGAAAGGAAAATAAAACACTACCTAAACTGCCTTCCTACCTACAACAGTTCTCCCTTTCTTAATTGCAAAGTCAGCTACCTATTTCTCCATTCAGTGAAGAACATTCAGTAAGTGCAGTCTTCACTTGGGTCAGGTTGAGAGCAGTGGAAGCTATTATTAACTGAGTACTAGATATTATACAAACTGTTGAATGTACATTTTCTGATTAAGACAACACATTATGAATAGACTATAATTCTCATTAATATGTACAAAAAATCAAATACAGAGAGGTTAAATTTCTTCTCTAAATTATTAGTCCTCATAAGCAAACAAATCAACAGACATATCAAGAATGCATTGACCCAAATGCTCCTGTGTACTGTGTGATACTAACTCTCTGAATGACTTCGCATACATGTAGTGCTGTATGGAAGGGGCTAGCATGGCACCAGTCATGTGGCCCAGAAATAGAACTCCTGCTTCTGAGTCAAGGAAATGGATTTCCTTATCTGTCCATTTGATTGGGTGAAAAACAGTTCCCCAGCAATGCCATATAATTTTTCCAAAGTAGCTTAATTTAGAAATTGCCTAATTTTCACAGCCTATGTAAATACACATATGTATACATGTGTACCTACACACACACACACACACACACACACACACATACACACATCTGACCATCTGCTTTTGGCAAGCCCTAAAGTAGACACTGAGAATATAAACATGAAGATGACAAGATTCATTCCTCTAAGGGACCCGTGGTTTAGCATGAAGGTGAGATGGATTATAACACAGTCATTTAAGGGTTGTGATATAACAAAAATAAAATTTTGGTGGCCCAGGGTCAGAATAATTTTCTCTTTTGTAGAAATTGGAAATGGGGTAGTATTTCTGCACAGCAGACCTTCTCTCCATGTTGTAATTTATGTCACATTCAATTACATTCATTACTCTATTTTTATTACTTATCCAAGTAATTCAGTTATTTAAATAGCTGCACTAGTAAGCATTCTTACCTTCTCTTAAGTATCTAATAAACATGTCTCAAATGACTAAGCAAATGGGTGGTATTGTGGCTAGGGCTTGTTTTAGTAGGGAAGTCTAGGATGATCTGGTTTCTAACCTTAAGAAACTTATCTTCATGTAAAAACAAAATCTAAGTAAACAAATAAACTGAAACTCAGAACATGATAAATGTTGTGATGAGTCCTGTAAGAAATGGTAGTGAGTGTCCTGTTTTAACTCCTAATGGGTTTCATTGAACTGGTGGCGCTGTCTTACAACGAGCAACTCTTCCATACTGTCTTGATTCTTCTCCACTGCATGATCCATGAAATGGCAAGCTTATCGTTATTCAGATAGGTACCAAATATTAATGTTTAGATCAGAGTAATTTCTCAAATGATATTGAAAAGTTTGTAAACGCCATTACCTCATCAGCATTTAGTGTCTCTTCTGAAGGACAGGAGAGTGTGGGAGAGAAGAATCAGATTCAGGAATAGTGGAGATAAAAGAAAGGCCAAAGAAAAGGATTTTTTGTTCATTGTGCTGTGGACTTTAATGGATCTGTGTTGTCAGTCTAATTTGTAAAGATCAATGACTTCTGCTACACTGCAGTCTATGTGTCCCTATCTTCTTTTAATTCATCTACTCAGCACATGCTTTCCACTTTGAAAGATAAGAGCATGAGGGAGTCTTCAGGTATTTTTACTAGTTCTTTTTCTTTGTTTGCTTTGAGCTATCAAGTAACCTAAAATGTGGATGGTAATGAAAACATCTTCTCAAGAAATAGGATGTGAAAGTCAACACTTGAAATATTGTCAAAAAACAAGCAAACTACAATTCGTCAAAATGCATTTAAGTCTTGTTTGCAAGTTACCAAGTATGTGAAGGAAAAATGACAAAAAGAGTTAAATTTTCAGAAATTTCTTAATATCTAGTTGAAAAAGAAAAAAACAGTGATGTAATTATCAATTTTTACCATCTATCCAGGTTATTGTTGTGTTGAAAGGGAATTTAAAATTTTTGATGCAAACATGTTTCAGATTTTTCTTAGGCTGCATTAATTATAATACATGGCATGGAAGACATGGGTTTCCTTATGTTGCAGTATTTACCTAATATTTATGATTATTTTCTGATACTCAATGGATTCAGCTCATTATTATCTTAATGCCAAAGTTTGTTACTTTAAAATCCAGGAGGAGAAGAAAATAAAATATATTACCTTAAAATATTGATGAATGATAATTTAAATAGAATTGTAAGTCCATGAATACAGAAAGTGTACATACAATTTTATATATCATAACATAGCCCTGCATTTGTGATGATTTGACTTATGATTTTTCAAATTTGCGAAGAAACATAAGGTACGTTGTACATCAACTTTTGAATTTTGATCTGTTTCCTTGCTAGTGACCAACAGCATGATACTCTTGTGGTGCTGGGCAGCAGGAACATACCACAGCTCCCAGACCAATCACTAGGGAAAACCAATACTCTATAGTGCACTGAATTGCCAAGCTAAACAGTAGTCTAGGTGTATTAAATGAAATTTTGACTTACAATATGTTTCAACTTATAAAGGTGTTATCAGGATATATTACAATAATAGGTCCAGAAGCATTTGTATACAAATGTATAATATGTAAATATATGTTACTTCATAAATATAAATATATAATAAATATGTCCTTATAGAAAGAGCTACTTATCTTATGTGTGTGAATATCTATATTCTCCTTTTATTTTCATTGGAAACAGTTAAATACTAAAGACATGCCCTATTAAAAATTAACACTGTTTTGCTGAAAACTTACAGCATGTAGAATATCTTAGTATTTAGTCACAGATACCTATATCTATTTTATGCAATATTGGGTGTCACACCTACAATATTGATATTGAGGTCCCAAACAACCTTCAAACATCCCAAGAAGAATCAATTATCTTTTGCATAATGTACTAGGAAGGTCAAGGAAGTTGGCTAATACATTTTAAAGGAGTTTTCAATAATAAAATTTGAAATCAAAGTGTTTCCTGTTTATCTTACTTAAACTGAAATGTAATTTGAATATGATATTCCATTTCCAAAATGTCTTAGTTAAACTAAGATTTTCTATGACTTACTTTCAAAGAATTTTGTAATCTAAGGCAAAAAGTGTAATATGATATAAAAGCTTTGTGACAGGAGTCAAGCAGACTTGGATTTGAATCTCTTCTCTGTGCTGACTCAGCAGATTGCCTCAGCACAGTAGAAGAGGCTCTAAAAGAAAATTGTATGCTCATCTTTTCCCCCTGCAAACTTGCTTTGCAGCTGAAAGAAGCCAACAGAATTCAACACCCAAGCGAAGAGGTCCCAAGAAGTGTCATCAAGAGCTACAATTACACCTCGTCACAGAAAATGATGGTATCTTCATACTTGGGGCAAAAAGTAAAGGTCTCTAAGGCAAAAAAAACCTAAATTCAAGCTATGGTCCAACACAGGTTTATATATCCTTTTCCTCTAATTTTTCCATTCACTTATTTATCAACTCACTGTCTCCTTTAAAATAAATCATGAATGGGTCATATATAGATAACGAAGTGAGAAAAGGGTCTTAGGCAAAAGAACTTTAAAGAACAGTAATAAATTACTTGAAAGTACCAGAGAAGTCATAATGTGAGTGTTCAAGCAACTCACATTATTAGACTAGTGCTCCTTAGTCTAAAAAAATTGAAAGCAAGCAAATAGCTCAGATGAAAGAAACGAAGGTTCAGGAAAGTAATTATAAGAAAAAGGAAGGAGATAAAATCAATCTGCAACTACCGAGGGGAAACCTGAAAGATGGAACTGAAGATGTTAGAGGAATGAAAGCAGCATTTGGTGTTACAGAAGTATAGCGAATATGATGGACAGCATCACTATAGAGAGAGGAGGTCGGGGTGAGATCAGTTATGAAGGGAGACTGGGTTACACACAGTGGAAGAGCAGGGACTGAGCAAACACATCATCAATACTGAATGGCAGAGAAGAACAAAGGTATAAGTAAGTTCAATGGGTAAAGCACACAACTTACCTGAAATTAAAAGAAGAAAAAACTTGTTTTCTAATATAAAATGGAAAATTACTCCCTAAGGAAAAAAGTTACAATAAAGTAATTAAGACTACTCTGGTGTAGCTATTAAATTTCAAGAGTGAAAAAGTTAACATACACACACATACAAACTTTTTAATTAAAAATATTTTAAGTCAGGTAGAAATTAAAAATGTTAAATTCTTTCATAAAAATGATCAGTAATAGAAGGTAGAGAGATGTATCTTGTCATTTGTAGGTGCTCACCCTGTGCTCAGAAAAAATGAAGCAAAGGAAATTTTATTTTAACTATGCAGAAACACAAGAAATAAAAACAAGACTGGGGACAGGTTGGGGGTGTTGGAAAAAAGGAAGGTTTCAGGTAATGTGAAATGGGGGAATAATCAAGAGTCCACCCACTAAAGAGATTATCTAAAATAATTCAGGAATGGAGATGCTGTGTTTAAATGACTCCTAAAATGACCCTCTGAAGCAATTCAATTATAAAGTAAAACTTAAAACGTTTGGAAGCATGTTTAATAGAATAGAAAGTAAATGAACAAAGGAGGGGCAGAGGCATAAAATGTGACTGTGAGCATTTGCCTAGTTTTCTTCAGGTAAAGCATCAATCATTGCAAGTTGAAATATGCAGCTAAAAGATAAATAGTGCTATTGACCTTTTACTACTTTTCCTAATTTGAGAGGGCTATTTTTAAGTAGCATCGTTTGGGGTTTGTATGTGGCTCAATAAACATTTAACTTAAATTCAACAATCCTTTTCCTTATATTTTATTGCTGGTAGTTGTTGAGTTGTTGAATTTTATAAAAATTTATATTTTTTTTATAAAATAACATGTGTACAAGTCTAATTTTCAGAAAATCACAGCAAGCTCCTTTTCTCTAGGTATATGTTTATAAGAGACAGCAGAAATTAAGTTCAACAAAGGTTGATAAGGGAAATTTCTGGGGAGTCAGATATTCTACCTTATTTTTCCTTACTTTATACATTTTTTGTTTTTATTATAATCATATGGCATTTAAAGAAAAGTGTTTTTATATAGTCTTCAAAAATAGCAAAGTATCTTTTTTTTTTTGGAACAGGGGAGTGAACTCAGGGGTCAGCCACTGAACCACATCCCCAGCCCTATTTTGTATTTTATTTACAGACAGGGTCTCACTGAGTTGCTTAGGGCCTCACTAAGTTGCTGAGGCTAGCTTTGAACTCGTGATCCTCCTGACTCAGCCTCCCGAGTTGCTTGGATTACAGGCACGCGCTACCACACCTGGCTAGCAAAGTATCTCTTTTGCTTCTGAAATTATTTGTATTAAAATCTTAAATTAGTATTAAACCACTCTTCAAAATTTTCTAATTATCATTTGTGCAAATATGAACCATATTCAGATGACAAATACTCATATGTACATTCATAAAAGTGTTTAGAGATGGACCTTTCAGAGGCTACCCTGGGAAAAAAAAAAAACTAAAACATTACTTTCTTCTGTTTTAACTAAGAATTTCTACTAATACAGAAACCAAAACTAAATTAAGAATAAATCATGACTTTTTGCATGTGAGTTGCTAAAATATTTTCGTAGGCACATTCTCCTATCCACCACCACCTCTATCCCTACCATCAATCCTACCACCACCACCCACCCTGCAAAAGCTGTAGGCCTTTCTTTCTCCTCATCTCCTGTGATGTGCATTCCCAAATAACCATGTTAACACCATGTTAATAACCAAAATTAATGTGGGGTCCACATGTTATATCCAACCAAGCATAAGTTAGACTTTTATTTGGCAATGAGTCTGAGTTGCTGTGGTGATGGAAAGTCATTGGAGTATTGATAATGCATTACATGCCCAGTCATGCAAGTATACATGGACAAATTTTGATTGAATGATTGCAGTAGAATACAGCCCTCTTCCTTTCTGCTCTTTTTTTCCAGGTAAAGATACATGAGTCAATGTAACTCTTACTACCTCTTAATTCTTCTTCTAATTCCTTGTTGAAAAACTGAAATGGTAGGCAAATAACAAGTTCGGAAGAAGAAACTGGTCATATAGGACTAAGAGTCTTTATTCCTTTCCTCCAGAAAGGTTATCTAATGTATGTTACTTTCTATAATAATTAGTTCTCTTATAAAGGTGATATTTTGATTTTCACTTGAATTAATTCCAATCAATTTATTTATAACCTGGGCAGAGATATATCATTGTGCTTACTGGACCTCATCAACACATGTTGTAAATAGTAGAAAACATTATAGCGTAGTAAAATCTCCAAAATTTGGGTTGTAGGATTCTGTAAAAAACTGTCTCAAAATTTTAATGAGCTCCTAAATATCTCCAAATGTAATATTTTGCTTGAAGTCAAAAATCAGATTAGATATGCATTTACCTGATAAATTTTACATTAAGGACACAATAAAAGCTATTATTACTATCATTGCATTATAGTGTCCTGCAAAAAGGTCTTCATTTTTAAAAATACTCCTTACTGTTCTTTTTTCCAATTCAAAGATTCAACTTTTTCCTTAAGTTGATCTCTGACATCAAGATGGCATACCATAGTTTTGTTAATATTATTCTTTCTTTCTTGTTGGTATAGTGCTAAAATACTTGTGTCCTTAATACTCATTGACATCTTACATTTGGGGAAGTACGGTAAGTTGATCTTTCTTCATCTGTTTTGGACCATATTTTGAAAACAATGCTAACTTTTATAATTTTTTCCCCTGAATATGTACACATTTATTGGAAAAAGTGATTTAGAATGTGATTTTTAAAAAATTAAAGAAAAAATACTAAGATTTTTAAAAAAAATTTAGATTTTACTTTGAAGGAAGAGCCAGATTTCTAGAAGTTAAAGATTTCTTTCAAAATGAGTATAGAGGTAAGTCTTCGGGATGTCCCTTCTGGGAGGGAAGAGGAGATCAAATAGTATGTAGATCAAACACCTACAAGGTAATATCAAATGATCTACAAGGGAAAATAGAAACTTATAAAAGTGTTTAAAAATAGCCCAAATATTGCATATGTACTTATCAAATGAGAGATAAAATTTTAACAAGAACTAAAACAGCAGTGAATACAAGAATAGAATCTTATTTTTTAGAAATTCCTTGATAGCTCACAGGTTTTCTGAAGGCAAGGAATGTGATTGTACTTCAAAGTCTCCACAATACCTCTAACACCACAGTGTTAGAGGTTAACATAATGGACCCTTGGTTGATTTCTCCTCTTCCTCCATTTTTTCTTCCATGGAAGGAATGCATGAAAGAATAATCTTCAGGACAGTATTTCATTTATATGGACAAATTATCTGGCAACTCCTGTGGAGCAACAGCATTGGGACATACTGGAAAACCATTTTTCCAAGAGTCTCTACCAATTTCCACCACTACCAGCAGTGAGAGATTCTTTGGGTTGCTCCACATCCTTTTAATTCTTTAAAATTGTCACTTTGTATTATTTTTAAACTTTTAGTTATCCCTGTGAGTAGGTAGTTTTTTTTGTTCTGATTTTCAAATTTACTAGTGGTGTTATTCAGCTTTTTATCACAGTGACCAAATACCTGACAAGGAAAACTTAGAGGAAAAGATTATTATCAGTTTACAGTTTTAGAGTATGGGTGGGAAGTGAGGCAGACCATCATGAAGGAAGAGTGTGGTGGAGGAAAGATGCTGACCTCACCACAGCTAGAGAGGAGAGAGAGAGAGAGAGAGAGAGAGAGAGAGAGAGAGAGAGAGAGAGAATCTGAGGCATCAGAGACAAAAATATAATCCTCAAAATCATATCCCAAGTGACCTACTTCCTCCAGCCACAATCCATCTGCCTACAGTTACCACCCATGCAATCCACTCAAACTATTAATTCATTATATGGATCAATCCCCTGATTAGCTCATGGCTCTCATTTTTTCACAGTCTAATCATTTTATCTCTGAATATTCCTTGCTTAACACAGGAGATTTGGGGGAACCTCTCATGTCCATACCTAACATTAGCCATTAGGATCTTTTCAGTCAGACATGGTAGCACATGATTATTATCCAGCAACTTGGGAAGTTGAGGAAGGAATGTGGCAAGTTTTAGGCCAGCATGGGCAATTTAGCAAGATGTGGTTACAAAATTAAAAATAAAAAGGATTGGACATATAGCTCAGTCCAATCCAAGCATCCCTGAGTTCAAACCCCAGTATGGGGTAATAGGAAGTGATGTCTTCTTATGTGAATTGAATTATATATATTTTTTCTCCTTTTAAGTATACTATCATTTTCTTTGGTTTAGAACCCTATATTTTCTCAGCAGGGGTATTTTAGTAGATGCACATATTACACATACTTTTGCCCCTGTGCCTTCACTTTTCACATTTCCTAGAAAATCTTTTGAAGGTTTTAATTTCAGTGTATAAACCTTGTCTTTATTATTAGTGACATTTTGATTGCATTAAATAAATATTTAAATAGCTCAGTGTTCTAAAGGTGCATTTTAATGTGCTGTAGAGCTCTATTGTTTTAACTTTCTCATTTAGGTTATAAATTAGATTATAATCCACCTGTGATTGATGTAGATGTGGAGTAGTTACTTATTTTTCCAAGTATCCATTATTTTCCTATAGAAATATCTGAAGATCTATCAATCATAGTACTGTTGATTGGTGCTTTATCCTCTATAATGCTGTGTCATCTTATCCCAATTCAAATGACTATATTACTGAGACTTTCTGTATATGTAATTCTCTTTCCTTGATTTTTTTAAATTCAATTCTGTCAGCAACATACTATTTTGGTAATATTTACACAGCATTATACAGGTTAACAATTTTAATTGCCCTTGATTCTGACAGCCTTGTTTATTTTATTTACTAATCCAATGGTTTGTCTGTATATTTTTCCTACATTAGGCTCAAAATCATATTTGTGACTATTAACAGTTGCATTTCTTTATTTTTAATTCTCATAGTCATTTATTTTATTTACCTCATTTTACTGACTGCTGTAGTAGAAGAAAATTCTAAATCATGCTGATATCCAGTAGGACTCTTCAAGTTTTTCAGCATTAACTAAAAATTGATTGTAGGCATATCAGAATGAGGAAATTCCCTTCAAATTTTAATTCGCTGAGAATTTGTATTTAAAACATTACTTGAGTTTGAAAAATGCTTCTTTTTCAAAGATATCGAAATTTTCATATATGGTATTCTGCTTTATAACTACAAATATATTAAATAATTTAACAGTTTTAAAGTATTTTTACAGACTTCATTTTGATTCATTGTACACATATGGGGTACAAATTTTCATTTCTATAGTTGTGCATGATGTACGTTTATATCATTCTTGTTAATCACACATGTTCATAGGGTACTGATTTCTGCCTCATTCCACCCTTTTTCATACTCCCAACCCCTGCCCCTCTCATTTCCCTTTAAGAATTATTTTTATTTGCAGAAAAATTTAATTGTTCTATAATAAAAGATTTATAAATTTCTGAGCAAAACTAATAAGTTTAATACTAAAGAATTGTTATTTTAAAATTTTTCATATTCATTAGAAAAATATTTTTAAAACAAGATATTTGAACACTGTAAGATCTGTAATGATGCTCCCTTTTTGCTTATTATTAGAAGTTTATGACATTGATTCTGACCCAGGTTTGCTACAGGTGTGTCACTTTTATTAGTCAGTTTTAAAGAATATGCTTTTTGGTTTTTAAATTTTTTATCATTTTCCAAAATATGTTTCATTATTTTTCTTATGTATTTTGCAATTCTTATTTTAAAATAAGATTTCGTATTTTAATGAATCCTTATGTTGGCTTTTTATTTCACAATTTCATCTTTTTTAATACACACATTTAAAGCTGTAATATTTCTATTGATACAGCTTTGGTTTCATTCCACAAATTTCAATGTACTATGATAATAAGTTCAAAATATTTTCTAAATTTCATTGTGATGTTTTGTTCACATGCATTAACAAGAAATGTATTATTCCTAAATATTCAGTGCTGTTTTGCTTACCTTTTGTTATAGGATTTTGTATAATTACCTTAAAGCTAAAACATTTACCCCGCAATGCTGCTTTTTTTAATGAAGTGTGTTGAGCCTTGCTTCATGAACCAGCATCATGAACCAATTTTTCTGTTCAATTTTATAAATATTCCTTATGGATTTGAAAAGAATGTTTACTTTGCATTTGTGTGCAGTGTTGTGTCTAAGTCAATTGCATTGAGTGTATTTGTTACATTATCAAAACTTTTTAGTCTTAGTAATTTTAATCTACATATTCTGCTAAGAGTAAAGCATTAAAATCCTTAGTATAATTCTAGGTTCATGTATTCTGATTTTATTTATACGTTTGAGTCTATATTATATGGAGTATAAAAAAGTCAAATCCATAAGAAAAGAGAATGAAAGGGTAATTATGAAAAGACATGTGATTTAAGGAGTAATGTTTTTCAGGGACAAACTTTCTACTAAAATATAGGTTCAAGAGATCAGATGCACTTCATAGTGACTATAATTAATAATAATTTATTGTGAAATTGAAAATTGCTAAAAAGTAGATTTTAGGTGCTCTCAAAATAAATTAATAGATAAATTTTTGTGAAGGGAAGCACTTGCTAAATAATTTGATTTAACCATTCCACAATGTGTGTATGTATGGAGATACATATCTACATGAAAACATCATGTTACACACCATAAATATATATACAATTTTTCTAGTCAGTTACAAGTATAGAAAAAATAAACAATTTTGTTCATTTTATTGCTTTCTTTATCATTTTCATATTGGGATCTAGGAGATATGGCTATATAGCCAATATAGGCCTTTTGTGAAATTTACACACACATCACATGCACACACACACACACACACACACACACAGAGACATCTAATACAAGTATGTTTTTCTAACTATTTTTTATACTACTGAACTTCACTAAAAATGAAAGAGAAAACAAAGCAGTTCAGTATTGCTTCAGAAAAAGTTGTCAGTCAACACCAAAAAATATATATATATATATTGACAAATGACAAGGAATGATAACATATTTGGGTCAAGAATGAAAAGGAGGAATGTTTCCAGAGTTACATAGTTCATTGCTACAATAATATGGCATCATGGCCAGTGCAAGCAATGCTGATTCAACACCAGAAGTGGCACTGGTCAGAAATCCAGGTATATTTCAAGTTGTATACTTTTGTACAAATTTCATTTTTTTTCCATTGTACCTCAATAAGATAAAAACCAAATAACAAAAAAGCTGTGTGTCTTTATGAGAAACTGATGTACTGTTGTGGTACATTGTGCCTCTCAATAATTTTTAAAATTAAATGTATGTTACCTGTTATTAATAAAGTTAATACCAGTTTTCTTTTTACTGACATTTCATACTTTTATACTCACCCACTTAATTTACACCCTATTTATTATTCTGCATTAATTTCTTGAAGAAAAGATAGACAACTCCTTTTTAAATGTAATCAACAATTTCAGTACCTAATTGATGAGTTTAACCCACTTATTTAAAAATGAAAATTTAACAGAAGCGTTATTTTTGTCAGCCCTCTGGCTACTCACTTTCCATTTATTTCAACTCTTCTCTGTTTCCTTTTTCATTTCTTTCTTTCCTTCTCTTTTTTTCATTTTATTTTGTTTCTTTAATTACAGCATCAATTTTCTTTTTCTGATGCTGCTGAAGCTCTAACCAGGACCTTCTCTCATGTGTGGCATCTAAAACAGCTACCTGCATTATTTCTGACACGAAGTCATGATGATTTTTATCTTGTTCTCCTGAATGGAACACATCTTTTACATTTCATAGGTGCATTGAACATTTTCTCATTGCTCTTGGACTGCAGAAATTCCTTTATGATATAGTTTACCATGGTTTACCTTGTATTTGCTCTTGAATATTGCTTTTGATCTTTATAGCACCACTTACATATAATTTCAATATTTTGCTTGTTATTTCATAACATCTCTCTCATATCCATTCCCTTTGGGCTTCAACTACTTGATACATTTCACAGACTGTTGATTCTTCATTTATTTATAATCAGTTGTTTTCTCCTTGTTTTTTAGTTTGAAAAGTTTCTATTGCTATGGTTTCAAGTGTGTTGAAACCATATTTCAAGTGTGTTGAAACCATATTCAGTATTGCTTCAGAAAAAGTTGTCAGTCAGCACCAAAAAAAAAAAATATATTGACAAGTGACAAAGAATGATAACATATTTGGGTCAAGAATGAAAAGGAGGAAGGTTTCCAGAGTTACGTAGTTCATTGCTACAATAATATGGCACTCATGTGTGGAATCTAAAACAGTTCTGTGGTCTTCACTTTGCATATGAGTTCATTATTATCAAATAATTTTATCTTTTATTCCTACATTCAAGTTTTTAAAATGTATTTTCATTTATGTTTATGGTTTCTTTATTTAAGTTTAATTCATTGTACACAAACGGGGTATAACATTCATTTCTCTGGTTGTACACAAAGTAGAGTCATACTGTTTGGGTAATCATACATGCACATAGGATAATGATGTTTGCCTCATTCTATTATCTTTCCTTTACCCCACCCCCTCCCAACCCCTCATTTTCCTCTATACAATCCATCCTTTCTCCATTCTTGCCCTCCCCATTATATATATCATCATTCACCTATTACAGAAATCATTCAGCCTTTGGTTTTTTGAGATTGGCTTATTTTACTTAGCATATTCTAAGTATTGGATATAAGTTGGATATTCTCCAACTCCATCCAATTTACCTGCAAATGTCATAATAATCTTTCCATCTTCATTTTTTCCTATATAAATTTAAGTAAATTTTAGTTCCTGATATTAGTAATGATACATTTTTAATTTTAGAATTTTTATTTAATTGTTTCATAGATTCCAATTTTGGGCAAAATTTCTTGGTAAAATTCTCATATTAATTTATTTTCCTAAATTCATTATGCATGTATTTTTTTTCAAAATATTTACCTAATAACTTCAATATAAGGGTTATCTGCTTCATTGTTTTCTTTTTTTCCTTTAGACTTTCAATTGTTTGTTCATGTCTCCTGACATACTTGATTGTATTTAATTAAAATTCAGGCATTACCTATTAAAATCTTTTTGGAGGTATTCAATGTTATTTTGCTTAATAAAGGACTGAATTAATTTCTGAGAAGAAGAGGAGTGTCAGGTCACCCTAACAAAATCAGAAAATGAGATTTTTTAAGTTCAGAATTAAGTTTCTATTTTTTCCCCTATTTCTAGGTTTTGTTTCTAAGATAGAGCATTTTAGGGGCCTCAATTGAAAACCTGAGATATTGACTAATATTCTCTTTTCTGGCAAGCCCTGAATTCTGAAATGTGATTCCTTCTTTGTGAGACTGAGAAGAATTCTGTTCTTTGTTTTTTGTTTGTTTCACTTTTCTATTCTCATATACAATTTGACTTTGGAATCAACAATACCTTCAGAACAAAAGCAAGGAAGAATGTCAAACTCACCCCATAATGCCCCTTTCATGCTGAAATCTTTAGTCCACAGTTCTCTTTTTAATTTCTGTCCTCAGGATGTAGCCTGTCCTTCAGACCTCAAGATGGATGTAGCTCAGTGGTAGAGAGCTTGCTTAGCATGTATGAGCTCCTGAGTTTGAGCCCCAGCACTGCAAAAATAAAACCCCAAAATTCTGCCTTATTTATTTCTCTCTAATGTTTTTTGGAGAATAACCTTATAAAAATTTGATATTTTAAATTATTTTTCTGAGGTTGGTTATTCTGATGGAATAATAAACAACACAACCAGAAATGCAAGTGAGCTGTGTATTTCTGAGTTGTATTAACAGGTAACATCTTCTCCAAATGCAAATCCATTATCATCATCCTTAATGTATACCTCATTTGAGGCATGAATTATTTAAACGTTGTTCTCTAAATTGATGAATCTAAAATTTAATCTATACTGAGTTGGAGACAGGAGAAGAACAGCCCACAAATTAGTACATTGAAGGATGATGTTATTAGAAAACACCAAATTGTGGTAATGAAATTACATTCTTTCCTAGATGAGAAGTATTTCTAAATCTTAAATAGGTTTAGTTCTGAGACTGGATTTTCAGCCATAAAATTTCATAAAGATTTCATTTGAATCTTTGTAGTTGTATATGTTTGAAAAAGTATATAGTTCATTCATAAGGGAATGCATTTACATAATTTACAAATAAAAAACAAAAAGCATATTAGCATTTGTAATTTTTAACTGGTAGAAGTTTGAGTAGAAAAGCTTTTAAAATTGTTGTATAACAGAAGGCACACACTTAAAAAATTGTGAATTTGAGACTTTGTCTTCAGGAAATAATTTCTACTAGATTTTGGCTTCCTGGAAGAAATCCAAAAGCCATTGTCTTCTTTAGGGAAATGTTAAATTAAAATAGTGATATACTGTGTAAATCATAATTAGTCTCTTTGTTCTATGCTGACAACAAACAACCACATATATCTTTAATTCTTGATTAGTTTCATCTAATAATTAGACCATGTAAGTCAAATCCATATTCTTTCAAAAACCTTCCAGTCCATAAAAGACTATTTTAATTAGTTAGTTTTATTGATCAGTCAGAGAAATATTTTAGGCACTAAGTAAAATGCTAAATTCCTTTTCTGAACTAGTACATACTCTCAATTTTGATTTACTTGAATTGTCAGGACTATTGAGAAAATGAAGGTTTGTTATAGGACTATTATTAATTCAGTCTGATTACCATTGAATCTTATAATCAGCTTCATATTTTAGCATGAATAACATGCAATTTTGCAGCTTGGAAAACAACATTTGGTTTTTACATCTTTATCAACATCAATCCAAGGCTGCAAGTTACTTATTAAACAGCACAATTTGGTACATATTCAACTCATAAAATATGAAACTCTCGTCTCTATTTAGGATAATTTGACTTTCTAGTCAGGGGGGCTATCATGTTGATATTGTATAATTCATTAATGAAAAATATGCAGCTGTATATCCCTATAGGTTTTGCAACCAAAAATTGCCCCAAACTTCTGCAATTTCTACTTTGAAATAACAAAGTCCACCTGTATTCATATTAAGAAGGCAATATTTCTGTATTTCCTCTATGGCAGATAACAGATTTAATATTTCTATATATCTTTGGGAAAACGTTAGAGAGACTGGTTTTCCATACATGGCAATCATCTTCTTCAACTGGCAGCATTTGTGACAGAATAAACTCCATTAACTTGTTCTATTAGTGCTCTGTGCAGTCAGCAAGATCAATGCTGCATAGAATGATGAAATGAATAACAGACTTCCTTAGAGCCCTGCTGAGTGCTTTCTGCCACCCAGAATATATAATTACTGCTCACATAAACAGGTAGCATTTGATATTCTGTTGCTCAGGCAATCCATGGAAATTCAAGGAACTTCTTAATGGAGAGAATAAAAATAAAGTCTTTCCTCACTTTACATACAGAGACATTTATTATATTTTATTATGAACTTATTATATTAAAAATAAAAGCATAGAGTAATATATTATCCTTTATCTCCCCATTGGATGATATGATGACCAAACAACTTGGCACAATCAAAAGAGCATCAGATAGAAAAGATTTTCTGACCAGATGCCTCCCTAAGGCCCATTAGTTTCTTGTCGACAGCAGAACACAGGGTGAGCCAAAAACAGAGTAAATGGGAGCTAATGAAGCCAGCAGACCTGAGGATACTTTATCGAATATAAGTAAACAGGCGACAGATATCACACCATTAAAAATAATCCAAGCTACGTGATTTGAAACAGGTATCTTGTTCTGCAGATGGCACAGCTGCTAGTACTCATCTGAAGAGAGGTATTCTGTTTTAGAATAACTTGTGCAACAAGGAACATTAGCCACTTCAGAAATATAAATGGGTTTTTCTTCCTCTCTGCCTCCATTTTCTGCTGCCTGCTTTCTCCCCTCTACAGGCCTCCCCCGCCTTGCCCATTTGAGATGATAGCTAGCTTCAGAGCTGACTAGCTGCATGGGTCTGCCAATACAAACCTGGAGTACATTACATTTTAGTCTAACAAAATATAGGAACCATGAAGCTAAGCAATCACAAAGGAAATGATTGAAAGGAAGAGTCAGAACAGAGGTAGAATGAGGAGAAGCATGAAAAAAAAATCAACATTAAAATAAAAATCCAAGCCATTTTTTGCTAGCAAGAATGAGTTTATGATTTGCAGATTGAATATAACTAAGAAGAAATGTATTTTTCATAACAATGATTTATATATTCAGCCTTTTGTTGGAAAAAGATTCCTTTTGTATTACAGCAGTATCTCTTCTTGCTCTTATACTTAAAGGTCTTTCTGCATTTCCATTATAAGCTCCTAGATCGAGTGTTTTGTAAGTTGGCCACAAAAATTCACTGCAGAAAGAAATTTTGAATTCAAGATATTATTCTTGTAGTGGATTTTCTAGGCTATTAACATTTTTCATTTTTCCATTTGTGAGTTAATAGGACTATATAACTTGCTTAAATGTTCTAGTTATGGAGAAGTATTCATGCTTCCCTATTTAAGTGTCTTTTTCTTCAAATAAAGTATAAAAAATTAAATGATGTAGTGTTCTCATTCAAATCAGTAACTGCATGTTTATAACATCCACGTCATTAGGAATTGACAGAACTTACCTTTGGCTCAACAGAATCACTAAATATGAAAGCAGTAATGATCTTAAGAGTCACTTAATTTGGTCAGGGAATAATAATTACTCCAGGCAATAAGGAGAGACTATGAGCCTACTTTGCAAAATGGTTATAGAAATTTTATTCAGGATGAAGTCAAGGTTTTTGTCCATCACAATGGATGAAGGCCATCATTTCCCTTAAGGTAAGTTCAAATGTCATGGTGGGTCTAATCTGATTTCCCTTTGACTTCAGAGGAATGCCAAAAGAGAAAGCATGTTGTATTTTCATATCACTCTTCAATATCAATCTGTATGTCAGCCTTCATATTTTTTCTCACATTGGGCTTAGAAATCTGTTTATAAATAATGAGCATTATCATCTAATACATAATGTTTAATTATGTTTATCTAGATTTTCTTATAGTAGAACATTAAACAAGATGTGAAAGATTGTTCATTTCTTTAACTTAAAAACAAATTTTCATTGGTTGCAAATAATATTATTCTACATACTGGTGATATAAACATCAATAAACATAATCCATTACTTAGGCAATTTTTACTCCAACAGAGAAAAATGCAAATATTGATCATGCACATAGATTTTGACACAACCTATGACAGGCGTGTATACTTGGTATTATGGGAGCAGGGAATGAGTTTTATGTAGTCTGAGGGTCAGAAAATCATATCCACAAAAATGTTTATTTCCTCCAGGTATTCAAGATAAATGTTAACTTGGCAAAAAGATAAAGTAGACCAAAAGACATTCCCACCACAACACAACCCAGCATGTGCAGATATTTATATAAGGAAAAAATATACAGAATATTGGAAATCACAACAAATAAAAGACTGAAGAAGAACAAAGAATGAAAATAATGAGAGAAAGGAGATGAAATTATAGCAACAAAAATAGTTTGTGTTAGGTAATGTAGGGCCTTTCTATCATGCTAGATGTTTGACATTTAGATGATAAGTGATATATAACTGAATTGTTAAATAGTATACTGCTATAATCAAATGTAGCCAGGATATTCTGGTGACAAAGTTATACTAGTTAGGAGACAACTCAAGAAACTCTTGGCAAGCCATTTTTTCACTAAATATAGAGAAGCAGCAACTGTAAGCCAGTGATAGAAATAAGAATAAATAAGTTTTGGTAAACAGAATGGACGTGTCTCTAAGTGAGATCAAGAAGATAAGAGAATGTGATTTTATTTGAAGTCATTTTGAATTTAATTGATATGGAGACACCTAAAGGTGGCTATTATCACAATTTCAATTTCACTATTACGCTCTGATGTTAGTTTATTGTTGACACCATATAACTATGAGAAGAGAAGTAGAGGGTGGACAGAATCAGAAACTGAGGAATGCCATCTTTTAAGTGATGAACTGAGAAAGAGGATCCTATGAAAAATACTGAGGAGAAAAGTCAGAAAAACAAGGTAAGTAGTGTTGGATCATATAGACCTGAAGGGTAGGAAGTTTCAAGGAGATGTTCATATGACAAAATGCTGAAGAAACAGAGAAGATGATAAATACTGCAGAGTATTTGATTTGTAAATGAAGAGGTCAAGTGAAGCTAATTTGGTGGAGCTGTTGAGGCAGGGACATGGTAGGTTGAAGACTGAGTGGAAGTGAGACATAGAACCTGATGGGCCATGAAAGCAGGACCCAGTCTGCTTATGCTGTTTAGTATCCCCATGTAAAGAAAAAAGCCAGGTATAAGGAAGATTTTTAATAATTATGTGTGGACCAATGGAGAGAAATTGACTGATGCATCACTGTTCTTACCAGACATAGAGCTGAAAGGGGGTGGGGGGGACATTGAGCAATAGCTAGAGGGAAATGTAGTATTGAGAAGTTTTATTTTCTTGCATTTCTACATAGAAATTAAAAATAATTTTTTAATATTAGAAATGAAGATTTGGAATACATGATGTTAGTAGGGAGGTAAATTATGAAATAAAGTCTAAGTCACGAAAAAGTACAGGGTCAAGAGTGGAAGTGCTGCAGTTCTGATCCTTGAGCCTAGAGAGAGGAATTATGAATGGGAGTGACAGATCATAGATGGGAAATTTCCATGCTAGAATAATATCATGTACATTATACATTTCTTAACATGAGGAGGTGAGGCAATTTTCTGAGGGTAAAAAGGTAAGTGGTAGCTAAACACTAAGAAAAGTTGTATATTTTCATAAAAGAAAAAAGAATGATAAATACTGACAAGAACAATTGATAGGCAATACTGAAGTGCAACCTTAAGTTAGAAACACCAGTTTATAATATCACCCATTCATAAAGCTGAGCAGTTCTAAAGACAAGATATCCTAGAGAAAAGTGATTGCAGGTATTTCTAGAATGAGAAACTCTGGGTAAATGAGCAATGAAATCGAATGTGCAAAGTAATCCAGCAGTTCTGATAATCATCTTCTAAGATGCTCATACAGGAAAATAAAGGCAGGAGATGACCTTTGGCATTTGTGAGAAGGGAAAAATCAACAAACTGGATATTTTTAGGAGGTTCAGGGGCAAGTTTTCCTGATGTAAGGGATAAATGGTTTAGTCAAAAAATGATATCAGCATTTTGTATGTCTGAGGTAGAGAAAGGTGCTTATCCAAAGGATGCAGCCATAGAGAGGCAGTGGCTAAAATATACCTGGGTTAAAATTACAGGAATTGGATGAATCAAGATGCTTTGTAAGTTATGCCTTGAAGAGGTTCTCCAGATTGGTATTGCAATGACCTGCAGTGGTAGCACATGTTGAAAGAGTAAAGAAGACAATAAGTCAGGTGCAGAATGTTTATGGTAAAAACAGACCAGACTTGGATAGCAACAAAACCATTCACAAAGGGGAACTGGCAATGTACTCTAGTGGCATGAACTTAAAAGCAAAAGTGGTTTTTATATGGAAGTAGAACCAAAGGGATAGGAAGGGTAGTAAAACAAAATAATACTAACAGTCTGTCCAGAGGTTTTTTGGGGGGATAATGTTTTATTTCTATTTAAGAATAATACAAATTACACAAAATCCAACTGCAACTTCAACATTCCAATGGAAACCTCAATTTGCATTTGATTGCTTTTTTAAGAAAAAAAAACTTTTAGTTGTAGATGGACACAAAATACCTTTATTTTATTTCTTTATTTTTATGTGGTGCTGAGGATTGAATCCAGTGCTCACACGTATGAGGCAAGAGCTCTACCACTGAGCTACCACCCCTGCCCTTTTTATTTTATTATGAAGCAAGCCTTAAACTTGCAACTCTTCTGCCTCAGCCTCCTGAGTAGAGTAGCTGGGATTACAGGTATGTGCCACTGTGCTTTGCTTCATTTGATTACTTTAAGTTCAAAAATTTATTGCATACAAATTTTAATTTTCCTTAGGTTACTTATCAAAGATGATTGAGAAAATGGATATTTGAGAATCTCAGAGTTCATCAGTTCTCATGAGTGGAAAAGCTTCTCTATTTATGTGAATTATACAGTCCTGACTTTATCACTTTTCATAATTTGCAATAATTGTTTATAGAAAATCTGCTAAAGGCTGTTGTTTGAACATGAAGTGGAATTGAACCTATTTCTTCCCTTAAGGGCATAATAACTTATTTGACACATCACATAAATGATAAAGACAGTATGTGTTTCAGGAGTGGAAACAGAAACCAGATCATATGATCTTATCTTCCTGGAAGCCTCAAAGAGTACTCTCTCAATGACCACTGCTCTGTCATTGTTCTGATGAAAAGTAAGTGGAGTTAAAGACTCCTTTCATGTCCTCAGACATTCTAGAGGGCATTTATAGGAAAGAGAACAGTCTCTGAATTTTTTCATTCCCTGCTGGATCTGCCTAAGGGAATAAAGATAATTATGATGATGAGCTGTATCATTATTATTTTAATTTATTGAGTGCTAATGGTGCACTCAGCACAGTAGTAAATAACATAAAGGAAATGGTCCCCACTCCAGCCTCGGGACAGAGACAGGACATAATAACAAATAGTGATGGAAGGGAAGGGGGAGTTCAATTCTCAGTGGCATTTTTGAAAAACTGAATGTGCAATAGAAAACTTAAGGAGAGACTTCTCAAATGAAAGGGAGAAACAGAAGAAAAATGTGAGGAAGATAGAGCTCTGTGATTAGTGGTAACAGAAATAACCCTTGTAGAGGACCAAATCAACCAAACAATGAGGGTCAATTTCAAATAAGCAGTTCCATCACCATCACATTAAAAGTCACATGACACTACCAGCCTTTGCTTTGAAATGTATAGGTGCTGATATGAAATGAACGCCACATCTCCATACTGAATGACCCAGAAGCCCTCAATGATAGTGCAAGAAAAGTTAGATGATTGACCAACAGTCATGGTCAAATGGAGATGCAGGAGCTACAGGCACAAGAGGAATTATCCTAGTCTGGAGTGAATACAAAGCTGTGCCTTATGGAATGGACTACAGAGGATATTGATTGAAGGAGAGAGAAAGAGGAGGATAGAGTGAGAGAGAGGGCAGCACAGAGGTAGAGTGAGAGTGAAAACTGCCTGGGAGTTAAGAATATGAAGTTGTTGTTGCAATCTTTGCAAGAAGCCTACATGCATTTCATCCTTCTTGTCCACTAGACAGCCAATATGCCTATCATACATTGCTTTTGTTTTTCAAGAGTTATGATAGTTACAAAGAAAGAATTCAAAACCCTTTAATGTATCAATATCCAAGGAAGCAGAAAACAGTTAATGTCTACTATATACATTCGGGAAAGGTAAATGGCAGTAAAATAGGTTCAGAGGGCAGTGATATAGAACTATTACATGAGGCAGTATGGAAAAAAGAAAATTGATATAGAATTTGAAGTTTTAAAATGTGAGACACCATTAAGGGTAAGAATTTAGTGAATATGTATCTTAAGTCAATTATAGTGGTAATAACAAAATGGCAGACTCTAGGTGGCTTGCAGTCAACAAAAAGTTATTTCTCACAAGTTTGGAGAATGGCAAGTATTGGATCAACTCATTAGCATATTCAGTGTCAGTGAATTGAGACCAGTTCCTGATTCATAGATGACATTCTCTCACTGAGTTCTCACATGGTGGATGGGAAAAACATAAGCTCTTGTTAAAAAGACACTAATTCTATTCATGAGGGTTCTATGCTCATGAGCATTTCACCTTTCAAACCACACCAGCTCTGGGCTGGGAATATAGTGCAGTGGTAGATTTCTTGTTTAGCATGTGTAAAGCCCTGGGTTTAATCCTCAGTACCACAACAAACAAACAACTACAAAAAAAATCTCCAAATGTCACAAGTTCTAGGGGTTGGGAATTCAACATATGAATTTGAAGGGACATAAACATTCAACCATAGCAACATGCTGTTTTTCTTTCAATTCTATTGCATAAGTATTTAGGTTAATTCCTTGAATTTATAACAGATGGAGGTATTACTAGAAAAATACTAGTAGTTCTTTAAATTGTTATTTGGGCAGAAAAAGAAATTAAGTGGCAAAAGTCCTCAAAATAGACATAATGAATTAAAGAATTTATAATTGAAACCTGGAATTGTTTTTTCATGTTAGTTTCTGTCAGAGTTTGTCTTCAGAGTACAAAGTCAATCATTTCAAGAAAAAAAATTAAATATCTTATATCTTCATTTAAAAAATTATTTCAGTTGAAAAATTCTTCATTCTATGGTATCATAAAAATTTACACAGAGGTTAGTTTTCTTTAATAAATTTTACTTAAGCAATTTTATCTAAAAATTATATTGCCAGTTTGATTATAAATGGATGGAACTAGAGAATATCATTCTAAATGAAATAAGCCCGACTTAGAAAATTAAAGGTTGAATGGCCTCTCCCATATTCAAAAGCTAGAGAAAAGGAAGAGGGGAAAAAAGGGGCAGAAATTAGATATCATAACCATAGAGGTAGATCAGTACAGTAGGAGAAGGAGATTGATGGGGAGAGAGGAGAAACAGAAAAGGGGAAGAAATTCAGAATGAATTTGACAGAATTTTGTTATGTGCATATATTAATATACCAACATGAATTCCACCTTCATGTATATCTCTAGCACCCATTAAAAATAAATAACCAGGTGTGATGGTGTAATTCCAGTGACTCCAGAGGCTGAGTCAGAAGAATTGCAAGTTCAAAGCCAACCTTAGCAACTTAGCAAGACCTTGTCTCAAAATAAAATTTAAAAGAGCTGGTGGTGTAGCTCATTGGTTAAGTGCCCCTGGTTTCAATCCACAGTTCTAATAAAATAAATACATAAATAATTAATAAATAATGGGTAGAACAGAGAAAAGTGATAGGGGGTGGGGAGTAGAGGAGGGGAAAAGAAGGCACCAGGGACTGAACTGGAACAAATTAAATTTCATGAAGGTATGATTATGTCAACATGAACCCAACACCTATGTGTAACTACAGTATAATAATAAATTAATTAAAAATAAAATTTAAAACACATTGCCCAATACAAATTTATGGAGGTTTTTTTCTATGTTTTCTTCTTGGACTTTTATAATTTGCATTTCACACTTTGATCTATAAAACATCTTGAGTATACCCGCTCCCTGCCCACCTCCTGGGATAGTAACTATCCTATGATTTGTTATTCTATGTCAAATCCATTCTATAATCTTTTAGAAAAACCAAAACTTCTTTAGAAATGTCAGAGCAACATTTGCATCAGACTAATTAGGAAGGCAAGCAAGATTTTACTAAAGTTTATTACAATAGGATAGAGAGAACAGAATCCAGTTTTAGATCACCTCTGCTGAATTAAAAGCTGAAAGCATTTTTTTAGGAGTAAGGGTGAAGATGGGAAATTATAGGCCACCATGCAGTAAAACCAGTTTGCTAATTGACTGTACTCAAAAGGAAAATGAAATTTCTCATACCTTTTGACAAGAGGTAGTTTATAACTTCGATTAAGGCACCCACTTATGTTGTGTCTAACCTTTCTCAGAACTCTAGAGATGGGGAATCTTGATTGATGGGTATGGTCCAAAGGGATGTCTCCCAGACCTGGAGAATGTCTCCTAGACATTCTTGGGTTGTAAAAAATATTTAAAAGAGCTTGCATCTCAAAAGAACAAAGTAAATAAATGCCCACAAAAAGGAAGGACAGGGACCTAGAGTCCAAAAGAAGTCAGTCTAAAGTCTAGTCAAGTTGAGGGAAATGGAAAACCACCTTCATGGGTCCAAATTCAGCTGCATCCTTCAAGATGTCTAGTACATTATAAAGCATTATTGTTTATGTTTTTTCAAAAACAATTTGTGAACTAAAAAGTTCAATATTTCAGAATATTTTACTTTTTCCCATCATTTCTGTAAAAGAGCATAGCCTCTAACGTATTATGATATTTCAGTAGATAGAATGTCATAGTTTAGGTATAAACCTAGAGTTGGATGATTGAGTCAAATGGTGGTTCCATTCCAAGTTTTCTGAGGAATCTCCATATTGCTTTCCATAGTGGTTGTACCAATTTGCAGTCCCATCAGCAACATATGAGTAGACACTTTTCCCACATCCTCAAAATGTGAGGATAAAAAACATTTATTGTTACTTTTATTCTTGATAGATGCCATTCTGAGTGGAGTAAGATGGAATATTGGTGTAGTTTTGATATGCATTTTTCTAATTGCTAGAGATGTTGAACATTTTTTCATATATTTGTTGATTGATAGTATTTCTTCTTCAGTGAAGTGTCTGTCCAGTTCCTTTGCCCATTTGTGGACTGGGTTGTTTCTTTGGTGTTAAGTTTTTGAGTTCTTTATATGTCCTGGAGATTATAACTGTATTTGAGATGCGTGTGGTAAAAATTTTTTCCCATTCTGTAGGCTCTCTCTTCACATTATTGATTGTTTCCTTTGCTATGAAGACACTTTTTAGTTTGATTTCATCCCATGCTAATTCACAATGGGGAGGGGGAAAATAGAGGGATTTTTGGACGAGGGAGAGGACAGTCATGGGGTTAGGAATGACAGTAGAATGAATTGGACATTATTACCCTCTGTGCATATATGATTACATGACTTGTATAACTCTACGTCATGTACAACTAGGAGAAGTTGATGAATGAGAAATTATATTCCATTTATGTATGATGTGTCAAAATGCATTCTACTCTCAAGTATAACTAATTATAACTAATTAAAAATTTTATATACAATTAAAAAAACTCCACAATTTTATGTCATATGAAGGTACTTTTAAAATGTTTCTTGAAAAACCATCAGTATTAGATAAGTTTCAATCTTCAATATAACACACAGAACTGCTGGATCCATATATCAAGATATCTGGAACATAGGAGACAGTGTACCAACACATTTCATTAGACACAGCTATAATTTTCACATTCTATGTGATTTGAGAGCCTCCCTCCATACCTTAGTAAAGATGCATTGAGATTCTGAGATTTGGTTTGAATGACACTAACTAATAATGTATTTTATCAAGTTTTAATTGCATGTATTACAATTACAACTAGATCTTTCCTGAAAATTCTTAGGTTGTTCAGCTCTACTGTAAACATAGGGAATATTCCATTATGTAGGAGAAAAATAATTTGTTTTTGAAATAGAGTTTTTCTCTTTACCCTGTACTTTGAAAATTGATTACTATTCAAAATTAACTATTTCATTTAATTTTAGCAATTCTATGAACACAAACTCATGAATAGTAGCAGATAATCATGGTTCAACAGTTGTGGTTAGGCATTTTTCTAAAAACAATTGAAGTGCATGTAAAGTTCTGCTAAGGATTTGGTGTGATCTACCTTCCCATGTGATAGAAGTCACTGTATCTTGCTTGTGAGGAAGAAAATGGGAAATCAATTTATTGTCAAATAAAAGACATTATTATAATTATCACATGTAGTAGTGGATAGAATGGATACCACAAGTCTAGAAATTTCTCTCTCTCCTTTAATTTCTTCCCTCCCTCTCCCTTTCTTTCCTTTCCTTTCCTTTCCTTTCCTTTCCTTTCCTTTCCTTTCCTATATTTTAAAGCAGGAACATGTCCAAAGATATCCAACAATTTGAACATCTTCAAAGAGATTGGACCCACTATGATACAGGGGAAATACAATTACATGTTCTAAATTAGATTCAGGTAACAGATCTTATTTATGTCTTCTATTGTGTAGAGGTAGGACATAGAATACATAGATGGGATTAAAGACAATTTTAGACATTAAAAAATTCCCCAGTGAAAAGATAACAAGATCATTATGAAACGAGTATTCTGTGTCTTTCCCTACTTGTCATATATTCTGCTTAAGACCATTTTCCTAATTAGACAGAAGTATTCCCACTGGGCTTAGAAGAATTAGGTTTGTTATAGAGAGAAAAATAAGCAGTGCCAAACTTTTGGACCTTCACAGTGGACTTTTGGGAAACAAAATGTAAATGTCTGAATGGAGCTGGAATTAGGGATGATGTAATGGAAAGAACTTGGAAGATAATTCAGAGAAAGCCAGCCTACCTGGCCATTTGCTGTAATTAAAAAGAAGAGAATTAAGAAGGGGGGCATTAATCTTGGGGGCATCAATGAACTTGAGAAGTGGAGAAGTATCAGTTATGAGACACTCACAAATACTTCTTCCATCATTGTCTCTATCATATAATGTGATGTTTCAGAGTGCATAACACACAGCCTATGGGTTTTCTTGTCACTGTTGAAAACAACTTTGTATCTGAAAATGACTTTTTAGGTCAAAATAAGATAACCTGTCCCTGAATCAAAAGTGTTATATCTCATTACATTGCAGTCTGTAGACCACCCTGACTTCCCAGTGTTCTAGGATACTCATTATTCCCTATGTCACAGAGATCAGATTCCATGACAGAAAAATGTCCTAGAAAAAAATAAGGCAAAAAGGTTTAAGAATCAGCAATAGAGTCAGACAGAACTTGCTTTATGTCCTATTTCTTTAATCTTTCTTTGTTTCTTATTATGTGCCATCAAATCATTGTTACTTCACATTAACTGTACAATAACTAAGTATATAAAAATTACTGTGGTCATAAAGTTTTTTAAAAAGGCTTTATTTGGTTCCATCAACAACACGGTTGGACAAATATCAAATATTTACAATGGACAGTCATGATTTTACCAACAGAAAACAACACTGCAATTTCAACTGTAGCAGATCTGCTTGTAAGACTCTGGACTCTGGACTGTGTGGATTATATGATTGTATGTTAACACCCTCAAAGGCATGGAAATCAATGAAAAGGGGCCAGAAGTATGGCTAGGACCTAACATACTGTGATCATTCTGGGGTAAGGGTTTGGTGGTGTGCAGAGGAGTGAGTGAGTGGTCATTGTTCAGGTAGATGTGATCATGGGTAATACTGTCAAGCTTTGAATAACTATACAGGTCTTGCAGTCTTAAGATAGCTCTGATTCTTGGAAAATACTTTTATCAAAATATTTACAATAATGTCAAAATGCCATTTGTAGAAATTGTTGAATATCTCCTTCCTCGAATGAAGCACACTTCCCTCTGGTATTTCTTTCACCCTCTCACCTTACCATGGGTGCCAAATGTTGCATATAAACAGCAATATGATAAAGATGGGCACCTGACAGGAAACAACTGTATTTTGTTGACTCTAGGATGCACATTTTTACATGTTAATACTTATGATATCTGAAAATGGTCCATATATGATAGTATACATAATTTAAATACAATACATTTGGGGAAACACATTAAAACTTAAATATTATAGTTGATGGCATCTTATATTTAAGGAAATTCAGTAAACCCTTTTGCTAATAAGAGCATGTGTTAGTCAGCTTTTCGTTTCTGTGACAAATACCTGAGCAAAACAACTTAGAGAAGGAAAGATTAATTTTGGCTCATGATTTCAGAGTACTGAGTTCATGGTGGTCTGGCTTCCTTGCTTTACACCTAAGGTGAGGTAGAACATCATAGTGGAAGGGTTTGGGGGAGTCAAAGCTGTTTTTCACCTCATGGTAACCGGGAAGCAGAGGGGGATGGGTGGGAACAACATATAGTCCCCAAGAAATCACTCCTTCAACGAGGTCCCACCTCCTAGAGTTTCTGCCACCCCTTGACAAATCAATTAGGTTATTAATTCACTGATGAAGTAAGAGTCCTCAAGATTCAATCACTTCCCCAAATCCCCACCTCTTAACATTGTTATATTGGTTCAAAACATGAACCTCTGAGGGACTTTTCACATGCAAACTATAAAGGAAAGAAAAGAGAGATTTAAAAATCACTTACTGTAGATAATGAACAACAATCTAAGAATAGCAGAATTATTACTAATAGTAAAATATTCTGAATTGAAAGATGTAAAAAACAAGTATGAAAAATGAACAAAACACATGTTTTGCAGCTTAGGGACGGATGCTTAAAGTTATAGGGCCTTAAACATCATTGTGACAATAAAAAATTTGTATTCACTTTGCTGACATTCAATACTTATTCCATAAATTAAGATAAGTTCTATAGGATTACTAGGAAATAAGTGCGTATGTGTATCCTACCATATATATATATATATATATATATGTATATATATAAAAGCAATCCCTCTGATATCTATTACGCGTTTAAAAAATAACAAATTAATACATGCCACCATTCTAAGATTTTTAGAAAAGTTACAGTGATTTTTGTACTTCTATTTTTCTGTGAAATATTTAAATTTTTAGAGACATTATAGGCTCATTGCAAAAATGAAAGGAAGGTGTAGAGATTTCCATATATCCAGCCACACAAACATAGCCTCCTGCATTATCCACATCTCCCATGACCTTATACTTCATTATCCAAAGTTCATAGTTTATAGTAGGATACACTCCTCCTCTATTTATAGAAGGAAAAGTGGCTGTGGTACCATTTATTGTCTTATATTTTATCATTAATGATGATTTACAGAGATGTGCTCCTATAATGCTTATATGGTCTTGAAATCACCCTAATTTATATATCATTTTTGCCTGAATTCCATTATAACTACTGTCATGAGATAATTTTCTGGCAAATGTTTTTGGTTGAAAGAAAGACTACCTGAACTGAACTTGGTTTAATTGATTTATTCAATGAAGATACTAAGAATAGCACCTAAAAGTTCAAATTAGTCTAAAATAGTTAAGGAGCTGAGGGATGGAATAATGCCACAATCAAGGCCCTGCCTGTCAAAGCATTTGTACTGAAGTATTCTTTTAAATAAAATCTATTTCTGGTTCCTGGGACAACAGAGCTGCTAAATGACAATTGCTCATTGCATCACAAGTGCCATGGTATTTATGTCATATTCTGTAAGTCCCATAATACTAAAGAAAATAACCAATAGTCATGGAATGGAAAATAAAATGAATGATTCCAGCAATTATAAAAAGAACATTGAGCTATTAAAATTAGTCTGATCTTTAAGAAATTTCAGCCCAGCAGTACAAATCTTATTAAAAATAGCAAGATCATAACAAGTAGTCATTAGAATTTGCATATGTGAGTGAGAATGTTCTTAATTACAAATTACATTCTCTAAATTATTTAGAAGCTGTAAATCAGCACAACAAAGAATAACATGTTTAAAGTGTAAAGTGTTTCAGGGGATTTTCAAATGCAAATGATGGTAGCGATAATACCAAAAGATGTTTTTTTTTCTTCTTATTTCAAATCAAATTTCTTATTTGAATAAAATATTATGACAGAAACTACAAAAGGTTTTAAAATTCAGTGATACCTCTCCTGACTCAGAACACTGTTTTCTGGAAACCTCAAATATCCACAACATCACCCTGAAACAAGTGAGTAAAACAGAGTACAGAGTTCCTAGAAATGTCAATATGCAGTTTGGCTTTTGTCATTAATATAACAATGATTTGTCAAATGCTTATTACCTGGAAGATATTGTGTAAAATGTCAGGAAAATTTGGATGCTAGTTCTTGAAGAAAAAGGATGGAAAATATTCAAAGAAATCATGGCTGAGAATTTCCCAATCCAGATTAAGAATGATAATCCTTAAAACAACTACGAATTCCTTGAAATGTTGCATATTCCATTGTAGAATGGTGATATGGGTTTATAGAGGAGGGAATAAGCTTGAGTGAATGAGGTATATTGTATAAACATTATAGTAGAAATCTGAACAAAGTTCTGATAGGTAAGAGATTAACTCTTTGGAAGACAGACATTTTCCTGGGTCTGAGGAAATGTGAATCTGATATTCAAAGACATGTATTTTATAAAAAGGAAATGCAGGAGAAATATAATGATCAGTGAATTTTTTTGATTCCCATTGTTATTCTGGCTCACAGTATTTTTCACTTCCATTTTATATATACTTTCAATGTGATATGATCTCAATTGCAGTCCAAAGAAAGCTGGAAGTATCAAATTAGAAAGTAGAAAATGTAGACTGGGTTAGAACATTTTTAATTAGGTCCAATGGTAATTAGAGACTTAACAATGGTAACTGGAGACTTAACAACAACAGATAAAACACATAAAAAAAATACATGGGAGGTTGACTTTCAGGATGGCAAATAAAGGACCTTGGTTACTTACTTTTCCTGTAAAACAACAAAAACATGGAGAAGACAATTTTAAAAATCACCATTTTCTAACCCTATAAAAGTCACAGAACAAACTGGAACTTGTCTCTTTAAAAGAAAGAAGTGATTCTCAATATGACAACAGAGTCCATGACCTTTATATTCAGGGAAGACATTAAATATAGGTAAGGCATTAGGAAAATCTAACCCAAACCAGCAAAGGCATCACAGGAAAGAAAGCTGCAGACCACTACTTCATGAATCTAGATAGAAAAAAATGTTCAACAAAATACTAACAATCCACATCCCATAATAAATGAAAAGGATTATAAAATGTAATTGAGTGTGGGCAGGGAATATAGCTCAGGAGTAGAGCACTTGACTAGCCTACCATGCCTGAGGCCCTGAGTATAATCCCCAGCACCACAAGGAAAAAAATTGTGATCCAGTGAGAATACTGCATAGAGGCCAAGATGATTGTATAGTTCACCAGATGAAAATCAATTTAGGCAGTACACCATATTAACAGAATAAGACACAAAACCTCACGAGCATTTCAATGTAAGCATGAAAAACATTTGAAAAAAATCCACATTTTTTCATTATTAAAACAGTCAAAAACCAGGACAAGGAAAAAAATATCCTCACATTCATGTAAAGGATATCTATGAAGGACCCAAGGCTAACATATTAATGGAGAAAGAATTAATGGTTTCCTCCTAAGGTCAAGAGAAAGGATATCTACTATATACTTCTATTCAAAGTGACCTGAGATTCTGGTCACAACAATTAGTTAACCAAAGAAATAAAAGTCATCCAGATTAGAAAAAAAAAAAAGAAATAGAAGTATCTCTACTTGAAGATAATATGATCTTGTATATAGAAATATAAATAATCTACTTAAAACATTATAACTAAGGAATTAGTCCCATAATGCAATAAATACAATATTATAAACAACTGCATTTGTATAAATTATAATGAGTATTCCAAAAAATGAAATTAAGAAATAATACTTTTTACAGTAACAACAAATGAAGCTTAATACTT
Organism: Glaucomys volans; assembly: GCA_020662805.1. Taxonomy (NCBI): domain Eukaryota; kingdom Metazoa; phylum Chordata; class Mammalia; order Rodentia; family Sciuridae; genus Glaucomys; species Glaucomys volans. The sequence goes on along the minus strand of JAJEJO010050027.1, from coordinate 1,347,995 downwards.
AAGGTAAATTTAATAAAATACACATAAGACTTGCATGCTGAAAACTACAAAATAATGTTGAAAGGAATTAGACAACGTGGGAATAAGAGGAAATAAGTCCCAACTTTATAGATCTAAAGCTGTCAGATTGTTAAAATGCCAGTAATCTCCAAATTGTTGTATGATTATAGTACTTATCAAAATTTCAGCTACATTTTTTTTTATTTGCTTATTGATTCATTGAGCACAAATGGAGTATAGCTATTGTTTCTCTGGTTGTACACAAAGTAGAATCACACCATCTGTGCATTCACACATGTAAAAGGGCAATGATGTCTGTCACACATTCTGTTATCATTCTTACCCCCCCACCCCGACCCCACCCCTCCCTTCCCTCTATGCTATCTATTCCTCCTCCATTCTTGCCACCCCCCCCGGATTATGCATCATCATTCATTTATCAGAGAGACCATTGGGCCTTTGGATTTTGGGGATTGGCTGATCTCACTTAGCATAACAGTCTCCAACATCATCCATCTACCTACAAATGCCATAATTTTATTCTTCTTTATGGCTAAGTAATATTCCATTGTGTATATATACCACACTTTCTTTATCCATTCATCTATTGAAGGGCATCTAGGTGGTTCCACAATCTAGCTTTTGTGAATTGAGCAGCTATGAACATTGATGTGGCTGCATCACTGTAGTAATCTGATTTTAAGTCCTTTGGGTATAGGCCAAGGAGTGGGATAGCAGGATCAAATGGTGGATCCATTCCAAGTTTTCTAAGGAATCTCCACACTGCTTTCCAGAGTGGCTACACCAACTTGCACTCCCACCAGCAATGTATGAGTGTACCCTTTTCCCCACATCCTCACCAACACCTGTTGTTGCCTGTATTCTTAATGAAAGACATTCTAATTGGGGTAAGATGAAATCTTAAGGTGGTTTTGATTTGCATTTCTCTTATAATGAGGGATGTTGAACATTTTTTCATAAATCTGTTGATTGCTTGTAGATCTTTCTCTGTAAAGTGTCTGTTCATTTCCTTGGCCCATTTATTGATTGGATTATTAGTGTTCTTGGTGTAAAGATTTTTGAGTACTTTGTAGATTCTGGAGATTAGTGCTCTATCTGAAGTGTGTGTGGCAAAGATTTTCTCCCACTCTGAAGGCTCTCTCTTCACATTGCTGATTGTTTCCCTTGCTGAGAAAAAGTTTTTTAGTTTGAATCTATCCCAATCATTGATTCCTGCTTTTATTTCTTGCTCTTTGGGAGTCAAGTTAAGGAAATCTGGTCCTAGGCCAACGTGATGAAGATTTGGACCTATTTTCTCTTCTATTAGGTGCAGAGTCTCTGGTCTAATTTCTAGGTCCTTGATCCACTTTGAGATGAGTTTTGTACAGGGTGAGAGATATGGGTTTAGTTTCATTTTGCTGCATATGGATTTCCAGTTTTCCCAGCACCATTTGTTGAAGAGTCTGTCTTTTCTCCACTGTGTGTTTTTGGCTCCTTTGTCAAGTATGAGATACCTGTATTTATGTGGGTTTGTCTCTGTGTCCTCTATTCTGTACCATTGGTCTACCTGTCTGTTTTGGTGCCAATACCATGCTGTTTTTGTGACTATTGCTCTGTAGTATAGTTGAAGGTCTGGTATTGTGATACCCTCTGCTTCGCTCTTCCTGCAGATTGCTTTAGCTATTCTGGGTCTCTTATTCCTCCAAATGAATTTCATGATTGCTTGCTCTATTTCTATGAGGTCCATCATTGGGATTTTAATTGGAATTGCATTGAATTTGTATAGCACTTTTGGTAGTATGGCCATTTTGACAATATTTATTGTGCCTATCCAAGAACATGGGAGATCTTTCCATCTTCTTAGATTCTCTTTAACTTCTTTCTTCAGTGTTCTGTAGTTCTCATTGGAGAGGTCTTTCACTTCTTATGTTAGATTGATTCCCAAGTATTTTATTTTATTTGAGGTTATTGTGAATGTGATAGTTTTCCTAATTTCTCTCTTAGAGGATGCATCACTTACGAATAAAAGTGCATTAGATATATGAGCATTAATTTTATATCCTGCTACTTTACTGAATTCATTTATGAGTTCCAGAAGTTTTCTGGTAGAATTCTTAGGATCTTCTAAATAGAGAATCATGTCATCAGCAAATAGGGATTGTTTGAGCTCTTCTTTTCCTATTCATATTCCTCTAATTTCTTTGGTCTGTCTAATTGCACTAGCTAGAGTTTCAAGAACAATGTTGAATAGTAGTGGCGAAAGAGGGCATCCCTGCCTTGTTCCAGTTCTCAGGGGGAATGCTTTCAATTTTTCTCCATTTAGAATGATGTTAGCTGTGGGCTTCGCATAGATAGCTTTTACAATGTTAAGGAATATCCCCACTACCCCTATTTTTTCTAGTGTTTTGAGCATGAAGGGGTGCTGTATTTTATCAAATGCTTTCTCTGCTTCTATTGAAATAATCATGTGGTTCTTGACTTTAAGTCTGTTGATGTGGTGAATTGCATTTATTGATTTCTGGATGTTGAACCAACTTTGCATCTCCAGGATGCACCACTTGATCATGGTGCACTATCTTTTTAATATGTTTTTGTATGCGATTCGCTAAAATTTTATTAAGAATTTTTGCATCTATGTTCATTAGAGATATGGGTCTGATTTTCTTTCCTTGACGTGTCCTTCTCTGGTTTTGGTATCGGGGTGATATTAGCTTCATAGAATGAGTTTGGAAGGGTTCCCTCCTCCTCTATTTCATGAAAAACTTTGAGGAGTATTGGAATGAGCTCTTCTTTGAAGGTCTTGTAGAACTCAGCTGTGAATCCATCTGGTCCTGGACTTCTCTTTGTTGGTAGGCTTTTGATGACTTCTTTTATTTCATTGCTTGAAATTGATCTATTTAAGTTGTGTATGTCCTCCAGATTTAGTTTGGGTGGCTCATATGCCTCTAGGAACCTGTTGATGTCTTCCAGGTTTTCTATTTTGTTGGAATATAAATTTTCAAAGTAGCTTCCTATTATGTTTTGTATTTCAATTTTGTCTGTTGTAATATTTCCATTTCCATCACGAATTTTAGTAATTTGGAGTTTCTCTCTCCTCCTCTTCCTTAGCGAGGCTAAGGCTTTATCAATTTTGTTTATTTTTTCAAAGATCCAACTTTTTGTTTTGTTGATTTTTGAATTGTTTCTTTTGTTTCAATTTCATTGATTTCAGCTCTAATTTTGATTATTTCCTCTCTTCTGCTACTTTTGGTGATGATCTGTGCCTCTTTTTCTAGGGCTTTGGGCTGTAGTGTGAGATCATTGACTTGTTGACTTTTCATTCTTTTATTAAAGGCACTCTCTGCAATGAACTTTCCTCTTAGCACTGTTTTCGTAGTATCCCAGAGATTTTGATATGTTGTATCTTTGTTCTCATTTACCTCTAAGAATCTTTTAATTTCCCCCCTAATGTCTTCTGTTATCCATGCATCATTCAATAGCATATTATTTAATTTCCAGGTCTTGGAGTAGTTTCTGTTTTTAACTTTATCTTTGATATCTAATTTCATTCCATTGTGATTTGATAGTATACAAGGTAGTATCTCTATGTTTTTGTATTTACTAAGAGTAGCTTTGTGGCATAACATATGGTCTATTTTAGAGAAGGAACCATGAGCTGCTGAGAAGAAGGTGTATTCACTTTTTGATAGATGGAATATTCTATATATGTCTGTTAAGTCCAAATTAGAGATTGTGTCATTGAGTCCTATGGTTTCTTTGTTCAGTTTTTGCTTGGAAGATCTGTCCAACGGTGAGAGAGGAGTGTTAAAATTCCCCAGTATTATTGTGTTTTGGTCTATGTGGTTCCTGAAATTGAGAAGGATCTGATTGACATACATGGATGCACCATTGTTTGGTTCATAAATATTTATGATTGTTATGTCTTGCTGATTTATGCTTCCTTTAAGCAGTATGAAATGTCCTTCTTTATCCCTTCTGACTATCTTTGGCTTGAAGTCTGCTTTATCTGAAATGAGGATGGAAACTTCTGTTTTTTTACTAAGTCCATGTGCATGGTATGCTTTTTCCCAACCTTTCACCTTTAGTCTGTGGGCATGTTTTTCTATGAGATGAGTCTCTTGAAGGCAGCATATTGTTGGGTCTTTCTTTTTAATCCAATCTGCCAGTCTATGTCTTTTGATTGATGAATTTAGGCCATTTGCATTCAGGGTTATTATTGAGATATGACTTGTGTTTCCTGCCATTTTAACTTTTTGAGGGTTTTTAGCTTAACTTTGTTTCTCCTTTGATTGACACTTTCTTTAGGGTAATTCCTCCCCATGTTGACTGAGATTGTTGTTTTTAATTTCTTCCTCTTCGAATATTTTGTTGAGAATATTCTGTAGGGCAGGCTTTCTCTTTGTGAATTCTTTAAGCTTTTGTTTATCATGGAAGGATTTTATTTCATCATCAAATCTGAAGGCAAGTTTTGCTGGGTTTAAGATTCTTGGTTGGCATCCATTTTCTTTCAGATCTCGAAATATATTGTTCCAGGCCCTTCTTGCTTTTAGGGTCTGGACTGAGAAATCTGCTGATATACGTATTGGTTTCCCCCGTAGGTAATCTGATGTTTTTCTCTCGCCACCTTTAAAATTCTATCTTTGTTTTGTATGTTTGGTATTTTCATTATAATATGCCTTTGTGTGGATCTGTTGTAATTCTGTGTGCTTGCTGTCCTGTTAGCCTCTTGTAATTGATTTGCCATCTCATTCATCATATTTGGGAAATTTTCTGATATTATTTCCTTGAACAGATTATTCATACCCTTGGTTTATATCTCTGTGCCTTCCTCAATCCCAATAACTCTTAAATTTGGTCTTTTCATGATGTCCCATATTTCTTGGAGGTTTCGTTCATGATTCCTAACCATCTTCTCTGTTTGTTCGACTTTGTTTCCAAGATTAAATATTTTGTCTTCATTGTCTGAGGTTCTGTCTTCCAAGTGATCTATTCTGTTAATTATGCTTTCTATTGAGTTTTTCACTTGGTTTATTGTTTCCTTCATTTCCTTGTTTCCTTCAAGGATTTCTGTTTTTTTTTTTTCTCAGAACTTCTATCTCTTTATTGAAATGATTTTTTGCTTCCTACAATTGCTCTATTAGCTGATTATTCATGCCCTGAATCTGCTCTCTCGTCACATCATTCTCTTCTCAGATCATTTTATTTATGAACATTCTGAACTCCCTTTCTGTCATTCCTTCTACCATGCTGTCTTTGGGTTCTCTTGATATATCATCTAGATTTGTTTGGGACACTTTCTTCCTGTGTTTTCTTATGTTGCTCATGTATCTTCCCCTCTAGTAGTGCAAATCAGAGGGAATGCAATTTTCCTGTAAAGACTTAAAATGTCCCTGAAGATTTCTAGTAACTCACCTAATGTTTGAGAGGTGCTTGATCAATCAGTGACCCAAGAAAGGTGCTGTCCCACTTCCTCCAGGTTTTGAATGATCAATGCTTCTGGGCAGAGGCAGCCTGGTGTTGATAGACAATCAGATACAGCAAGGTGGTAGACCCTGGGCCAGGGTTTGGACCTGGGAACTAGACCAAGTTGGGGTGGGGGACACAAAACTGTGCTCAGTGATAGAGACACTGGGCTTGAGAGCCCAGGCAGGCCTGAGCTCCTTGCTGGGGGCTCAGTCCGTGGCAGGTGGTCACCCTCTGCCAGGGAAGCTGCAAAATGGTGCCAAATGGTCCAAACTCGTAATTTTTTTTTTTCTACAGAAACTGACAAGGTTATTTTAAACTGATATGGAAATGGTGAGATTCACAATAGCAAAATCAATCTTGAAAGTGAAAACAATGTTGGAAGATGTGTACTTTTCAATTTTGAAATCTTCTATAAATTTAATTATCACAACTGTTATTCTGACATAGGAATACACATGTAGATCAATCAAATAGAATTAGGGATTCAGAAAAAAAAATCTTCATATTTATGTTCAGTTGATTTTTTTGAAAAGGTGTCAGTACAATTCAACTGGAGAAAAATATTCTTCCACAAATGGTTTTGGGACAAATGGACCTACACATATAAAATAGTGAAATTAAACCATATCAGAAACAAAGAAATTCAACAGATATTATAAATAGAGTCATGAGCAATAAAGTCATTAAATTATTAGAAGAAAACATAATTGCAAACTTTTGTGAATTGAAGTTAATCAATAGTCTTCTATAATACCGAAAGCACAAATAAACACCAAAAAAGTTACTAGGACTTCATCAATATTTAAAATTTTTATTCATTGAAAAATATCATTAAATAAGAGAGTAAACATGTAGAAGAAAAATTTAATAAATCAAATTTGATAAGGGACTTAAAACCAGAATACATAAAGAACTCTTACAGCAAATAAAACACAGACAAATAATCCAACTAAAGAGTGTGCAACAATTTTGAGTGGGTACTTCTCTGAAGATAAATGATCAACAAATACATAGAAATACAGTATTCATCAGTAGGCAAATGAAACTAAAAATTGTATAGTCTTTCACAACCCCTGGGATGGCAAAAAATCACACACACACACAAGTTTGTTGAAGTGACTGAAAAAATTGAAACTCATACATTGTCGATGGGAACATAAAATGGCACCATCCCTTTGCAAAACATCTTTGGAGCTCCTTGAATATCTCAATATAGAGTTACCATACCAGCCAGCAATTCCACTTCGAGGTATATTACCAAAAGCTTTAAGAACGTGTTCACACAGGGGACTAGAAAGATGGAGGAGGGGAGAGAAGATGAAAGTGCTGGGGAATGACATTGGTCACATTATGTTGTCCAACTGTGTGCCTGTACCAATAAATAACAACAAACCCCATCATATGTACCACTATAATGCACCAATTGAAAAAGGAAAAAAAAAGTGTTTATACAAAAATTTGTATATAGATTTTCATAGCAGTAATATTGATAATATCCAAAATATAAAACTATTTAAATGTCCCTCAGCTGACAAGTAAAATGCAGTATTGTGATAATTGAATATTATTTAGAAATAAGATATGAGAATAACTTTTAGAAAAGAAAAGGATCTAATGATACATGCTACTGCAAGGTTTCACAAACCTTGAAAATGCAATGCTAAGAGAAAGAAGGCAGCCAAAAAATTCCACATGTTGTGTGATTTCATGAAATATTCATAATAGGCACATCCATAGAAATACTCTGGTTAATGACAACTTATTAAATAATTACTGTTGCATTAATATTATCACACACACTTTATGACAATAATATACTAAAGAATATAATCCCAACGTAAGATATTCAAAAGAAGAAGAGCAACAATTTTAAGAACCCAATGTTAACAAACTGAATATAGTAACTTGAAAAATACTTTGGAGATCAACTTTGTAGACCAGGCATTTGCTCATAGTCTAATTATCTAATAGAGATTCAGTAGAGATTACCTGAGATACATAAATACTCTGCTTTATCATTTATATCAATAATATGTAAGAGAAAGAAGGAATAAGAAGGAAATATGTTTAAATTGTGAAAATATATCATCTCTAGTTATGTTGTAGATATACTTTTTTATTTGTCCAGAGAAGAAACCCTCAATGTGTTGGTTAAGGTCAACAACTGTCATTTGGCAGTGAAGTATTTGCCACACCTGTGAACCAGTTGTAATAGCAATTTGGTTTTCAAATAGGGTTGCAGCAAAGAGAAAGCAATAACTCATTAAATGAGTTCAATATTTTGAAACAATGGAACCTAGAATTTTCAGCAGTGATAGAAAATAAGATACTGTTGCTGGGTGTGGTAGGTCATGCCTGTATTCCCAGCAGCTAGGAAGACTAAGGCAGGAGGATCTCAAGTTCAAAGGAAGCCTCATCAACTTAACAAGGCCCCAAGCAACTCAGTGACACCCTGTATCAAAATAAAATCCAAAAATGGGCTGAAGATGTGGTTCAGTTCCCCTGGGTTCAATCCTTGGACAAAAAAGAAAAAAAGAAAAAAAAAAGGATACTGTTATTTTAATAGCTAGCTAATTAGAAAGTCTAAAAAATAAAGAAATGACTATCATACCGATAACTGAAGAGATTACTTATTAATCAAACTATTGTTATCACTTAGTATTGCTTTACATTTCACTATCATTTATCCCCAAACATATACTCTCAAAGTTGTTTCCATGTTCTCTCTCCCAAAACTTTTGGTTAAGAATGTGCCCTTTCTAATGTGAATATTTTATCTTTCTTGTTTTTTAATATTCTTTCCAGTATCTATAAGATCAAGGTACTAGTTTGTACAAGTAAAATATTTACAATTTAAACTTACTTTCCACTAAATTACTTCTGAGTGATGGAAGTATGATATTTTCTTTAGGTATAACTTCACTTGTTTTACATCCATACTTGAAATTACTAAAGGGGATTCTGAGGTCATTCAGGTACCTTGTTCTTTCTTTGGTGTCATGCTTGTTACTATGAGATAATGGGACCAAAAATTTGTTTACCCAGGTTTTTCCTATTTCTTGATCCAAAGGTATCATTCAGATCTACTGTCAATAATAATTTTTCAAAGGTTTGTTCTTACGTTCTCAGGAGCTTTGGGCTCTTTTGTATCTTCATAATTGTCCCTTAATTACTCATGTTATGATATTTATTCTTTCTTGCTTTGCTTATTCTCATCTCCAATAATTATACAACAATATCTTATTTGAGATTCAAAATCTCTCCCTAGAGTTTGCAAACATTTCTTTAATTATGCTTCCTTCATCAAGTTTTATGAATTGGTCCACTTGATTCCAAATAGAAGTGATCAGTGAAAGAATCTATGTCTATCTTGAATATCTTGAATAAGAGAACTCATAAATTAAATTAAAAACAGGATGATTTTGATTATTGTTACAGCTATCTTTATTTTAATTTGGAATTTATTATTTCTAAAGTCAAGGATTCGTACTTTGATACATCTATTTGTATAATACTGTAGCAGGCATTCCTTGACAAGTACTTTCTATGAGAAAAGTATGGAAAAAAGAAGGGACAGTAATTCTCTCCAAAGAACCACTATGATATGATATTGAAGGTTAGCTGTGCATTTAAGAGAGATTTTTATTATTTTCATTGAAAGGAAATGTCATAACCTATAGTCCATTCTTATCTGCTTTAATAAAAAAGGCAATGAATGGCACAACTCTTTGATATCGCTTATAAATTTTCAACATGTCAAAATTGCATATTATTATTTCCATAAAAATTCCATGTGGTAAGAAAGAAAGAAATATCAATCCAGGCGACCATTTAATGTATTCTAGATCTCTTAAATTTTTATTGTATGGTATATTCTCTTAAATGTTACTTCCTTTTTCTTGTGGACATTTCCATTGGTCTTATCTATTCTCCATCTTTATTTGTTTTGGCAATTGCCTCAAAAATTGTTTGCTTGGCATAGTGCTATACAAATAAAAAGTAGCATTGTCATTATTGTTGTGATGATGATTATTTCAGGTTGACATTTATTCATTTCAAGTTCAGAAAACATACATCTATCTAAATCTATTCATATAATGCTCTGACATGTGGTATCTAGACACTTGGGCAGGATGCCATTTTAATAAAACATAATACAGAAAAGAAGAATAGCTTTCTAAGTCTCAGCATGATATGATATTAAAGGTTATCTATGAATTTAGGAATGAGTTTTAGAGGTTTCCTTGAATAGGAATATCATAACCTATAGATAAAATTGAAGAAAGTGAGGGCTAAGAAACTGTAAATTGGATATAAATTAGTGAAGAAAATAGCCTTGCAATTTGAGGAGATCTGGGACCAGATTTCAACACAAACTATTTTTAATTGTGTTTTGAATTAAAATATCCAAATTAATGTTACTCATTTAAAAAAGAAAGCACTCTTCTATAAATTTTACAGAATTATAATGCAAATGATTGTAATATTTCCTTCAGTTCAGCACAGAGATCTTACTGTATTCAATGATATAGTGACAGAAGCCCTTGTGTATTGCACTTAACAAGTCAAATTTTAACTTTTGAACATACCAGGTAAAAGCTTTAAAACTTTAAAAGATAGATTCTGACATATCTTTCTCTAAAGTTCTTTATTTTACAAATAGAAATGTTTGTTTTTCATGTATTGGCCTAAAGCAGGTAATACTAAATAGTTCACAAAGCTTTGAATGGTATGAAAGATAGTTTATCATCACTATGAAAGAGGCAGCAAAACACATTCGTTTATCTGTTCCACAAATATTTACTATTCTGTAACAATCTATGTATCAGTAAGTAAGCAGTATTCTCAGACAAATTAGGGCATGAGGTCAAAGTTATCCTATGCAAGTTTAAAGTTCAGAAAAAAGGGAAACAATCCTGTTATGTAGCATTTGGATCATATTTTACTATTAATTCCTTTTGGTGATATTCACAGCTTAGAAAAAACAGGAAGTCACAATTTCTCTAATTTTGTTTTATACTGACAAATACCCTATATCTGATTGAAGTTACTGCCGGTTTAGTAGGCAAAATGAACCCCCCCTACTCTCTATGACAGACGCCACTAAAGCTGACCTCAGGATTTCATTTTGATTTGACATCTGGATTAATATGTCAGATTCTGGGGTTGGTACTTGGGTGACAGTCCAAGAATGGATGTTAAGGAGATTAAGTTTAGGGCTCATAGTTGTAGAATGGAGTTTGAGGCTGGCTTAAGAATCTGATCACTACATATTGATTCAATCTTGTCCAGGAAGTTGACTTTCCTTGATCAGCACATATCACAGAAATATCTTTTCTCCAGTTTCCTAAAATTTGTAACTCTTCTTATTTGTTTTCTTCTTAATCAGTTAGAGTGCCTTGGAGGCCAAATGATTTCCTCTGTGTCTCTCTTATTTACCTTAACATCTAAGTTAAGTTTAACACCTGGTCTTAACTGAAAGTGCACAGGCTCCTGATATCATTGTCTTAACAGAAATTGCATTAAGTGGGAAAGGTACTGGAGATTTTCCAAGATTTTGCATGTTTTTGGAATTAGAGTAGAAGGTATGACATGCTGATGGAGAGACACACAGAAAAGATGGTGACTTGCTTATTTTTATGCCTCCCACACAGCATGCTCAGTGTCATGCACATTGTAATAAAAACTGAATTGAATTTACTCTGATAAGAACAGAAAAAGATATGTTTTAAGTATTTTTATTGGAAGATCTCTTTCTGCAATATAAACAAGGAATTAGGGATTTGCCATATTTAAATTTCTGCCGAATTCACAAGCTAGAACTGAGGGAGAGGAAGTGGTTCCTTGAGAAGAAACTGTGTTAAGCTTCTTTTAGTCCCCAGACATCAAAGGTTTTCACGTGCCCTCCAAGGTCATTTTACTTCAGTGAATTGTGACTCAGGCCTGCGCATTATGCTTCCTACCTTCTTCCCAGGGTGTCGTAAGAATTAATGAGATACTCAGCCCAATTCACATATTTCTCCACACCTCTGTGGATCTCCTCTACACCCCAAGGAGTACTTTATAGGCATCCTTTACTGGAATTTCAGTATGCTCAATTAAGGAAAATTTAATTAAAAATTTATTTCAAAAAATAACATCAAACTCCCCAATGCTTTCAAACTTACAAGCGTTCCTCTCTGTAAAACACATATTAATTAGGGATCCCAGCTACATTTGATGTTCTTTGGATGTCTAGAACTATTTAACCAAGCTCATCCCCCTTCAATTTTAAAAAAAAATGTAACTGGGGGAAATGCTCTACAAAATTAATATGCATTTTGCACCTTATTCATAACTGCTGTACGGGAGTTCTCATTGCAATTAGTTGGAACTCTGCACACTGATGAAATGAGGAAGTTGCAGAGGGGAATGCCAATCTGGTCCTTCACCTCTACTTTTCTGATTAATTTAAACTTGAATCATCAAGATGTAACATTTAAGGATCAGTTGATTTTTCAAGATAACTGTTTGGTATTTTATAGTGATTTGAATATTTTCCCCTAATAGTTTTCTGTACACTGCACACTTTTTTTAAAAGAAAGAAAAGAAAGAAAAATAATTAAAAGGAGGAGAGAAAACAGATGTGAGTGAGCAAGAAATTAAAATAAAAGGCCAACTGTTTGACTTGGACACTAAAGGAATCATTTAATTTGTGAATTTCTAAGTCAAAAAGTTTGTATGTTTTCATAGACAAGTGTACTAGCTCTGTGGGGAAAAAAAAAAGAAGTCTTTATTCTACTGTCAACAGTTGGCTCTGTGACAAGCATGCTATGTGGCTTTGGGCAAATCATTTAACTCCTGTGCTCCTCAGATTTCTCATCTTTGCAAGGAAGGAACTGAATAATCTCTAGGGCCTCTTCTAGCCCTAATTTTAATGTGTCTGTTACATACCTGTTGTCCACACCAGGGACTAGCCCTGTGTCTTAGAAATCATATTGTGCTTCTCCACATTTCCTGCTAAATAAGCAGTAGTGGACAGGCTTGTAACATGTCCACTATTTTATCCACAATCTCTAGCACAAGGTAGACTTTGAATACAAATTTTCTGAACCACCACCATTTACAAAACAGCAAAAATAAATAAACAACATGAAATTTAAGCAGTAATATAAATATTTTCCTCCAAACAAACATTTATATTGCAAATATTTTTAGCTACATAAATTTTACAATTTGAGGAAGGTAAAAACTGAAGACCATGAGAAACATAAGGCATATTAGCAACTAGCAGGAAGGGTTCATTGAAAGGTAAAGCCAAGAAGAGGAGAGTAAACTGTATCACACAATCTGTGAGAAAAAAGGGACACTTTATAAAAGGAAACTAGTCCACAACGGCATGGGCTGTTATCCTAAACTGCAAGCTACATGTATAGTCTGTGTTTAATTGTCCACAAGTGGCAAATTATCATTTTTCATTTGTTTTTATTTCTCCTTGGCAATTGGAAAGATAATATAACAGCATCAAAAATAGCATTTATGACTTCTACAATAAGGACCAAACATAAAGCAACTACTCTGAGACTTAATGAAGTATCCATGTGCAGTTCTAAGAAAGAAGGAGTTAATTACCAAACAGAACTATCTTGTGAAATATCAAATATAGTTGTTTTGCTGAAATATCATTTCCTGCCATGTCAGGAGCAGATTCTTATACAAAATGATTAATCAGCATTAACCTTGGCTGCCACATTATTCAGCCCTTCCAGTTTCATGCTATTAATTTTATAAATGGCAGTTAGTGTAAAGTGACTTACCTAAAACATAGAATTGCTTCACATTCTTTCCCTAACTCTCCAACATCTACATTTTGCTCCTACTGTTCCCTATTATCTGGTTACATTTTTCTTATACTCGAAATATCTTCCATCTTATCCCCTGCTTCCTCTTACTTAAGTTGAATTTTCCCTCCATTAAACCAATTTATTCTTTACTTTATTCTCCTTATCTGGCATCCAATGCTCACAGATTTGATCTTAATAAATAATGGAGAATCATTCTAAATCAGCTATTGGCTCCTGTTCAATACCTATTGGAAAGAAATTATATCTTAAAAGATTATTTAATAAGCTAAATCCTATTACTGTATGAAACTGGGTATTACTGGATCATATCACATCAATGTAGTCTCTTAAAGGATCACTTCCTCTGAATTGAGAGCCAATATTTGCCTTTAGCTTTTATTTAGGAAGAAAAGTCTAATGGAACTACAACACTCAAAATACTCTAAATATACTCCATTCTAAAAGAAAGGAGCAAAGAAAAATAATTATTTATCCTCAAAATTTGCAAGTTTCTCCCCCGCTCCTTGCCCTGCACTTTTTTCTTTCTATCATTTACAGCTAGGAAATTCAACGTTAAGTTTTATAGTCTTTTCTAGCAACTGGTACTAAAACAAGATAATCTCTTTTAAGTCTGAAAATAGAATGAACTCTCAAGTTTTTCTATTTTCTCTCATTCACCTTTATTATTGTGGCTTCGCGATACAAAAATATGGGTCACGTGTGCCATATCCAAAGTCTGATGAAATATTCAACATAGTTGTTTTGCAGAGGTGTTATCTCCTGCCGTGTTAGGAGGACTCATTCAAATGATTAGGCAACATTACCTTAATATAAAACTTTACATGCGCTGACACATAAAAAATGTGATATCCCTGGACATTGTAGAATTGCTTCTGTATTTGGGGATATGTAACCTGGTTTTGCATGGAGCTCATAAATTTATAATTCTATTCTATCACCATAAAATATTCAGTTGAGTTTTTAATGGTGAATTAATAGTTTTTTTTAATAAAGGCACAGGCAAAACTCGATATATAGAATTTCCAACTTTAATTTCAGAAGTATGCTACTATTAGAAGTATATATAACCATATTAAATTGTATAGGAAAGGTATTCTAACAAAGAACATTAAGGGGAGCTTATATGGGAGCATTGAATTCTCTTTGACAAAAACCTTTATCAGCAATCCAGATACTTGTTACAATGAGATTTATGTGTACTTAAGTTTTCTACTTCCAGAGAGTCAATATGCTTCCACTCTAGGAAACTTTCTTCTAAGTGGCCCAGTAATGATGATCTAATATTTCTAAAGTTAGTGAGAAAATAGCCTTTCAATGAGAAATCTGTGTGTACTCTTTATTTATCACTGTCTCTATGAGTAATATAAGAAGAAATGACTGACCCTGGGAACAGTTAATATTTTACTGTTAAGTGTTATTAATATTATTGCAACCAGGAACTTCCTGGATTATATACAACTTCTTTCTTTAACTGCATTCGATTTGATTGCCAGAAAATGAATGGCCAGGGGACTCTCATTTTCTCTGTTACAATGATTCATACATCAATCTCATCTTGATTTCTTTAACCTCATTTCATAAATCTAGATAAAAGTGCAGGCAGAAGGTGAGTAGTCAATTACTAGGCTGTTTATTTCACAGATAAAGAGTGGAGTTGTGGGAAAAGTAAGTGAGGATAGGAGGTTAATATGATAGTTTGGGCCATCACATTGGTTTAAGAATCTATAGAGTGAGGCCACTGGCTGCTATTGACAATGCTAGAAGATTACCATCATAGATCCTATTCACATGCAAACCAAGTCTTAACAAAACTTTAAATGTTTTTACAAAGCTAATTGCATATATTCAGGAATGACTTAAAAAAATACAAGAATGTGAAAAAAGAAAAGCCTTAGAAACCAAGTTTCTCTGTTTCCTCCAACTCAAGAGCTCAAGTGTCTAAGAGCCAATGAGTAGAAAAGGCTATTAAGAAATCACTGTCCTTTTCTTCAAATTAAGCTTCAAATTCCACTGATCTACACCCCAGCCCTAGTTTGTCTTTTTTTTTTCCGTTTTTATATTCTGAGACCTGGCCTTACTAAATTGCCCAGGCTGGCCTTGAACTCAGGATCCTCTTGCCTCAGTCTCCAGAGTAGATGGGATTACAGGCATGTGCCACTACATCCGACTCGGTTTACTGTATCTGCAATCGTCATTTATTTTTTTTCATAAATATAAAGAATATTTTTCCAGAATTCAGTAAATTATTTCTAGTTACCTCTGAATCAGACTCTGGGATCAGAATTTTATCACATGACTTCTGAGAATATAATATTTTTTCTTTTTAATGACTTGGAGTAAGTGACAAATACACAGATTTGAATTAAACTGAGGTAGATAAGTTCAAATGGAATGCTAACTTATAAATTTGAGGTTGAAAAAAAAGAGATAGAGAGAGAACACTACTGTATGCTCCATAAAGTCAATCTGTTGAATTCACTGTCGTGGCAGGTCACTGAGCGCAATGCCATGGCTATATAGTTTTATGACTCTTAATAACATTTGTTGTATGCAAAGCATAGATAATGACAAGGGAAACCAAACCATATGCTTCAATGAATGTACTTCTTTTCTTTGTGGTTCAGGAAAAATAAAATGATATGCTGAAAATCACAACTAGTTACCAGAAGAAATTAAGGAAAAATACTCTTGTATTTCATTTCAGTTGAAATTTTAGCAAGGTGATGTGTCATAATCTATGTTGTGAAAAATAATGTTATGATAGATTACTAAGGAATATTTTGATCTTTTCCAAAATTCAAAACAGAGAGTTTCTTTTTGATATAATTTGTTTAAAATTTTTGCTTTTTCTTTCTTTACCCAGCAACATTTCCCCTGAGGGAAAATACCTTCTTGTTAATAATAAAAATATGAAAAAAACTCATATTGAGATATTAGATGCATTTGATACATTATTAATAGGATAAACACCAGTTATCAAAAAAATCAACATTTAAAGGAACATTAGGAATTTTAGAGTTTTTGTTTATAAGAAAATTTTTTAAATAGAGACTCCATGAAAAATTTTTAGTATGTGACGGTAACCATTCTCCATTGATTCAGAGTATTTTTTCTTTAGATAGAATAATCATATCTTATTAAACACTCTTGAGATGAAATAGTATTTAATTCGAAAATTCCCTTTTTATAAGTGATTGACTCTTCCTTTAACTCAGAACTAGCTAGTGATGAAAATTAATATTAAGAATTGGTTCCTAAAATGATTGGCAAAAAGTTTTGAAAACAAAATTGTTCATCAAAATATATATATATATATATATATTTTTGTCCTAAGACATGTTGTCTAGTCTCTTGACATTTATGGTTAGAAATGAAAAGAAGTAAAAAAAAAATAGTCTGTGGAGTGTTCTCATTTATAACAGAAATAAAGAATATTTGAATATTTCATAAATTGATGGAGATTTTTGATTTGCTGAATTGAGCTTAATAATAGCCCTCTTGAGATAAAGTATTTTGTACTCAAAATAATTGGAATCATTGAAAATAAAAGATTTCAACTTGAGAGTAGTTTCAATATGACTGGTAAAACTCATTTCAATAAATAAAAATATTCTCTATTTAAATATATCAGTTACATTATTGATTATGACCACTGATTTTTGCTCAATAATAATGAAAGACAGTAGCATTATCCTTCTTGGTTCAAAGTTTAAGCTATGAGTTAACTACCCAAACTGAGGGGAAATATCTTGTTTTAGGGCCTGGTTTTGCTTTGGCAATAAAGGAGGGGAATAAGGAAATGGATTTAATGTACAATAAATAATGGTTATATTTCCTTTTGAAAATTTTACGTGAATGCTATTTTGTATGTCATACACTCATTCATCAAAATATTTTCTTCAAAATGCCACCCAGTATATATTTCCTACATTTAAAAAATGAGAAAATTAGTCGCTGATTTATAAAATTGCAAGCATACTTAAGTTTTGAACATTTGTGAAATCCACATTTTTCTTGTATGTAAGTCAGTAAATTTTTAAAAAATATTTTAGATAAAATATCTGATACCTCAAAATCTTAGTTATTCAGTGGTACATCTTGATATTTGATATTAGACACAATCGAGGAATATCAATTCATTTGCTAAAATAATCTTCAGTTAATTTCTTAGAAAGTCACAGCTGAATTTGTTCTCAGGACTTTGTGTGACCTGTTAATGTAGATAAACCATTAGATTCTATTTTTTAAATCAAAATAAAATAGCACTGTTTGAGAATGTTATGTTCCAGTGATTAATAAGAAGCAAAACAAATAAAATTTCCCAAAATATTAGATTTTAAGTCCTAATTTAGTAAGATTTGATTTTAAACTTCAGCTTCATAAATTCTGTAATATTACCAAGTCAACTCTCTTCTCTCATTTTTCTCACATATAAACCAAGGGAAATTGTCTCTGCCTACCTAGATCACATCTTGGGAAGATCAGGTTACATTAATTCCTATTAAGAGTACCTCACAAATTCAGAATAGATACCATATTGGCTATTTGTTGAATGCAAGAGCAAGAATGAATATGAATACAAAATCAGAGGAATATGCCTATAAACAATTACTCATGCTATGAAATCTATTTAAAGAAAAATAGCAAAAAGGAAGCAGAAAAGTATATAGCCCAGATGCTAAAATTGAGTGCCTCTTAGAACTTTATTTATTTTTTACTAATTTCATTTTATTCTTCTATCTGTTGCTATTCAGTTTCTATATAGAACAGTGCTTTGAGTCATTCTGTGGTTTTTCAAAAACAATCTGGGGAAATTCTTTTGAATCTTTCCTCTGCTGGTTTTCAAAAACAATCCTTGGTTAAAAATAAATACATAAATAAATAAAATACTTTGATCCTCCCTCTCTGGTTTCTTCATCTTCTATTCCTCTCATTGGTTCACTTGTTTCCCCCATGGATCTATATCATGAAATGATCTGAAGAAAGCTAGGTAAATGGTGTTTATATCCCCAAAGACACATGTTCTCAGAGTTTCTGACCAACCTTCTAACTAAGAATGTATTGCAAACTTTGCCTTTCAAAAAGGAAGTTTGGTCAAAAAGTTTAAATTTGATACTTCATTTAAAGGGCAAGTGACCTTTATCACACATAATTCTGTGTTCTTCTTCCCTTCACAGTGAATTGAGTCATACATTCAATTTTTAAAATGTTGAAGTTTATTTTACTAAGTTTTTTTCTCAATACATGAGCTATAATACATGTATAATTACATTAAACACATTGAACTACAAATGGTTTAATATTTTATAACTTATTTTAAATATATGAAAAATAAAGTTAAATATTTTAACACATTATAATGATTTAGTATTTCAATTTCAAGTTCTCTGGAAATTTAGTACCCAACATGTTAGCATGATGGATTTCCTGAACCTTCCTTTTTAGTGTTCCTGGGAAAATCAGGTAACTATTTCATAAATCTATATTTCATAGGTGAAACTCAATCATGTTTATAGCCATCAGGCTCAAAAGGATGATACTAATGAAATTTTTTGTCTATCTGTTTTTAATAGCTTTATTAGGTATAATTTCCATATCATAAATTTCACTCATTTTAAGTGCATAATTCAATTATTTTTAGTAAATTGACTAAGTAGTGCAAAGACCAAATGATGTAACTTTAGGACATTCCCATGACTTCAAAAATGTCTCTGATACCCATTTGTAGACAGAGTTCTCACCCTCAACCCCTGGCAACCTCTAATCTTTTTCTGATTTTTATAGTTTATACTTATGTGGACATTTAATATAAATGGAATCATATATTATTTCTTACACTTGCTTGCTTTCATTTGGCATGATGTTTTAAAATTCATCTGTATTGTACTGCATGCCCATATTTCATTGCTTTTTATTGTTAAACAGTATCGCATTGTATGGATATGCCCCATTTTGCTTATCTATACATCTTTTCATAGACATGTGGGTTAATTCTACTGTTGGTGCCATTGTGAATAATGCTGTTTGAACATTGGCATGTTTATTGTGTGTGGCTGTGTTTTCATTTCTCTGAAGTAGATAGCTAGAAATGGAATTTCAGTTTACATGTTTTAGTCAGCTTTTTTCCTGATGTGACTAAAAGGATCTAACCAGCACAATTATAGAGGAAAAGTTTATTTGAGGGCTCACGGAACAGTGTTGCAGAAGGAACCAGCTCACATGTTCATCAGAAAGCACAGAGAGAGGGAGAGACACCCCTCTCCAGGTACAAAATTTATACCCCATAGCCAGACCCCCAGTGAACCACTCCCTGGAGCCACACCCCACCTGCCTCCAGTTACCACTCAGCTAATCCCATCAGGAATTAATTCACTGATTAGGTCAAGATTCTTACAACCCAATCATTTCTCCTCTGAACCATCTTGCACTGTCTCACCTGTGAGCTTTTGGGGGACACCTCACATCCAAGTCATAACACATGATAAGTACATTTAACTTTTTAAGAAATTATCAAGCTTTTCCAAAGTGACTGCATCATTTTGTGTTTTTATCAGCATTGTGTAAGTTTCTAGTGTATCTGGATTCTTACCAACACTTACTATTTTTATTACAACACTCATGTGGGTGTGAGGAGGCATTTCATTTTGTTTTAAATTTGTATGTCTCTCATGTCTAATAGTGTCAACCATCCAACCATGTGTTTATTGATCATTCATGTATCTTTTTTGTTGAAATGCTTTGTTTGGTGAATTGAATTGTCTTTTTGTCATCATGTATTAAGATTAGTTTTATATAAGCATATAGAATTTTATTCATTTTTATCAGACACATGATTTATAAATGTTCTTTTCTAATCTGTGATTTGCATTTGAAGTTTCTTAATGTTCTTTGAAGAGCAAGTGGTTTCTATATCTGTGATTTCATGATTTTTTTCCATATATTTGACATAAAATGTAGATATTTAAGATATTTATAAAGCAGTGTGAACATATTTTGTATATATTTTAGGCAATTTAAAAAATATCCATGAGTAGGCAAACACTGACTATATATGCACCCACATTTACAGGAAATCACACTGCAAAGTTTGAATTAAATGAAAAATATATCAACCATACAATAACACCTTATTTTGTTTATCAAAAGAATGATAGTACCTTTGAAGTAAAGAAGAGACCTGTTGCTATTTTCTGTATCAATTGACATAATTTACAAGTCAACATATGAAAAAAAGCCTATATCTATATAGAGGATAAAGGACTGGCTGGTGAATATACCTTAAGGTGAGAACCAGAATTGGTTTGCTAACTCCATATTTGAGCCCATCCTTGAGACAGCTCACAGGGATTGACTGTGTTTAGAACCCCAACATATAACTCAGAGTTACTATCTCCCACTGGCCCAGGTGGAGAGACAAACAAAACAAAACAACTAGAGAGTGTTTGGTCAGAAAAGAGAATCACACAAATTTTCAGAAAGGATATTTATTATAGAAATTAAACATAACAAAATTGGGGAATTTGCTGAGGAAATTATTACTCAAAAGTGAAAACTGGAAGGTCAAAGAATTCATCCACCAGTCAATCTGTTCTATCTAGCCGACAAAGGGGTACACTGGCAAAGATGCCTATGGGGAGCTGTTTCCTCTGTAGATCTACAGCTCAGGGTATGGTAAAGTGTGTGGTAGCTCTTGGTCTACAGGGCCAGCAGATTGGAAGAAGAGTCGGGCAGAGAGTAGAGGAAAGTCAGAGCTACCTGGATCCTGCCTGGACCTCTGTGATTTCTATCAATGCTCTAATTACATGATCTTCAAAAGCAACGACTTCTCATCCTAGTTTTCAAATCAACTTAGAAAACGATTCTAGGAACTATATTTTTACCTTAGCAAATTGAAAGTGTAATCAGCTCCCAGATCAGCTCTTCTCTTTCCAGAGAGATTGTCTAAGATTGTCAACACCAACTAACTTGCTCCTCTGTGGAATGGAATAAGTCATGTTGCAAAGATGACCAGAAAGTTTATGAAAAGTTATTCTCTGTGGATAGAAAAATGGCCAAGAGCTTCTTCTCCAGGAGAGCAAGGCTATTTCTAGTGCTGATATGACAAAAGAAGCATTCTTATCTCTCAGTGGATTAAATATTTGCTACTACATTTTTTGGAAGGCAATTTGGAAATAAGTATTAAAACATTTAAAATATGGGTCTTTTTAAAATACTGCTTCCATTTGTAAACATGAATCCTATACAAGTAACTGGAAAACTGTGAAAAGATTTATATATAAGTATATTGTTTGTAGTCTCATTTATAATACGAGAAACTTGAAAACCATTCAATTTCCTTCAACATGGAACTGCTTAAAAATTATGCATTCATACTATTATGCTATTAAAAGTTATTAAGCCTATAATACATAATTATATCTATATTACAAGAATATGATTGTATCATGACAAATAATACCAGCATGTAGTATGTAAATATGTTAACAGCATTTTTATATGTGTCAAGAATTCAGTTGATACTTACTTTTTCATATCTTTAAATCTGTAGATATGCATTACATTTAACATCATTTTTTGCAATGGACATGAATTACACTTAAAATCAAAATTTCAGTGGTTTTTTAATATTAACATTGATTTTTCACAAATGAATGAAAACAAACTATGAAGGCAATATTCTGAAGAACTGCAAACTCTATCAACGCTGTGTCTCTTTGAAAAATTCTGAATACAAAGTTGAAAAACGTAAACACAGTTTAACTTACTGATGTTTTAATGAAACTGAGTATGATACCTTTAAGCATGTTGAAATGTTTTCAATATAATTCTTTTCCTAAAACAGTTTATTGTGCTTAATGGGAGCATGGGAAACACTTTGACTTCCTTTCCATGCAAGTCTATAAGAAGAGGAGCTTATTATTGCTGTTCTATTATTCTTTCTTCCTTTGGCTTTGATTCTAAGGACAGAGCACCCCTTTCATCTTGCACAGATATGACTCTGCATAAATCTTTTAGGAAAGGTCTCTATGCAGGAAATGATATGGTAAAAAAAAAGTTCTTCCCCTTTTCTATATAATTTTTCCCCTTGTGAGCCTGTGATCTGACCCTGAGTTTTATTATGAATCCTTGTTGCCAACCAATTTTTTGTCTGAGTTATAATCTGGGTTTCTTGCTTTGTTAGAGTCATCGATGTTAAACTATATGTTTCTCATATCAGCATCCCTTGCCATATGTCCTTATCTTCTTTTAGCTCATTTCCAGTGAATAAAAGCACTGTTAGAATGAAGAAAAAGTCAGAATTG
Source organism: Glaucomys volans (assembly GCA_020662805.1). Taxonomy (NCBI): domain Eukaryota; kingdom Metazoa; phylum Chordata; class Mammalia; order Rodentia; family Sciuridae; genus Glaucomys; species Glaucomys volans. The sequence continues at coordinate 1,325,383 of JAJEJO010050027.1, read as the reverse complement.
TGGACAAATATTTTCTTTGAATCTACTGAAGGTCAAGCTGTCTGATTTACATTGGGTAAAGGCCATAAAGACACAGGCAAATTACCTAATAAGGGAGAAGAACACGAGTGTGAAATTAAAATTCCTGTAAGACCCACATAAAGTGAGTGAACAACAGAGGCTATTCTGTAGAGATCCACAAAATGATGCACAGCCTCAGAATAGCAAGGTAGTGTAGGGTTTCCTGCACATGTTCTGACTCTAGGCTTGCTTGGCAGTGACACTCATGTCCTCTGTGTCTCCTCAGGTTTCTAAGACTCTCTCTACCTTAGTGTCTCATTTATAAAATAGGAATAGTAATAATGACTACAATCTGGGATGGTTAAGAAAATCCATTGAGATAATATTTGTGAAAAATTAGAAAAGTGCTTGCTACTGTCATATATCAATTTTAATAACTTTGTAAAAGGAAGATCAGTCTTATTAGAGTGGGTCAGTATTGGTCCCCAATGTGAAAGAGCATAATGATTTGATACTTTGTATGAAAGCATTACTTTTCATAATAATATAAGACACAGACAAGTTTGAAAGCTTATAACCATTAGATAGGCTATGTACTCAAATAGTTTATTTTCCTGATCTAATTTTTCTCACATGAAATCTGTGAGGTAGATTACATTTATATGTCAGTAAAGTAGGGCTGAGAAAGTGTGGTGTGCCTGAGGACACTTACCGAGTGGTTGAGGCAGGTTATTTGATGTGGACATCTTTGGTTTCAACCACTGTATTGTCAGCTTCCAGAACAAAAACTGAAGGTAGGTGTTTTAGTCAGATTTTTCACTGCTGTGACTGAAAGAATCTGACCAGAACCATTTTAGAGGACGAAAAGTTTATTGAGGGCTCAGGGCTTCAGAAGACATATTCTGTAGAAGGCTGGCTCCATTCCTTAGGACTCCAGGTGAGGCTGAACATCATGGCAGAAGAGTGTGACAGTAGCTCACCTGGTGATCCTGAAATATAGAGACGCCACACCCTGGATACAAATATAGACCCAAAGGTACTTCCCAATTCCCACATCCTCCAGCCACACCCTACTACTTCAGTTGCCACTCAGTTAATCCCTATCAGGGGATTAAATCACTGATTGGGTTAAGATTCTTACAATCCAATCATTTCTCCTCTGAACCTGCTTTCATTGTCTCACACATGAGATTTTGGGGGATACCTCACATCCAAACCATAACAGTAGGGACAAACATTTCCTTTATTATAGCTTCTCTAAACTTTTGTTTATAAAACATTTTTAACTTGGTTTAAAAATTCAACGATCAATAATACTTCCTCCAATCAAATAAATAATGTATGAGCTATTTATAATCCACTGGTTAATTTTTTAAATACATTACCTCAATTTATTCCAGGGAGCACTGTATTTCAACAACTTAGTAAAAGATTCCTCACCTTTCTATAAGGCGCATTTTGTATAAACTTTGGTAAGAATAAATAAAATCTGTAATACACAGACAATATAGAAGGAATTGAACAAAGTTTCATTCACCAATAATATGACAAATTCACATATTATTAGTTTCCTAAAAAATTAGAATCTAGACATTGTATGCTTTCTGAAGGACTTGCAATTTTAAGTAAGTATGTTTTTATTTCTATTTTGTAACCTAGATTTAATGATGTTGCATTAAAACATTATTTTTTCCCCTTTTGAATCTCTGTGGATTAAAGCAATCCAAATTTCATGCTTATTTTTTCTTTTTTATACTCATTTCTGGTTCCTTGGAAGATCAAAGCTGAAAATTTTGACTTTGTCTAAATCAGAGGGAAATAGGTCAACAATGGCTGATGGATAGACTTCGGGTTTGGTTTTGTAAACAAAATGTCTTTGGTTTGCTTTTCAAGCTCCCTTCTTTTCTGCATCTCTCAAATATAAATAATTTTTTGGGTTATGCTTTGGTTATTATTTCTTGGCATTCTTCCCATTCTTCGGAACAATGTCATCATGCTCATGATTTCATTACCATATCTAGACCAATGACATTCAAATTCACAATTTTCATTCAAATATTCCATGACTTCATAATATGCAGCTACCTCCACTTGGGTGTTGGTAGAAATCTCATATCCTGAGCTGAACTTATTATGGGTTCCTCTCTGTCAACACTTGAGCTACTTTATTGTTTGAGTTTTCTCTCCATGTCCACTTAAGTTCTAAATTAGATCCAGGGACAAAATCCCTGCCCTGTTAAGTAAATTTTTTATGAATTAAACGGAGACATACTTTTCTCAATAAATGTTGGTTATAATAGTGTCAGAATATGCACACAAATCTAGGCAAATTGACTTTGATGTAAGTGGAACCTGCTATAGTGACCAGTACCAGTCATGTGCAGTTCTCTCCCCTCATGTTCATAGTGGTGGATAATATAAAATAAGAACAACCAATACAGTGCACAAATAGACAATATGTTAAAGTAATTAAAGATTAATTTTTATAATTTTAATATCTAAATTATCTAGAAACCAGAAGTAAAAGTCTCTTTAGACCTGACTGATATCTATCTTGGTTGGCTTTCTTCTGGTATGATAGAATTACAGACTGAGTAAATTTTTGTCTGACCAAAATAATTGGTTAATTTATTGAACTGCGGTCCCTCTCAGAATTCCTAATATCTGTAACACTGTTCCTTTTTGTGCTTTTAATTTAGTTTAATCTTGACATGTAAACAACAATGTAGAAAATGATGCTGTAACTAAGTATTTGCATCTTCCCCAAATTCATGTGCTAAAACCGAATTTCCCAAGATAATAGCTGGTAGAGATTCTGTGAGATGATTATGACATATGGATGGAGCCCCCATGAGGAGATTCCAGCCTTCATGAAATGGACCTCAGAGAACTCCTTTGCTCCTTCCACCATGCAGGAACACTGTAACTTGGTATCTATGAACTAGCATTTATTCTTCACTGTTCTGGTGGTTGGGAAATACAATGTTAAGGTGCCAGCATTAGATAACGCCCTTCTTGCTGCTTCATAACGTGACAGAGGATGCCACATGGTGAGAGAGAGCATGTTAGCCCAAGTCTCCCTTCCTAATCCCATAACAGAACTATCATTGTAACTTTATCTAACCTTAATTACCTCTCAAAGGTCCTACCTCCAAATACCATCAGCATATGAATTTGGGAATTCTTTTGCTAACACATAAACTTTGTGAGAACACTTTCAAGTCATAACAACATCACACACTAATTTCATCCAGGATTATCCGGAGTTCTAGTATTGATGTTTTTATTTACAGTTAGGTTCACTCATATTCTAAAAGTCACAGTTCATATGATGCAATGTTCTTAAATTATTTGCAAACTTCCTTCTATCATTTAACATGATGAACTGCATGTTTAAAATATGGGTGTATTATTCTCCTAGGGATACCATAACAAAGTACCACAAGTTGTGTGGCATTAAATGAGAAATTTATTGACTCACACTTACAGAAATGATCAGTTCAAAGGCCAGAGGCCATCAGGCCATGCTTGTTTAAATCTGTAGAGGAGGAGTCCTCGTATTACCCCTAGTTCCTGGTGATTTGCTGGCAATTCTTGGTGCTCCTTAGTTTGCAGATCCAACGTTACAATCTCTGCCTCCATTGTCACATACCATTCTCCATTCATATATCTGTGTCTCTTCTTCTCAAAAGGACATAAGACATATTGGGTTAGACTCTGCGCTGCTCCAGTATGACCTTACCTTAATTTGATTGTATCTGCAAAGACCTTATTTCCAAATAAGGGCACATTCTAAAATATTGGGGTTAGGAATTCAACATGTCTTTTGAGAGGAACATGACTGAACCTATTCCAGTAGGAAAAGCTACTGTGATATATGGGTCTAATCTAGAATTGGCACTTTGTACCCGCATAACATTTGACAAAGTACCTACCCTTTCTGAGTATCCATTCCCTTCTGGGTAAATTGATGGTTTGGCCAGAAAACATTAAGGTTGTGTCTCTGTCTGAACTGCTTATATGTAGGTGTCTTCAGTTCAAAATGTGTCTTGCCATTCTTCCCTGCCTCATCTCAAAAGGATTTCTAGGACTAAGACATAGTTGGATAATTAGGTTTGTACTTTTTCTATTATCATTGCTTTGTCCTTCTGGGCTGCTGTCACGGAACTCCACAGACTGAGTGACTTATAAACAGCAAACATTTATTTATTATGGTTCTGGAAGCTGAAAAGTCCGTGAGGGAGGCATACACAGATCCAAAGCCCAGCGAGGGTCCACTTTCTAGTTGGTAGATGCTCATCATCTTGCAGTATTCCCACACAGTGGGAGGAGCAAGGGAGTTCTCATCTCCTCATTGGGGCTCCATTCTCAAGACTTCATTTCATAGAGATTCTCTGTCTCCTAATATCTTGGGGTATTGGGTTTCAACAAATGAATTTTGGGAGAGATACAAACATTTAGTCACAGCAACATTTTCTCCATGACTGTTTATATGTCAAAGTTATACTAAATTAAAAGCACAAAGAGGAAAAAATTTATAGATATTAGGAGTTCTGAGAGGAATCATAATTCAATAAATTAACTCATCATTCTGTCCAGGCCTGAACTTTAAATAGTATGTTTTCCTAATTCACATTTTAGATAAGGTTACAAAGTAATCAATTATTTTAGCCAATTACGTCATCCCAAATGAGCTATGGTCTGAATGTTTGTGTCCTCCCACAAATCATGTTAAAGTCTGAATCCTCAAAGTGAGAGTATTAGAGTGGGGCTTTCGGTAGATAATCAAATCACAATGGTGGAGCCCTCATTAGTGGGATTAGTATCCTTAAAAATTAACAGAGAACTCTCTCCTCCCTAGCACCCCATGAGGACAAGGTGAGAAGGCACTATTATAAACCACGAAATGGATTCTGAACAAAGAATATGACAACTCCTTGATCTTGGATTTTGCAGAAGCTACAACTGTGAGAAATAAATTTCTATTCGTTGTAAACCACCCTCTCTATGGTATTTTGTTCTAACAACCCAAACAGAGCAAGAGAGACTGAGTCAAAAATTCTATGCTAATTTCCTAGAAGTTTCTGCTGACCTTGCATCACCTTTAATATCTTCACTGAAAATGTTATGGATGACTCTCTAGTATATTTGAAGTGAACAGAAAAAGGCTGGGACAATGAATTTTATTCCATAAGGAGATACAGTAGAAACAGACATCCTTATAGGGTACGGAGACATTGCTCATCTGTCATTCTGTAACAACATTCCTACCTGTCAATAACACTTTACTTGGTACTCTATGCTCCACCTCCTCTGTATGTGAATTTGAAGCTAACTTCCTGAGTTTTAGTTTCAGTTATATTCACTATTTCAGGAAGTTCCTTGCTAGATATTTCTTACTTGTTCAATGTAGCTTGATCCTTCTGTCTGACCTTGTTTTAGAAGTAGTTGCTTAAAAGCTGCGCGTTCTTACTCCATTTATCACTAAAAGTTTTCTCTGACAAAACTGAGCTAAATCCTCATCCTCTGGGACTCTATTCTTTGTCTTAAGTAAGATAAGCCCGCAAGCAAAGTCATGTTCTTTCTCCTTGGAGGCCTACTGGGAAGCACCTTGGCCTTTTCCACAGTGTGGCTGAGGGACACTTCCAGGCACAGACCAACGCCCTGCACACTCCCCTCAGCCTTGCCCCAGGCCACAGGTCACATCAGTGTTCTCTCCTCTGCAATGCTCCTGCTGTTCACTGTGCTGGTGGGCTTTACAGCAACATCTGGTTGAAGCCTGGAATGCGCTCTCTCTAAATCAACCTTTCTTACTGGCTCTCTCTGGGTGTGTATGGGTGTGTAATAGTTTTCTAATTAAGTTAATATGGCATTGGGAAGGGTTTAAAAATAAAGTAAAGCAAAGTTTAAAAAAAAAACATTAGATTGGAAACATCTGATCCACTTATGCTTAAATTCTGCAGCACAGGTCAAATTTTCCTTCTATGTGATTCCTCGCCTATACTACAACAAACATGCTGGGAAGAAGGTTTGAGATTTCAGTTAAGGTGTAAGTGACAGGTCAGTTTTAATCAGTTCTCACACCCATGTGGTTCCTTAATAACACAGAAGAAATCCAGTTCAAACACACTCAAGACATGAGGATAATAATCAGAGTGGGAATAGTTCCAGACAAAAGACCCTCCTTTCTGTATTTAAAAAGCTAATAGATTCATTCAGCATTATATTACCTGTTGTTGGAATCAGCTTCCCTACATATGACCACACCCTGCTCTTCTCCAAATCCTGTATTTCCATTTTTTTGTGTGTGAAGAAAATGAAAAGACAACTGAGATCTGCCTTCCATGCTCAAATGACACGTAAGATTTACAGTATATTTCCTCAAATTAATGAGCCAAATATCAGAGGCAGAGTAAACCAGTGCTTTCCTCCCTTCCTTTTTCCTTCGTGTGTGTGTGTGTGTGTGTGTGTGTGTGTGTGTGCTTTTATCATAAATATTTCATGCTGTGTAATGGAAATTCCAAACTATTCCCATTGTGTTACACAAATTGTCTAGAAAGCCTTGGGAGCATCACTCAAAATTTTGGGTCTTAGTCTCCTTATTTGTAAAAACAAAGTTACAGAAAAATTGAATGAGGATAACAAGTGAACATTACAATTTTAAATAGTGTATGTTGTATTTAGAATACTTAAGAATCATCAACCATCACTCCCAGAAGACTTCCTCCATGACAACATGGAGCCAAAGAGAACGCAAGCTTTAGTGTCTTCATGAATTACAGTAAGTTTCCCAACATTTTTCTTCTTCATCCAGGATGTTCTGCTGCTCTAAACTTGTACCCCATTTTGTCACTTGGAATTGTGTCCATCTTGAAACCCTATCCACAGTGCTAGAATATACTTCTTAATTTTGAAAGAAGGTAATGGCAAGGGTTGTCCTGCCACATATGAGATGTATGACTTGGGGCAAGCTATTAACTCTTTCAGAACCCCAGCTTTCATGCAAGGATAGAAATTATAGATAATACATAGAGGGGTCCAGAAAGGAAGAAGGAAGAGTTATCAGTAGAAATTTAACAGAATATAAATTAGAAAATGTACAAAAATTCATAACTTGTTACATTATTAGTTTCCCTTCAGGTGGCTAAAAAGGAAAATAAAGATAAAGATTTTGATTGAATAAATGTCTCATTCAATGAAATAGTCTGCAATTCTTAAGTAATAATGAAGTGTCATACACTTTTCAACAAGTAGTTAGTGTGAAGGATGTTTTTGAAATAAAAACAATCAAATTAATAATAGAGTTTATGGCGTAATAACACCAACACACATATACATGAGCGCACACATACACAGATGATAAATAAAGATGTATAGAGATATGTGTGTAGAAGGTAAAATGGATATGCTCTAAAAACTTAATAGCTGATATACATGGTATTATACAACTTGTTTTGATTATTTTAAAATATTGTTCTTAAATAAACTATACTAATTCCATAATAAAAATTTATAGTTAAAACACAAAATTACATCTAAGAAATTAAACATAGCAAAGTATATCTACTTGAAAATGGCAATTAAGTAACAGTTCTGAGGAATTAATCCAATAAAAAATGAATCCAACCTAAAATACACGAAGTATTTTAAAGACAATTTTTGAATAATCATTTGCACATTTGATAATCATTCCCTTTCCTTTTGACTTTACAGATGAGGAGAGAAAAAAATGAAATCAGTTACAGGTGATTCATAATTCATATAAATTCATTTTTTAAGGAACTGAGCCCTAGCAGTTACTAATTATTAGAAGATTTACAGTACGTTTAAGAATGATGCACAGCAACAACTGCAGGAAAAGAATGGATCCTATCCAAATAGCATGGAAATAAGTGTTGCATTTATATGTAAGGAGAGAGGATTTAATTTCATCATTATTATTGCCATTTTTAATAGCAATACGACTCCATGGCAGCCATCATAATTATTGTCATAGGATGGGAGGTTGTGGGAGGGCAAGAACATTTTTATAGATTAATAATCTCTTGAGGTCATGGAGTACCAAATGTGTTTCTTCTCTACTGGGGAGAAAGGGAGGAGAGGGAACTGCCTCTGATTAAATCTGGGAAGCCTGGGTTTCTGTGTGAACATCTTAACAAGAAAATGAGATTGAGCTGCTTTAAAACTCATCTAGTTCAAAGACAGTAAATATTGCTTGGCGGCAGTGAAATCTTAATTAGTATTTCCCCCCGTTAAACAAGGCTGGTGGTTAGGAGACACTAAAATAGTGATATTTGCTTTTCCTGAAATATTCTTTCTTTTTTAATCTCATATTTTTCAGAGCAAAGTATTTATAAACTGCCCGTTTTAATCATATATATATGATTTTATATATATGCGTGTATATATATATATGTATATATATAGTCATTGCCCTATAGCCACCTGATTTTTTTTTACTCACTTCCTACTTAAATTTTCTTTTGTTAAATATTGTATAAGAAGATATTTCTCTCAGGTTGTTCAATCACCACAGCTTTTATTACAATAAAGATATTTCCACAAAAAGGTTAAGCTGAAAAATGAATTATGTCAGTATGTAGTCCATTTTTAGAGACATAAATTATTTCAGATGTGACTTGGTGAAGATGTTTCTAGAATAATGTCATGCCCTTTATACTTAATTATAATGCAACATAATTTAAAGCCATGGATGTGTAAGTATGAATTCTTCTGCAACTGAGGCTTTTATGCAGATCTACTCCTAAATTTCAAACAGAATTTAGACTCACTCTTAATTCATTTCTATTCATATGATTAATATTTATTGGAAAATATTGATATCTTGAGAGATACAGTAAAGAGATTTAGACATCGATTTGAACTTCAAGGGACATACAAGTTATTCTGGGAAAATATATTACAAATAAATTCAAATCTGAAACTAGAAAAGTAATAATACAATAAACTTCAAAATGCATTTGACTATTTTGGGGGCCCATACTTTTGCAATATTGAAATATTTTGTTTTCCTCCTTTAAGTAAAGACCCAGAAATATACTCTGAGTAACTTAACCCCAACTAGTGAGCTTTGGAAAATAATTCATCTCTCACATATAAGCCCTTTAAGTATTTAAGCATAACTCACACCTCCCCCACCCTATGGTGAACCAATAAAACAGATTAAGGAATATTTGAAAAACTGCTATAAACCAAGATTGTCTCCCATAAAACCTCACTTAAGCTGGAATAATAGAATCCTGCATTCATTATCAATCACTTTTTGAGGGGGTACTGGACCACTGAGCCACATCCCCAGCTCAATTTTGCATTTTATTTAGAGACAGGGTCTCACTGAGTAGCTTAGTGCCTCATTTTTTCTGAAGGTGCTTTTGAACTCGAGATCCTCCTGCCTCAGCCTCCTGAGCCGCTGGGATTTCAGGCGTGCACCACTGCACCAAGTTTATTATCACTTTTTTAGTTTATGTATTAATAGACTTCAAGTATTAATATCTCTACTTTTTCCTGTCTATATTGTTTCTATGGACATTGACCACAAACGTTTACTGTTTGGTACATACAATCTTAGCAGAAAAGAGAGTTGAACTAAGGTTATATCCTTAAGTTAAAGTTAAAATGCAATTTTTGCATTTTAAATCAAGGAGTAGTTGGAATATAGATAACCAGGGCAAGTTTAGTTCTGTTGTTAGCTTAATGCTTTTGCTCTTTGTCATTTTTCCAGGAAACTTAATGTAAGCTACATACATCAGTAAGCAAATTAAACAAAAACAGCTATCTTTTGTGAATGTTGGCTCAAGGCTCCTCAGCTGAAAGATTGAAGGAAGCATTCCAGAGTATGTACTTTGATAAAACCTCAGGCACTGTACGTGTGTCCTTTCTTCTCTAACACTAATTTAGTTTTGATAATTTGCTTGGTGACAGATGAATACTAGTCTTTGTTGAGGGACAGAGTATGAGAATTCTCATCAACAGTGTATTTATATTTTGCAAGTTCTGCAGCTATGGGAAATACATAGTCTTTGATAATTTGAACCCTTCTTATGAAATTATTTAAAAGCAAAACCAAAAAGTTAAAAATAAATTTAAATCATATAATATTTTTAAAGTCTTATTCACAGACTTTTACTTGAAAAGGGGCCCATTAAGTATAATGATCACTTTTCCATGGTATTCTATAAGCACTTTTGAAAATAAAGGTAGCATGATTAACAATTTTACTAAAGTACAAGGCAAAGAGTAGAACTGGCATGGAAAATCGAGGTATATGGTCACCTTTTAAAAAAACCATCTGGTTAATTCCATTTTCCCAATTCCATCTATTATATCACTTAGTTCTGTCTTGGATAATTCCAATGATGGGAGAAAAAATATCTTTTGCAACAGGTTATTCTTTTAACAGGCTTTTCACTCATTGAATGTATCTACATATTTATCCAGAATCTTTGCCCTTTTATCTCCTCGTTTTTAAGTTTGAGCTTGGAAAATAATTCATCTTCCACATAAAATTCTTTAAGTATTTAAGCATAACTCTCACCTCTCCATCCTATTATTTTTAGCTTTTTTTAACATCATATCTTTCTAATAATTCTTATGAAGCATGAATTTGACATGCTACATCCATTTAACAACTTCCCTTAAATGTACTCCAGTTTCTTTTTTCATAGTTCTTTTTATTTTATATATTTTTAAATTTGTGCAGACTTCACTTTGATTCATTGTACACAAATGGGGTACAAATTTTCATATCTATGGTTGTGCATGATGTAGATTCATACCATTCATGTAATCATATGTGTGCATAGGGTAATGATATCTGTCTCATTCCACCATTTTTCATACCCTTCCCCCTCCCATTTCCCTCTTTGTAACTAAAGTTCGTTCTTTTTAAAATGTATCATTTAGAAAGACCAAAATGGTGGACCTATGACTAATTACATTTGACTTTTTGTAGTCCAAAGATAGTTTCAAGTTTTATGTTAGCTAAGAATGTTTGACACCATGATTCTGTGATAGGCATCTGAAGTGTGATTCTTTTGTGGGAGTCATTGTGGATGGCAGTGATCCACCCTGGGTGGCAACCACACTACTTGTTTCTGTGACCAGTGAAGCCTTCTACTGCTGTCATCAGACTCTTAGTCTCTTCTTGACCCTGCAACAAAGGCTTTTATTTCTAGGATCACCTCCCATGTTCAGTTAAAGCAAAGAGCTCAGGCATTGCACCTCAGCAAATGAGGAAATAGCTAGTATCTCCTTTACAGTTCTCCTTTCTTGGTTGCTCCAGCTAGTTTCCTGCCTTTTAAACTTCTGCCAGGGAAGAGAAGACATTCGTCTCTGTGTTTACATGTGCGTCGACTTCTATTGAGCACTTGTCATTCCGGTTTAAGGACTTTCTGGTGCAATATCTCACCGTTTCTGCAATGCCACAGCTTAGTCAATATCCTGAAAAGGCAGAGAAATGTCAGGCTTATGCATTGCTCCTCTAAAAATTCAAGAATTCCTTTCACTTTTCTTTCTTAAATAACCAGTTTAGGGTACCTAGTGAGTTTTGCTACCTTTTGGTTTTTACTGCATGAATTTATTAGGACATCAATCTTTGGGATGGATAGATATTTAATACCTATTGTCTTTGGTTTTACTTTATGTGAAAATTTTTAAAAATGCATTTCCATTTTGTTACACTACTCTTGTCCTTCATAGAACACAGGCAAAGAATAAAAACTATTAACCTTAATCTATGTACAAATCGTGGGAAAAATAGAGTTGTAGTAAGAGATGTGAAATAGTCCTTTGTACCTCAGTTCCCTACTGTTTTGCAAAATATTTAACAGCATGAAAACAACTTAGTAGTCATAGAGTCACTGGTTCCATCATTTCAACCCCTGGGTGCATCCATTCTAAGTATGTTTATATAATCCTTGTTTCTATAGGATTCTCAGTAAGAAAGAGAAATCAAAATACATGACTAACATAATGCTGTCAATATTTATGACACCAGGTAAATGTAATCCACATCGTTGGAAAAAACTCAGCTTCTTTATAGTCCAATAGCTCTTAAATAATAAAGTTTACTTTGGATGATTAATCATAAGAATCCTGCTTACACATCTCTACCCTGATCTTTTAAATCATTTCACATCTTCTTTTCATTTACTAAGAATCTAGATGATTTGTATACCGTTTTTTGATTTATGGTTTTGAAGCAGAGCTCTTGAAAGACTCAGTAATATGGAAATCAATAATGCAGATGCTAAAGAGGTGCACTCCCTTCCCTCCCATGGTGCTAGTCAGCAACTGTTTCCTCGTATGTCCTGCCAAAACCTTCAGCATTCCTATAGGTACTCTTAGACTTTGATTTTCTCATATTATAATCTATTCTTATAATTAGTATTTTAAATCTAATTGCTATCAAATATCATTCATTAACAATTATTTTTGTATAAATTATCTCAAAACCTACCCTTAAGTAATTTTTAAAAAGTTAGAATTTTAAGTGGAGATTACAAATTTTATATTCTAGGTATCCATACAAATATTATTCATTTCCTGTGTACCCTAGATCAACTATTGCACTTTGAGTACTGCTCATTTGTTAAATGTTTATGATGTATTAACTCATTCTCTGATATTTCACTTAATAGTTGAGAAAGCTTCCAAAACCACAAACTTCAGAAAAATAATATTCATAGTTGAGTAAGAAGAAAAAGGACAAATCTAGATATTAAGGGTACTTAATTAATGAAGAAAGGTTTAAGATTATCAGGTATGCTTTTTGAAGAAGTTACAAAGACAGAGTAGTTTCCTCCGAACTTGGAGGAAGAAAATATATATAATTCTCAAATATGTTTCTATGACAAAATATTAAATCTCTTGAGTTTCAAAATAAGTCACTGTCCTATTTTAAAACCTTTGTCATAAGGAAACTTTTAAAAGGTTTAGCATGATTTAATTAGAATGCATTATATATCTGAGTCTTTCTTTTCCTTCATAAAAATAGAAAATTACCTACGATTGCAGTTCATAAGTTTACCCTTGTAAGCTGGTAAAGTTTGTAAACACCTCTTCCCTGATACTTGTTTAAAAAATAAAAATAAAATACCTTCTTGTTTCTTTGATTTTAATATGTTCTATTTTGTAAAGTATTTGAATGTTTCTAGTTATTTCATAAGCCTAAGTTTTCAAGAAACACACTAAAATGTGGGCTCATGATAGAACTCCTGAAACACCTTTTATAAGGTGATACTTGCCACTCAGCATGTTACATCAGGAATACTTTATTTTTAATATTACTGAATGAAAATTTATTTTCCTTTAGGAGATGGCTATACACTTTGTAGCAACATATGACAGTAATTTTGAACATCTATAAACTTCACAACTGCCTGAGAATACTCATGATCTATTCACTATTATATTTTAGAATAGCATCCATGTATTCACTTAAAAATTATTTATCAAGTGCCTACTCTGTGCCAGGCTGTGCTCTGGATTACAGCACAGAACACAGACTGAAGTACTTGCCCTCGAGGAGCTTATATTCCATTGTATGGCAAAAAGAAAGACTCAATAAACTTTGGATTGCTTTCATGGGTAAGTGAAAGAATTAGTGCATTAGGAAATGATTCCCATGTCTACAAAATGGCTCAAAATAGCTTTGTAGTTTTTATCTCCAGACTAATCATAATTGGTGACAGAATGAAAATTTTCTATTCTTTTCATTTTTATAATGTTTTCTCATTTTTCTCTTTTCACATAGCTATTAAAAATAAAATTATGTTTATTTATGAATTTCTTCTAGAGGATAGCTATGCCAAAAGATAATTATTATCATCCCCAAATATAAAAAGGGACTCAATAAAAATAGAAAAACTTCATGTCTATTATACTGCTAGAAAAAAATCAAGTAATAATATCAATAATATCTTGGTCACATCATCTAAAATAGAGATTGGAGGCTAATAGAGAGATGTATGTTAATAAATGGATAAATTTAAAGTTAGTTTATTTTATTGTCTTGCTCTGGTCTGAAGAGACAACTCTAACTGCTAATTCCGACTACTCCCCCCCCGCCCAAATCACAACAGCTTAAATTTTCTTGACTTTCATTTAATTCATAAATTCTAATCATATGCAAGAAAGCATTCATTTAATATCTCACTGAATTGGCTTTCATTTTATTCTAGTTTATGCTTACAATCATTCATTCATTTGTTCTATTTTTTGACATATATTTACTTTTAAGCTACTCTATTTCACACTAATCTCTGTTCTATAGTTCTTACAAACAGGAATGAGAAGACTCCATAAGTCACCATTTCTATGTATGTACCATTAAAGTCATTATTATTGACAATTGGGTCAAATACATTTTCCATTGCAATGAATATTGACTAAATGTAAATTATGTAGTCTTAGTATTTATTTACGATTTACTCATTTCAGTATTTATTATTCATCTTTAATTTTGGCTTTAGTATATATTTTCATACTTAAATTATATTTTATCAGAATAAAATACATCTACATGTATATTATTTTGGGGGGCCAATAATTGATCCCAGGGGCACTTAAATGCTGAGCCACATCAGTCCTTTTTTCTTTTTTCTTTTTAGTTGTGTTTTGGGACAGGAGCTCACTAAGTAGCTGAGACTGGCTTTTTTTTTTTTTTTTTTTTTTTTGATGAGGATGGTTTGAGCTTGTGATCTTCCTGCCTCAGCCTCCAGAGCCACTGGGATTACAGGCATGTATCACAGTGCCTGGCAAAATGTTTATATTAAGTATGCAATAATACTAGTAATGGTATGAATGTAAGATTAATTTAGAACTGGGAGCATTTGTAAAGGACATCATTGTATCCAGTTCTTTTATTCTCAGATGATATCTCATTTATAAGGGTAACAATATATGTTGTTACTTTTGTGTTATGTCTGATTTGCTAACTGAATGGGTATACTCTGGCTTCATTTCTATATGGCTATTTATTAGTATGCAAATTAGAAATTTTGAAATATCATAAGCCTTATTAATTTTCTTATATTCTCTTCCCTTACTTAACAACTTAAATTCCAAATTATCTACTTGTTATATAGGGTCTTAGTAACCTCATGTCATAGATCAAGTCTCCTGAGTTATCTTTCAATGGATATAATGGGTTGCTCAGAATTATTTATAGCCTACGCTATGTATAGCATGACAGATGATTTAAGATCAAGTTACAGACCTTTATTGAAGAACAGACTTTGGGAATAATAGAAAAGTTAGTGTGCCATCATCCAGTGCATACATTCTCATGAGTGCTCTCACATTCAACATATGAACTGTCAGAGATATCGCTTACCATGGATGCCTCTGATGGATGAGTTACTCATTTCTGCCTAATGGACTACTCAGCATTTCAATTCAACTGTAACTAAGCATATTCTTTATAGTTTTCAGTATTCAAACACCTAGTATATTGCTAAGTCCTTAAGGGTACTCAGTATTCTTTGATTATGATATTTCTTATGAGCCAAGTGGGTTAGGGGAGCAAAAAATAGAAAAAAAAATCAATGATGAAAATTTAAGATACATTGTATAGTTTCACATATATAGTTTCACATATATAGTTTCACATGTATTTTATATTAATAAATCTATGCATATTTATATTTATAGATATCTGTCTGATATATTTTATATATAAACCTCAATAATCATTATTATTTCAGTGATGACAGTATATATATTGTCTCTAATGTTTAATACACTTTAGGTTTTGTATCATTTTAACTAAAGATGCTCTTTACCTTCAAAGTTAAAAATAGCATGCGCAGATTAAAATTAACAGATCACATGGAATTGCCCAGTTTTCATGTAAATTGTTAGACCATGTTAATTTGAAATATGAAAAAGTTCTTTGCAATCTATGTTTTTTTGGCAACCATTATCATGGCTTCTTAAGAAATTCCACCATTCTTTTGTATCAGATACACATCATATAGGGAGAAGGGCAAATACAAGCTCATTTACTTCCTTGTAACTGATATCTGATGATTAGTAGCCATATCTACTCATGAACTATCTTTAAATGGTGTAGAACTAATTTTGCTAATTAGATTATGAGTGATATGTAATTTTTAATGAGTAAATGTCATATTTAAGTGGAAATGTGAAATTTTAAAAATATGAAGATTTTTTAAAAATTCTCCATATTTACTGAGTCCTAGTTTTCACTGTGTATTCAAAACAACACAAAACACTCTATTTAATTCATTGAATTTGGTGGACTATTTTTGTACATTTTGCATACATGAATCTGGATTTCACTTTTCTGAAATCAGAACTCATCTAGGTTATAACATGGAGTATTAGAGTGTGTACAAAATTCACATTGCCAAGAAACATTCTTTACAACCTGCTATTTACATCATTGATCCATATTGTGAGGGCCTTGCATTTTTTATGTCTGAAAAGTTTTTAGCCTTAAAATGTTAAAATGTAGCTATACTGCAGTTTTTTCTTCTGGTTAGTGGTTAAACTCAAATACAGAAATGAGACAAATACATATTTTGCTATGCAAGTAACTTAACAATGTATACATGCTATAACTGATATAACAAATTGAATGTTTAATATTAATTTCTAGCTTTTCTATAATAGACTAAGAAATAGAGGAAGGCTCTCAATCAGTGAGGAAAATATCTTTTGTTTTCCCCTACATTAGATTTATTTTTTTCTCTTATATTTTCAGATGTTCTTTTGCATTTACATGCTCTGAGCAAAGAGCCTTAGTTTGTTATGGACTCTTATTACTACATGCAACTCTTTTCCATTTTTAGCTAATAGCAGTATTTGTATGGATCAACCACACACACCCATATGGGTTACTCTCTGTAAAATGCCTTTATGTCCTCACAACTGGTGCAATTGAGTATGTAGGTTTCCTAACAAAATGATACAAACCTGGTGGCTACTATAATAGAAATGCATTGTCTCACAATTCTGGAGGATGGAAGCCCAAAATTATTTCCTCAGCAATCTCTTGCTCTGTCTTCAACTATGAGTACAAGCATCCCTATCTCTACCTAGCATCTGGTAATGGTGTTGGGTGGATGCATCTCCTTTATCCTGCCTCTGTCATCACGTTGGTCATTTTTCCTCTATATGTCTATGCTCTTCTTAAAAGGACATCAGTCATACTGCATTAAGGCCCATCCTAATCAAGACTAACTTCATTTCAGTATGATTACATTTGTAAAGTCCCTAATTTCAAGTAAACTGGTATGCACATGAGGACTCATATGCATAGGAGATTAGGATTTCAATAAATCATTCAGGGAAACACAGTTCAACTCCTTTCACTTACAAGAAAAATGGGTCCTGTGGTGTCAGATCCCATGACTTGACACCATGAACATTGCTGTGTCTTCCTTTTGCCTCTATTTCACTGGACTATGTCCTGCTTTAAGAGTAATCTGAAGATGCTGTTTTCCATCCTTGTTATGCCATATGCTTCCCATGGAATTTAGAGTCTGACAAATTCAGTGGAGCCATCCTTCACTAGGCCTGGCCACAATTTGATTATTATTAAGTTTTTTAATGCATTATGATAGAAGTTCTACAGAGTTGGAGATGAGAGTATGGTCAAAGGAATTTCCATGCCCTTTCTTTCCCTGCAAAAGAAAATGCCTACACAGTAATCACTTATCAGCACTCATTGTGCTTTCAGATCATTATCATAATGTCAGAAATTTTAATGACTCAAAGAATCCTAGGAAGGAGAGCATAGAGATGAGTGATGCTTGGAAGAGATGAGTGATGCTTGCAAAAGAAAATGTTGTCAATGAAGCTCCAATAGGGAACTCCCAGCAAGAAGGAATTTGTGTTCTGACCCTTTTATTATATTCTTGGGGCAGGATTGTTCAATCCTTTTATTTTTTTCCTTAGGGCAAGATAAAGAGTTCCTGGTAAGAATTAATTATAAACTGCCTTATCATAAAAACCAATCACAACTTGCCCTTGTTGAAATGAGTTACTTTCTAATGGATTGAGGAAGAAGTACATGTCAAAAAGAACTGTATGAAGGAAGTGCCCCAAGATGAGAATGTCCATACTATTCCTTTAATTTCATCACACACACACACACACACACACACACACACACACTTTGAGTGAAAGATCCTAGGTTAACAAGCATACATTACTTAAAAGTAACTGCAAACACTTCTTGTTTTGCAGGCATTTTTATATGACTGGAGGGTAGTTTAGGGGAGATTTTCACTGATATTTTCCACTAACACTACAGAGAACATCCTTTGCATACCACCAGCTGCAGGAGTAGGAGTTATTCCTATCTATACATTTTAATACAGAATAAGAAGATCCACAACACATCCTAAAACGAAACACAGTATTGTGATAGCCTAAACAGATGAAGATTTTCACATTTGGA
Source organism: Glaucomys volans (assembly GCA_020662805.1). Classification (NCBI taxonomy): domain Eukaryota; kingdom Metazoa; phylum Chordata; class Mammalia; order Rodentia; family Sciuridae; genus Glaucomys; species Glaucomys volans. Next base: position 1,306,935 of record JAJEJO010050027.1, on the reverse strand, counting down.
ATTCACAGATTTATAATGAAAATAAATCAGTTTGAAGGCAACAGAGTGAGATTTGTATGGGTTTCAGAGTTGGATGAGCAGGGTTGGAATTCTGATTCTACTCCTTATTAGCAGAGAGATTTGGGACACTGAGGTATCAACTGAGGTAATATAGAAAAGGTATCTAAAATGTTCATGGAAATCATTAAGGTGTTTAAACCTTGAATTCCATTGCTATAGATTGAATAATGGTATGCACCACCACCCCAAATCTTATACATTGAAACCTAATCCCTACTGTGCTGGTATTGGAGGTGAGGCCTCAGGGAGATAATGAAGTCATGAGAGTACAGTAATGAAATTAATGTCCTTATAAAACAGGCCCAGCTCTGGAGGCTCTTCCACCATGTGAGGTCATGGTGAAAAAAGAGCTATCCCTGAATTAGGAAGCAGGCTTTCACCACACACTAAATCTACCAGCACCTGATCTTGCACTTTCTGATTTCCAAAACTGTGAAAATAAGTGTTTGTTCTTTAAGCCATCGATCTATAGCATTTCCGTTATTTCAGGCCAAAAGGACCAAGACATTCACTTTTTGACAGTTGAATTTAAAATCCCATAAACTGGAAATCCATATGCAGCAAAATGAAACTAAACCCATATCTCTCACCCTGTACAAAACTCAACTCAAAATGGATCAAAGACCTAGGAATTAGACGAGAGACCCTGCACATAATAGAAGAGAAAACAGGTCCAAATCTTCACCATGTTGGCCTAGGACCAGATTTCCTTAACATGACTCCCAAGGCGCAAGAAATAAAAGCAGGAATCAATGATTGGGATAGAGTCAAACTAAAAAGCTTTTTCTCAGCAAAGAAAACCATCAGCAACGTGAAGAGAGAGCCTTCAGAATGGGAGAAAATCTTTGCCACTCACAATTCAGGTAGAGCACTAATCTCCAGAATCTACAAAGTACTCAAAAATCTTTACACCAAGAACACTAATAGCCCAGTCAATCAATGGGCCAGAGAAATGAACAGACACTTTACAGAGGAAGACCTACAAGCAATCAACAGATTCATGAAAAAATGTTCAACATCCCTAGTTATAAGAGAAATGCAAATCAAAACTACCTTAAGATTTCATCTTACCCCAATCAGAATGTCTTTTATTAAGAACACAGGCAACAACAGGTGTTGGCGAGGATGTGGGGAAAAGGGTACACTCATACATTGCTGGTGGGATTGCAAGTTGGTGCAGCCACTCTGGAAAGCAGTGTGAAGATTCCTTAGAAAACTTGGAATGGATCTACCATTTTACCCAGCTATCCCACTCCTTGGCCTATACCCAAAGGACTTAAAATCAGATTACTACAGAGATACAGCCACATCAATGTTCATAGCTGCTCAATTCACAATAGCTAGATTGTGGAACCAACCTATATGCCCTTCAACAGATGAATGGATAAAGAAACTGTGGTATATATATGCAATGGAATATTACTCAGCCATAAAGAAGAATAAAATTATGCATTTGCAGGTAAATGGATGATGTTGGAGACTGTTATGCTAAGTGAGATCAGCCAATCCCAAAAATCCAAAGGCCGAATGGTCTCTCTGATAAGTGAATGATGATGCACAATGTGGGGTGGAAGGGTGGCAAGAATGGAGGAAGGATAGATAGCATAGAGGGACAGGAGGGGAGGGGTCAGGGTGGGGGTGTAACAATAACAGAATGTGTGACAGACATCATTGTCCTGTGTACATGTATGAATTCACAGATGGTGTGACTCTACTTTGTGTACACCCAGAGAAACAATAGTTGTACTCCATTTGTGTTCAATGAATCAAAATTAAATAAATAAAAAATAAAATAAAATAAAATCCCATATATATTATTCAAAATTAATTTTCTCAATACTCAATACCATCAGTGTGTGTACTTACTGTCATCAGTCTTCATATACTTGGGATCATCAGTCTTTTTGCATTTTAACCATGTTGGTGGCTGTATTGTAATTTCTCATAGTAGTTTTAAGTTACATTTTCTGACAATTAATGAAGCTGGGGATATTTTTATATGTTAATTCAACATTTGAACATCCTTTCTTATCAATACCTTTCTTTTCTTATCAGTAGCTCTTTAAAAATTTGATTCTTGTAAAATTTTAGCATTACTCATATTATTTTGAAAGAAAATATGAGGTTTCTGGAGCAGGGATAGATCATTCATAGTTATAACAATAACTGCATGAAAAACAGGGATTTGTAAACCAAGAGACTGCTTCCAGAAAACACTGGATTGCCCTTCATCTTGTCCATATTCCCCACACTGAAAACTGAGATCAAATTTGCATAAACTGGTGAAAGGTTAATCTTTTTTTAATGGGGATTTAACCCAGGGACTCTTTACTACCAAGCTACACCTTTTTATTTTTATGTTGAGACAAGTTCTCATTAAGCTGCTTAGGACCTTGCTAAATTTCTGAGACTGGCCTCAAATTTCTGATCCTCCTGTCTCAGCCTCCTGACCCACTAGGTGTTACAGGTATACTCCACCACACCTGGAAATATTGAAAAGAAACATTTCATTTTTGGAACACAATCATTTTAATATTTCATGTTTTCTTTGCTACATCCTATTAAAAATCAGAAAGTTGGGGAAAATTAATTGCTCTTCTAATAGAAATGAGGTACAATGACTTCAAACTGATATGTTATTAAACTATTTTTGCTTTAAAAAAACAGACTTTGATATTAAAAGTTAGGTTGACTTTAAATAAATCACTCTGAAAAATTGAATTTAACTAATAAAAATCACAGATATTGTATGTTCATAGATTTTTACAAAAAATTCTTGTAAATTTTTAGCTTGTGCATTTACTCATATTAGTAAAATCAAGTTAATAAATAGATGATTACAAACATTTTATGTTCTTTACCAGTAACTATTTTTCTATTCCCTGAAATTGAGCCCCATTATAGTTCTGTCACCACAGATTACAAAGTTTGCTACTGATAAAATGCTTATAATGACAATCACACAATAGGAACCATTTTGCTTCTGACTTCTTTTGATAAACCTTATGCTTTTGAGCTAGACCCACATAATTGTGTGGGGTAACATTTTCATTGCTATATAGTTTTTCATTATATCACTATGCCAGTATTTAGCCAATGTATTTTATATGGATATTATATTATATCCATTTGGGAATTATTATGAATAAATACATGCCAATGACCATTTTTGGATCATGTTTTATTGCTATAAATTCATTGGCATTTTGTGAGGCATACACAGATTCTATGATTTATTGGTTTTAGACATTAGGGTTGGTTTAGATGTTATAAGTCATCTTTCAATTACCATTTGCTTATATCTTTCTGTATTTGTGTTGGGAATGAATTATACCTATATTCAATTCTATTAAGTAATGCCAAAGAGCTTTCCAAAGCGGTCATTCTACTTCACACATTTATCAGCAGTTTTTAGCATTTTAATTATTCTACAACCTCAGCATTATACTTGGGTAGCATCAATTTTTAATTTTAACCATGTTGATGGCTGTACCATGATTTCTTACTGTAGTTTTAAGTTGCATTTTTATGTTTATTTCGCATTTGAATATCCTTTCTAATCAACAGCTTTTTAAAAAAAAATTGATTCTTGTAAATTTCTAGCATCCATATTTACTCATTTTGAAAGGAAAAGTGAGATTTCTGGAGTAAAAATATATTATTCTTACTTTTAGCAACAACTGCTTTAGTATACCATGCCTTGTTCTTTAGCTCTTCTGGGACAATACAGAGACAGTCACACAGACAAGCCTTCTTGAGGAGCAAAGAAGAATATTTTCATTATTAGAGAGGAACCCTGAAATTAGAAACCCAGGATCAGCAGCTACCCTCCCTTTTGAAAATAATAGGAATCTAATTTTCCTAATGTAAACAAAGTATATTTGGGAAAAGAAAGGAGAAACATCTGAGTTTTTACTTTTTGGATGTAGATGAAAATAAATGTTATTTGTAATAAGAAGGGGAAATGAGAGGAGTTATGTTTCCATGACTTCATATGTTAGCTTATTTTGAATTGGAAACACCTACTTCTAGTAGTTAGACCTCTCTTATGTTTTCACCGTCCTTTCTTTCATCTTTTAACTTTCAAAGTCTGTTTATTAGCACAAATTACAGTTTTCTTTGTTCAGAAAATCCTTACTTTGTCAACCATGAAAATATTCATATTGCGTCCCAGCTCCTTAAATTTCTACTGTATTTTCATTTCCTTTTCTTATGAATTTGTAGAATATCTTCATACATTTTGAACACAAGTTTTTAAAAATTTTTATTTTATTCTGATTTTCTATTATTTTTTTACCCTTTTTTATTTGTATGGGTTAATCTCAATATTTTGCCTTGACACTTTCCAGTTCACTTAACCTACCAACTGTGGTATCTAATCTCACATTAAACTTATTTACTATGATCTTAATGACTTTTTGTATTATGTGATTCTGTAATTTCCATTATATTATGTTTATCTGTGATTACTCTATGATAAATTTCTCTGTTTTATCAGTTGTTAATTTAGAGAATCTGATACCTCTGATAGTTGAATTCCCTATGGATCTCTTTGGTCTTGGTCATGCTTTGGTAATTTTTGACAGAATATTTTAAATACCTCATGAAAATTGTAAATGTTCTGTATAATGTCAACTTCTTCATTGAGAATATAATTTTTTTCTTTCAACAGAGTTTGATTAAGGACAGATCACTTTATACTTTAATCTAGTCTCAGATGGAAGAATTGCTTTCTGGGATCTTGTTTTATTCCTTTATACGTATACGAAGGTCTAGCATATCAATGTCCCCTCAGAAATTTTGGAGCATTAAAGGGTTCATCCTTCCCAAGAAGTTTGGTCCAGAAAACCAATTTTTTATTTTCCTTAAATCGCTTAACTCCCAAAAACCTTATTCAGACTCTCAGTTCTTAAGTATTTGGCCATTTATAAATCAGTGAATAACTTACGGAGAAATGACATGAAATCTCAGCTATATCACCATACAAATTTTCATTTCTCTAAGATCCTGGTCACACATATTGTGGTGCCCAATGCTTCTAGAAGAATGTTTTCTGTCATTATTGTGTTTCTTTTGGTTTGTTTTCATGTCACTTTTTTTTTGTACCAAGGATTGAATCCAGGGACACTTAACAACTGAGCCACACCCTCTACCCTTTCTTTATTTTTGATACAAGTTCTTGTTAATTTTCTTAGAAACTTGCTGAGTTGCTGTGGCTGGCTTTGAACTTAAAATCCTTCTCCCTCAGCCTCCTGAACCACTGGGATTACACATTTTTCTAATTTTTTTTTTTTTTTTTTTTTTGGTACTGGGAATTGAACCCAGGGGCACTCCACCACTGAGCCACATCCCCAGCTCTATTTTGTATTTTATTTAGAGACAGGGTCTCACTGAGTTGCTTAGGGCCTCGTTACATTGCTGAGGCTGGCTTTGAACTCGTGATCCTCCTGCCTCAGCTTCCTGAGTCACTGGGATTACAGGCGTGCGCCACCACGCCCGGCTACATTTTTCTATTTCAACTAGTTTTTCTAGTTATACTTGGCAGGAAAGATTCTTTTTCTAAAAATTGGTCCATTACACACAGAGACGGAAGTTTTATTGAAACTATAACCATTCCTAAATTTCTACTTATCATTGAGAATTAAGCAAAATTTTTACTTTTTTTGTAAAATAGTTTTGATATATCATATTGTTGTGTTGTGATGTTTAATGTTATAAGAACTTCTATATATTTATTGCAACTCATATGTAAGTAGTTTTCTGGTTTATTAGATTTGCATCTTCATTGTCAGTAGATTGTAAATTCTGAGATTTTTCTTACACTGTTATTTCTGATACCTAACATATACCAGACACTCAGACTTTTAAATCCTAAATAAACAAAAATATGTAGAAGACATACATGAGAAGAAATCCACACAATTCAAATAGTTGTCCATTAAGTGTTGAGTTGGTCTAAAATTATTATTCATTTGTTAAATTTCTTGAAAAATGTTTTTCCAGGAATTAAAATGTGATTATACCTAAAATTTTGCATAAACTTTTTTGTATCAATATTATTGAAAACTCAACCACATATCATAGATGTAATAGTTTTTTATAAAGTTTTAAGTGAATGATGCCAAAACAGCATGCACTATGTTTATACTACTTAAAAGTTCCTGTGTGGAAAACTAATAAAATGTATAAATAAATAAAGGTGCAAGCATCAGAGATAAAGGTGATTAATTTTATTAAAATATTAAAAATGCAATTAAGTAAAACTTGCTTTTAAGAGGTATGTTCAAGAGATATATTCAAAAGAATATTTCATAGATAGTCTATAAATAAATGAACATAAAAGTTGACATCCTAAATTCTTAATTCCATAAACAATACAATTCTCTGATGAAATTCTCATTTTTTAATACAATCTAAATAGTCTCATACACTGCCCCTACACTAAATTTTCCTTTCTCATTGCTCCTTTTTTTTTCTGTGTGTGTGTGTGTGTGTGTGTGTGTGTTTGTGCATGCACCTCAATATCTGCCCATCAATCCTTAAAACATGCTATTCCAACATGTCAATTGTTGTAAAATTACTCAAGAGGAAAAATAATCTATGAACACATTAACTTAGTGCAGTTTCTACTTATGAAAGTTCTCCTAAAAAATTTCAAATCAGAAGTAGATAACCCAATGCTAGAGTAATACAGTTTCTACTTGCAACAACACAGTAGAAATAGTAATGATTAGAATAACATCATATAACCAAGGAAAAGTCATATGTTTGACCTTACCTTTTGTTTCTGTACCTGTAATATGGTGCTGATATTACTTACCATTTAGATTTAAAATGACAAAGGTCACAATGTGCCTATCAGAATTCCTGGTTTAAACTAGACATCCAAGATATCTTTTTATTTTTACCTGACTTGTAAAGTTGCCTATGTCTCATGTAATTTTTATTCATTTTGATGTTCATTTTGTTACCATTACATTAGGTCTATAGGTCTATATTATGGTTATGAAGTCCCTCCAAAGCTCCTATGCTAATGCACTAATATTCAGATGTAAAAGCATTGGAATATGAAAGCTATAACCTAATCATTTCATCTTAGTTTCAATGGGCTGAGTTGGAACTGTAGGCAGATGGTGTGTGATATGAAGAGGTTGGTCACAAGGAGCATGCCCTAGAAGGATTAATTTTTTCTTTGAATCCTTTCTCCTCTCTATGTGCTTCCTGACTTCCATGAATGCAGCAGGGCTCCTCAGTCATGCCCGTCTACCATGATGTCTTGAATCATCTTGGAGCAATGGAGTCAGTTGACCATGGACTAAGACCTTTGAAACTGACCATAATAAACTTTTTATCCTCTAATTTGTTCTTGTCAGGTATTGGGGTCAGAGAAATGAAAAGCTGATTAGCATAGAAATTGGTAGGAAAAAGTGAGTCCATTATTATGGTTATGCCTGATCATGTGGTTTGGAAGCATTTGGAACTGGTTTTGGGGAGGCATCTGGAAAAGTTTGTAGATGTAGATTGGAGAAAACATAGAATGTTGTGAGCAGAGCTTAATGGGCAATTCTCATGAGAGCTCATAAGTCCAGAAAGTTAATAGGAATGCAGACCATAAAGACCATACTCATGAGTTTTCTAAGGGGAGTAAGGATCCTATTGGGAATTCGACTAGAGGTCACTTGTGTTATATTCAGGCAAAGAAGTTGTCTACATTTACCCATGTCCTGAGATTTTGTGTGAGGCCAAATTTAAAGGTGATAGACTAATTAAATTGGTGGGGGAAATTTTAAAGCAGCACAGTATTCAGGCAGTGGCATGAATTTTGTTGGCAGTTTTTATTACAGCTTATTCTGAGAATCAGGAGCAGAGAGCAGAACAGAGGAATTTTTTTAAACTTATAATTTTCCATAAAAGTATGTGTAAAGCTGGAGCCAAGAAAGATATGGTTGTTGAAGAGATAACTGCAACAAAAGAGATGCTGAGTACTTTGCACAAATACAAAAGGAAAGTTGGCTTATGGAAACCTCAGGAACTTGAAAGACCACACCCACTGAAAAATCCAGGCTGTAGAAACGAAAACTCCTTTGAAAAGAGAACTGTCCTTGAAAAGGAGAGACTAGAAAATTGTTTTACTACACTCAGCCACCCATGCTCTCAGAGGTCACTGCAGCCATGGTCCCCAGAGTCCTGTCTAATGTTCTAACTGGCAACAGACTCTGACAATGTCTATGTGGTACAGGTTCTGTAAGAATGCAGATTGTTGGACTTAAAGGAGCATAGGGGCTTCCACCAAGATTACAAAAAAGGCCTGTGAAGTCATGCAAAATGTGAAAGGTTCAGAATCCCCAAAGGCAGTCCCAGAAAAGTCAATTCATGAAATAGTGAGAAGGAAGTCAAAGCTTCAGTGGAGATAACCATGATTAAGAGATACCAATAATGTTGACTGGCTGCTGAAGAAATTTGCTGACTATGAAGAGAGCCAGGCTGAGAAAGGTCATTAGTGATATAATTGGCAAGGCTAAAGGGGCCAGGTTGGAGAGCCCTTTGGAGAGAACATCCCACTGCCAAGTGTCCCAGATGCTCAACGTGGTGCTACAGAAAATGTTTGCCTGATTGGATTTAGGTCTTGCTTTGATCCCATCTCTTATTTCTGTGCTCTTATTTCTCCCTTTTGGAATGGGAATATTTATTCTTTGTCACTATACATATTGGATATATGTAACTTACTTTTACTTTTTATAAGGGTTCACAACTAAGAGTTGACTCTGAGTCTCAGATGAGATTTTGGACTTAGCTGAGCAATGCTGAAATGTGAAGACTATGGGATTCTTGGAGATGGACTGAAGGCATTTTGCATTGTGAGAAAGACTTGATATTTGGGGGTCCAGGGGCAGAATATTACAGTTTGAATGTGAGGTATGAAAATAATTTCTGTTTTGCTGCTGGATGATGCTCAGCTGCTTGTTTCTTTGACTTCAATTACTATTTCGTAGAATTCAGTCGCTCGGGAGGGACAGAGGTCTTACTTCCTAAGTAAAAATTTTTATCATTATTATTATGATTTGGACATGAGGCGTCCCTCAAAAACTCCTATGTTAATGCAGGAATATTCAGAGATGAAATAATTAGATTATGAGAACTGTAACCTAATCAATTCATCCTGGTTGAATGGGCTGACTGGGTGGTAACTGTAGGCAGATGGCATGTTAATTTTGCCATCTATTGTAAAATTGTGTGTGTGTGTGTGTGTGTGCACACCCATATGTATATGTGGAATTTCTGGAATTTCTGGTCTATTTATTTTTTTCTTCTTTAGTTGCATTAACAAACATCTCCTTCGACAATTCCAATTTCATTTTGAATCAGGACTCTCTCTTAGGGAGGAGAAAGAGACAGAAGAAGGGGTAAAGAGGAGCCAGTAAAATCATTTTTTTACATTTTCAAATGCATATAGAGAGTAATTAAGCAGCTATTCACATTGAATCATATTCTAAGGTCTCTCCCAGTTAATTGTAATTGGGTATCTTCTTTCATGAGCAATCAGAAATGCAAGTTTGAAAATATTATTTTCATCTGCCTCATATTATATTCTATTATTTTAATATTGCTTGTCCTCAAAAGGAGTTTAATCAAGTGACCTTGCTCTTCATTCAGTACTACAGGAATGAATCCTCCCAGCAGTATCTGAAAGCTGCCCTCTCCACTATGCTCTGATCAAGACCTTCCACCTTGGCAAAAGAGCAGGAGGGGCCAGTCCCTCAACAACCAGTGTCTGGAATGCATCAAAAATTGCTTTGTCAGGTCCTACTTCTTAAAAATGTGCAAGCCATCAGAGACTTTAATCACTCTGGGACAAAAGACAACCTAGAATCCTATAGTTAGCTGATTCACTCCCAAAAGACACAAAGTTCAAACAAAAAAGGGGAAAATATTAGTAAGATGTGACCTGAGATCCTCAAGCTGTCTGTCTGACAAAACTCAGTAGACTTCAATCAAACATAGAATTTCTAAATCTCTCTCAATAACACAACATATTACTTTGTCTCTAGTGAGCAGTATAAGTTCAATAAAATTTGGATTTTTTGAAAAAATTGTTCACTTGTCATTGAAAAAACAACCTTGGTTAATTCTGCCATCCACGATAAAAGAATAAGACTAATATAATTAGAGGGAAAAAATTCCCATTTTTGAGAAATGCTCATATTTCTTACGTTTTGGCAAAGCTTTATTCACATGGTTACTTAACTGTCAAAATGGCTCACTGAGAAGATACTACTTTTCCCATTTTATAGATGAAGAAATCAAAGCACAGAGATAACTGTGTATGCTATCAATTTCTATTATTATATAAAACCTGCATTCAGGTTTCTTTGAATCCAAAGCTCATGACTGGCAACCAAACTGTATCCTCAAAGGCAACTTTAAATTGTTCTCTATTAAAATTCGAAAAAAGAATTGTCATTTTATTCTCATTAACATGCCTTACAATCTCAAAACTTATGTAGCACATATAATATTAGCATGCCTTTTCTATTTTTTGAGATATTATTTTATTGTGGTAAGAACACTTTAATGACAACTTTGCTATCAAATTTTAAGTATACAGTACAAAATTGTTAACAATAAAAAAATGTTGTACAGCAAATTTCTTTCCTTATACACTTGAATTAGCAACCTATTTTCCCTCCCCAATGACCCTGGCAAACATATTCTGCTTTCTGCTTCTGTAAGTTTGACCATTTTAGATTCATCACATTAATGGAGTCTTGTAATACTTGTTCTTCTGTGATTATCTTATTTCACTTAACACAATCTCCTCCGTGTTCACCATGTTATTACAATGGCAGAATATTCTTTAAAGGGTTAATGACATGTTATTGTACGTGTATATGACCAAATTCTTTAACTATTCATCAGTTCATGGATGATGGTTCCAACATTTTGGCTATGGTAATCAGTGCTGTGAACAAGAAAGAGTAAGTACCTCTTCAAGACTCAGATTTCAATTCTTCTGAATATACGCTCAGAAGTAAGATTTTTGGCTGGGCATGGTGTGCTTACCTATAATCCCAGCAGTTTGGGAGGCTGAGGCAGGAGCATTATAAGTTCAAAGTCAGCCTCAGCAATTTAGCAATATAGCAACACCCTGTCTCAAAATAAAAAAATAAAAAAGGCTAGGGATGTGGGTTCAATTCCTGGTACCAAAAAAAAAAAAAAAAAAAAAAAACCCAGAAAAAGTAGAATTGTTGAATAGTATGGTAGTGATCTCTTCTTTAATTTTTTGAGTAATCTCTTCAGTTTCCCATAGCAGCTGCACTACTTTGCATCCTATGCAAACAGTATGCAAACTTTATAATTTCTCCACATTTTCATCAATACTTGTCTTTTATTTTCAGTCTAGACATCCTAAAACATGCAAGTGTTCTCATTGTGGTTTTGATCATTTCCCCAATGTAAGTGACTTTAAGCTTATCTTTTCATGTACCTGATGGCAATTTTGTACATCTTCTTTGGAGAAATGTCTATTTAAATATTTAGTCCATTTTTACATTTAGTTATTATTTTTACTTATTGAATTATAAGAGTTCCTAATATTCTTTGGAAATTAACTCTTTACCTGATACAGGGTTTGCAAATATTTTCATTTTCATAGGTTTTCCTTTGCTATGCAAAAGAAAAAAAGAAAAGAGACGAAAATAAAGACTTGGAAAGTCTAAATGATTTACCTAAAAATACAGAATTAGGAAAAAAATCAAACCTTGAACCTCATTATTATTAATCGGTCACATTGGGTTGTGTAAAATAAATTCTTGGATTTTGTTAACTACTGTGTAGAAATCTTAGGAAATGTTAACTGTTTCAAGTACTTTGAAATCCAGGCAAACAATACCAGTATGAAATCTTGGTAAGGAAGCCAAGAAGGAAATGGCAGTATGTGATAGGCCCTGAAGGTAACATCTGCTTTTGTTTTATAAAGTCCATTTTCTATGTGAAATTACTCCAGAAGAGGTTACTGGCATGTTTTATTTAAGTAAATTCCATACATAATATATAATCTGTGTCTACCATCTAAGGGAAAGAATCACCTAAGAGGAACTTCTTACATTCATTGAAACTGTCTGCTAAATGGCAGAGTCCATTTGTGAGTCGATCCAAGCATTTTAATTGTCACAATGAACTGCTGACTCATAGATACTTGATCGGACCTTTCATCTTAGTGAACGACATTAATAACATCTCTCCCTTCTCTTCTCTTCTGTTTTTTTTTTTTTTTTTTTTTTTTTTTTTTTTTCTGTTCTTGTTCCTAACTGCTATGGTTTGAAGGTTTGTCTCCATCTCTCCTTCCTAAATTCGAATGTTGAAACCTAATCCCCAGTTCCATAGTGGTAGGGAGTGGAGCCTTGAAGAAGTGATTAGACCATCAGGACTCTGCCTTTATCCATGCCTTTGCACCAGTGCCCTATGACAAAGGACTAAGGGAGCTTGTTTGTCCCTACCATAACTAAGAGCACAGTGAGAAGCAGCCATCTGTGAATCAGGAAACAGACCTCACGGGAATCTGATCATACCGGCAGTACTGTTCAACTTCCAGTCTCCAGAACAGTGAGAAATAAATTTCTATTGTTTAAACGCTACCCAGTTTAGTGTGTCATGTTGTAGTAGCCCAAATGGACCAAGACACTTACAAATGAAATTTATCCCATTGCTTGGAATTGAACAGGAAAAAGAAAAAGTCCTTATATGATAGTTCTAGAGACAGTATATTGTGGTTCAACAGATGCTGGAGAAGCAAGGGAGTTCTATTCCCTTAGTTTACTCAAAGTAATAGATAAAATAGAATAATTAAACAGAAAAATGGTTAATCAGCATCAGTAATCATCAGGTTCATTGAAATTTTCATTTTATTTACAGAAAGAAACACATAAACTTACATTTCAGATGACAAATATTGTATTTTTTTATTCAATTATGAGAATGAATTCCATTCTGCTTTCTGATTTCATAACACCAGGAAGTTCTTACTTGAATTAGTCGTAATAGCAATTTGGATAGCAATCCTTTTAAAAACAACCTGTTATCCTTCTCAAGATAACGTGATTATGTAATTTCCTTGTGTAGAACCAGTTCTTTTCTGTCTTAGAAAATGTGAATGTTCTAATTACTCACTCATCTTGGTTCAAAGACTATTATAATTCTTTAAATTGGATTCTTCTGCAGAATACAGAGGTTGGAAAATTATTTTCTGATTGAAAAAAATGTGAAAAGTCAATTTACTGACTTTATTCTCTCTCTTTGATGTCTAAATATTTATATCAATGTTGAATGATTCCACATAAAGTACTTATATTCACAGTATTTAATGATTGTGTGGAAGTTTAGTCATTACAATGTGTTTTGAAATTGCAGGTATTTTGTATTACATCACTTGTGGATAAGGCAGTATTCAGGCCACATTGTTATGCATCCTAGGAAAATAAACCAAATGAGGGAAGCCTGTCAGCATAGTTTACCATGGTCTGTCTTGAAAATAGATAAGAATTGCCATAGCCATATCAAACATATGTAGTCTATTGAAATTGTTAAAACTGCTAAAATAGCAATATTGACAGATTTTGTAGTACTGTGATCTTTTTTCCCCCTGTATGGATATAAAATAGAAAACCTTTCCAAAGGAAAATTCTGGAGGTTAGGGGACACCTAAAATTTATATCACTTGCTCTGATGTCTTATACAAATTCTTAGTCAAGGTGATCTCCAGCAAATGGAAGTTTAGTGAATTAATAAGTGTTCTTAAAATCATATTTACATGGAGTGGCCAGAACAAATCACTCCGAATGCTTTAATTTACCGTGACAGGTCCATTCTGTCTATACAAATCTGATCCAGGGGAAATCAGATCTTTTAGACTTGACTGACATCATCTGCTCCTCTTGTAAGGTAGTAAATATTTATGCTGAGTTGGCACTTTTACACCAGAAGAGTTAGCAAGTTATAGGAATGATATCTCTTCTAATTTAATGCCAGTAACATTTAACAATGTGCAGTGACAGCTAACAGCAAGGGAAGAATGTGTCAGAAACATTCCTGAGTAGTTTGTTTTTGCACAGTGCCAATTAAGCAGCCATGCCCCATTAGCCTACCTTGACCAGTTCAAGAGCAGAAAAATAGAAGAAAAAAGAAAAAAAGGAAGACTTTCTTTTCTATTAAGTAAATGATATAGAAGGAAGAGAGAAAAGTAGACGAGATAAAAATACACAAAAGAAGGGATATACTTAAGATGATTATATTTTTAGATGCTTTTTAGTGGCATCCTGGCCAAAGGTTAACTATGTTACTCTTCAGTTAGGTTAATAATGAATTGTTGAGAGATGTTCCTCAGAGCCCTAGTGCCCAGAGAAGAAGGGTAAAGAGGAGCCAGGTGGTTAGTGGGTAGATTTATGACTTCTCCTACTTCCTATTTCAAATATCTAGCTTTATGTTTCTACAAGATATTCTGAAAGAGGCCATTTTTAATAAATGGGCTATTGTTACTTTTTTTACTTAAAGACCCTAAGAGAATAAATGATGGTAGGAATTAAGTAGCTAAAGACTTAAGCAATTATCTTTATTCTACTTTTGACATATTCTGTTTTCCAACCTGCAGTCCACCACCCAGGAGATCTGGAAAACAGATCCTCACACATGAATTTCTAAAAGTTTCCATTTTTTTTTTCTGCAAAATAATCTACTTTGAAGTCTCTGTTTAACTTGGACTCTTTCTAAAGTAGAGTCTCTTTTCTTTTTTAAAATTTTTGCACATTTATTGGCATATAATTGATATAAGCTGTTTAGGTCTGAAACAATCAACTTTATAAGACTTAACATATATAGACATCTGCAAAAATATTAGCATTGAAGCCTATCAGAGTTTATGTAACTTTATTTTCTATAGATCTCAAAGTCAATGGAAATTCTTTTCTTGTTGGAGTACTGCTTTCAGTAGAATTTTTGGAAGGTTCTGCACATGGTAAATATTGTGATGGCTTTTATGTCAGTGTGCTTTTTGTTTTTTTTTATTTTTACAAACTGCACTTTGATTCATTATACACAAATGGGGTACAAATTTTTGTTTCTATGGTTGTGCATGATGTAGATTCATACCATTCATGTAATCATACATGTACATAGAGTTTCTGTTGGAAAATATGTCCTATGCTTCCCTGCTTCTATAACCTGGCTCATCTAATCTTTCCTCTACCTAAAATACTCTTACTGAGAATTTTAATCTGTCTTCCTATCCTTCATTCAAAACTCTCTTCAAATGGAAATATATTTCAATGTCCTTCTCCCAATCCCCACCTGGATAGGAACTTTTCCTTCTATGTATTATATATTATAAATGTAGTATGTATTATATATTTGCTTTTAGCTTCTGTTTGAAAATTAACAGATTAAATTACTAACTAAATTACTGCCTAACCAACTAAAGTAGAAAATTAGGGAAAGAGGATACTGTGAAGAGAGAAGGAACTGGGATCATAATGCCTCTGCTCAAATCCCAGTTTAGCCACTTACTAGCTGTTAAGAGCCTGAGCTTGTTACTTTAGCATCCACTGCCTATTTCCTTATATGCAAAATGAGAAAAATAAATTGTTTCATTTTCACAGGCACTTTGTAGAGTTTAAATAAAACAAAACAAACAAAGAGTTCATAATAGTACTTTGTACATAATATGTGTTCTATTAAACTACTTATTGATATCATTATTATTTGATGATTATATTAATATGCATTATCACCCCCAAAAGTTTCCAAAACCTTTATATAAAATGCATGTTTTCTTCTATTTTATATGTATTATAGAATATAGCCAGGTGATTGGTATGTAATAGGTAAGCATTAATTTTTAAATTGAATGGAAATAAATCAATGTCTGCTTTAGAGCTACTCTATAATTGAATTTTGTGTCTTTTTTCCTTCTCTCTTTTCTGAGTTTCCTGATATAGTTCCAGCTTTGGTGATGACATTTGGTTTATTCCATTCCTGGTGTGCTTTAATTGGAAATGCTATTTTCTTCTCTCCCAGAAGGGTAGAAAGAATAGGAACCATACCATGATTCCACCAATAAGTGACTGTATTTAAGTTTGACAGGGAGGAAACTAATTTGCTTCACCCCCACCCAGCACAGCTGGGTGGAGGTAACACACACACCTTAAAAATGAAAACTCTTTTTAAGGAGACTTTATTTTCCTGTAGAGATGAAAATAGACACAATGGTTAATGTCTACTGGGAGCTTGCTATGCACATGTGTCTATGATAATTCCTCAGTGTATTTTGCATTTATCCTATTAACAATAGCCTAAAGGAGAGTAGTATGATTATTCCCTTTTTGCAGACGAATCAATGAGATCAGAAAGTTTATATTCGTACTTAAAGCTACACAGAGGATGAAATGGCAGAATACAAACCTGAAGACCATTCTATTTGACTCTAGAGAAGGTAGCTCTTGACTAGGATGATTTTTTTACATACTTTTATCAAGTATCAGCATTCACCTTCATTCATAAGAGTAGTCTCAGTCACTTATAACTCAGACCCTGTGCAGAAAACAAACTTTAGTAAGAAAAGCACTAAAGCGACTAAATTCAATCAGAATGGATGGTAAAGTATCTAAAAATTTATGGTATTATAATAACAAACCATTGAGAGTTCTCCAGAATTTATTTTCTGTTCTTTGCCCTTCTTCCCATGCACACAAAAAAATGTTGTGTTTCAGGAATCTGTGATTTTTGCTTTAAAAATGTAGGCTTTCAAGACTTAGCAAGTAAAGTATATGATTTAAATAAGGGATGTGCAAAAACATATGAAATATCACATTACTAGAACTGGGCCAGGTAAAATTCTTTGACTAGGCGAAGAATAAGTAATAGAGAATCAGAGATATAAAACATATTAGAATGACTCAGTCTCCATGATGAAATATTGTGTCTTGTTAACGATGGTAAGTACCAGGAAGTTCAAATGGTCTGGGAAATCATAACAAAGAGGATGTTTGCAATGTAGTCTCTGAGGAGTCCTTTGGAAACTGAAAACCCCTCATGGTATCTCTACAGTTAGGATGATACAGATCCAGAAGTCATGTCTGAGTAGTGTTTACAGGCAAAATATTTTAAATGACCCTCTAAAATCTTCATCTATTTCAGAGCATCAAAGACTCAGCAGAATACGTGGTCCTGTTGCTGAGAGAAGCAACAGGATGTTGTATGTTGTAGAGAACAGTGAGACAAAAGGAGGGTTTTCATTCACAGCAAGGTTACTTAACACATACCTCACAGGAAATTCATAGTCCAACAAAGAACAGGAAGGATCACCAGATGTAGTTTAGAAGAACACTAAGGTCAACTGCAAGCAATTCCCAGAAATTGTTATTATTCAGTCTTCTAAGGAACCCTGACAAAAGAGGTGGGAGAAAATAAGAGGGGGGAGAAAGGTTGAACTCAGTGTTTTTCCTCCCCACTTCTGAAGAAGGGAGCTCATAACAGGATCTTAATTTCAATTGTAGAGAACAGACTTAAACTTTGTGCACCATTAAGTTTATAATCTGAGATCCTTAGCCAATCATAATTATTTCACATTTTAAATTCACTAGTCCAATTCAAGCCAAAATTTTAATATAGTTTGTTCAATTTGAATAAATTAATTTTTAAAAACACTTGAGACAGACATCATTACCCTGTGTACATGTATGATTAACATGGATGGTACAAATGTACATCATGCATAATGATAGAAATGAAAATTTGTACCCCATTTGTGTACAATGAATCAAAATGAAGTCTGTAAAAATTTTAAAAATAAATAAAAAATTAAGAAAAAACCACTGTAGATGTGCACATAATCAGCATTATGTGCTAATTATAATCTGTGTCTATAATTTTGTATATCACCTTTAGAAATGCACATCACCATGGATATTTCTATTGGGAAGAACCTGCATCATTTTCTTCATTGTTAACTCCTGGCATGAAATTATGTTCAAAGAACATCTTTTTCACAAAACTGTCCTAAGCATTATATATCATTAATGCTAGGGAATCTCATTTAAAATCTTTTTCACCATTCCACCCTTTCAATTCTTTCTCAGAAGTCTTTCGGTTGTTCCCTCTTCAATGCGAACTTCTGTAAATGACTCTCCATACTCATTGGGATGACTTCTGACTCCTCCACTACTCCTCTTCATTTTCCTTCATTTTCAGGATATGCCTTTGAAGTTTTCAGCTTACAATGCTTGCTCACTTTTCATTTTTAAATTACTATGTAAAAATCACTCCATAATCTATCTTAAAACAGCAAAAAACGTTTGTTTGCACATTTTTGTTACTTGGGTAGGGGCCCTTGGAAGAGATTGCTTTTCTGTGCCCCATATCACATGACATCAACAAAGCAAACTCAAGTGGAGCTGGAAGATGCACTTCTAACATGGCCTCACCAAAGCATCTGGACACTTTGTGGTGCCTGATGGACAGGAGCTCTGCTGGGCTGTTGAGGTGGGAGTTCTGGTTTTCTTTCACCTAACCTCTTCATGGGGATGCATTGGATTTGCATCGTGGTAGTCTCAGGACATCAGAGTTTTTTATGTGGAGCCATTAAATGGAATGAAGCCAGAAAGAGATATGGGATTTTTTTATTTAAAGAAAAATGGGAATTTATTTTGGGGTTCAAAGCTAGGAAAAGGATCTGGTGATTTTCATTAATAAAAAAGAAAATCACTTTGGCTAATGTATAGAAACTAGCTAGCGTGGAGGTGGAGATAGTGGTTGTTAGTAGAAAAAATAGAATAGTGGCTGTAAGTAGAATTGGATAGTATCACTGACAAAATGATGCTAGGTGAAACTAGATGAATATGAGGGATCAAGTGACTAAATACATAGAAGTATAAAATGGAAAGGTGATAGATTAGATATGTTAAAGGTGAGGTGTGGGAATAGTATATTGAGGATGCCTAGACAACTGGGTGATGTCATGTCCTGCAACAGGGAACTCTGTAAGAGATGGTTTGAGGTCACTTTGCTACTCTTAATAAGAAACATCGAGATAGTGGTTGGTCATATGGAACTGAAGTGGATCGAAAATATGAGCCATCTGTACATAGGGATAATTGAAATCATGACATGAATACAATTTCTTGAAGGGAATATATAAGTAGAAGAAGAAGACTTTCTCCATCTAGGAAAGTGGGACAATAATATCGCCTACTTCATAACATTTATTTAGCATTAAGCCTGGTGTTCAACTCATATCAAACTCTCCATAAAAGTTAGTTCTTATTATCACTCCTATTATTACTATCATTATTGGTGTTTGTTGTTTTTAAGGTCTTGGAACTGTATTTGTGTAAATAAAAATCGTTCAGCCAGAAAGTCAAAGGTTTGGGATTGTTTGCTGAGATTTGGGAATAGACAAGAGGGATTTGGAAGAAGTCAGCTGCATCTGATGGAAAAAACATAGCAGAAAGATCAAATGCCTCCTTTTAAATAATACGCTCACTCAAGCACAGGGAATGCTTAAAGTATGAATAAGGTGAAACAATATTATGCTTGAGAGAGCCTGTCAAAGCAGACCTTTGTGGGGAAGCTCTATTTAGTCACGATACATAGTAAAATCTCTAATGGATGCACACTCTCGTGGTCCAAATCCAAACGCTCAGCCACATAGCCTGATCCTGGGTAAACATTCAGCATCTTTCATGAGTTGTGATGAAATATTAGCAGTCCAGGTATGCCTTGCAGCTGCTTAGAGTGCTTTCTGGTATTTTCTTTCCTTTTGCTTTAATCAGAATTACCTAGGCTTGCCTGTCTGATCTTTCTTGTGTATTTCTGGTCTGGAACTAAGTGACAGTAAGATGCTACAGCAATAGTGGAGTGGAAAGATATTTATTAGGTACTCTGTGTCTGACATCTATCTATAAATGTGCTAAAAAGTTCATTCATCACATATTAATAAAGACCCTACTATGTATTGGACACATTTGCAGATTCTAGCAATCCTGAAAAATGGCTCTTGGAATTCATGTTTTAATGATAAGAAACACAGGTAATGAAAATTTTGAAACCGTAGAGAATAAATGCATGAGGACAAAAGATATTTTCACTAGTATTACTAGTATCTAAATGGCAATAAAATTAGTCATTAAAGTAGAAAATGACTTGGCTGATGGAAGTGGAAGATGTATACTTTATACAAAAGAGCCACACAACATTCTGGGGCCTCAGGTTTCAGGAAGAGTAAACACAACTTCAAAGGTTCTAACAGCATAAAAAATATCAGGTGTTACAGAATAGAAAAAAAGGTCAGTGATGTTGACTTGTATTGTCTCAGCAGAGTGGAAGGGACATGGGAGAGGTAGGGTCATAATACTCAGCCTTGGGGCCAGGTCAAAGAGTTGCATTTTCTTTCTTTTCTTTCCTTCCTTTTTATTTTTATTTTTTCAGTTCTGATGATTGAACCCAGGAGTGCTTAACCATTGAATAACATCCCTAGCCTTTTTTGTTTTGTTTTGTTTTTGAGACAGGTTCTCATTAAGCTGCATAGGGCCTTACTAAGTTGCTGAGGCTGGCCTTGAAAAGTTTACATTTTCTTATATATGCACTGGAAATTAATGGAAGAGATTTTAGTAAGGGAAATATATTTTTGGATTTGTTTTATAATTCTCACTCTAGGCGCTTCGTGTTGCCTAGACAAGAGGGACTTCAGAGAGACACTTTAGGGTGCTGCTTCAAGAAGAAAACACTGGTGGTTCAAATCACAATGGTAAATTGAAGAGAAAGATAATTAGACTTTGGACTTTTCATCAGAGTAAGTGTGGCCTTTGGGTTTAGGGATAATTTTGGAGTGGGAGATATCCCTGCAAAAATTGTGGTAAAATGTAAACAGGCAAAGATCAGCTGGGGGAAAATGAGATACCGTATTCACCCTGAGTTTGTGAATCAGATTATATAGTTATAAAATGTTTAATAAATGGTTAAATATGATGGAATACCCAAGAATAAATAAGATTTCTAGTCATTTATTCTATTGATTATAGAACCTGGTAGTCTAGTTCTAGCTCTACATCTTCTGAAAAAAAAGTTCCTATTTATCTTATTTCTATTTAGATGTGGAAGAAGCATGGATGTGAAGGAGGTTTAAATGTATTTCCTTTTAGGAGTGGTAATAATCTTGAGTCAAAAAAATTACAAATGCTTAATTTTTGTCTTACAGTATTTGATGCAGTGAAAGGGTAAATTTTAGTGATCTGAGAGAGTTCCTACTAGTGTGCTTCTTATTTTCTTTGATAGCAATAATTTAATGCAAAGAAATGCAGACTGAAAGTCAGTAAACTTATTTTGGTTGTGATGGGGTTATGGCTTAGAAGAAATTTTTCACTAACTAGCTATGTGATCAGCCGCAGACACCATATCTCATTTCCCAATTTACAGAGTTATGATGTTCCTTCCTCCCCCATGATTCAAAGATAATCATGCATATCATGTATAAGCCATTCCAGGGAAAAGTACATTTGAAATACAATCCCTA
Organism: Glaucomys volans; assembly: GCA_020662805.1. NCBI lineage: Eukaryota > Metazoa > Chordata > Mammalia > Rodentia > Sciuridae > Glaucomys > Glaucomys volans. The sequence continues at coordinate 1,285,319 of JAJEJO010050027.1, read as the reverse complement.
ATATTCTGATCTTTAAATGTGAAATTGAACTACTAAGTGATTTAGAAACTTGCCTTAAGTATCACATGCTCAGAAGCACAAACTGAACTTAGATATTGAATTCTTAGGTGAAAAATCCTTTATTCATGCTAGCAAACTACCCTTTCAAAACTCATGTTTTAATAACCAAATCTTAATTATCTTTAAATATTAGTGAGTGGAGGTGCAGGTACCCTTCATATTTAAGAGTGACTGTGATAAACCTTAAAGACTGGGTCATTTGGGAGATAAATTTAATACAGAATTAGACCCATGTGTCTGGTTTTGGAAAGAGTCATCATCTCAAATAATTTAAGTATACTTTAAATTGCCTGTGAATAATTCCTTTTTAAATTTTATTTAATTTTTAATTAGCAAAAAATAGTTAAAAGATTTATGGGATATAGTGTAACACTTTAATACATGTATATGTTATGCAATGATCAAATCAGAGTAATGAGTACGTGTGGATTATTTTTATTTCTAGATATACAAACTTTAGTTTACTATCTGAACAGCTTCAAGTTAAAATATCACAAAACAATAAAATCAAGAATCCTTAAGAATTGATTAAGAGAAGTGATTGATTAGCATAAAAATCATTAAATTGACATGCAAGTATCACACACATATAGGGAAATTCAAACCTGGAAGACTGGTAAGTGGTATATTTTGGTTCTTATATTATTATGTAGATCATATTAATGGCCAGTTTTAATACACTCTGTGCCCTGATTTGGTTGTCATACTTCTCCATAATGATATATTTGGCTGTACTCAGTGAATGTTTACATGAATGTTATTGATGATTTAAGTAACTTGGCTCACAGACTCTTTTAATAATTCCTGCTGAAGAAGAGGTAATAATACTGGACAATACTGTCATCTGTCATGCAATACTTCAGAATGTTCCCATTAAGGGAAAACCACTCAGCAGTTTTTCCAGGTGTTACCTATCAGCAACAAATACCTCCTTATTTTTAGTTTTACCCTATGTCATCATAAATTAATAGCGGTTTCACAAGTTAATTTCTTTTACTAGCCAATGCTTTCTTTAAGAGCATGTAATGAATTCATGCACAGGAGTGACACATCTCTCATCTCTATAATAGCACTTTGATTTAACTTATTTGTTTTATAAGTTAGCAAGACATAAAATGAGCTAACAGAAACTCAAATAAAATCATATAGGACACTTGGCTGCATGCATTCATATAGTGTCCTTATATGGCCAGGCAGACTATCAAGTTACAAGGACAGCTTAGTTGAGATAGTGGTTAGAGGTGCTGAAGAAAGTCTATGAAGAAAAACTATGAAGATCTTGATAGAAATGTTTCATACACCCCTGTGAGTAGTAACACATGGCATGTAATGAAAATTCTCCAAACCTCAGTATTCATTTTTAAATTCAGAATAAGATATAGAGACTATATGATAGGTGATATCCTTAATATACTCATAAATATTAGGCAGCTGGTAAATTACCATTACTATTGTTAACATTATTATTGTGAGTCAGAATTAGAAATAATAGAATATAAAGAACATTCCTATTTGTGGTTTTAAAACAAGCAAATTAATTCTTTGACACTTGCCTTATCAAACAGTAGAGTTTAATCATTTCCCAGTTAAATATAGGCTGCCTCAACAACTTGATTCTAATAAATAGATTGTGGCTTCAGTTGTGGTGTGCTTCTTGAGACTATCATACATCATGCTAGAATTCTTTTCAGGTTCACTCTTTCTCATGGATCACACATGCAGGGAAGTCTGAACAGCCAGGAAAGAAGTCCTTGAAGCTACCATGCTAGATAAGCCTCACAGAACTAGAGAGATGACCAAGAAGCTCCAGCTGTTCCATCCACCAGCTGTTTGATGTTTCCAATTTATAGTCAGCATCAACTTCAAGGAACATGGCTCCAACTCCTGAATGGTTGGACTGTCACTATATGATCCTAAGCGTGTTGCTTTGCTTTCAGGTCACTATTTAGGGTTAAGTTTTGGGCAACAGAATACTATTACTATTTATTCCATTCTATCTTTTTGACTTTTACATTCCTCCTCTGAACATCTCAATAATCTACTCTTTTTTCTAGGGACAGAATAGAAATATTTCTTTATAACAATTTAGTATTATATTCCTTGCTGGTCTGTTTAAGAGGCTCAGGAGATTGTAGAGTAAAATGATAGTGGATTATTACCTAGACCACTGTTAGGGATAACGTAATGCTGACTTTTATGCAGGAGTGTGCGGTTCGGTCTCTGTGGACACATATGGGGGCACTAGACAGATGCAGTATGTTGTGTTTCTTGGGCTGCACAGTTAGTAAAAGGACCTGAATTTAGGTACACTGGAAACACAGTTGCCATCTGCACAACCATCACATTCCAGTAATGAAACTCTACTCACAAAGCACCACTCTGCTCAAAGAGCTCCATAAGTACACAAGTGGGTACCCCAGCTGCCAAGGGGCTCCATACTCAGTGGGAAGCCACCTTCAAATGATTATCTCCTCTGGAAAACTATGTTCAACCATACAGGTCACAGAACCTTAGGACAATGAATCTGATATGAACACCCGAAGCTTCACAAAATTTTCCACAATATTAGAATGGGACAAAAATGGCCTGAAAATGTCCAATGAGCCCCCAAAGCATTATCAACTTGTTCTAATATTCATCACAATTTTTGGATTAATTTATTAATTAAAAGTTGTAGCACATTGATGAGTCTGTAGTATTTGTTGCATAGAACAATTATTAAACATTATACTGAGTCTGCATTAAAGCACAATGCTTATTCTGCAGTTTCGCTTTGGGAAATTTCAAATGAGAGTACTTTCCATAGCTTTTCTCACCTCATATTTTAAATTAAACACTTCCCTGTCATGAAATCATGTTCGGTTATGGAGTCATTGTATGTTCGCAAAATGGTTAGTTTGTGGCAGAAATTTAAGCTTGACATTAACTATGTCCTTAAGCTCCTGTGCTATCCCCAATGGGACTATACTATTTTCTGCATACCAAGAGGTAAGACTGGCTCCAATTCAGAAGTCAATCTCCCATAGGAAACTGGGAGAGAATCGTCATTCATTAAACAAATGCTCGTTTGTGGAAGTCAGTAGTATAGAGAAGCATGGGTATATTGCACATTCTTTTTAGTCTTTTCTTAGTATCACTTCACCTTCCATCAACTAGTCTTCACTTGAGTATTTCAAGTGCTCCCCTCCCCCTTCCTCTTGTCAATCAGTTTCTCCAGCAACCTCTAAGGTAGGAGCTTTTCAAGGTCCATGGATTTGGGAATGGAAAGGGAAAAAGCAGATTTTCGTCTACTCCTAATGTTCTCCGAAATATGTGACAAGCCCTGCAGGAAATAACATTTTGGACGCCAAACTCTCATTACCACATTAATTGCCTCTGTCCTGACAGTTTGGGCCTGAGCAAATGGCTGGGAACCTGCTGTGCTCCTCAAGAGAGCAACCCAGGCCAAGGGAAAGTGGGTCTGGAGTTTCCCAAGCAGAGGGTAAAAGGTGCTGCTACTGGAGGTGGAGGCGTGCTCTGGATTCCTCTGTACCTCCCGGACTCATTGTTAAATTGATCTGGGAGTGGCTGTGAAAAATCTTTGTGCCCAAAATCTCCTGCAAAATATTCATGTAAACAAAGTACAACAGGGTTAAATTCTATTTTATCAGCAGGGCATTTTCACAATGAGTGATTGTCCAATTGACTGTGTGTCAAAGCAACAAAGGGCGAAGGGGGAGGGTTGAGGGTCTGAAGATAAAAGCTCCAAATGGGTTTTCAGCATCCTTTTCTCTGAAGCTGAATGAGCACAGAGTAATCAGAGCAGCACAAGAGAGGGCAATTTGAACAGAGTGGAGAGTAAGTAACACTGGAAGTCAAAGCAAAATTCAGAAGAAAATTCCTTTGATATTCCCCTTCAATATAATTAATCTTAAAGTGTTCTTTTTAATTAATATAATTGGAGGTTTAATTATTGAAAGCCAGGTTAAAGATGAAAAGTACTATGTAATTAAGATGATTATTTTCTTTCTTCAAGCCCCAAAGGAAAACCAAATACAGTTTTTCTTTCCTAATCCTTTCAAGTTCAGTTATATTTCCTATCTTAAAGTAATTATAAGATTTAAGGGAGATATTGGCAAAGGAATTGGGTGATAGAGAGGATGTAAGAAGTCCTACTGAACACAGAGTACTTATCTTTCATCTACTAAGGAATTAGGTTTCAGTGATATTACTATTAGCATACACAGAGAATGTCAACACAAATTGGTACAATCTTTTCATAGAGTGCTTTTAAAATAAAAGCTCTAAAGTCTCAAAATGCAGAAAACACAAAAAACTTTAAAAAAACCTTCATGCACATATACACATCACTACACTTCTTGTAATATGAAATTTTTCATTAGAATACTATTGTTAAAAAGTATACTATTCAATAAACAGGCCCCAGGTAGAGCTTCTATTGGACAGAAGTTTATTCATATCTTACCTTAAGTATCTTAATCCCTCCAGGATAAATGGATTATATCGGAACTGCCAGTTTAGTTCCCTAAATTGCAGAGATCCAGCTTTTCTCATTTTTTTTTCTCTTCCATCTCCATGTGTAATTTATTTCTCTAGAGTGTTAAACCTGGGTGTGTACCAGTCTGCCATTCAGTCTGAGGACAGGACAAAGAAAGAACATGGGCAGCAGCAACTGCAGATTTCAAGGTACACTCCTCTTTGAAACATGTTGGCAAAACTGAGAAACACCCATCTGCAAAGGAGGCTGGAAAATGTTGTCTTTCAAGTGTGTGGCCTTGTGCTCATACAAAACTTGGCAAGCAGTGACTCCAATGTTAAATGGAAGACCAAGGGAAAATACACTAACAACAGGAGTGGGTATCATCACATCTAATACTAGAGCTGGAAGGAGGAATGTCCATGTTTTAAAGTATAGATTTGATGAAACAAGGCAACATTCAAGAAACTGTTTTACCAAAAATATGGCATAGAAAAGCCTGACATTTTACATACACACACACACACACACACACACACACACACACACCCCTATATGAATACATGGAACTATACATGTTAATTTGATTAGGTCAAATTAGCTAACTTCATTAGGTCATGGTTTCCAAATATTTGGCAAACAATAGTCTAAGATATTGCTGTATTTATTTTAGAGGAGATTAAAGTTTAAGTCCTTAGACTCAGTAAAGCAGCTTACCCTCCATAACATGGGTGGGCCTCATCCAATCTCTTGAAGGTCTTCAGGTAAATGAAACTGTTGTCCCCCAGACAGAGGGAACTCTACCTTAGACTGAATTTGAACTTGACTTGCAGCAGCGGTTTTTCTAAATTGATCTGTCTGCCTACCCTTCATGATTTGGACTTAACAGACCCCAGATTTGTAAGAGTGTATTTTTTTTGCAGGAGACAGCTTCCTCTTTCCCCTACTGAGTTCTACCACAATAGTATCTCTAGTAACTCTCTAGGTTACGGTAATATGTGATTTCAGCCCACAAAAGCTAATTAGCATCAAATAATCCAAAAATGACAGAGCAAAGGCAATTCCAAGATGCTTTTTAGACAAAGATGGTTCTAAACAGACTCCCTTTAAGGTAGAAAAATTATTCAATGCCCCTTTTTTTTTTCCTCTTTCTTTCTTTCTTTCTTTCTTTCTTTCTTTCTTTCTTTCTTTCTTTCTTTTTTTCTTTCTTTTCACACTGCATTTTGATTCATTGTAAGCAAATGGGATACAACTTTTCATTTCTATGGTTGTTCATGATGTAGATCAAGGCACACTTTTACATTGCTGGTGGAGTTGCAAATTGGTACAGCCACTCTGGAAAGCAGTGTATTTCTTAAAATAGATAAATTCTTTATGTCTTTCTCTCTCTCTGTCCATATATTTGTCACTTTTTTCTAATATTTACAAAGCTTTATTTAAAGTTCTAGAGATTATTACCCTTACATAGTGACTTCATCGAATGCACTTAGTACTGCATTTATGCATATACTCTGAAAATAATTTCTCCCTTCTTTTCTCTGTTGCCAGCTTACATCTATGGTATACTCCTTCTCAATGTTCAGTTTTGTATAGTTAAATAAAGTTATACTTCTATTAAATTCATGTTAGGTTCATGCTGTGTTTGACTTAGCTCTAACACACAAGGCAATTTTTAAATTCTCAGATTTTCCCCTCATTTGCTTTCCAATTTTTGATACTTCACTAATTATGTTTACACAATATTCCTTAATTATATATGTGCAAAATTTTATTGCTCTGATCTACATTTTTCTTAAAACTTTAGTTTTGTTTTATTTATTTATTTTTGTTATCCATTTATTTATTTTTTTGGTGCTGGGGATTGAATCCCCACCAAGCTGCATCCACAGCTCTTTTGATTTATTATTTTAAGAGAGAGTCTCACTAAGTTGCTGAAGTTGGCCTCAAACCTGTGATCCTCCTCCTTCAACCTTTACTGGGAAGTATATGTCACTGTGCCTGACTAACAATTTAGTTTTTTGTTTTTTTTTTTTAATTTTTTAAATTTTTACTTATTGTTTTTAGATACATGACAGAAGGGTGTACTTTGACATATTCTACAAACATAGAGTGTAGCTCATTCCAATCTTGATCCCCTTATTGTTGTACATGAGGTGGAGTTACACTGGTTGTGTATTCATACATGAACATAGAAAAGTTATATCCAAATCCTTCTACTGTCTTTCTTATTTTCATCCCGCCTCCCTTCCCTTCACTACCCTTTGTCTAATCCAATGAACTTCTATACTTCCTCTCCTTCCTCTCCCTTGATATGGGTTAGCATCCACATATCAGAGAAAACGTTTAGCCTTTGGTTTTTTGGGACAGGTTTATTTCACTTACCAGGATAATCTCCAATTCCATCCATTTACTGTCAAGTGCCATAATAATTTCATTCTTCTTTATGGTTGAGTAATATTCCATTGTGTGTGTGTGTGTGTGTGTGTGTATCACATTTTCTTTTTTTAATTTCTATTTTTTTAATTTAGACTCATTGTACACAAATGGGGTACACTTTCATTTCTCTGGTTGTTCACAAAGCAGAGTCACACCATTTGGGTAATCATATATACATACATAGGGTAGCAATGTTTGTCTCATTCTATTTTCTCTCCTTGACCCCAGCACCCTCCCCACTCCTCAATTTCCTCTATATAGTCCATCCTTCCTCCATTCTTGCTGCCCCTTTCCCCCATTATGCATCATCATCCACTTATCAGAGAAATCATTTGGGCTTTGGGGTTTTTTTGGATTGGCTTATTTCACTCAAACTGCATCCATTTACCTGCAAATGCCATAATTTTACTTTTCTTTATGGCTGAATAATATTCCATTGTGTATACATACCACAGTTTCTTTATCCATTAATCTATTGAAGGGCATCTGGGTTGGTTCCACAATCTAGCAATTGTGAATTGAGCTGCTATAAACATTGATGTGGGTGTGTCACTGTAGTATGCTGATTTTAAGTCCTTTGGATATAGGACTAGCAGTGGAATAGCTGGGTCAAATCATGATTCTATTCCAAGTTTTCTAAGGAATCTCCATACTGCTTTGCAGAGTGGTTACACCAACTTGCAATCCCAGCAGCAATGTATGAGTGTACCTTTTCCCCCACATCCTTGCCAACACCTGTTGTTGCTTGTATTCTTGAAAATAGGCATTCTAATTGGGGTGAGATGAAATCTTAGGGTAGGTTTGATTTGCATTTCTCTTATTACTAGGGATGTTGAACATTTCTTCATCTATCTGTTGATTGCTTGCAGATCCTCTTCTGTGAAGTGTCTGCTCATTTCCTTAGCCCATTTATTGATTGGGTTATTTGTATTCTTGATGTAAAGTTTTTTGACTTTTTTATAAATTCTTGAGATTACTGCTCTATCTGAGGTGCATGTGGCAAAGAATTTCTCCCACTCTCTAGGCTCTCTCTTCACACTGTTGATTATTTCCTTTGCTGAGAAAAGCTTTTTAGTTTGAATCTATTCCATTTATTGATTCCTGCGTTTATTTCTTGCGCTTTGGGAGTCATATTAAGGAAATCTCGTCCTAGGCCAACATGACGGAGATTTGGACCTATTTTCTCTTCTATTAGGTGCAGGGTCTCTGGTCTAATTCCTAGGTCCTTGATCCATTTTGAGTTGAGTTTTGTGCAGGGTGAGAGATAGGTATTTAATTTCATTTTACTGCATATGGATTTCCAGTTTTGCCAGCATCGTTTGTTGAAGAGGCTATCTTTCTCCATTGTATGTTTTTGGCTCCTTTGTCAAGTATGAGATCCCTGAATTTATGTGGGTTTGTCTCTGTGTCCTCTATTCTGTACCATTGATCTACCTGTCTATTTTGGTGCCAATATCATGCCATTTTTGTTACTATTACTCTGTAGTATAGTTAAAAGTCTGGTATTGTGATACCACCTGCTTCACTCTTCCTGCTAAGGATTGCTTTGACTATTCTGGGTCTCTTATTTTTCCAAATGAATTTCTTGATTCATTACTTTTCAACATTACTTGTTTCATGATTACTTTCTCTATTTCTATGAGGAACGTCATTGGGATTTTAATTGGAATTGCACTGGATTTGTATAGCGCTTTTGACAATATTAGTTCTTCCTATTCATGAACATGGGAGATCTTTTCATCTTCTCATGTTTTCTTTAATTTCTTTCTTTAATGTTCTGTAGTTCTCATTGTAGAGGTCTTTCACTCTTTTGTTAGATTGATTCCCAAGTACTTTATTTATTTATTTATTTTTTGAGGCTATTGTGAATGGGGAAGTTTTCCTAATTTCTCTTTCAGAGGATTTATCACTTATGAATAGAAATTCATCTGTTGCAGGGCACCTAGGTTGGTTCCAGAGCTTGGCTATTGTGAATTGAGCTGCTATAAACATTGATGTGGCTGCATCTCTGTAGTATGCTTATTTTAATCGTTTGGGGATAAATGGGTCAAATGGTGGTTCCATTCCAAGTTTTCCACAGATTCTCCATACTGCTTTCCAGAGTGGTTACACCAATTTGCAGTCCCACCAATGATGTATGAGTGAACCATTTTCCCCACATCCTCTCCAACATTTATTGTTACTTGTATTTTTTATATTTGCCATTCTGATTGGAGTTAGCTGGAATCTCCTTTAGTTTTAATTTGCATTTCTCTAATTGCTAAAGATGTTGGACATTTTTTCAAAGAGTCATTGACTGATCGTATTTCTTCTTCCAAGAAGTGTCTGTTCAGTTTCTTTTCCCATTTATTGATTGGGTTATTTGCTTTTTGGTGTTAAGTTTTTTGATTTCTTTGTATATCCTGGAGATTAATGCTCTATAAGAGGGGTAGGTGGTAAAGATTTTATCCTATTCTGAAGGCTCTCTGTTCATGTTCTTGATTGTTTCCCTTTGCTGTGAAGAAGCTTTTTAGTTTGATGCCATCCCTTTTATTGATCCTTGATTTTACTTCTTGTGCTTTAGGAGTCTTATTGAGGAAGTCTGTTCCTGAACCAACATGGTAGACAATAGGGCCTACTTTTTCTTCTGGTAGGTGCAAGGTTTCTGATCTAATGCCTAAGTCCTTGATCCACTTAGAGTTGAGTTTTGTGCAGCGTGAGATACAGGGGTTCAATTTCAATCTACTACCTAGGGATTTCCAATTTTCCCAACACCACTGATTAAAAAGGCTATATTTTATCCAGTATATGTTTATGGCACCTTTGTCTAGTATGAGGTAACTGTATTTATGTGGTTATGTCTATGTGTCTTCTGTTCCATTGATTTTCTATTTTATTTTTCTGCCAAAACCATGCTGTAAATGCTCATTTATAATGAAGAGTATCTCTTAGATTTAATCTATGGTTTTACAAAGCTGCTATGGCTCGGGTGGCATGGGCAGAGTTGGGAATACCTATAAATTAATGTTTCTCCTATACCTTTATAAACCTGTCTATCTCCCAAAGCTTACACGTTTTCACAAGCAGTCTTATGGTGATTCTTACTGGCTGAGTGAAAATTCTGTAGATGGCTTGGCATAAGGTAAAATGATAGCATTTATTTTTGAGAAAACATGCAAGAGATAAGTCCTACCTAAATAGTAAATAGTTATTGAATGCCACTATGTACCAAGCACTGTATAATGTGATGCTTCATGTTGAAATGACTGAATTCGGACTTCATATTGTATAAAGGAGACAGCATATAGGACATAAAAAGATGTCCAACCTAGCATGTCTACACAAAAGAGGTTGGACAACATCAAGAACATGTAACACTGAAGAAGTTATGTCTTTTCTGATTGGACAGACTTAATGTTTTTCAACAGCATATAGTTTGGTTCCTACCATATTGAAACTTTCACATCCGCCTCAGAATTATCTCCTTTTTTCCTTTCTCCTCCTATGTTACTGAGAATATTAGCTATGTACTTTCCCTTTTTATTTTTCCAATTAAGGATACATGACAGTAGAATGCATTTTGACATACACATAAATGAAGTATACCTTCTCATTCTTCTTCTTGTACACGATGTAGAATTACATTGGTCATGTAACATATATGCACATAGGATAATAATGTCCTATTCATTACTTCCCACCCACATACACCCTCCCCTCCCTTCACTCACCTCTGACTAATCCAAAGTAGCTTTATAACACTTTAGTTTTGTAGTTCAATATATTTGATGGTGGCCTTTCCAACTCTGACAAAATTATCAAGCACCAACTCTTGACAGATTGTACTCATTCTGTATTAGATTCCACAAGAGATTCTTAGGAAAAACTATTCATCTGTAGCTTTATAGGTGAAAGCTCTTGGTTGAATATAGATCTTCAGCTCAACCTTTATCTTCTTAAGAATGTTTTAAGCTCTGTGACTTCTGAAGTTTCCTAATAGGGTAACGTAACCTAAAGAAATGCTCATTTAAGTTTTTTTTTTTTTTTTTTTTTTTCTTACAGGTGACTTGATCTTTGCCTTACAGCTAAAATATTCATTTCTGTATTTTTAAACTGCAATATTTCCCTGTTTTAAAATTTCAATAACTTTAGTAGAGTATTTCTTAATGCTGATCATTTTTTCCTGGTATACAATTTTCTACATGTTACATTCCAGGTTTCTTGTTATATTTTGAATCATATATTCTGTTTCATTAATATGAAACATTCTCTCTTGACTATTTTCTAAACTCTTATCTTTCTTACTCTTCCTTAAATCCTTGACTCTGTTGGGAGGTGTGTGTCTGTGGTGTGTGTGTTTGTGTGTATGTGTGTGTGTGTGTGTGTGTGTGTGTGTTATTTACTCCTTCATATCCATCCTCCATTTTCTTTCCTGCAATTCCACATGGTCTCTTCTCCTTTCACTGAAATTCATTTTAAAGTCTGTTCTTTTCATTTTCTGAATTTTGTTAGTTTACATTTTTGCCAATTCATATACTCTTCTTATCCTCAGGTCATAGCATCCTGGTTTTTATATGTTTGTTCTATGCTCTTCTTTCATATACAAAATTCATGATGGAATGCATAATTAAAATGTTGTACTAATTTATAATAATACATTTGCTGATAAACACTTCTATTGTCTTTGTGACTTTTAGGGCTCTTTCCTACATTGTTTTTTATACTATTGGTGTGATAGACCCATTTGAATTGTTAATCACTGAAAGAATTGGGACTCTCTGAACTGCTGTGCTTTTTGGTGTATTTTTATTTGGAGATGATAGAAGATGGCATTCCAGATTGTGTGCTCTTTTCTGAACTCAAAGACTACATCATATTATCTGGACATTAAATGATAATTAATTGATAATAATTGATTAAATGATAATTAATTATCAATTAATACTTTATACAAATATGCCTTCACAGGTTTTCACTTTGTCTCTGTGAAGATAACCAAGTTCAGAATGGTCCCTGTTTCTAATCCCCTTGTGCTCCCTTGACTACTAACCCTATATTGAGTAACCCTAACTGGTTACTTAATATAACCAGTAACAAACATTTTTATTTTGTTACTATAACCAGTAACAAACATTTTCTGGGTTCTAAAGTAAAGACTGTATACTTAGGACATGTAATTTTTCTAAGACTTTTGAAATTTGGTACCCAGGACCTGTTCACCTTCCTACACTGGACCCCAACTAGGAACATAATTCATGCTCCCTCATGCTCTGGCTTTCCTGGGTGATGGCACCACCTGGTCTATTCTGCACATCTCAGCCCTCCACATTTGCAATTCTGGATGCATCAGTAGTCTTTAAGAATAAATATTGGTAGGCTATTTTCAAGATCTGGTGTTCACGGGCCCCTCAGCACGTCACTGTAAAACTCCACCATTTCTCTAGTACCACAATGTTCTGCATGATTTTTTTTTTTTTAAGAAAGAGAAGGTGGGATCTGCATGATTTTGATCAATAAGTTCTTTCCATTCTGTTGATATTTTGTCATTCCCCATGTCATATTGTTCCTGTAAAAGAGTGTCTGGCCTCCTTTTATTTTTCTTTATGCAGAAAGTTTTCCAGGTGCTAAATGAGAATGATCACCACATTCATACCTGCAGCATTTCAATTTCAATACGAAAACCAAATCCACAGTGAATAAATTACATGCTGGTGTTCTCACGGCAGGTAGTGACAGGAGAGCTTCTGGGTCTGGTTCATAAATTCTAGTCTAATCCTCGTCTGCCAGTTATCCTTCCCTCATTTCCTCTGGTACACCACACTCAACTAGGAAAGTTTTTGGTTTTTATATTCAATTGAATGTTAACCTGAGTATTAGTGACATTGCTGAAATATTAATCCCTCATGATAATTATTGTTTAAAAATCCATTAAATAATTTTTTCTGGTTGTGTCTTTAGTGGGTGGTCAAAGCTTGTACACACCAAAGAAGCTTTCTGCTATTATGATTGTTCTGCTACTGAATTATTAAATATTTGAATATCATCTCTAGTTTTGTCTATACCAATGGACAGTTGATATAACTGGGCTCAAGTAAAGGTTAGCAATACAAATGTTTTTATAAAGCCTGGAATACATGTACATATATATATATTTTAATATATATACATATATATATAATTGATGTGTATGTATATATGCACAATTTTACTTAATATAATTTTAATTTTTTTCAAGTGGAATAGAAGAAAAGAAAGCAAATAGTAAGATGGAACCGCTGAGATCACCCGCAGATTAAAGGAAACTTTGAATGATATAAATTCTTTTTAATTTTCAATCCATAAACAAATCCAGAGTTATAAGAAAGAAGGAAAAAATCTCAGAGCCTACAAGCAAATTGCCTACAAGATCATATTATCTGGTACTAAAAGGAGCTTTTAGCGGTAAACAATATACCAGAAAACATTTTATAATTAGCTTTCTAAACATAAATTTGTCCTAATATTGCAGGAGACATTGCACAGCCATTTTTAATTTCAGAGGTCACAACATCATCTGTGGAGAATTCTGCAATTTCAATAAATACAGAAATTATTTTCAAGGTTCTGAGATCATAAAGTGAAAAAAATTCAAACGATCATAAGCATGTGGTTGAATCCACTAACTTCTGCTTTATCTGCAATAGTTTTCAGCCCACTAGAGTTTTTCATTGTTTAAACCAGTTCAGTCAGAGACTGTGATTCTCATTCACCAACCAATATCTTTCAGCAAGTAGCAATCTACGTGCTCAGCTTTAAAAACTCCAGTGTTCTAATGAATGTGTGGCAGAAGGCACATGACAAGATTACTGAGTAGTTTACCCCTTGGTCTCTTTTTCTCTTGGGTTTTTCTTTCCCAATAATAAGGACTGAGCAAGTTCTGTGCCACCTGAGATGAGCAATTTGTCTTTGGGCCATGTTTTGCACACTTCTTTAATTGGATAGTGCATGGTTTCTAAATCAGCAAAAAGAATATAGAAAACATTCAAAGGGAACTGAATTCAAAGCCTCCATTAGCTCTAAAGTCAGCCCTGGTTCTACACATGCAGTTGAGAAGGAACAACTTAACATTAAAAGGAATCTCACTCTTTCCACAATAGACCATCCCTTTTGGAAATATCCAATTAACAGAACACGCTATTTCGAATGCAAGCATTTATTCCTGCCAAGAAGATCCTTGAAGGAGCCATGCACATTCTGTCTAGCCATGGCCTGAGTGAAGCCACCATTTCTGTGAGCTGAAGAGCACCTGCTTTGTTTCCTCTAGCCGTTTGCTGAGCTGCTGCATCTCTAGCATCAGATATAAATAAACTTTTTTTATGGCAAAGAATTGGAGAATAAAATTTATCTGAAGGAAGAGGCAAAGGACAGACCCACCTTCCCAGTACAGAGCCATGAGATATGAGGCTGTTTTCCTTTACTGGGATATTTTTTTCCTCTCAGGAAAAGTTCGTCTTCCAGTTAGCCTCTCACTCATTAGCAACAACAACAAAAATGCCTTTTGGTCTAGGCCACACAAGATGTGCAAATAAGAAACAAATAATTCCCTTTTTCTCTTTGGCAGTGCTAATTGGCAAACATTTAGCGATTGAAGAATAGCTAAACACCTCAGGAAGGTGCAGATGCTCTCCTTCCTTGCTAGGCAGAGTTAACATATTGGAAGAACTATGTGTTCTAATTTTACAAATCCCAGAGGCAGCTGATTTATTATTATAGAAAGTATAAAGAAGCTATCCTTTTTTCATATAAGTACTCAGAGATAACCCCTGAGACAGACTATTTCCCACATTAAGGACTTGGTAAACTCATAGTTGATTAATCTTAATGAGGCTCATGCAAAGACAACAATCTATGCTCTCAAACTGCTTCATCTGGAGATTTTCAGAAATCTATTTTCTGTTTTTCTGGATAAAACTGGGTGTGGTAATGGTCTCAGAAAACTTGAAGCTAATTCTGACTCTATGTATTACTGTTTTAGTCAGTCTTTCCACTACTACAACTAAAAGACCCAACTAGCACAACTATAGAGGAGGAAAGGTTTATTTGGGGGCTCATGGCTTCCATAGAATTCCATAGAAGGCCAGCTCCATTCCTCAGGGCTCAAGGTGAGGCAGGACATCATGGCAGAAGAGTGTGGCAGAGGGAAGCAGCTCACATGGTGATTAGGAAGCAGAGAGAACTCCACTCACCAGATACAAATATATACACAAAAGTACACTCTAATTCCCACCTCCTCCCCCTCCACCCTATCAGTTACCACTCAGTTAATCCCTATTGAGGGATTAAATCATTGATTGGGTTAAGACTCTTACAATTTAATCATTTCTCCTCTGATTCTTCTTGCATTGGCTCACACGTGAGCTTTCGGGGGACACCTCATATCCAAACCATTACACTAACCTCCGATCTTAATTATGTTATGTAACTTATAATTTTATTTATGCACTTTATAAGTAAAAGCTAGGAGAATAATTGGGACCCTCTAATTGCCTTACAGAATTTTAATAAACCAAAACATTCCATGTAAAAACATTTTTTTATGTTTTAAACTTTAGTAGAAAAGTTTCTTGTTTCTATATTGGTGGTGGTTACACCTACCCCTTTGGATGACTTGAATGGAAGAAGAAAAAAATGTTAGGTTTTTCTGTTATTAGTTACTTTATTTATTTTGCCACTAGTGGTTAAAAACGCCACAGTCTATGTTATGATTTTCTCTTTAAGCAGTTCTGAAGGGCAGATAATGAATCAAATCATCCAAGCCTTTCCTTCAGCTTAAATGTAAAGATATCCAGAATTTGATTCTCCAAAATATTTTATTTATAAAATACAAGTGTAGATTCTCTTTTCTCTTCCACCTCCCTCCAGACAGGCTAATGAGTGTCATCACCTTTGGTGAGCACAGTCTCCACAGTTTTCATCAGTTGTGGAAAATGTACCTGAAACACTGTGGTCTCTTAAGAATGCCAGATACGTGAACCTGACTCATTTATAATTATTCCTAATTCTATGTGCACATTTATCATCATACCATTCAGTATGTATCATATTGACCTTCTGAATTTGGACATATTTTCCTTCTGGGAACAGTGCTAGAAATGACATCTCTAATTTTCAATTCTAAAAAGATCTACTTAAAATATAAGTAAACTTCCCTTGATCTGAGATTTGTTCTCATAACATTGATCAGGGAACATGTTCCTGCTAAAACAGGGAAAGGTTTTGCAATCCTATACAATGACAGCAAGGTGGACCTAGTTCAGAATTATAAATTACCTCTGCTCTTTCAGGAATTCCTTCTCAAGAGACACAGAGTGTATAAAGGAAGGGGATGTAGGCCTTCTCCCCAAATACGCTCTCCATTTTCTCTTTGAAAATTTCTTGTCAAGCATGCTTTAAATGATCAGAAGATGGGTTTGAATTTTATTTAAACTGACTCATGATAAAGGAAAAAACGCTAATTAAAAAGAAATAATAACTATAAACAATGATAGTCTTTATAATTTTAAAAGACCAGACCAGTCCAACAGAATGTAAAGACTGTGTATACTCTTCACTTACTTAGATACTTAGCAGTGACAGACTCTACTCTTCATATAGGAGGTGTGCAAAAAATGTGTGCTGCTTGGTTTGATGGTGAATGATTTTTGAAATAACCATAAAATCAAAAAATCTCAAGATGTAAATCTTTTAAATATAACAAGTATTATCCTCATGGATCCAGTTGTTAATTTTTGGAGCAATACAATTTGAGGAAGTATAAGAAAAGAATGCATCTTATGAAATGTTACAATGAAGCCTACTATTTATTGACCTTTGACTATTAGAGGTTTTAAGTGTGGTAAAAATCTGTAATGTACAGTTAAAGAAATTAACCAGAGCTTTGTGACCTCACCAAACAGATTTCAGTGGAGATTTTGTTTCATCAAAAAAGGAACACACTACAAAGTCTGAGTGGAAGAGCCTGCATTGTTGATCCACATCTTGTTGCTATTTACAGTTCTTTGTCGAGTCTACATCTTCATAAGCAGGTCAAGGTTGAACAGTTCTGCTTCATGCTCAAGACAGAATCAGAGGCCATCTGTATGAGCAACTGGTCTCTTTTCTCCTCTCTTTTTTTGGGACTATTTTTACTGTCTCATCTTGATTTATCAGCAAAACCTAGAAAAGTTATAAAACAAATGTTTTTTGGTTTATCTAGAAACAATACAGAAAATACTGCTGTTATTTTTGGTGAAGAAAATCAATTTTATATAGTGTATTGCCATCTAAATAAAATGTGAAATTTGCTTAAAAAGGTTTAAAATGCTGTAGCACATGTGTGAGTATAAATCAATGCAATAACATGCAAAGACAATGGAGATTTGTAGTGTTTAAAACAGCTTTAAATTTGAATCAAAGATCATGACAGTAACAGACTATTATCTAATGTTTAACTTAAGGTAAATGTCTAAAATCTAAATTATTTAAAAAACTATTAAGCAGGCATGTGCCATTAGAGGAAGAAAAAAGATATACTTCAAAATGACTGTATTTCTGAAATGGAATTGATTTTCATTGTGTCTGTCAAAAATGAAGAAAGGATCAAAAAGTCCACAAAATAAAATGGCATTTGATATAAATGGTGCTATGATTACATAAAAATTGAATATTGAAACTCCATACAATCTACTTGCAAACTAGATATGCAGACACAGAAAATGAAATCTATAATAGAGACATATAGTGAAGTAGTACAGGAAAGGGAATTTCAGCATTAAAAATGTGGGCATCTCAGTGGGATATGAGAGTAAATTACATGAAGTAACTTTTTCTCAAAGAAAGAAAGTTAGAGTTAACATGGGAATTGTCAACGTCGTAGAAATTTGGATATATTTTAAGTTAAAAAAATAACTTTTCTCAAATAATCACAGTTTGTAAGTCACTGCTCTTCTTTTATCATGCTATTATTCCCTAATTTCAAACCTAAACACAAAAACCATAATATGCTCCTTAGTTTGATTTTCTTACAACTGTTGATGTTCAGTGAGGCTTTGCATTTCCAATATACAGTTTAAATGATATTGTATGAATAAATACAACTGAATTCATGGAATTGTATACTTAGCTCAAAATTCAGAGTCAATGTATGCAGAGAAGCTCCTCATTTGGCTACTTTTAAATGCATTTTCTTATCCCTACTCAAAATGTAGAAAGAATCCAAAATAAAAAGACATGTGCAGGTCACTGCAAAAGAAAAGATAACATGAAGACAACCTAAAATATCCTTGTTGATATGTTTAAATATATTATTATCCTTCCCAGTGACACGGTCTATGCAATGAAAGGAAAATATGAAAGCTGTGATTCATGCAGAGAAAAGTGTCTGTGTCACAAGTGTGTAGACTGGACTGACTGGTGAAGCCCAACATCATTTGTTAGTTCAATAACTCTTTGGATGCACAGAAAAAGAAGTCAGTGAGAAAAGCCAGATAACTTGAATTTGCCTAGATGCAGAATAAAATGAACAGATCAGATGCAAAATTCAAATGTTAATTTAAGTAAAATAGGAGGAATGTGAAATAATCATAAAATAAATGTGAGAATACATTGCTTCAAATATTTTGAATACGGCAATATTACATAGAGAATAGCACCGTTGCCTTGCACATGAATCTTTGGTTATATTTGAAAGAATCATGTCAAACTATAGTGAAAAAAGAATTAAGTCATATTTCTTCCCCTCCTCTTTTCCAAATTTTTTTAATCTCTTCTTTAAAATCATTATGATGATTCTGGCACCAGAATTTAAACACAAAGCAAACATTAATATTAAGTAGATTGGTAGATTGAGATAACTGAAAAGTTACACAAATAGAAACCTATTTCAAAGTTAGTAGTGGAAGACCCTGATTTGGACAGAAGCTAACCATCTTTGGCAGAGCAGGGATTTTAAAGGGGGAGAGGGGATGGGAATAAACTCCATACAAGTACAGTTCTTTCGAGTATTCAAGACTTCTGAAGGGAAGTTGCACCAGGCAGCAAATCCTCAGGAACTAGAAACAGAACACAGACACCAAAGAGCAAACACAAATGAGGGCACTCTTCACTTCTGCATTTTTTTTTTTTTTTTTTGTCAATCAATTTGGATTGTCTCCATCTACACCTGGTGTAACTTGAACCATTTGTGTGTGTGTGTGTGTGTGTGTGTGTGTGTGTGTGTGTGAGACACTGGGGATTGAATCTAGGGGTGTTTTATCACTGATCAACATCCCCAAGCTCTTTTACTTTACATTTTGAGACAGGTCCTCATTAAGTTGCTGAGATTGGCCTTGAACTTGTGATTTTCTTGCTTCAACCTACAGTGTAGCTGGGATTATAGGCATGCACCACCATGCCTGACACTGAATCATTCTTAAGTGCCAGTACAAGTTTGATTTCTTTTCACTTGTGAACATTTCTTCAATTCATTTCTGCCCCTATCACTTGTATTAGAGTTTTTGTGTTTTTCTCTGCTGAAATCTATCTCCAATTTGTACTTTTTTCTATGTGCATGCTTAGTTCTTTGCCAGGATAGAGTCTCCACAAGGTCAGGATCTCCATCAACACTTATTCTCTATCTCAGCACAATACCTTGAATTGTAGTTACTCAATAACAAATAATATGCATACATAGAGAAAGACGGACAGACATGAGGAATAAAATAAATAAGTACTTGGAAATTGTGAGAGTAGCTCATCAGACAGACATTCCTCAAAGTATGATTTGAGAGCAATCTTAATCCAAATTGGAAAAAAAACAAAACTTGACCTCCTGAATGTAAATCTTTGGGTATGAGATGGAGAAATTTGATTTTATATCAAGGTCCTCAGTAATACTTGAGTTCATTAAAGTTTATGAAATACCATGGACTTGGAAGTTATTAAGGAGAGATTCCCATAGACTGTTATCTTGTGTATTTGTTTCATTAATCATTCATAATTATTTTATCCTTACATACCTTGTTTTCTATGTTCCCTATAGACATCTACCTAAGTCACTAGTATAGGATGGCATTGTTTACAGTTTCAGGGATGAGAAAATCTGTTAGAAGAGATTCATATTACTGTTCTATTGCTTCTGTTAGGTAATTAGCACACATTTAGCAGTTTAAAATGGCATCTACTTCTTATTTCATAGTTTCTGTGGGTCAGAAGTCTGGGCACAGTGTGGCTCCTTTGAATCTCTGATAGGATCTCTAGAAAATGAGGTCAAGGTGTCAGCATCTACATTTTCCTGCACAGGCTCAAAACCTGCTTCTAAGGTCATTTAAGTTATTGTTAGAACTCAGGTCTTCCCAGGTATAGGATTAAGGTCCCTGTATTGTTGGAGTCAGATAGGGGTGCCCTTCACTCACTAAAAACCTATCTCTTCAGCATTTGTTTCTGTGTGAATTTGATTATGTCAGAGCCTTCAATGACTTTTATATCCTTCTCAGGTATGCAGTTTCTCTAATTTGTCAATTTACTTCTCTCTTTCCTCCCTCTTCTGAAGCATCTCTTTTTCAACTCAAGGAAGAAAAAGTTGTTTTGAAAAGCTTGATATTATAAAATTGGAACCACCAAATTTACCCAGTTTAATATCCCTATATTAATGTTACAGCTACAAAATCATTTTTGTCATGTAACGTAATATTCACAAATTTAAGGGAGTAGGGCATGGGAAGGTTTTGAAGGTCATTATTGAACCTGCTATAGGATATAAAGAAAAGTGTGTAGTTCAAGCATCCTTCAGCTTCCTAAGGTCCCCTCTGAAGTGTTTTTCTTAAACCTCTATCCACTCCATGTTATTCTTTAAAGAATATACTCAGAACTCAGCATCAATCATGATCTTAGTTAGATCTTAGCTCCTATTTTTCCATGAGTCTTGAAAAATATCTTCTATGCTACCTATAAGAATAACAGCATTTTAACATCTATGTCAAAATGTAAATTCATATAGGAATTTTTGATATTTAAAGTTCCTGCTTTCTCTTTGCATATGCAGCTGCTAATCCAGTAATTTAGTCCTGTTTGTACAGATGCTGCTAATGGCAGTTGGAAATCTATTTTACAATTTAGATGTGATTCTATTTCCCTAACCTATCTAATCTGCCATGCTATATATTTGTTATTTTTTCAATGTCATGTCTTCCTGCTAAAATTTTATTTTTGTGAGACCAGTTTCTAAATCAACATCAGACATGTATCAGCAGTTAAAGGTTTAACAACCATTTTTAGCAAAATAAAGTAATCAAGTTCCTGTTTGAGATGATAAATGGCTAAAGAGATGCTTACATGAGGAAAAATGTCTTTCCAACTTCTGGTATGAAAAATGATGAAGTTATTTGATTAACATCGGCCAACTTAGACTTGTTTCTTTGTTGATTATTTGCTTTTATGTTTTTCTTCTCTTTCCTATGTCCACAGAAGGAAGCATTTAGTAGCTACTCAATGATTTAGGAAAGTTTAAAGTAAATTTTTCTAGGTTGATTGAGACTGGGAACTATTTGTACATTAATAGCTTGGTGTAGAAACTCAAAAAGTTGTGAACTATAAAGAAGAGGGATTTTCGTGAGTCTAAGAATTTTGATTCTCAAGAACCATCGAGAAATCAATCAGTATTTCACAGGTTATTAACAACTTTACATAATTTAATTTATTTTATTTTTCATTATTTCTTTAAACTTGTAGATAGCCAAAAAGGTTGCAGTGAGGATGTAAATTAAGGATTTTTTTTTTGAGATCATACAGCTTCACCAGAACTGTGACTTGTACACTGTGTGTGGCACTTCAAAGCTACCCATGTCTTTGCTCAAAAACTTGGTATTTCTAAAGGAGATCAAAAGATTTAAATAGTCTTTAAAGCTAAGGAGAAAGGTTTAATATTCACGGCCAAAAGGAAAACTCACTATACGAAAGTTGCAATGTGTTTTCTTTTATAAAATTTTAGTTCAAAATTATTCTTCTTTACATATTACAGTCCTTCATTGAAATAATAAGTGCATGGTAAAATGGTAAATAATACAGAATCCTATGAAAGGTCAGTACACCTCCTAGCACCACAAGTTCTTCATATTCCATTATCAGAGGCACCCATTATCATTGATTCATTTCTTTCACATTGTCTCAAAAGTGTGATCCTTACTTAAGAACCATAAGTGTGCTTGTATTTGTTTGTACACAGATGTAGAAGCATAGCATGCACAGGAATATGGCCCTTTTCCTGATGGCTAACCTGTTGTAATACCTAAAATACATATCTTGACGGTTACTGTATGCATATATGGATATACACATATCCATACATATATGGATATACACATATCCATATATGCATATATATATGTACACACACACTATATATATATGTATTTATATATCATAGAAATCTAATGACTCTTTTTAATCACTGCATATTCTTTTATATACAGTTCTAGGTATTAAGCCCATTTGCTATTCATGAATATTTACTTCTTCCAGTTCTTATCACAGAATATGCAGTAATTTATACATTTATATATATATTGTGAGACCAATGTATGTGTGTGCTCAAGTTCACATATCTCTGCATTGTTTTCCAACAGCCTCGATCAATTTCTGTTCTCAAAGGCAGTATATGAAAGGACTTGTTTCCTCAGACCCTCACCTACATGATATTATCTTGTATTTTTGATCTGTGCCAATGTGGAAAGTGAAAAATGGCATCTCATTATTTGTTTAATTTGCATTTAATTATGCACAAGATCGAGTACATTTTCATATGTTTAAAAGCCATTTATCTTTGTTTTTGTTTATTACAGTGAGCAGCCTCTTCATGCCCTGCCTGTTTTTCTCTTGCATTTTGGTCACTTTTGTCACTTTCTTACTGATTTATAAATACTCTTTTATAATAAGGAAATTGTTTTTTTTTCCATCATTTGTGCTGCAAATATTTTTTTACACTTATCTTTAGATATAGCTTATAAATTATTTGCTCTGCAGAAATTTTTAAATTATAGAGTTAAAATTATCATCAATGTTTTCCTTCATTGCTTCTGGTTATTGCAACTTATTCAAAGAGTTTGATTCTACTCCAAGTTTATTTAAAATATTATGCTGATGATTACTTTTAATGATGAAATGGATTCCTTTTTTTCTGTTCACATGGAATTTGTCTGTAAGTAGAAATCCAGTTAAATTTTAAATGCTGTGCTACATTTTATAGATAGATGCACAAATGCAGTATATTGTTTCTATTTTACACCATTAAAATCTCTTTCTCTAAGGACTGGAAAGCTAATGTCATTCTTCCTCAACACAAGAGCATAGATTTGTTAGTTTTCTTCTCCTAATGTTTTTGACTAATGTAGCAAGTTAAAATTTAAGATGGAATTGAGATAAAACTGGCTAATATATGTTAAAAAGAAAGTTGTCAATAATTTGAGGATAATATTAAATTGGAAAATATCTTTAAGAATATTAAACTATTGACTTATTCTCTAAAGAACAGAGTCTGTCATCATGTGTTCAAGACTTTTTACATTTTTCTTCCACAGTTCTCAGAAGAATGTTCCATTTTTCAAATAAAGTCTAAATATGGCTTATTAATTTTGTTTTAAAGTATTTTTGTATTTTAAGTTTTTATCTTAGTTATTTCAGTCTACTCTAATAAATTACCATGAACTCAATTATTTAAACAAGTAATTATATCTTACAGTTCCAGAGGCTCAAAAATCTAAGATCGAGCTGCAAATAGATCACTGACACAAGGGCCTGCTTCATCTTCCACATGGTCGTCCTCCTACTGTTTCTTCATTTGAGCAGAGAAAGGAAGCAAGCTTACTCAAAGTCTTCTGATCCCACCATGAGGGCCTCACCTGCTTAAGCCAATCAGAAAGGCTGGACCTCCAAATACCATCCAAATGGGATTATAATTTCAACACATGAATTTTCAGGAGACACAGAGATATGTTCTATAACTCTTCCTTTATTTTTAAAATGAGAAAAATTGCAAGGCTCCTTTGAGGAACAAATTATATCCATGTAAAAATTTTACAATAGTGATTAGCACATAGTATATACTTATTACACATTAGATGCTATTCTTGTTACTTATTGACTAATTTATAGTGATTTTATAATCACTCTTATTACTGAATTTAAATTTTATATTCAGTTTCAATATCCTTAAATTATAAATATTTTCAATATTTGGATTACCTGGGTTTTCTCTGTATAGACACAGAAAACCAAAACATTATTTTACATATATTAAAAATTGTGTTTCATTTTATATTTTAACAAATTTCATTGACTTATACTTACAAATTTCACACAATACTAGCATTATTTCGTGAATTTTTTAAATTCCTAACTTAACAGAAATATCCATTTATTATTTTCAACCAATTATGCATTGCTTTTTGTGACATAGATTTTAGGCATTGATATGTCAAAATCACATAGGCTATGAGCAACATATATAATTTTCTCCTTTGAATTATTTGAATAGACTTCTTGACACTGTATTATCTTGGAATTCCTGGGACAATTTTTGTTCACTTAGAATTATTTTAATTCATTTCTGGATTTTATTTATTAATATGACTTTTGGAATTTCATCGTATTTATAAATTAAATTATTTTATAGGTATGTTTCAGTATATCTTTGGCACATTTTATGGGGTGTGCACAGCATTATACTTGCTATACATATTGGCTGTGATCTTTACAAACACAAGGGCTAACAGTACAACATATCTTTGGCGTATTATACATTGTAAATTATCATATGTTCTTTTTTCCTTTCTCTCCTTCTATACTTGTAGAAGTTTTAAGGGTGATTCTTATTTTATGTGCTCTGGAGTTTTAAGTATAATTAGATTTCTGTTCCTTGAATGTTTGCTATAAGTCTATTAGGAGGATATCTACTTCTTGCTTTTTTTATTTTGGGGATTGGGGAAAATAGTAGTGTTGGTGGGGAAGGAGACAGGAGAGGAATTTTACCAATTTTTAAGCATTCCCTAACAGGATCAATAAATGGTAAAATCTACTGTGCCTTTCAAGTTCAGGCATATAAGTAGTTTTATATATGATTGAAGAAAGCATTGTCTTACAATTCATTACGTTTTCTATCACTTTCCCTCAAAGAGGCACTTATCTCCACCATGGCTCCATTGACACTGGACATTTCATAATCCTCAACAAAATGAAGTCAGGAGATAACTAGGGTGGCTCTTTCCTAATGGTGGTAATTGCTCCCATCCCAGCCAGGATGAAGTGCCACATGAAAATTTACTTTGCTTTCATGTTGACCCACAATTGGAGCCTGTTTAGGCAATAAGAGCAATATACTCTAGGTAATTTATAGGGGACAGAAAAGAAAAACCAAGATGTTTTCCATCTTTTATCCCACTTAACAGCATTGCTTAGCTTTTTATCAGATAAACCATAAATATTCTCCATTCAAGGTTCTTGTGTTTCCTCAGGGATCTTCATTTTATACATTAACTCCTCAACTCTCAATTTCCCTTTGAACATCTGCACCATCTCCAAACTTGAGTGGTTTGAGTTAAGCAGCATATTGAATGAGAGCATTGCATTTAGAAAAATATTAAGATATGTTTATGTATAGACAATTATTGTGATGAGGATTTCTTTTTAAAATAAGATAATGAAACAAGCAGAATCAAGTAACTAAATCTAAATTCTAATATTTTGAAAATGTTTTGCCATAATTGAGGGGAATGAATTGTTTAATCCCTGAGAAATAAATTATGCTTTCATTTCTGTTGTTGTAGATTTAACATATCCAATGCAGCAATACATATTCCACCAACAACATGGTTCACGAAGCTATAATTCTCCATGATTAATATGAAAAGGTGGACATGTCAGAATCTGGTGAGTGGAAGTCACTTTCTGGAACCTGTCTTTCATGTGAATCTACTATGTTCTACAGAAATATCAGACCAATTCTTCCCCTGTTTGATAATTATTTCTTTAAAATTGGATGTAGACCTCAGAACATCATTTCAGACCTGTGTAATAAGGAGACATATTGACTATGATCTTTACAAACACAAGGGCTAATAGCACAACGTATCTTTGGCATATTATACATTGTAAATTATCATATGTTCTTTTTTCCTTTCTCTCCTCTATCCTCTGTCTCTCTTAGACTCCCAATTAGCAAACAAAATTTTAAAAAATCCAAATTTGTAGAGCTGTCTGTGTATACTTGGTGATTAACTCAGGCAGCATAACATTTGAATGGAATACTAGAATTCATTTAGTTCACTGTCCCTGGCTAAAATAAAATGACATTTAAAGAGGCAGTTCTCAGGTTTTGCAATTTTACACATCACCACATTATCCATTTTATTCTATGTAATAGGCACTTATATTTCACTTTTTTACCATATTTTCTACTCATTCAATGATATATGTCAATGATACTAAGCATCATTTAGAACATGTGAACCAGCAGCATGTGCCTGTCTTCCAATGCAGTTTCTTTCTTCCAATTTTGTGCAAAAGGAAATAACTACATAGAACAATCTATCCTGTGTTAAAATCCACCAATAAATAAAGATAATGCAATAACAATACATAACACATTGATAACACTCCACAATGACTAAAGTTCCTGTAAAAATTTATATTATTTTATTTCTCATTACCAAAATAAGTATCATGACACATCATTATTATATTCCTCTTACCTTGATCTAATTTCTCATCTTCAATTCTTCACCAGTATAACTACTTTCATTAGCAAAAGGAGTCTTGGCAAGATTACTTAATTATTTTTCACAGTTTTAAATGAAAAACATGGAGAGGAAAATACATATATGTAATTGGCAGAAATCTTGGATTATTCATGCATTACTAAAACTGTTAAGAATAATTAATTTGAATTAATGCCTATCATTAGAAAAGTGAAGACCACAAAGATAAAATGGCTAGCTCTACTATCACTATTACTAACATCAACAACAGCAAGAAAAACAAACATTGTTTTAGCTATTAATTGTAGCTAATAATTGTTCCTCCACAGTAATTTACATGTGTATTGTCTTATTTTAAAAGTCTTTATGTGATCTATGAGAAGATATCACTGTCCCATTTTATGGATAAGCAAATTCCATCAAGTGTTGAGAAACTTATCTGAGATCACACAATTAGCATATAGCAAATCTGTATTTTTAACCCAGATTTGTTGACTTTAAAACCTGGAGTTTCCTCCATAAGTAAGTCTCCTCCAATTCCGATCTTTTCTTACAGTATTGCAGGTATCACTTTATTTTCATTTTATTTGATAAGCACATCACTATCAAATCACTTTTCCCATCTTTTACAGTACAGGAAAGTATGAGTTATATGATGATGGTTTCTCCCTCTTTTTACATTCCAGAAACAAAGACTGAAAATGTTAACATTTAAAGATTTCTTTCTTGAATAAAAACGATTTGGGAAAAATATTTTTTTCTATCTTTTCTACTATTTGACACTAGACTTTAAACCAAAGGCTCACTTTTCTCAGATTTGGTCTCTACTATCAGCACTATTAAAAAGATAGTACATTTATTGAGAATGTCTGTTTTTGTAATATTTGACCATGAACAACTCTTTCTAGTCCTTAAACTTATTTGAATAAATTAATGTACACAAACCTCATAACCTCATAGTGGAAATGAGACAGTAGTCACCTCAGTATTATAATTCTTATAATAGACTGTCATTTAGACTGACAACAATTCATTTTAAATTTTTTTCAGCAACTTAAAATGTATGCATAAATGTAAATGAACTTCTCCTACATGTCTTAGATGAGGTCGATTTATATTGCAGTACTGTAACACAGAATGCACACCCTAGACATGGTTATTTAATGTTTCAAAAACACTAATCAGACATCCTCTCCAGTTTAGCCACTACAATTGCTTCAACTGACAAACTGTAGCATCATTAAGATTAATTAGCATAGGCATGTTAGAAACAGTTCTCAGTAATAGACGAATAACATTCAAATTCGTAGGTTGGCCACACATAATGTGCATGGTTGTATTATTATTGACATATAAGATTCTGATGAGCACCGTCAACTAACACCTTTTGGACTGATACCCATGCCCACTCTAAGGATTCCATTTAATACAATATTCTACTGAATTATATCAGTTATAACTTCTGATTGTCTCTATATAGCTAGTTGATTTTATAGCCAGAATATCATTATATCTGCTTTCAATTAATCTTTATGAAGGCACATGTCACAGTATCTAGTAGAGGAGTTTGGAATTTCATTGAAGTTACAGGAAAGAGTTATAGCAGCTATGGAAAATAATATGGAGGCTCCTTAAA
The DNA here is from genome assembly GCA_020662805.1 of Glaucomys volans. Taxonomy (NCBI): domain Eukaryota; kingdom Metazoa; phylum Chordata; class Mammalia; order Rodentia; family Sciuridae; genus Glaucomys; species Glaucomys volans. The sequence continues at coordinate 1,256,989 of JAJEJO010050027.1, read as the reverse complement.
AAAATATGCTCCACCAGTTTCTGGGTACATATCCCCAAAAAATCAAAATCAGAAATCAGAATCTCAAAGAAATATCTGAATTCTTATGTTCATTGAAGCATTATTCACAATAGTCAAACTATGTCAACAACTCAAGAACCCACTGTTGGAAGAATGGATAAATAAAAGATGGAATGTTCATACAATGGAATATTATTCAGCCTTTAAAAAGATGGAAATCCTGCTATTGGTAAAAACATGGATGGACCTGGAGAATATTATGTTAAATTTAATAAGCCAGTCACAGAAGGGCAAATATTGCTTGATTCCATTTATATGGGGTATTTAAATCATATTTAAATCATCAAAGTAATAGAAATAAAAAATAAAATAGTGGTTGCTAGGAGTTGGGGTGGGGGTCATGGGGAGTTGTAGTTCAATGGATATAAAGTTTCATTTATGTTAGATGAATAAATTCTAGAGAATTGCTACATAAAACAATGCTCATTCATGTAATCATACATGTACATAGGGTAATGATATTTGTCTCATTCCACCACTTTTCATAGCCGCTCTGCCTCTCATTTCCCTCTACGTAATCTAAAGTTTCTCCATTCTTCTCTTACCCCCCATCCCCTTACCGCCATTATATATCATCAACCCCTTATCAGGGAAAACATTTGGCTATTGGATTTTTGGGCTCAGCTTTTTTGACTTAGCATGACAGTCTCCAATTCCATCCATTTATCTGCAAATGCCATACAACCATAGAGACGAAAAGATGTACCCCATTTGTACAATCAATCAAAATGAAGACTGTAAAAATAAAAATAATATATATATGTATATATATATTCTACCTTATCTTCTGCATACATGTGAAAATCATTCTAAAAATATGATGTAAAATTTATCTCTCCCACAATGCACTTTTAAATGACCTAACTTGTTTTGACAATTTCCCCTTCTAAAGCCCCATAGTAGTTTCTACTTACGTTTGTCATACCATAATGTTGATTAAAGTATTTTCTGTTCTGAAAAAAAAAAACAATGTCCATAGTTAAAAAACAATACTGTATTGTGTGCTTCAAAATTTGTTACAAAAATAGATCTTATGTTAAATGTTCTTACCATTATATATTTTTAAAAAAAAGCTATGGAAACTTTTGGGAAGTGTGGGACATGTGGTGATGACATCATGAAAGCTGGCATTTTTCTGAACCCATAATGTTGTACACATTCAGTGTGTGCTGTTCTTTGTGTACCAATTATAATTTCAACAAAGCTGTAAAAAGAGTTGTGCTAAAGAAGAGAAAAAAGGTGGAATGCCTATTTCATTGCATTGTCCAAAGGTGTTTTAATAGGTGTGAGCTGATTTATTAGGAGACTTTCATGTCCAAACAAGGTTGTTATTCTTAATTGTTTTAGTCAGCTTTTTCCCTGCTGTGACTAAATGATCTGACCAGCACAATTATAGAGGAGGAAAGGTTTATTTGAGGGCTCATGGTTTCAGAGGTCTTAGTCCACAGAAAGCCAATTCCATTCCTTGGAGCTTGAGTTGAGGCAAAACTTCATGGCGGAAGACCGTGGCAGAGAGAAGCAGCTCACATCAGGAAGCAGAGAGTCTCCACTCTCCAGATACAAAATATATACCAATAATCACACCCCAATTCCAATCTCTTCCAGTCACACCCTATCACTTCAATAAATTTCATCAGGGATTAATTCACTGATTCGGTTGAGACTCTTAATACCCAATCATTTATCCTCTGAAGTTTCCTGAATTGTCTCATATGTGAGATGTTGGGGGACACCTCACATCCAAACCATAACATACATCTTTCACCTACTTTTAATCAGAAGAGTTAACTAAAAATAACCAAAATAGCCATAAAATAAAATAAATAACTACTAATAGTAATGCATAAAATATTATTACTTTGTTATTAAGTAAAATAACTATTAAAAAGAATCAAAGTCAGCCAGGCACTGTGATGCTTACTGACAGTCTTGCAAAGCAGAAGCAGGAGGATAGCAAGTTTAAGGTCAGTTTCAACAACTTAGCAAGACCCTCTCCCAAAACAAAACAAAATCCAAATTATCATAAGTCAGTCCCAAATCTCCATCACATCCTAATAATATGCCTTTTGGTTCTTCTGAAGTCAAAGTCACATTCATTATTAGATTTTCCAGAATAAACCTTCTTATTATAAGATGTTCATGACCGGTGTTATGGCACATGACTGTAATCCAACTAACTCAGCAGGCTAAGGCAGAAGCATTCCAAGTTCAAAGTCAGCCTCAGCAATTTAGTGAGGTCCTAAGCAACCTAGCAAGACTCTGTCTTAAAATAATAGTTTAAAAAAAAAGGGATTGGGAATGCTGCTAAGTGGTTAGATACACCTGGGTTCAATTCCTCTACAAAAACAAAAAAATTTCAAAAAACGCTTAATCTAATGCCTTTTCATTTTTTTCCTTGAAAATAAACATCCTTTTTATTACCATTCTCATTGTATTGAACCTCCTCAGCAAGTCCTCAAGTTCATAGCATATCATTATTCCACAGAGAAATCTTAAACATCTAGCAATAACTTTCCTATTCTTTTCACTCCCGAGGGGGCAATTTCAAAGTTTAGTGTATGAGCCACTGTGCAGCAGCTCCTGGAGAGATCTGGCCTGGAGCGGCTGGAGCCACCAGCTCCAGGGGGAGTTTGGGCCCTTCGGTGCCATTTTGCAGCTTCCCTGGCAGAGAGCAACAATCTGTGGCTGCCTGAATCCTGAGGGCTGGGCTCCAGTTATCCAGCACCCCTGTGCAGGGACTCCTGGGGAGGTCTGGCCTGGAGCAGCTGGAGTCACCAGCTCCAGCGGGGAGCTTAGGCCCTTTGGCGCCATTTTACAGCAGCCCTGGGAGAAAGCAGCCACCTGCCACCACCTGAGCCCCCGCGAGGAGTTCAGGCCTGCCTGGGCTCTCAAGCCCAGTGTCTCCATCACTGAGCACAGTTCTGTGCCCCCACCCCACTTGGTCTAATGCCCAGGTCCACACCCTGGCTCTGAGTCTAGCACCTTGCTGAATCTCATTGTCTATCAACACCAGGTTGCCTCTTCGCAGAAGCATTGATCATCAACCTGGAGGTAGTGGGACAGCATCTTTCTTGGGTCACCGCTTGATCAAGCAACTCTCAAACATCAGGTGAGTTACTGGAAATCTGTAGGGACACTTTGAGTCTTTACAGGGAAATTGCAACCCCTCTGATTTGCACTACTAGAGGGGAAGATACACAAGCAACATGAGAAAACACGGGAAGAAAGTGTCCCAAACAAACCTAGATGATATATCAAGAGAACCCAAAGACAGCATGGTAGAAGGAATGACAGAAAGGGAGTTCAGAATGTTCATAATTAAAATGATCCGAGAAGAGAATGATGTGATGAGAGAGCAGATTCAGGCTATGAATAATCAGCTAATAGAGCAATTGCAGGAAGCAAAAAATCATTTCAATAAAGAGATAGAAGTTCTGAGAAAAAAACAAACAGAAATCCTTGAAGGAAACAAGGAAATGAAGGAAACAATCAACCAAGTGAAAAACTCAATAGAAAGCATAATTAACAGAATAGATCACTTGGAAGACAGAACCTCAGACAATGAAGACAAGATATTTAATCTTGAAAACAAAGTCGAACAAACAGAGAAGATGGTTAGGAATCATGAACGAAACCTCCAAGAAATATGGGACATCATGAAAAGACCAAATTTAAGAGTTATTGGGATTGAGGAAGGTGCAGAGATACAAACCAAGGGTATGAATAATCTGTTCAATGAAATATTATCAGAAAATTTCCCAAATATGATGAATGAGATGGAAAATCAATTACAAGAGGCCTACAGGACACCAAACGCACAGAATTTCAACAGATCCACACCAAGGCACATTATAAAGAAAATACCTAACATACAAAACAAAGATAGAATTTTAAAGGCTGCGAGAGAAAAGCATCAGATTACCTACAGGGGGAAACCAATATGGATATCAGCAGATTTCTCAGCCCAGACCCTAAAAGCAAGAAGGGCCTGGAACAACATATTTCAAGCTCTGAAAGAAAATGGATGCCAACCAAGAATCTTATATCCAGCAAAACTTACCTTCAGATTTGATAACGAAATAAAATCCTTCCATGATAAACAAAAGCTTGAAGAATTCACAAAGAGAAAGCCTGCCCCACAGAACATCTCAACAAAATATTCGAAGACAAAGAAAAGAAAAATAGCAATCTCAGTCATCATGGGGAGGAATTACCATAAAGAAAGAATCAATCAAAGGAGAAACAAAGTTAAGCTAAACACCCCAAAAAAGCTAAAATGACAGGAAATACAAGTCATATCTCAATAATAACCCTGAATGTAAATGGCCTAAACTTATCAATCAAAAGACATAGACTGGCAGGTTGGAATAAAAAGAAACACCCAACAATATGCTGCCTTCAAGAGACTCATCTCATAGAAAAACATGCCCACAGACTAAAGGTGAAAGGTTGGGAAAAAACATACCATGCACATGGACTGAGTAAAAAAGCTGGGGTTTCCATCCTCATTTCAGATAAAGCAGAATTCAAGCCAAAGTTAGTCAGAAGGGATAAAGAAGGACATTTCATACAGCTTAAAGGAAGCATAAATCAGCAAGACATAACAATCATAAATATTTATGCACCAAACAATGGTGCATCCATGTATGTGAATCAGATCCTTCTCAATTTCAGGAATCAAATAGACCAAAACACAATAATACTTGGAGACTTTAACACTCCTCTCTCACCGCTGGACAGATCCTCCAAGCAAAAATTGAACAAAGAAACCATAGGACTCAATGACACAATCGCTAATTTGGACTTAACAGACATATATAGAATATTCTATCCATCAAAAAGCGAATACACTTTCTTCTCAGCAGCTCATGGGTCCTTCCCTAAAATAGACCATATGTTATGCCACAAAGCTACTCTTAGAAAGTAAAAAAACATAGAGATACTACCTTGTACACTCTCAGATCATAATGGAATGAAATTAGATATCAATGATAAAGTTAGAAACAGAAACTACTCCAAGACCTGGAGATTAAATATTATGCTATTGAATGATACATGGATAACAGAAGACATTAGGGGAGAAATTAAAAGTTTCTTAGAGGTCAACAAGAACAAAGATACAACATATCAAAATCTCTGGGATACTATGAAAGCAGTGCTAAAGGAAAATTCATTGCAGGGAGTACATTTAATAAAAGAATGAAAAGTCAACAAATCAATGACCTCACATTACAGCTCAAAGCCCTAGAAAAAGAGGAACAGATCATCACCAAAATAGTAGAAGACAGGAAATAATCAAAATCAAAGCTGAAATCAATGAAATTGAAACAAAAGAAACAATTCAAAAAATTGATGAAACAAAAAGTTGGTTCTTTGAAAAAATAAACAAAATTGATAAACCCTTAACCACACTAATGAAAAGAAGGAGAGAGAAACTACATATTACTAAAGTTCGTGATGGGAATGGAAATATTACAACAGACACAATTGAAATACAAAACATAATAAGAAGCTACTTTGAAAATTTATACTCCAACATAATAGAAAACATGGAAGACATCAACAGGTTCCTAGAGGCATATGAGCCACCCAAACTGAATCTGGAGGACATACCCAACTTAAATAGATCAATTTCAAGCAATGAAATAGAGGAAGTCATAGAAAGCCTACCAACAAAGAAAAATCCAGATGAATTCACAGCTGAGTTCTACAAGACCTTCAAAAAAGAGCTCATTCCAATACTCCTCAAAGTATTTCACGAAATAGAGGAGGAGGGAACCCTTCCAAACTCATTCTATGAAGCTAATATCACCCTGATACCAAAACCAAAGAAGGACACATCAAGGAAAGAAAATTTCAGACCCATATCTCTAATGAACATAGATGCAAAAATTCTTAACAAAATTTTAGTGAACCACATACAAAAGCATATTAAAAAGATAGTGCACCATGATCAAGTGGGTTTCATCCCAGGGATGCAAAGTTGGTTCAACATCCGGAAATCAATAAACGTAATTCACCACATCAAAAGACTTAAAGTCAAGAACCAAATAATTATTTCAATAGATGCAGAGAAAGCATTTGATAAAATACAGCACCCATTCATGCTCAAAACACTAGAAAAAATAGGGATAGTGGGGACATTCCTTAACATTGTAAAGGCTATCTATGCTAAGCCCACAGCTAACATCATTCTAAATGGAGAAAAATTGAAAGCATTTCCCCTGAGAACTGGAACAAGGCAGGGATGCCCTCTTTCATCACTACTATTGAACATTGTCCTTGAAACTCTAGCCAGAGCAATTAGACAGACCAAAGAAATTAGAGGAATACGAGTAGGAAAAGAAGAGATCAAACAATCCCTATTTGCTGATGACATGATTCTCTATTTAGAAGACCCTAAGAACTCCACCAGAAAACTTCTGCAACTCATAAATGAATTCAGTAAAGTAGCAGGATATAAAATTAATGCTCATAAATCTAATGCATTTTTATTCATAAGTGATGCATCCTCTGAGAGAGAAATTAGGAAAACTACCCCATTCACATTAACCTCAAAAAACATAAAATACTTGGGAATCAATCTAACAAAAGAAGTGAATGACCTCTACAATGAGAACTACAGAACACTAAAGAAAGAAGTTAAAGAGCATCTGAGAAGATGGAAAGATCTACCATGTTCTTGGATAGGCAGAATTCATATTGTCAAATGGCCATATTTCCAAAAATACTATACAAATTCAATGCAATTCCAATTAAAATCCCAATGACGAACCTCATAGAAATTGAGCAAGCAATCATGAAATTCATTTGGAGGACTAAGAGACCCAGAATTGCTAAAGCAATCCTTAGCAAGAAGAGCGAAGCAGGAGGTTTCACAATACCAGACCTTCAACTATACTACAGAGCAATAGTACCAAAAACAGCATGGTATTGGTACCAAAATACACAGGTAGATCAATTGTAGAGAATAGAGGACACAGAGACAATTGTAGAGAATAGAGGACACAGGACATATTTATGGTATCTCATACTTGACAAAGGAGCTGAAAACATGCAATGGAGAAAAGAAGCCTCTTCAACAAATGATGCTGGGAAAACTGGAAATCCATATGCAGCAAAATGAGATTAAACCCATATCTCTCACCCTGTACAAAACTCAACTCAAAGTGAATCAAGGACCTAGAAATTAGACCAGAGACTCTGCATCTAATAGAAGAGAAAATAGGTCCAAATCTTCATCAGGTTGGCCTAGGACCAGATTTCCTTAACATGACTCCCAAAACGCAAGAAATGAAAGCACGAATCAATAATTGGGATAGAGTCAAACTAAAAATTTTTTCTCAGCAAAGGAAACAATCAGCAATGTGAAGAGAGAGCCTTCAGAGTGGGAGAAAATCTTTTCCTCACACACTTCAGATAGAGCACTAATCTCCAGAATCTACCAAGTACTCAAAAATCTTTACACCAAGAACACTAATAACCCAATCAATGAAGGGGCCAAGGAAATGAACAGACCCTTTACAGAGGAAGATCTACAAGCAATCAACAAATTTATGAAAAAATGTTCAACATCCCTAGTTATAAGAGAAATGCAAATCAAAACTACCTTAAGATTTCATCTTACCCGAATTAGAACGTCTTTTATTAAGAATACAGGCAACAACAGGTGTTGGCGAGAATGTGGGGAAAGGGTCCACTCATACCTTGCTGGTGGGAGTGCAAGTTTGTGCAGCCCCTCTGGAAAGCAGTGTGGAGATTCCTTAGAAAACTTGGAATGGATCCACCATTTGACCCAGCTATCCCACTCCTTAAAATCAGATTACTACAGTGATGCAGCCACATCAATGTTCATAGCTGCTCAATTCACAATAGCTAGATTGTGGAACCAACCTATATGCCCTTCAATAGATGAATGGATAAAGAAACTGTGGTATATATACACAATGGAATATTATTCAGCCCTAAAGAAGAACAAAATTATGGCATTTGTAGGTAAATGGATGATGTTGGAGACTGTTAAGCTAAGTGAGATTAGCCAATCCCAAAAATCAAAAGGCTGAATGGTCTCTCTGATAAATGAATGATGATGCATAATCCAGGCGGGAAGGTTGGCAAGAATGGAGGAAGGATAGATAGCATGGAGGGAAGGGAGGGGTGGGGTTGGGATGGGGGGTGTGAATAATAACAGAATGTGTGACAGACATCATTGCCCTGTGTACATGTATGAATGCACAGATGGTGTGACTCTACTTTGTGTACAACCAGAGAAACAATAGCTGTACTCCATTTGTGTTCAATGAATCAATAAGTAAATTAAAAAAAAAATTTTAGTGTATGTCCAGTATTTCCTCAGAAGGCCTATGCTCAGCAGGCTAAAGTACTGGAAATCCCTAAGGTTTCAATGAACACTTCAAAATAATAGTGGGGAATTTCAAAATGCGTGCTGGAGTATCTACATTTCTAAATAAAATACTTTTGAAATGTTGGATTCCTCAAGTAACACTATGCATAATGCTCACCATAGTAAGTTCTGCCTCATTTCTATCTTGAATAAGTTCTCTGTATTCACCTCAGTCTTGGTTTATCAAAGGAAAATAGCTGCCTCTCCTCACCTAGAATTCATGAACAACCTCCAAATTCCACTACTCTCTTGGATATAACTTAGTCATAGGTGTGGATTGAAGCATTATCTTTTGCATAGAGAGGGAGAGATGAGAACTAGGAGAAGAACTAGGAAAAGTTACCCTTTCACAGCTTGTACAAAATCTGTGGTCACTCAACAAAAACACTTGGTACAAATTATTATTCTAGAATCTTTCACAAGAAAATATATTCATGTAATTTTCTTATGTTCAATTCCTAATTAACATATCACAGCTGGTTATCATTTTCTCCTACTTCAGTATATAGACGTTATGGGGATAATCAATGTATTTACTTACTAATCAATGCACTTTAAGCATTAAAGTTTCTATTTTCTAACACCTTCCAGAGGTGTAATTATATGTGTAAAATATTTTCTGCAATCTAAATCATATAATCATTTGTAATATTTGAGTAATATGGTGAACTACATTAAATTCAAGAGGTGCTATTACCAACAAGAGCATGACCAGCGTGGTGAGTTACAGCACAAAACAAGAGCTCTAGTGAAGGAGTTTCACTTCCAGCTCCTGCAGTAACTTGTCAGGTGTACTTGGACATCTGAGCATTGAGGGTTCTTGCTGAGAAACAGGAAAATAAAATAGAAAAGCAACTAACATTTTTTGTATAGTGTTTACATATACCTTGTCCTTCTTTAATATTGGTTTTTATAAACACATGCTCCACTATCATAGAATTTTCTAGATGAACACAAATTCTGAGGAAAATATTCAATTTGTTCATGATTATAAATAGACAATCCAATTAGGTAATGCACAGAAAAATAGGACTACCAAACAAATAGTAATAATACTATGAAAATCCTAGGTGTGAATATAGTCAAAAGAAGAGTGTTTTTAAATGTAAGGGAGAAAACCCAGTTTCCTAGAGGAAATAAATACCTCAAAGCAAATCAAACCTGACAATGAGAAAATTAAGAACAATTTAAGAAATGACAAAAGCATAAAAGCTAAACTACAAACTATCTCTGATGGGAATGAGTAATTTCAGGGAAAATTCACCTCAGACTTGAGATAAAATAAGTTTTACTTCTTAATAGGAACCAAGAATGTTCATTTTGCCCACAAATGTAGGATTCTATTTCAACCACTCCATCATGTAGAGACAACTTACTTTCAAATTTGGGTCCTCTCAAGCCCCTTATTGAGAGTTTAATTATAAGACTTTATTTTTTATATTTTGGCACCAAGGATTGAACCGAAGGGTGCTTAACAACTGAGCCGTATCCTCAGCCTTTTTTAAAATATTGAGAGTTTCACTTAGTTGCTGAGTTTGGCCTGGAACATTCGATTCTCCTGCCTCAGCCTCCTGAGTTTCTGGAATTACAGTGTGTGTCACAGCCTGGGTAGACTTTTCAATAAATGGTACAAGTTCACAGATACTTTTTTCCCAACTTTGAACATAAGAACTGACCAAGGCAATCCCACAAGTTGACAAAATTTAGAAAGGTTTCTTCTTCCTTAAGTCATTTACTTTAGAAAATTATTAAACTGTCCAGTTTTAAAATTATTAAACTGTATAGTTATGTAAAATAATTTACATAACTGTAAATTATTTATCTGTCCTTTTGAGATTCAGATCATTTTCAAAGCCTCTCGCCAGCTTTGTAATCCAGATGTTTCTTTCTCGAGGAATAAAGAACCATATTTTTGAAATGTAAACATCAAGGGAGATAGCAGCCCTTCTCTTGCAGTTTGTTGGGAGGGGAGGAGCCTAACCTTTTCCCATAATGTTCCTTGCTCAGAGTTGTAAAACCATCTCCTGTCATGAAAACACAAGAAAATTACTTTTAAAATGAGTAAGGCCAATTAGCAAACATGGATGATCAAATGCTCACCCTTGACCCAACCCTTAATTTCTCTTTAATCAATATGGAGTTGAATCCATATTGATATTTTGTTTCTCTCCTCTATTGCAATATTTTTGAATAAAGTCTTCTTGTGTGTATAACTTTGCTCAGTGCAGTTTTTACTTTGACAAGTGTTACTGCTAAAGATAAAACTAAAAATAAAGCAGTGTAAGGAAGGGGAAAGAACAAAGATGCACTACTTTTATATGGACTGGTAAAGTATGTCCTCTCCAATAAAGGTGCATCTGCACAGACTTGCAGGAAAGAAGTATGGATTGTGGATATATGAATTATACAGAAACTGAACTTCCATACAAGAATAGTGAGTGAAATCCTTGAAGTGTATGTGGTAAGCCTGAAGAAGATCAAGGAGATGAATTTTCCCTGAAACACAATTTCACATGAAGTCTTCTAAAAGTCAAGTTCTTTCTTGCTCAAATAAGGCAACTGAGGCTCAGACTAGTTTGCTGTCTTATGTAGTTAAATGTGAAGTAGAATTTTGTGTTATAAAAACAATTCAATTGCCAATGAAGTTTGTTTTTTTCTGCTATGAAATGATCAGTTGGAAACAATCCCATCATCTCACATCAGATGATTGAATATTGCATAAGAAATGACAACACTTAGGGAAATTCTTCAGTGCAATTTATAGTACAAAACACAAAAACCTTTAAAAATGAAATAAGCAACTCAACAAGACCTTGTCTCTAAATAAAATATAAAAAAGTGCTGGGGATGTGGCTCAGTTTTTTAGCATCCCTGGATTCAATCCCCAGTACCAAAAAAAGGAAAGAGAAATAAAAAGAAAAACTAAAAATAACCAACATGTAATGTGATTCCTATACATTTTGAAAATGAAGTTTCAGTTATTGACCAAGGTATTTTAGCAGGAAAAGGGCTCCTAAAGCATCTCCTTGAAAACCAGAGATAAAATTGAGGAGGGACTTGGGATGGTCCAAAGATTATTTCAAAACAACCAACATTAAATGCAACAATGGAAGAAGAAATGTAGAAATCTAACTCTGCCACTTGTAAGGTGACAATCTTTAAGCAAGTTGTTTAATCTCACAGTTATAATTTCATCATTTGTATAATAAAGATATTGATCAATACCTCACAGGGCTTTTATAAAGATTAAATGAGATAATAATGCATGTGAACTACTTAATATAGCACTTGCTTACTATTAAAATGTCAGCAATTTAAGTCACTAACTTAAATTAACTTAAAACATCACAGGATTTAATTGATTTCTTAGTAATGTTTTACTATGGAAAATTTAAACAATATTTAAATACAAAAAAATCATAATAATTGACTTTGTGGTTCTTTATCTCACTACCTAACTTTCCTTTGCAGCAATAAATTATTGTAAAAATTTTTTCTATCATCCTATCATTTAAAACAGAAATATAATATTTCAGGCAGGGGATGTAACACAGCAGTAGAGCACTTGTATAGCATTCTCAAGGCCTTGCTTGGATTTGATCCTCAGTACCACACACAAAAACAAAACAAAACAAAACAAAAAAACACCAGAAGTATGTCAAAATGTACCTCTTGAAGATTAAGAATCTTTTAGAAATAATGTTCTCAATACCATTCTTCACATCTAAAACACAATAATCCTCAATATTGTTAAATGTCCAATGTTCAATTTCCCAGATTATCTCCTTTACTTTTATTTTGTTCTGAAATCAAGACCTCAATAATATTCATACATTGAAATTGGTGAATATCTTTATTTTGGGGGGTACTGAGGATTGAAATCAGGGACACTCAACCACTGAGCCACATCCCCAGTCCTATTTTGTATTTTTATTTAGAGACAGGGTCTCATTGGGTTGTTTAGTGCCTGTGGTTGCTGAGGTTGACTTTAAACTCATGATCCTCCCATCTTAGCATCCAGAGCCACTGGGATTACAGGTGTGTGCCCGTCTGGTGAATATATCTTTATGATCCATTTTAATGTGCAGTCTCTCCCCATTTCCCTCTCTTTTGTTTTAAGAATTGGGATCTTATATATTTTAAATTCAAAACTAATAATAAAATTCTATACTATCTTACCCATTGCAACTAGAGTGAAGGGTGTCTCAGTTATGGAGCTAAGTAATTGCTTCCTAGCTTTTGTTACTGAGATGAGAGAGGTGGCAAATGACTTTGAGTTCAATAGATGGGAAGTGCTCAAGAGAGGGGGCGTGGTCCGGACAAGGCAGCTTGGAGCCAAGGTGAAGCAGTCAGTCAGCCTTAGCAGTAAAATCAATAAAGGCAAATTGTTTGCAGCTGCTCACAGAGTACTTCTTGATAAACAAGATTTTGCTATTAAAGATTACAGAATGAGAGGGTGCTACAAAATAGTCTCCGTTCTCACCAGATAATCCCAAATGAGGTAATCACTTCACTTGCACCCTCTGATCCTATCAAGTTGAACCTTTAAAAAGAATTTCTCAGTATACAGCAATGATTGAAGTCACTTTCCAAAAACTTCTTACATACATTGTATCATATTCTCAGCTTTTTTTTTTTTTTTTTGAGGTACTAACACATTAGAAATAAAACGAAGATGGGACATTGATGCTCTTGCACATGTTAATTGAAACTGTGAAAAGTAAATGTTTCAATGTGGGGGAAAGTAAATTGTAAAAACACATTTTTATCCAGAAAATCATATTGAATGGCCCAAAGAACTTGGCTGACTGAGGGGGATGTGATCAAATTTAGCTAGAAGACTAGGAGTTCACAAAGTAAGGCAGGACATTGCAATGTATAAAAGGAGAATTTCTAGCACGTTAATGTGTGTAGGTAAAACCTGAGTCCCCATCACCAGATGAGGTAATGATACTGCTGTGTGAAGTTGTAAAGGAGTTAGAATAAGAAGTCAGGCACTCACCCACAGAGGGCATAACCATATGCTATAGACTAAATATACCATAAAAAGATCAGACAGCATCTGACTCTAAAAATTACTAATGTGTGCATATTGGCAAGTAATATCACTTCTCTACTCCTGGTATTTTGATGTGGTGAAATAGAGTTAAAAATTATATGGGCATTGTAAATAGAAAATAATAAAATACATGCAAATTATCTGTTATAATGCTTTTCAATGCTGTTCACCAACAAATAACATGTCTCTCACCAAAAAATGAAACATCATTAATAGTAGACTCCCACTTAAAATTCAGCTACTGGTATCATACTACTTGAAATTAGACAGAGAAAATTGTTATTATAATAACTTATAATATTATTGTTATTAATATTATTTTTGAATCTTTGTGACTTCTCTAACAATGGTTCATTCATTTGTAATTATACACTTTTAATGAGGGAGAGTTCTCTGGAGTTTCACCAACGTGTTTTTAAATGCACTTTATCATTTCTTGTGAAATCAGACTTTTGCTTCAGTTTCAGTCAGAGTTCAGGACTGCTCAAGCTTTCCTGCCAAGCATATTAAATTTGAATACAATTCATTATAGTTTGCTAGGCTGAACCATTTATATTTGCTGAGGGAGGTAGAGAGAAGTGCATTTCAAAGCCATGACCATCACAGGTTTCCCTTAAATGTTTTTTATTGATGATAATGAGTCTATTTCTGATCTTTGTGCCTACACCAATCATTCTGAAGCTGTTTCAAAGTTTCATGTAAAACTCTCCTCCTGTCGTGACTTCAAAACTTCTCAGACATACCTCTGTGGCAAGTATGTTCTGTATCATCACTCATTTGTTTTCTCTGCCTACTCATCTGTTTTCCTGGTTGTGACTTCTAACCTCTTCATTTGTCTAAGTACATATTGTTTTTGGTGTTTCCCTTCCATCATTTCTATTGTTTCTTGCTTTCTGGTCATTTTGTTTGATGGCATCTGTACAACATTTAATATTCATTAATATCCCGCAAGAGTTGCTTATAATAGAGAAACCCTGTTGTGTCTCTACACAGTCAAGAAAAAGAAGAAAAAAAAAACTGCCCCGATTTTGATAAAAGTCTATACCACAGATTATTCTTGACTTAGGAAATTGTCAGAAGTTAATGACAGGGAAATAAAAGCAGATGCAACTGTTTCAGAATTTCTTTTGAAATGTGGTGTGTATATATGTAAGACAGAGTTAACTTGTTCATTAAATGTACACTGCCAAAAAATACAGTTCTTGGAAATGAATCAGCTAACTCTGTCTAATATTTAAAAGTATTTTGTTAAAAATGTCCAAGATAATTCTAATTGTATTGACCTTTAAAAAAATAAACCCTACTCTCTCCATCACATATTGTATGTGTGCATAACATAATTCAAATCATATATCCCTCCTTTTATTTTGCAAGACATATAAATATTTTGACCACCTCAATGGTAATAAGAATGTACTAAAGTGAGTATTTTGTAACATTTCAAATGCTTAATTTTTATAAGAGGATAAAATATTAATCATATGTGTCATTGTTCAAGATGATCAACTTGTCTAGCACTCTTTAACCTCAAAATCCCCTGGATTGTCTAGTGTAAGCCAGGTATTCCTTCTTCGTGTGTACTTGCTGTTTTTATTCTAGGCTTTTCTGAGGGAAAGGCCATTTAAAAGCAAGAGCTCATATACTGTGGGGCTTCTGCATTAGTTATAACTTTGGAGTAAAAAGCTATAAAAGATCATTTACAGTTCAATCAAGGTTTCTGCTAATGCAGTGGCTGTTAGGTACACGAAGAACATGTCAGCTAATATTAAGAATGACATAAAGACTGTGTTCACCCCAAACTTGAAGTCAGAGCACAAAGGATAATCTAAAATCCTTTCATATGGAAATTAAACTTCACATTGAGAATCCTGGTAGGAGGCCAGGGACTTTACTTCACCCACCACTTCACTTCCCTGGGGTTAACTGGAGTTTGAAAGGAACTCGAGGTTCACTCTGGTTTTCCTTCTTTTAAAATGGTAGCTTTTCTAACCCTTGAAATCTCTTTCTTGTTCAGACTCTGCCTTAAATTTCCTATCTTGAAAGTGTACCTGGTTTCTTTGAAATTTCTAATTAGTTCTTCCTATTTCTTTCTCCTTGTCTGATTTATGTTGCTATAACAGAATACCTGAGACTGAATGATTTATAAAGGGAAAAGTCTAAGATTGGTGACTGTATCTCGCAAGGGCTGCATCATGGTAGAAAGAAGAAAGGCAAGCTGGTATCTGTAGAAAAGTGAGAACAGAAGGGATGAGATTGATTTATAATAATTCACTCATACAGTACCTAATCCAGTACCACAGGAGCAAGAATTCATTGCCAGAGAGCAGTATCCCTTCCTGAGGATGCATCCCTTACTATCAGAACAATTATTAAAGGTTCCATCACTTCTCAATTCTATTACAATGGGGGAAAAAGCACATTCAAACCACAGTCCTTCCTCTTTGCCAACTTTACATCCAATTACTTCAAGTAAGAATAAAATACAGGCTGTTCAGACATCTCAAATGATAGGAATATTTACAAGCAGTTTGTTATTGGAAAAGTAAAAATGGATCCAAAATATCTTGATTATCCTCAAACACATCCACACATGCACCACAGACTTCATGGGTACCAATATCTGGACAAGTGTACTGAGCCCTAAGGATACTACTTATGTTCTGTTTGGGAGTGGTTACCTAGAAACCAACATTTTTATCCTAGATCCTAGGAGTGCTTGAACTACTAAGAATGATCAAGCCTAATTAGCTCCATTAATTTTAATCTATAGAGTTTGCTCAAAAGAAAAGAAGACAAAATTGTCTTTCTAAACCTATGTACACCATTGGCAAACATTATATGCAACATGCATTGGACGCTTACACTCTAGTGTCTGTTACAAATCAACAAGTATGCTCAGTGTAGTGCTTATAAAGGGAACTTTTTGTCTTCATTTGTCATGGAATTTTTTATTATTATCATCTCAATTGAGTACAGAGAAAAATAGACATTAAAAATAAATGTTATTTATACATCTCCCAAGATCAAGCAAATTATGTAGGCAAATTACCATAAATTAGATAGGGATGGAATAATAGATGGACTACAAAAAATGCCTGATCTGTTGGTAATTTTCTGCAAATATATGCACTCCTCTCATCCCTTTAAAAACTCTTTATTATATCATTTAAACTGAAATAAGCCAACTGTGTTGAGTTGACTGAGTTTTGACTAGGGAGTGGTCAAGTTCCAAGTTTATTTTACCCTGGAGTCTGCATATAGGAAGTATTCTTTGTGGAGCAATTGATGGGATCCCAATGGCAAACAAAATGTATCAATACAAAACCTTATGAGAGAATTCTAGTGACACAGCAATTATTAAGCCATACAGATTACATTTACTCCCAAGTTATCAATAGGCTCTGGAATCCAGTAAAGAGGCAATTTCAATCTTCTCTGTATCTTATTTAGTCTATATATTTAGGTGCTCCAATGTCAGCTACATATATATTTACAACTGTTAAATCTGCTAGATGAATTGACCCCTTTATAATTATATAATGACATCCTTTATCCTATTTTAAGTTAATAAGTATGTTTTATCTGATACAACTATAGCTATCTCAGCTCTGTTCTGGTTTCCAATTGCAAAGAATCTTATTTCACTTTCAGTCTAGATGAGTTTTTAAAATTGAAGTGATTCCCTTGAGGACAATTTGTCATGGTCATACATGTATATGTGTGTATGTGATTGTGTGCATGTACACGTGTGATTTTTATCAATTTATCTGCTCTATGACCTCTCATAGGAGAATTTAACCTATTTATTTTCAAGGTAATTATTGATCAGTAAGGAATTACTGTGGCCATTAAAAAATTATTTTCTAGTCATTTTGTAGGTCCTTTGTTTCTTATTTCACTTGCTGATATCCTTTGTGATAAGATGATTTTCTTTAGTGAGATCTTTTGATCCCTTAATTTTTAGATTTTACATATTTGCTATAGGTTTTTGCTTTGTGGTTTCCATGAAGCTTACATAACATAGCTTATAGTTGTAATACTCTTTTTAAAGTTGATAACAAATTAGCTTTCACAGTTTTAGTCCTCCCACATTTTAATTTTTTTATGTCAAAATTTGCATTTTTTATGTTGTGCATCTGTTAAATTGTTGTAGTTATATTTTTCTTGATTGGCAGGTTTGTTTTACCTTTCAGCACTTTGAGTATATCATCCCATTCTCTCCTGGCCTATAAAAGGTGCCTGCTGAGAAATTTACTGCTTACCTTATTGGAATCCCTTTATTTGTGAAGTTTCTGTCTTAAGTTAATTTCAGGATCCTGTATGTCTTTGCCTTTTGACAGTTTTGTTTTGTGTACTCTTGTTCTCTGGATTGTATTGATCTGATTGGAGACCTTGACTTGATTGTATCTGGAGAGTGATATCTTTCCCCAGATTTGGAACGCATTCTGCTGTTATTCTTTAACAAACTTTCTTTCTTTTATTGCTTTCTTCTTATATTCCTATTACTCAAACATTTGGTTGTTTAATGCTATTTGATAAATCCTGTAAAGTTTCTACATTTCTTCTCATTTTTATTTCTCTGACAGTGTATCTTCAAATAATCTGGTTTTCAGTTCACAGACTCTTTCTTCTCTTTGATCAAATCTGCTACTGATGACCTCTGTTGAATTTCTCATTTCATTCAGTGAACATTTTAGCTCCATAATTTCTATTTGATTTTTTTCAATAATTCTAATCTCTGCTAAATTTCTCTTTTGGTCATTGATTACTTTACTGGTTTTGTTGAATTGTGTTGTATTTTCTTAATGCTTGCTCAGCTTCCTTTCTTTAAAAAAGCTAATTTAAATCCTTTGTCAGGAAGTTTGTATGTCTCCATTTCTCTGGGATCAGCTGTTGGGAGATTATTGTCTTTGATAGTGTATCAAATCATTTTTGTTTCATTTCTCTTGTTTCCTTATGTTGCTGTTGAGTATTTGAAAAACTAGGTGCTAATTACAGTTTTCATGAACTGTTCCTGTCTGAGGGTTCATATCCAGAGATTCTGACATACAACACTGAGCCCAGTGTTGGAGTCCAAGGCAAAACCCACTGCTCATTTCTCTCTCCATCCCCCAAGTAGAAAACATCTCTCTCCCAGCTACCCTGCCTGAACTTGAGGGAGCAGCTACAAAAGTAATTCAAAACTGTCTTACCTACCCTCTCTAGTGCATATTTTCTTTTCCTTTTGCCACACCTGGATACTGTGATCTCTCACAAAGTTTCCTTAGTTTTTGAAAAGTATTTCCATGTATGTATAGTTGTTCAAATTGATGTTTCTGTTTGGAGGTAATCACCAAAATGTCCCACTGTCAATTTTTTGACCTTTGATTCTTCTGTGAATTATAGAGAGTTCCCATAGTTTCATAGATTCAGACATGTTAGAGGACATTGATTATTAGAAAACAGTTTGCATTGGTATTGCTTATGAGGATCTCAGAAGAAAAATGAACTGCCCATGAGTAAATGTGTACAGAAGGTCTTTCCATTGAAGCCAATGAATTTTATTGTAAAAACTATATGTAACTTTATATCCAAAACTATTTGCAGAATTATACAGCAGTGTTTGTTTTCTTTCCAAATTATGTTTTGCCCAAGTATTTTTTTTTTATCATTCTCTAAAAATAAATATTATTATAAAGGACACAAACCAGCATATGCACTGACATATACAGAAACTAGTGCTAGTGATTGAAAGCTATATGTGCACTTTGGGACATGGAAATACAGTAGAAATTTAGTTTTATATTATTCATTGTGTGTAATATTTGTGTGTATTTTCATTTTGCTCAACATTGTGAATGTAGCAGCTTTGAAATGAGTTTTAAACTGGTAAACTATTTGTAAGTCACATAAAATTAACCATAATAACTTTATCTTGATCATTTCTAAAATGAAATAAATAAAAGACTTTTATGAACAAAAATAAATATCTATGTCTTTGAGACAAACACAAGGTATATTTACTCAAAGGATTAGTAATATTGACAGAAAAGAATCTTGATATTTCATGAAATGTGAATTTAATAATGCAGTGTAGCTACTCTGCTTTCTTCATCAAAAAATCCATTAAGCTTTATATGGACATTAATTTCTAGAGTATGGGATTTTTACTGAACTCTCTCTAGCTAATGGGTATGAATCATATGCATGCATTGTTTTTGACTTCCTGTTGCAGAGTACTGAAATGAAATGCAAGAGAAATAGCCTGCGCCATAATGAGCATTGGCAGCTAGTCATGAGACAGGACTTTCATCTCTGCCACCAAATATTAAGGCCACAGAACATGCATTAATCATAATGTGATTTCATGTGCCTTTATTGTGTATTTGTCCAAAAAGGTTATGAAAACAAAAATATTTGCAGAAATAATCTTTCCAATAAGCTACCAAAGAGAACTATAATTAGAAAGTAAAATGATTGAAGAATATCAAACTTTAAAAGAACCCTAACTATAGAACAGAGTAATCCTATTATGCCATTTCCCAAGAACAAAGATATACATAAAAAGGTTCACTTATTCAAATGAGTCTTGAAATACAGAGGTGGCACCTACTTTTGAAAAATAGCCAAATAGTTACAAAACGTGTGAGTCAATCCCAGATAAATATAAAGTGATAGGTATGTGTTTGAATACAGAGAGAAAAGAAGTACTTTTATATTTTAATACATTTTAAAATAACTTAATTATCAAATATATTTTGACCAAAGGAATCAGGGGTCTAGAAAGAAATGGCTGATTCTAGAACTGGAACAGGGAGATTCCAAGATGAGTCTAGCACAACTTGAAACACTATGATGTAAATACATGTGTGAAAACAAAAGAATCAAGTCATATCAAAGGGAGGAAAGAATCAATCAAAATGAACTCCCAATGTGTAAAACTAGGGAAATTTGATTTAAAAACTCAGTTGAATCAATTTTGGTTTATAAATCAATGTATAAAATAAATATAAGTTTATATCAATATCAATCAATCAATAACAGCAGACAAACCTTTCCTTCAGAAAAATTCCAAGTATGTTGCAGATATTTCTCACTCTAGGAAGTGGAGTGTAGACATGCCCACTCCCCTTCTTGAGTGTTGGCTCAACTCAGTCACTAGCTTTAGAATAACAGAATAGGAAAGGGAAAAAAATAGCATCTTTGCAATAGAGTAATCTGGGCGACAGGACTCCATCAAGTGGTCAGTGATATGCTATCAGTGATTCATGTGAATGTTATGATCTAATGTGATGAGCAGGGCACTTCATGTCTGTGGTGTTCTTTCTAAAAACATTAAGCTTATTTGAATCAGGAAACAGACACCATAGACACAAGGGGGAAATTCTACGAAATACTCCATGGGTAATTCCTCAAAGCTATCAAAGCCAAAAAAAATCAAAGAAAGACTGAGAAGCTTACAGACTGAAGTCGTCTAAAGAAAGATGGTTACTAAATACAATATGCTGCCCTGAACTGGATCCTGGAAGGGAAGGCGACATTAATGGAAATACTAGTAAAATCCAAATTAGTTCTGTAGGGAGTGTGATGGTAATACACCAATGTTTCTGTTTTAGTTTTGATAAGTGAGCCTCAGTAATGAAAGATGGTACCATTAAAGAAAACTGAAGCTGGGGTAGGAAGGGATAAAAATATCTGTACAAGCTGTGCAATATTTCTGTACATGTAATAGTTTTCAAAAATGAAACAGAATGTATTAAAAACAAATACCTGTTGACTAAGCTATTGAAAGTAACTGGGATGCCAGGTAATAAAGCCTTTTTAAAAAAATATTACTTATACAAATGAGAAATCAGACACACTTTTCTATTTCCCTCCATGGTTTCTCTGTGCTGCAATCTTAACTTTCCTAAAGTTAGATACTATTCTCAATATTATGTAATCCACAAAATATGATCAATTTGCATTATTAACCTAATGTTTTAGTCACCTCTTTCACAGTTACCAAAAGAGCTGACTAGGACAATGTAGAGAAGGAAAGGTTTATTTTTGTTCATGGTTTCAGAGATTCAGTCCATGGAGAGCCAACTCCATTGCCCTGGACTCAGAGTGAGGCAGAAAATCATGGCAGAAGGGACATGGTGGAGTAAATTTATCTCAGCATGTGGTAGCCAGGAGAGAGAGAGACAGAGAGAGGGAGAGAGAGAGCACTCTGCTTACCAGGGACAAAATATAAACCCAAAAGGCATGCCTACCTTGCCTACAGTTACCAACCAGGTAATCCATGTCAGTGCATTAATCCACTTATTACATTAAAGTTGTCATAATCTAATCTTCTCACCTCTGAACCTTCTTGCTTCATCTCACACCTGTGCTTCGGGGAAACACCTCATACCTAATCATAAAGCCTACTTTTATTTGGTCAGTGCTTGAGAAAAATCATATTGCCTAATGTTTTTATTGCATAAAGATATATATAATATAAGTTGGCCAAATATTTGTTTAAATTTGATTTAGTTCATGAGGCTCCATGAAATCAAGAATTATTTAGGATAGAATTTGGACATATATTATAATATTAAAATTGATAATACTGATAAAATCAATATATGATTGGAGAATTTTTTCTATGAACTACACCTTGAATTAAAATGCAAATTAGGAGAGGAAATCTAGAAGATAAAGCAAACAAATAAAAAAATAATCCATTTGCAAACCTGTTCCACATGCACACAATGCAATAAGGGAATATTTTTTCCCTTCACTATCAGAGAAGTTATGCTATGCATTTGGATCAGAAACACAAGATATGTGGTATAGCAAATGAACTCTTTTTTCCAGTTGCTATATGTGTGAAAATTATTCAGAAGAAATGCTTGAAATGATGAGATTCTGAGATAGCTTGTTTTGAGCCAAACTCTTTTGGTCTACTTCCATTATATTTCAGGATTCATGGTGTTGTTATGAACACACAATTACAAATCCATATAAATAGATATTGTAGATGAATAAGAGTCACAGAATTGAATTCAATACCCTATTGCCAGATTCTATCTGAAATGAAAAAAAAAAAAAAAAAAGAGACAGACATGAATGAGAATGGGCACCAAGTATCCACATAAGAGAAAGTATTTCCTATTTTGTTTTCCCAAATCATAGTAAAAATTCTATTCCTAAACTCTCTCTGATTACTTTTAGAGGGAAAAATCAAAGGAAGAAATCTCTTCATCAAAAATAGCATTTATTCTCCTTGCCATCAAGGATACTAATTTGTTGAATGGGTTTTGATTCAAGAATAGAAAACCAAGGAAGAGCACAATACAGCTCATTTTCTTTTTGAACCCATAGTCGTGGCACATAATTTCCCTCTCATATGATTTTTTTAAGTTATATGGCCCATAGGAGAACATATTTGAAAGAAAATGTACATTGTTAGGCTTATTGTCTACCCAAAATATTGTCTAACAGGGCTCTTTACAATCCTCTGTGGTAAATAGCCAGTCCCCCTCCCTGGGGAAAAAAAAAAAAAAGGGAAAGAAAGAAAAGGAAAAAAAGACCTATTAAAATGACTACTGTCATGATATTGTTTTCCCTCCCCCAATTTTTTTTTTCTCTTCTGATAATTTCCTCTATTTCCTGGCCTCACAGCTCAAAGGAAGTAAAGAATACCATAATATAATACTGCTATAAGGCAGAATTCTCATCTTGCTGTGAAGTATATACTTTATCAAAAACAATCACATACTTGTCTCTGCTCTCACTGTGCATGTACATGTATACAATTCTATTTAATCTGTATTATATAGTTATAAGTACATGCTTGTATTTTTTCTCTTCCATCATAAAGTGGGATGAATGACTCCATAACTCCATACTATTCATCTTACTTTTCCACTGGAGCTTACAAAATGCTATGGACATGGTCAGTGAACGTTAATGGTTTTTGAATAAATGATACCTGTAACAGGAAATGTATACATTCTCTAAGTACAAAAGAAAAAAAAATCGTCATTTCTGCCAATTATATGGGCCAATTACTGTGGTTACTTTCTTTCTAACATATTGAAATGTATATCTTGCTTTCCAAAATGTTTTCAGTTACAAAATTGCCACAGTTAAAATTCCAGGGTCAAGCAGCATTACCATTTGGTTGAGTATAGAATCTGTAAAAAGAAAATGTTTTCAGGTTATGGGGTGAAAGTGTGAAATGATGAATGTATTTTTACTTGGAGCATTTTTTCTTCAATCATGACATAAAAATACATTTTTATTATTTCCAAGTGTAGACACTTAATAAATAGTTTCATGTCAGGATAAGAACTTCTTTCCACCCCACAACATTTGGAATGTAAATGAGTACTTGGAATTGAAACCTGTAGCTGCTTAAGACAGATAAATCAGGAATAGTCATATTCATGACTCTGAGTGCACCAGGAGGTGCAAAGTTTATTGTTCCACCACATACTGCAGACTTTATTATTTCCACAGTGAAATCTACAAACATAATGAAATCGAATTGAATATCTAAAGGTGGATATGTACCTTGAGGGCACTTCACAAATTCTTACACTGAGAGAACAAAGAGACAGCATATAAGGAAAAGACAGAAATATATATATAACCTAAATTGGAAACTACTGAGAAGAAAAAGAAATAATAAGATTGGAGAATTGACAGAATAATGAACTGGGAATTCCTCTCCTACTCTGTACCCTGAGCAAGGGATTTGATATGCATATTTCTTGGTTGAACAAAGTAACTTGAGTTTTATTATAACACCAAAAGTGTTATACAGATATCAATTTTATAACTAATGCACATGCAGAAAATATATCTAGATCAATGCTGAATTCATTAGTATCAATCCTAAAACTACAATTTAATATCAAGCTTCATTTTCTTAACTATTTTATACTTTTGCTTGAATGATGAAGACAGATTTTGAATCTTTTTCTGTAAAGACATTATTTAAGCCCACATAGAATTTTTCTATTCTCCTTAACTACACATGAAAGTTTTGAAGAAGTAGAAAAGAAAAATGTAGTTGAAATCTACTTTCACTCAGGGAGTGTAAGCTAGCCATTTTTAAATGAGCACCAGAATAAGTAGGAAAAGATATTTAGTGGTAACTAACAAATAGTCACTTTTCCTAGTTTTTGACTTAACTAGTTTTTACTTGAGGGTTTATCTACCAACTTTGCTTATAAATCACTTTCAGTCTAGATGTTTTCTAGGTATTCCTATATTATTTTTAGTCTCTATAGTCATTTATCACCTATGCGTTCCTGTAAAAACTTTGAATCTCCTATGGTTCCCATTGACTTTATCTTATGATCCAACAGATGGATGCCCAGCAGAAGCATGTGTAATGAGACTGTAGGACAACATCATGGTACAGTTCTTTATTTCAGGGGGAAAATGGTCTATTGATTTTGATGCTCTCTAAAGCTTGAAGAAAATGTATGATAATTTTTCTGACATTTGAAATGTTGGCATTGTATTAAATGGGATAAAGTTGCTAAGAAATATCATTACCTGCGATTGCTGCAATTGTCCATATAATATATAAAGACAATATTCTTTCAAGATCAATGAGTTGTTACATTATCCATTGTCCCTTATTTTCTATGCATCTGTAAGTAGGCTGAAAACAAATTCACAAAGGCAGAGATGATAACTATCCAGTAATAAATATGTGTTAACTTGGTATGAAAATTATCCACAAAGGGAGTTATGTGCCAAACATAAGAAATAAGTAATTAGCAATACAACTAGGAAAAAATAGAGTACTATGAACTCCTTATGATAGGAAATTAAATGAGAGCAGTACAATGGAATTGTGATGGCAAATATTCAGGGCATTTCACCTTTTTTTCAGGAAAGTCAAATGTCAACAGGGATAGACTTAATACATATCATCAGAAAATAGATTATATAAAAATGTCTTTTTAATTACACTCAAACAGACCCTATGCAAATTTGAAATTAGAATCCTTTCCTCAATTTTCTGTAACTCTGCACTAATTCCAGTGCTTTTCACCCTCTCATAGTACCTATCAGAGATACAAAAATGTCTAAAAAGTCAGCTAGGTGGTTAGGCATATAGTAGGTTACTGCATTGCTCATGTAATATGTTATCAAAATAATCCACCCAAATAGAGCAACATCACTCCCAAAGTAATGAATCCCTAATGATTGATGAACAAGTATTATGGAAAGTAAATAAGAAAGCCATTTCAGGAAATTGCCTGTTGAAAAAATTCAAGCTCTAAAATTTTATTTTGGTTAAATATTCTTTTAATTCTTATATACTCAGTTAGGTAGCAAGCAGGGACATGCAGAAAAAAAGAGGTTCTTTGGGCTTGATCTTTCTGCTGATCCCTACATCTCTTTGCAAAGAACACCAAATGATACTCATGTCAAGATCTGTGGTATAATCATGCACCACTCTGGTAGTTACTTTGCATGCATAACCTTAGTAATATGCAAATACATTGCCAAAATATAATACAACATTTATATTAGTAGTTTGACATTCTATGTAATTTTTAATTCTTTTACCTTATTTCCTATATTTTGCTATAACTTGATTAATATATTCCAATTTCATTCCAAGATTCTAGTTTCTCAGAAAATTGAATTAGAAAATTGAACATCATTTTCTTCTATAATGCTAGAGCAGAAGAATTTGGTCATAGAGTTATATACAGAGTACAAGGCATAAAATACCAGCATTGATTTTTGTTTTTCTTTTTGGGCTCTTGCAGTCTTGACTGTCCCTTCTAGAGCAGCTTCTCAGGTATTCAAGAAAAATGATCATCTTAAAAATGATCATCTTATTTAGAGATAAAGCCATAAGATAGGGATAAGTTTATGAATTTTAACATTAATCAAAAAAACATTTAATTTGAGGAAATAAATATTATTATACACATAACACATTCATTTGTTAAAATTTGTATGTATTTATATATCAAAGAAATTATGTGTACATTTTGAGCCACTGGAGAACTTAAGATGAGTGTGTATGTGTATGTATACACATATATTATATGCTATATATAATTTACATATGTATAATTATATATAATTTTCCAAACCAGAGATAAAATCTAATGATCTATTGATGAATTACATACACACAGACACATACACATACATATTCATTCACAAAACATATTATGGTCTATGTAATGAACTCTGTATGGAAAAGAAAATACGTTTGTTATTAAAATAGTTTCTGTTTTGCTTCTGGATGATGCTTAGCTGCATGTTTCATTGACTCAAATTACTATTTTGATAAGGCTAGTCACCAGGAAGTGAAAGAGATCCTATTTCCTAAGGGAAAATGTTTATCATTATTGTATGGTTTGTACATGAAGTGTCTCCCAAGAACTCCTGTGGTAATGAAGGAATATTCAAAGATGAAATGGTTGGATTATGAGAGCCATGACCTAATTAGTCCATCTTACTTTCAATGGACTGACTGGTGGTAAGCGAGTTGTAAGTGAAGGCAGATGGGGTGACTGGAGGAGGTGGGTCACTGGGGGCGTACTCTGGAAGGGTTCATCTTCTCTGTGGTTCCTTCCCCTGTCTCTGTATGCTTCCCTACTGCCATGAGATGAGCAGTATCCTCTGCTGCACACCTTAGGGCCAGAGCAATGGACCTGGCTGATCATGGACTATACACCTGGAAACATGAACTAAAATTAACTTTTCCTCCTCTAAATTGTTCTTGTCAGATCTTTTGGTCACAGTGATGAAAAGCTGACTAACACAAGTATTGCCCTGTTCAAGGAGAAAGAACACCCAGAGAGGAAAAAAAAAAATAAAACCAAAAAAAAAAAGGCATTTCATGGCATGTTTTGCTTTGACTACAAGAGTTTTTTGTTCTGTTTTCTTTTCTTTTCCCCTTGATCAATGTTTGCACCTTGTAGAATTATGAGTTGCATGTTGCCTTTTCAATATGGGTCAGACAATCAATGTGGCACTGCGATTCCTTCCACCACCCTCAAGTTGTCTAGCATTGCCATGACCATGCACTCTTTAATTTTCAAATTGGATTTGGATTTGTTCCAGGGACTCCTTAAGAAATTGATTTGGGTATATAAATGGCTTATACTGTGCATGATGTTTGAAACTGATTCTGTGGCATCCTCAGATGTTTGGAGAATAAATCTCATGTTGTCTTTGCCAGATGCTAAGTTTCAGGGAAGAGGCATGTTCATTTACCTTTAAGCAAGTTTTATAATTTCTCTGTTGGGTATCTTAATTCTCATTTCACTAATTTTAATCAATTAAGGGTTGTTCATTGTGGACTGGTTACAACGGTAATCTTCAACTTTCTCCCAATTTCATATAAGATACTACATTTTTATATGATTTGATTTTGGTCATATATTTCCTAACAATACACATTCAGGGGCAAAAGAAACCTTGAAATTATAATCAATTACTGTTGCAGAAATAAATGATCCACCCAGAATGATAGATTTTTTTTTCTATTTAGATAGCTATTTTAGTTAATATACAATTTATTTCTTTGAGACTTTCCAATAATAAAGTAAAAAATAAATTTCCTTTTTAGTCCTTAACTGAAAACATAAATAGTACTTTGGGATTTTATAGAATCCCAGGTCATCAAAGAGTCATTAATCATACTTAAGCAATTTCTAAATAGGTTGAAAACAATGGATGTTGCTTTGAATTTAACCTAACTCTGTGATATCCTAGCAATACATTTATTTCCTTTTTCAAAGTATACTTTTTGTGCTACTGAATAAACTGAAATTTAAAATTTTCTAATTAATTAATAAAGAGAAAATACATTTAAATCAAGTAAAGTTTCAGCTTGCTTATATGTTTCTGTTAAGAATATAAATTCATGCATAAACTTTTGGGAAAGTATATTCACAATGTGAAAGAGAAATAATTAAAATGTTCATAGTCTCAAATGTTGTTATTTTTTATTCTTTTATATTTAATTATACATGACAGTATTTTTCCATATTTTTTGTACACAAATGGGTACAACTTTTCATTTCTATGGTTGTACCCAATGTAGATTCACACAATTCATGTAATCTTACATACACATAGGGTAATGCTGTCTCAATCTACTCTTTCCTTCCCCCACCCCCTCCAGTCCCATTTTCCTCTACACCATCCAAAGTTCCTCCTTTCTTTTTTTGTCCCCCTGCCCCATGCCACCCCTCCCCCCACATTACGTATTATCGAGTTCCCTGCCCACAGAACATGCTGAGCTTACAGCCAATGGTAGGAACTTCCTCAAACATGCGACTTAGACATCGTCAGCTTAACTGCATTGGCATATTGCCAGCCGCCATCTTTACAAGCCAATATAGAGTATGGGGTCCCGGACCCCCGACAACGTATCATCATCCACTTATCAGAGAAAACATTCAGCCTTTGGTTTTGGGTGCTTGGCTTATTTCACTTAGCATGATATTCTCCAACTCCACCCATTTACCAGAAAATGCCATAATTTTATTTTTCTGACTAATACTCCATTGTAAATATATATATATAACACAGTTTCTTTATCCATCCATCAATTGAAGGGCATCTAGGTTGGTTCCACAATCTACCTATTGTGAATTGAGCAGCTATGAATGTTGATGTGGCTGCATCACTGTACTTTGCTGAGTTTAAGTTCTTTGGGTATAAACTGAGAAGTGGGATAGCTTGGTCAAATGGTGGGTCCATTTCAAGTTTTCTGAGGAATCTCCATACTGCTTTCCAAAGTGGCTGCACCAATTTGCAACTCCACCAGCAATGTATGAGTGTGCCTTTTTTCCCACATCCATGCCAACACTTATTGCTTGTATTCTTGATAATAGTCATTCTAATTGGAGTTAGATGAAATCTTAGGGAGATTTTTATTTGCATTTTTCTAATTACTAGAGATGATGAGCACTTTTTCATATATTCTTGATCACCTGTATATATTTTTCTGTGAAGTGTCTGCCCAGTTCCTTAGCCCATTTATTGATTGGGCTATTTGTATTTTTGTTGTAAAGTTTTTTAAGTACTTTATAAATTTTGGAGATCAGTGCTCTGTCTGAAGTGTTTATGGAAACCATTTTTTCCCACTCTGTAGGCCCTCTTTTCACATTATTGATTGTTTCCTTTGCTAAGACAAAGCTTTTTAGTTTGAATCCATCCCATTTATTGATTCTTGCTTCTATTTCTTGTGCTCTGGGGTCATGCTAAAGAAGTCTGGTCCTAAGACAACATGATGAAGATTTGGGCCTATTTTTTCTTCTATTTGGTGAAGGATCTCAGGTCTGATTCCTAGATCCTTGATCCATTTTGAGTTGAATTTTGTACAGGGTGAGAGATAGGGGTTTAATTTCATTTTACTGCATACGGATTTCCAGTTTTGCCAACACCATTTGTTGAAGAGGCTATCTTTTCTCCATTGCATACTTTTGGAAACTGTATCTAGTATGAGATAACTGTAATTATGTGGATTTGTCTGTGTGTCTTCTATTCTGTATCATTGATCTACCTGTCTATTTTGGTGCCAATACCATGCCATTTTAGTTACTATTGCTCTATAGTAGAGTTTAAGGTCTGGTATGGTGATACCTCCTGCATCATCCTTCTTTCTGCTCAGGATTGCTTTGGCTATTCTGGATCTTTTGTTCTTCCAGATGAATTTCATGATTGCATTCTCTATTTTGATGAAGAATGTCATTGGGATTTTAATTGGAATTGCATTAAATCTGTATAGCACCTTTGGAAGTATGGCCATTTTTATTATATTAATTCTGCCTATCCAAGAACATGGGAGATCTTTCCATCTTATAAGGTCTTCCTCAATCTCTTTCTTTAATGTTCTGTAGTTATCATTGTAGAGGTCCTTCAACTCTTTTCTTAGATTGATTCCCAAGTATTTTTTTTTTGAGGCTATTGTGAACGGAGTTGTTTTCCTCTTTCAGATGATTCATGGCCTATGTCTATAAATGCATTAAATTTATATGTGTTCATTTCATAGTCTGCTATTTTTGTGAATTCATTAATTAGGTCTAGAAGTTTCCTGGTGGAGTTTTTGGATCCTCTAAATATAGAATCATGTCATCAGCAAATAGCTGAGTTCTTCTTTTCCTATTGGTATTCCTTTAATTTCTGTGGTCTAATTGCTCTGGATAGTATTTCAAGCATGATGTTTAATAGAAGTGGTAATAGTGGGTATCCCTGTCTTGTTCCAGTTTTTCAAGGGAATACTTTCAATTTTTCTTCTTTAAGAATGATGTTGGCAGTGGGCTTAGCATAAATAGGCTTTACAATGTTGAGGTATATGTTCCTACCATTCCTATTTTTTCTACTGTTTTGAGCATTAAGGGATGTTGTATTTTGTCAAATGCTTTCTCTGAATCTATTGAAATAATCATATGATTCTTAACCTTAAGTCTATTGATATGATGAATTACATTAATTGATTTCCAGATGTTGAACCAACCTTGCATCACCGGGATAAACCCCACTTGATTGTGGTGCACTATTGTCTTAATATGTTTTTGTAAGTGCTTTGCCAGAATTTTGTTCAGGATTTTTGCATTGATATTCAGAAATATTGGTCTAAAGTTTTCTTTCCTGGATGAGTCTATTTTGTTTCATTTTCAAAGAATCAACTTTTTGTTTTGTCAACTTTTTGAATTGTTTCTTTTGTTTCAATTTCATTGATTTCAGCTCTAATTTTAATTATTTCCTGTCTTCTACTACTTTTGGTGTTGTTCTGTTCTTCTTTTTCTAGGGCTTTGAGATGTAATGTTTGGTCATTTAGTTGTTGACTTTTTATTCCTTTCTTGAATGTGCTCAATGCAATGAATTTTTCTCTTAGTACTGCCTTCATAGTGTCCCAGAGATTTTGATAAGTTGTATCATCATTCTCATTTACCTCTAAGAATTATTTTATTTCCTCCTTGATGTTTTCTGTTTCCATGCTTCATTAAATAGCATATTATTTAGTCTCCAGGTGTTGGAACAGTTTCAGTCTTTTATTTTGTCATTGATTTCTAATTTCATTCAATTATAATCAGGTAGGATACAAGGTAGTATCTCTATTTTTTTTTTTTTTTTTCATTTACTAGGGGCTGCTTTGCGGCATAACATATGGTCCATTTTAGAGAAGGATCCATGTGCTGGTAAGAAGAAAGTGTATTCACTTGTTGATGGATGGAATATTCTATATATGTCTGTTAAGTCTAAGTTATTGATTGTGCCATTGAGTTCTATAGCTTCTTTGTTTACTTTTTGTTTGGAAGATGTATCCAGTGATGACAGTGGTATGTTAAAGTCACCTAGTATTATTGTATTGTGCTGCATTTGATTCCTGGAAGTGAAAAGGATTTGTTTGATGTACACAAATGTGCCATTGTTTGGGGCATAAATATTTATGATTATTATGTCTTCCTCATTTATGGTTCCCTTAAGCAGTATGAAGTGACCTTCTTTATCCCTTCTGATTAACTTTGGCTTGAAGTCCACTTTATCTCATATAAAAATGGAAACTCCCGCTTTTTTACTGAGTCCGTGTGCATGGTAGGTTTTTTCCCATCCTTTCACCTTTAGTCTGTGGGCATATTTCTCTATGAGATGAGTCTCTTGAAGGCAGCATGTTATTGGTTCTTTCATTTTAATCCAATCTGACAGTCTATGTCTTTTGATTGATGAGTTTAGGTCATTAACTTTCAGGGTTATTATTGAGATATGATCTATATTCCCAGTCATTGTGACTTAGTTTTGGTTTTTAACTTATTTCTCCTTTGATTGGCTTTTCCTTCAGGGTAGTTCCTCCCTTTGCTGACTTACATTGTTGTTTTTTGTTTCTTTGTCATGGAATATTTTGCTGAGAATGTTCTGTAGTGTAGGCTTTCTGTGTGTGAATTCTTTTAACTTTTGTTTGTCATGGAAGGATTTTATTTTGTCTTCAAATCTGAAGATTAGTTTTGCTGGATGTAAAATTCTTGATTGGCAATCATGTTCTTTCAGAGTTTGAAATATATTGTTCCAAGCCCTTCTAGCTTTTAAGGTCTGGGCTAATAAATCTGCTAATATCTGTATTGGTTTCCCCCTCTATACAATCTGATGCTTTTCTCTTGCAGCCTTTAAAATCCTATCTTTAGTTTGTATGTTAGGCATTTTCATTATAATGTGTCTTGGTGTGGATCTGCTATGATTTTTTGCATTTGGTGTTCTTTAGGCTTCTTGTAGCTGAATTTCCATTTCATTCTTCAGGTTTAGGGAATTTTCTGATATTGTTTCATTGAATAGGTTATTCATTCCTTTGGTTTGTTTCTCTGTGCCTTCCTCAATTCCAATAATTCTTAAAATTGGTCTTTTCAAGATATTCAATAGTTCTTGGAGGTTCCATTCATAATTTCTTACCATCTTCTCTGTTTGGGCAACTTTATTTTCAAGATTTGATATTTTGTCTTCATTATCTGAGGTTTTGTCTTCCACATGATTAGTTTGTTGGTGATGTTTTACATTGAGTTTTTTATTTGGCTTACCGTTTCCTTCATCAGGATTTCTGTTTGGTTCTTTTTCATAATCTCTTTTTCTTTGTTGAGGTGATCTTTTGCTTCCTGCAGTTGCTCTTTCAACTGCATATTGGAGTGACCAATCATTGCCTACATTTGCTCTTATCTCATCCTTTGCTTCACAGATCATTTTAATCATATATATTCTGAACTCCTGTTCTGACATTTATTCTACCATGCTGTCATTGGATTCTATTAGTGTGGAATCTTGGTTTGTTTGGAAAACTTTCATCCCTTGCTTTTTCATGTTGTTCATGTATCTTCCCCTCTAGCAATGCAGATTTGGGGTATTGTAGTTCTGCCCTATAAGCTTATAGTGACCCTGCAGGATTCCAAAACCTTTTCTTTAAGGGGGAGATCATTATTAGCAACACTCTGTACAGACAATATTCTTCTACTATAAACCAAATAGCTTCTATGAAGATGTTAACAATATTGTCATAATAAACAGGGAAGATGAGTTCAATTATTATCTACAGCATAACAAACATTTGCAATGAGGACTGTAGTTTCCAATGGAGGACAAAGAGGATGGGGAAGGATGTAGGATGTAACTGTTAATGGGATAAGAAAAGAGTATAGAGAAGTTCTAGATCATAGGAATAGTGAAAACGTAGTCAAAGAAAGTTGGTTGCTAGCATGAGAAAAGGGAGAGAGAGACTCTGAGGAAACAGGTAAACAAAAGGAAAGTAGAGAACAAGAAAAATAAAGAAATAAAACTTAAACATTTTCAAAAAGGAGGAAAAAAAATCTAAACTATAACAGTCATATACTATTCAAACCTCCCAGTCTTCTGTAGCCTGAGGCATGAGAAGTACCTGACAATGAGCTTCCAGTCTCCAGGAGGCATCCCATCTCTCCAGGAGGATGGGGTTTGCCCCACCTAATGACAGGTTTCACTTCCAGGATAATCCAATATGGCTGCACTGGCTTCCAAATGTGTTGGAAAATGGGGAGCTACAGAACAGGGTGTGGGTGCCAAGTCTGTGTGGGGTGTGGTCAGTAGGGTCCAGGTCCCTGGTAGCTGGGCACAGAGAGGCTGGGAGAGGGGCATCCTGGAGGTGGAGTGTGGTCAGTCAGGCAAGGGGTCCTGGGGGCAGGGCTTGGTCAGTTGTGTTGTGGGGGTCCTGCAGGTCCTGGCTGTTTTCCCAAAACGGTGGCAGCCATGTGTAACCAAACCTGCAGGATCTGCTGGCAGTCTGCAGACTATCAGTGGACAATTGGCAGGTGGACCTCGGTCAGTGGGTGGTGGGTAGGTGAAAGGCAGGCGATGGGAAGGTCAGAAGCAAGCAAACAGGCAAATTGTGGATGATAGGCAGCAGTCAGTGAGCAATCTGCACTCAAAATGTAGTTGATATGCTGGCAGACTATAGGTGATTGAGGTAGACAAATGGGGTAAACAGCAAAGGATCGATGAGGAGCAAGGACTGTCTCACAGAGAAACAGATTTTCCTCTGCTTCAATCCTGAGTTACAGAGCTACAAGGAACACAGACTCCCTCTAGTCCGCCATCTTGGATCTGAATGTTGTTTTGATTATATTAATTACCCATATAAAATAATCCAGCAATTAGTAAAATTTTAAATGATACAAACATTTATAAATGTGATGCCAATGAAAAGTAAAAAACTGAAAGCAATCTGAATTCCAAAACAGAGGGACTAAATTGAAAAAACGTTGAAACAAACTTAGAACATCAAAAAAGCCACTAGAAATGAGTCAGTAGACTTAAAAATGTGTATGAATACATTAAGTTAAAAATCAAGATACACATGTTGATGTGTGTGTGCATGTGTGTGTATTCCATTGTAGATATTTATGTGTTTACATACCTATACTTCTCTCCATATATGTGTATGTATAAATGATAGATATATACACACATTTACAAATATGTCTATTATGCTCAGAACCATGTAAAAATACAGGAGAGTTTTTAAAAATTGTAATAGAAAATTATGTGTGTGATATTAATTATTGGGCTGACTTAAATTTCTAGTTAAATTAGTTATTGAGTTAGGGAAATTTTTCTTAATACAGTTTTTGTTTTCTAATTGGACAAATTTACTACAATAGAAATATTTCATTATTTTATATATGAAAGATATACATAAAAAGCCAACCTAGTTTTAAACTGAAATAAAATATGCTAAATATCAAGGCACCAATGTGCTTATCTTTTATTTTCATATTATTGCCTATCTTTCTATTCATTGGTTAGAACTAACAATTTCAATTTAAAAAGCCATTTATTGATTATTAATTCTGCATAAATATGTGTGACAAATGAGGAAAATTGTGTGATAAAAAGAAGGAAAAGGAAAATCTCTCAGACCACTTACCCCCAGAACTGTGCATATGTATTTACACAATTCCTTGAAGGTAATAGACCTTGTGGGTAATAGAAACCAATGTATTATAATCCTCTTCCTTTCTCTGCATTGTTCTTCTTTTATTTCAGATTTTACAAATTATGTTTTAAACCCATGATGCGAAAATTCTTATCCTTTGATCTTTCTTTTCTCCTAATTGACAAGGAATAAATTTTCCTCGACCTTTATTTATAAACTCTTTTATGTTTAATTAGCTTCTTACCCCTTCATTAAAAGCAGGGAGTCAATCAAGTAGCATTTTCCTCCCCAAACTACAATAGAAAAAGTAAAATGGAAAAGCTATGTATAAATGTAGTATTTTTGTCATAGTTTAAAACAGCCTTTGTAATAATTACATTCTAAAATAGGATTATTCCATAATTTTAAATAAACAACAAGGTTAATGTTACACATTGATTATTTACTCCTTTAAAAATAATTTTATAATTATTTCCAGCTAAAAATTATTCCAGGCTAAGTTCTTTAGGCTATTCAGCATTCTTCTCAGTCACCTTTCTTCCTGTAACTGTGTATATCTGCTAACAAAATTAGGATGTTTATATCTTACCAAAGAGAGAAATTTGAAGTTAAGAATTTCATTTCAGTAAGGCTTGTGAAAATTGCATGAATCACAAGGATAAGATCCACAGCTGACTTTTTGAAAATGTTCAAAGGTTGTTTGTTCTGGCTACCAATAGTCCCTTTTATGACCTTTTAATGATATTTTTTTCATAATGTAGCACAGGATTACTGAGGATTCATTAACTGCCAGAAGGCACTGGGCTCTTACTCCTGATACTCATTCTTAAGGTATTGGTATGCATTGTCCTCTGTCTTTTCTCTCTGCCTGTGCATACTTCTTAAGAAAAGACATAAGATGATCTCTTGATTATGTGAATGATGCTCTTACTACTTCTAACTGAAATACCAGCAGTCTAGTCACCCCTACAGGTAGGGTTCCAGAGAGAATGTGTATGCATACTTTTGCTCCTTCATTGCATTCTACTAGTATTGCTCTCCAAAACCATGTGGAACATACTCAGATGGGTTTGGCATCACAGAAGTAACAACTCAGAACTTCGACTTTCATGAATCAAAAGGAAAGGAAATCGGTATGTCAAAGAGGCATCTGCACTCCTAGTTTATTCCAGCACTATTCACAATAGTCATGAAATTGAAACAAACTTAATGTCTATTGATTACAGATAAAGAAATTGTCGTGCATATACACAATGGAATATTTATTCAGCCTTTAACATGATGAAATTCCATCACTCTCAACCACATGGATGGAACTGGAGATCATTGCATTAAATGAAATAAGCCAGACACAAAAAGAAACAAGTAACACATGATCTAACTCGTATGTGGAATCTGAAAAAGTTGGTGGGGGGATGAGAACTAAGAATCTATTACTGAAATATTTAGAACGTAATGATTGCCTTATTACAGATGAAAGAGAGGGAGACATCAGAGATGATTCACATGTTCTAGTAGGAGATGCAGATTGTGTGGGTGACATGAAAATTCGAGGTGAGAGGGATTTCAGGATTAAGTATAAGAAATTATATGTCTACTTAACCTACTCTGCTATCTGATAGGAAGGAGAAGTTCAGGAGCAGTTGGACACAAAAGCTGTGGATAGAGATGTGGTAAAAAAATGCATAAATTCTAGCAGTATCTCTTTCAAAAAGACCCAAGTAAACCACTGGATATGTTCTAAACCATAATTATACTTTTACTCAGGAGAGTCCTTATCTTTTAATTAGAAATTTAAAAACAAATTGTTTCATTCTTCTGGAAATTTTTTTTTAAATTTGTGTGTTTTTACATTGTTTTCTAGTTGGACATTTCACTATAAAAATCTATTTTTGAGTATTCAGAACTTGTACTTTCTTCCTTAATATTCTCAATTTCAATCTGTACTTGCTACAAATTCTGATTTCATGTAGCTAAAAACCACTTAGGTATGACTACAGAGAATAAAGAAAGCATTTTGCAATAGAACATGTGGAAGTTTTGCAAAAGTAGAATTAGAATTAAATATGGCCGGCACACCTCCCAGGCTTATTTTGAGTATGAACACAGATAACATATGGGGAAAACTTTTGAGAAATGTAAAGTGTAATGGAAAGACAATGTTTAGTATTCTCTTCCTCCAGACATTTAGAGCTCAGAAATCTCTCCTTTTTGACTGTTAAATTATATCAAATTAATGTGATGTTTTAAAAGTCGAAGGAGAAATTTAGATTGTAATTCCAAGGTCAAATTCCTTTTTGTCAGTTTTAGACTACTTACCTGATCTCTCACCTACTTCCTAAATATGTCCCAAGAAACATAAGCTAAGCAAATCAAAAGAACTAAGTAGATAGAGTGTGAAACAAAAACCAAGAAAAAAAAAAAAGTCTTGTATAACATTCAAAGTGTTGAGAAAGACACTCTCATGGATAGTAATCTTTTAACCTCACTTGACCACCTCAGAACAGGTCTTGGGACTGTTTACCCAAGAACCCATATAGCCTATATAGGACTTTCTCCTTGTGTGGGTGTACCTGTCCCTCTTTAAGACTCTACCTTGTTCCTTTGCTCTGTCTGTGGTGCTCAGGAGCCCAGCTTTCAGTAATTTCAGACTCCTCACCAGGAGGGAAAGAGACTTTCTACTGCAGTGCCAGAGGGGTGACATTGCTCTGTATTGGCAGCCTTGGTGGGGGTGTAAGCATCTACTTACTATGTAAACTCATGGGTACAACTGAATCTGATGTTTTCCCATCTTTTCTCTATGTGAATAAAAGAAAAGCTCCATCCAAAGCTTGACTGTGTTGTATCACAGATTACAAAACACAGATAATCTTGGTGACACAAATGCCAAGATGTAGTGGGCAAGATGTCTTCAGGTCTATTCCCGGTAGTTGGCTCCAGGTGGTTTTAGCTGTCCTACATAAAGTTGGAGACCTCCCTAGCATTGGGAAACCATCCTGCATTACCTTTCTCCTCTTATTCCCGTACCCAAACCAGATTTAGGGACATTCTATATTCTGTGTAACCATCACCCTAAGTCATTTCCATGTTCTCAACTTTATGCATGTTTTTATCATATATAAAATGAGAATGGTTTAATAATATGATCACAACTTGACAAGTTTTCTAATCTATAATTAAATGTCTAGTGTGTATATTCCTAAAATATAGCTAGAATATATGCTTCCATTTAGTGAGTTAAAATAATTCAATAAACATTATGGATATGATTGATCATATCCTTTATGCTAGGGACATTGATAGATTTTATGTTTACTCTAGGACAAATAAATTACATGAGGTTCCTACCTTTGTGGAAATTTAGTCTCATTTTGCTACACTGATTTACAGCAACATATAATACCATATAATAGCATATTTTCATATAATATAGCAGCATGTTTTTTCAATTACATCATCCCTATGTTTTAAACACATTGTTTCTTCCTTTATTTCTACCCATAGTATTATTTCCATGCTTAGCAACATTATAAGTTCAAGTTTTACTGACATTCTTTTTGTTTTTGTTTCATTTTTCCCATTATATGGGAAATAAGTTCCAACAACAGTATGTATGCAACTCTCAGCATCAAGAG
The DNA here is from genome assembly GCA_020662805.1 of Glaucomys volans. Classification (NCBI taxonomy): domain Eukaryota; kingdom Metazoa; phylum Chordata; class Mammalia; order Rodentia; family Sciuridae; genus Glaucomys; species Glaucomys volans. Next base: position 1,217,933 of record JAJEJO010050027.1, on the reverse strand, counting down.
TCCATTGTGTGCCAAATAAGATAACGTGCATTAGTACCAAGAAGTAACAGAAATAAATTACTGTTGAGAGCTATTATTGTTTAGATGTGGTGTCCCCAAAATGCTCATATGTGAGACAATGCAGGAAAGTTCAGAGGAGAAATGATTGGGTTGTAAGAGTCTTAACCCAATCAGTGAATTAATCCCCTGATTGGAATTAATTGAGTGGTACCTGAAGTGGTAGGGTGTGACTGGAGGAGATGGGAATTGGAGCATGTCTTTGGGGTATATATTTGTATCTGGCAAGTGGAGACCTCTCTCTCTGCTTCCGATCACTGTGTGAGCTGGTTCACTCTGCCACACTCTTCCTCCATGATGTCCTGCCTTACCACAAGCCCTGAGAAATGGAATCTGCTGTCTGTGGATTGAGCCCTCTGAAGCTGTGAGCCCCCAAATAAACATTTCCTCCTCTACAGTTGTGCTGGTCAGGTCATTTAGTCACAGCAGTGAAAAAGCTGACTAAAACAAGGGCAAACAACATTGCATATTGAGTAGGATAAGAGACAATAGAGTCCTTACTCCTTCTTTCTGAAGAGGACAGCAGAACTTTTGAGAATGTCTAGTTACAATTTAATAATCATATTTAATTTTATTTCATCCCTTCTGTTATATTTTTCTTATTTTCATTTTGAATCCTTCTTATATCAATGAAATCACAATGTTGTATCACAAGACAAAATGGAAGTTAGTTTCTTGCAGTGTCTAAAGAACTCCAGATAAATTGTGTTTGCTAGTCTAATTCTGAAAAGAATTTTTAAAAAATTACAAAATGAGTGCCTAAGATAAGATTTTTATTATTTTTTCCATCTCCAAGATAAACAGAGGTTTTACGTATTTTTAATAAAATCAAACAAGGTGCCAAACACTTTTTTTTATCTTTGGTTATAGAAATGACTACAAATAATTCTAAAAGAATAAGGTAATAAAAATAAAACAGTGTACCAAGTCATGTGTTGCTGCTGAAGACCACATAAAATATTTTACATCTTAGTTCAAGTAGCATCTTTGATCAAGAGTATGGACCTTATAGTCAAACCCCCAAACATAAATCAGGGAACAAATGCCATTCCAAGCCCAGATCTATGTATCATTGTAGCAGAAATTCCTGTCCAAATTTTCCTTACCTTTTCCTCACCTAACAAATTTTAATTCCTTCAAATTCTGTATAGTCACACTGCAATACAATTTGAAATTCTGTCAACAACTATGTCTTATTAAGACTTCTAAAGAAGACACACGTATATTTCTAGTATTATTTTAGCAGGTTTTATCTTTTTCAGAATTTGGTGGTGCACAAGAAAGGCCAGTCATTTTTCTTATCTGTTCCAAAAGATTGGAAGAATTAAATTTTAACAATGGAAAGTGTTTTTGAAAAATGCAATTTGGGATTATCACCAAAAAAGTGATAAATCGCTTCTTAGTTCAATTAAATCACTTGTGTGGAATATTTTCACAAACAGGTCAGGATATAGTTCAGTTTTCACTCAAGCTAACAAAGGAATGTGCTGCTTGATTTTAACACATAGCTGATAGAAATCCAATCTTATTCAACTGGACTTTTTTTCCCTGTTCCCTCTAACTCATGATGAAACCTTGACAGGTACTTAGTCTGTAGCAGAGAGTTGGCCTCGTTCATTACCTGTTCCTTTCTTTGAGCTTGTATGTCTTTGCTTTTAGTACCTTTTTTTTCAAATTTCTGAGTTATATTTTCAGAGTAAGAGGAATCCCCTTCATTTTGTGTGTGTGTGTGTGTGTGTGTGAGAGAGAGAGAGAGAGAGAGAGAGAGAGAGAGAGAGAGAAAGACACCAGGGTAACTAATTAAGGATGCCCATTTCCCAGAGTAGAGTGCTTATGAGTTCCCTTATTGACAGAATCCAGCTTAAAACAGTCCCTCCTCATCTTGTGCTCCCACTTTCATTTCCTGTTATTCCTCCTGAGTCTTACTTTCCCATCCCAGGAGGTGGGTAAACCAGCAGCACCTCCAGGGAAGCCATTGTGTTTGCAGCAATAACTTCAGCACTTTCTCATGACTTTCCCAGACTGCAGTCTTGGCCTCTCTGGCAACTCCACATAGTATTTCTTCTCCATGACACCTCCGATCACTCATCACCACTGTATTTTTATTTAATAGATCTCATCACTTTTAGCATACTACAAATTTTATGTTCATGCCCTCCCTGGAATGAAAACTCCACCAGGGCTGGCTTGTTATTATTGTCATATTGTTTTATTTCTTGTTTCTTGCTGTGTCTCCACCATGAGGAACCCTCTGGATACATAGGAAGACATTATATATATATATATATACATATATATATATATATACACACACACATTTATATTATAAAATATCACACACACACACATATACATATATTTTTTTTCCCCATGGTTGGTGAAGCTGAGAAGTTTTCTGCTCATATTAAAGAAAATCCTACCAAAAGAAAACACATTTCTGCTTCTGTCTGTCCTTAAAAAGAGTAGATTAAAGCAAGATCCTGTTGGGAACCCACTCACTCTATGCACATGCCCTGTGGAGCATCCACACCCACTTAATGCTGCACCAATAACCTTTCTCTATTATATCACACCTATCCACTTGCAGTAACTCTTTGATGGTTAGTTATGTGATTGAGATGGTTTACTGAATCAAAATGGAGTTTTTGGAAGACAACTAAACTGCTCAGTCAAGTAAGGGGGAAAAAACCTACATTACCTCATTCGGAAAATAAAATATGCATGCTTCTTTCTTTTGACCAGTTTATGCACTCTGAGTGATCTGTTTTCTCCTGTAATTTCAGGTTTCCTACTAGGAAAACACAAGGCCCCTATAGGAAACCATTTACATCTCTGGAGTTCTCTGTCAACTTTGGCTTCTCTTGGTGTAGAAATATTTCTAATGTTTGCAAACGTGGTCTCCAGTGGTACAGACTTTTTTCACTCCTGACCACCTCCAGATTTATCCTGTAATTTTTTATAAAATTGCAAACGAATGGAAGTGCTCCTTTCTGGGGAGTAGAGTAGAGCACTCCACCGTTTTTTAAAGTTCTTTTCAGATATTGGCATTTAGCAGGAGGACTAACAGCTTGATACTTTAGAAAATTTAAAAGAAAAACAACCTGCATTCTTGGCAGGGGATATCTGTAGCTTGCTGGAGCGAGGGCAGCTACAGCATCTTCTGATCTCATCATTAGCAATGAAGCAGGTAACCCGTTTCTGCAAATCGGCAGATTGAGTTGGGAGTCTGAGGAGCAAGGTGGCAGTCTTACCTTTATCTGTGCTCAAGAATTAAGAACATTTCAGCTTTTTTTTCCCCCCCACATTTCTGCGGTGAAGCAGTGAGAAATCATAATAGAAAAAAAGACAGAGGGCTAATGATGAAAAGTCTCTCTGAAGTTACAGCAGAGACAAGTTTACAGCACCAGACTTATCTGGGATTGTTGGAGTGGCTACGTGCATGGATGCACGTGTGCATACATGTGTATGCGTACACACACACACACACACACACACACACATCCATTCTTTTTGGTTATCATTTACTTTCAACTTCCAAGTACGATTCTTCCTAAAATATCCATCAATTTATTATATTTGTTCCTTTTTTAAAAAAAAAAATAATCTAATCAACTCTTTTAGAAGAAAGGCTTGATTTGATTGTTGTGTTCTTAATATTTGAAATTTCCCAAGATTCTATCAACAAAGTCTCCTTAAAAAAATAATTCCCCTCCTTTCAGTATTTGGGTCAACTGTCAGAATTCTATGGGAAGAAAATTTATATAATATACATGTTTATATGTGTTTATATATAAATTTATGTGAACATAAGAAAGACAGGGTTTTTTTAAAGCAGTGAAATAAAATCCAGTCAGTCATTTATTTATATCTTTAGTAATGATGCCCAAATAAGTGAATTTTTGCTATAATGTTTATTCACACTTTGGGAGCACAAAAAAAAAAATAAAACACATTTGTATCCTTCTAAAAAACTTGAGAACACATATTAGAGGAATTGTTGCTAGCCAACTAAACTCATAATTATCAACACATATATGAAGTAGCAGTTCTTGACACTTCACATCACTTTGGGAGAAGACTTAACCCCTCCAAGCAGGCATCCTTCGAGGGCCTTGCATTAAATCACCCTTCACCTGCCTCTGTAGTCATCAATTTCCACTGCTTAGAAATGTCCTTTTCTAGATTTATTTTTTCCCCCAAGGAATGTAGGGGAAGGATGTCTTTCATTTATAAACAACAGATGGAATTTAAATTTCTGCTCTGATTGGATTATAGGCCTCAACAAAAGCATTTAACAAAACCAGATATAGTTGTTCCTGTAAACCTAGCAATAGAGTCTAAAATGACATCTTTTCAGGAATCCCATTTGCTTTGCTTACACGTATGGCACAGATCACGGTCCCCTCTTCATCTCCCCTCTCCCCATGCAGCCCCTGCTTTTCATTCAGCTGCACTTACACTGATTTCTATCAGTTCCTCAAATGTGCCAAGTTCATTGTTGTCTCAGGATCATACCTTTGCTTTTTCCTCACTTAATCTTTGCCTGACTACTCCTAGCTCTTAGGTAAGAGCTCAGAGATCACATTTCCTGAGACACAGGCTAAAGTAGCCTCTCATGCACACATATGATTCTGTTGCATTTCCTGAAGTGGTTCTTCTCACTGTCCTAAAATATGTACCTATTTGTACTATTGATTGTTTCTTTTAAATAGAGTCAGAAATGTGTTCCAGCTTTAAATCAGAATATTCATAGGGACTAGAATAGTGTAGGTATATTAATACATAATCTGGAATTTATTCATTGATTTAAATATAGTAGAGCTGAATAAAAAACAAATGCTGAATCTTTCAGTAATCATCCAATGATAACCACTTGAATAAAATTATTTAAAAAATAAAATTATAAGTGACTAGAAAACACCTATGCCAATTATAAGTTTACAAAAGCTGCCTGAAGAACTCTTCAGTTTCAGGCTCCAGTGTTTTCTTTTATAAATTTCTAGTTAAATTCTTTGTAAAGTCTTCATGCTTATCTATACCAAAATTATGGGGTAACAGACTATCTTGACACATTATTTGATAAATATAACATGATTAGGCTCGTCTAGATCCATTTACCTGGATTGGGGGAATTAAAGAGAACGTAACTTTGTCTTCTGTTTTCTTTACATGTTAGAGATGATTTGCATAATATTAGGGGCTACAATATTTTAGAATCTATAACTGTAGGGTTTTTTTTAATGGAAACAGAATCCCTTTAAAATATGATGAATGATATACTATTACAATTAAGCCCTCCTTGAAAAGTAAAAGACATGATTCCAGGGACAAAATCATGCCTTTGTAAATTCATAAGATGAGACAGTTTCGGCTGCAGGGTACATACAATCCAAGGATCTCTTTGCCAAGTCCAGCGCACATCCCCACAGACCATGCTGCTATGTAATAATGATATTGGAAAAAGGACAAGTGAGGGCAAAAGTGATGGTGGCTTCTAATTCAGCCTTGGCTGATGAGCTAAATGAACTGGCAGAACTTACAGGAGAGGGACCAAGAAGAGTAGTAAGAGCCAATTTTCTGTGCAGACTAATACAACAATTTCTTTAACAGAGGAAATTGGTTTAAAGTTCTTCTCTCCATTTTCCAATGCCCTTTCTTCAGGGCATGCTTTCCAAGAGCATTTGCCATTGCGTATTCTATTTGCTGAAAAGTTTAATAATAGGAGGAGCCCTAGCAAAGTTTCAGTAGTTTCCCCAGCACTAAAGTCTGGTTTGATAAACACGGGCAGGTTTTTGATCCCCTGCATTAATGGTGTGACAATAATCAAGAGTTTCTGGGCAAAGTCCTGCCAGGGTAGGCTGTGTGGTTAGGTCCATCAACTCTGTATCTGATTTTGCATCACACCTGCAGCACTGAGATAGGGAGTTCAAAATAAGAGGTGAGGTGGTGAGGATCAGGAATTTGATCCTATTTAATTTTCTGGTTAATCAACCATAAATTGATGTTAGACAAAGGCCCAGGCACTCTTCCTTTGAATCTCCTCTCCATTGGTTAGAACTAGAAATGCATTTGGGCAAGCATGTTTAATGACTTGTATTTATTATAGTTTCTTTTCATGGAAAACACCATCACCAGGTTTTTTTTATTCTTTAGAAAAGACTTACTACTTTGACAAATTTCTAACTAATGATATAATTACTTCATTAGGTAGCATAATTAGAAATTACTTGAAGTATAAAGAGTGCCTGGTAAAGAAATGCTTAATTTACTAAATAATTTCGACTCAAATGATTATTAAGTTAAAATCAGAAGTTGCTGAAAACCTCAAGTAATGGTTTTTACCAGTGCCACATGATCGAGTAATTGCTCAATTAGCAATTAGTTACAAACAGCAGTGCCCTTTATTTTTACTTAAAATAAGTAAGTCGATTTCCACACTTCAAAATTGAATATTAATTAGATGGGAAGGTAAGAAAAAAACTAGACACTATACCTTGTTAGAAGAAACTATAGTCATACAGAAGCCCTGTAGGTTCTTAGGAATTAGGTACAAAAATAGAGACTTTTCCTATTAATCCCTTACTCTACAGGCATGGATAGGAGAGAGAGAGAAAATATGATTTAAGCACAATATTTATAGGCACTTTTTTTTCTATACCAGGGATTGAGCCCAGGAGTGCTTAACCACTCCCAGCCCCCACCCCCCTTTCTAATTTGATTTTGAGACAGGGCCTCACTAAGGTGCTGAGGCTATCCTTGAATTTGTAATCCTCCTGCCTCAGCCTCCAGAGCCACTGTGCCTGACTTACCTGTCTTTGTATTTTGATATTTTGTGGTATCAGGGATCAAACCCAGGACCTGGTGCATGTCAGGCAAGTGCTCTGCTACTGAGCCCCATCCCCAAGCCACAGACAACTCTTAATAAAGTTTACTAAATAAAGTTTTATTTTTTAAGAGTTACAATGGTACTATCCATGTCTTTCAAATTTTGAATTATTAATATTTTTGAATAATGATGAATATGTTTCTTGAGAAGACACTTTCAGTCTTTATAAAATAGTGCTTATCATTTTATACTGAGGCATTAATAAAATTTCTTCTTTTTTCCCCCTTCCCTCTTGACATTAGTTACATTAGTTTATATGGTAAGTGGGAAAGTTTAGGGCCCAGTCCATACTGTGACCCTAAGATATTATTTTTCTTCTTACAACTCATCTACCATGTGATTTGATTAAGCCATTTTCAGTTGCTTTGTTTCTTTTGTGTCTGCATTGTTTGAAAGGTAGTAAATACTGTGAAGGGAATGAAGATTTTCAGGCTGGTAGATTGATGCTTCATGGGTTCAAATCATGGCTCTGTCCCTCTAGCTGTGAGACAGCAGTTCACGTTCACTACCTCAGACTCCTTCTGCACCATAGAAATGGGAGTTTGGGGGCTCCCTCCTGGGGAAATGTTGGGATTAGGTGAAATAATGAGTGATCTGCTGCCACATGTAGAACATTGAAGAAATGCCTCTCCCACTCTCTGCTCTATGCAGTTGTAGCTTCCCAACTAAAGCAAAGGTTGAAGTAGACATGAGATAATCATGCAATTGAAATGTAGTAGAAGAATTATTTTGTACTTGAGAACAGTACTTTTTTAATGTTTCTTATTTCTCTTCCATGTTCACATTTTTGTGCTTTGATACCAAATTAATTTTAGAAATGATATTTGTAGGGTAAGATGGAGTAAAAAAATACATTTTCTTAATACTGGAAACTACAAGAGAAAAACAGATATATAGACTAAATACATTTACATCTTAGTTCATTTAAGCTGCTATAACAAAATACCTTAGACTGGGTAATTTATAAACCACAGCAATTTATTGTTTATGATTCTGGAGGTTGGGAACTCTAACATCAAGATACCAGCAGTTTTAGCATCTGGCAAAGGCCTATTTCTCAAAGATTTTGCTTTCTATTATCTTCATAGGGTGGAAAGACAGAAGGGGACTAACAAACTCCCTCAAGTGTCTTTTTGTGAGGGCAGTAATATCATTCCCTCCCCAAGGTCCTTCTCTTTGCATCATCATCCTGGGGGTTATACTTCAGCATGTGAATTGGAAGGGGCACATATATTCAGAGATTATCACATTTAAAAAATAATAATCTTTAGGAGCAAGATAAGTCCTCAAAGAACTGCATGGTGCTTCCAAGTCCCTGCTGTAAAGCCAAACATGTGACCCCTCAGACAGTCATGCAGAGACATGGAGAATCTTTAATAGCATGTATTTTTAATAAGATTGCTTACTGTGTTCTTAATCCATTTCTGTTATGGATTGTGTTCCCCTAAAATATATGTTGAAATATAACCATAGAACTTCATAATGTTTCTGTATTTGGAAATAGGGTCAGTGCAGACATAATTCATGAGGTTACACTGGACCATTATGGCAAGTGTCATAAATCCATTATGACAAGTGTCTTCATAGCAGGAGACAGAGAAAGACACAAAGACATCAATTGAGAGTAAAGGCAGGAATTGGTGTGACACATAAGGAATGGCGAGAATTATATGCTACCACTAGAAGTTAGGCAGAAGTGAGCAATATTCAACCAATCTCAGAGGGAACACAGCCCTGCTGATACCTTGATTCCTGACTTCCAACTTCTAGGACTGTGAGAGAATAAATATCCATTATTTTAAGTGACTCTCTGTGTAGTAATTTGTTAAAGAGACTCTAGGAAATGAATGCAACATTATTATATCAGAAAAAAATAAAGGAAATCAGTCAAGCAATTCATTAAAATTGGGCAGAATGACATCTAGAGGAAGAGCAACAGGTATCACTTTATAATCAGAGTACATTTGAAATGAAGCCCCTAGTTATCACTGCTTGTCTATAAACCTCTGGAGATCAAGGACTATAATGTTGACTCTCTATCCTCAGGCCTTTGAGTAAATGCTTGTTATATAGTAGGCATTTAGTGATGAAAAAGAGGAATAACTGAGGAAGAAAAGGAAAGAAGGAAGAAAGATAAACTAGGAAAATGAAAAATAGAAGGAAAATAGGGAGGAAGACATAAGCTGTTTTAGGTTTCCTATAAATATGAAGATAGAACTCATCAAAGCTGGGGAGTAAATTTTAGTTGTTGGCAAGTATTGATATATCATCCCCCTTAGAGGCCAACTCAATAAAACATTGCTGTGCTCTCTCCAATTCTATCCAAAACTTTTAATTATTATTAGAAAGGAAATATGATATTGGAATTTATATTTAATTCCTAAAAATTTGTGCTAAAATTAAATGCATTCTTTGTGAGACTCAACTTCAAAAATGGAAAAAAATATTATTATGGATTATGTATATGTCAAAATATTTACACATCAAGATTGTGATAGGGATGCATAGTTTGTGTTACCTTCTGTCACTACCAACTGGTTTGCTGATTACTTGCAACCTTGAGCATCAAGTTTATTGATATTTATTAGTTTAATGTGTGTATAAATTTCTTCAGCCTTGAAATGGTTTGTTTTTTAAAAAGAAACAGTATGATATCAATTTCTGCCTTTGTTTGAAGTTAAAATATGGTTACCTGATTTTATAAACTGCTGTGAATGGAAGGTCACACACACATATATGAACACACAGACATATTTCACTGCTTATAAGGTCTTCCATATGTTTAATTACCTATTCTTATGAAATATTGAGTATTTTTATAAATATTGAACTTGATTTTCATTACCAAATATCCTCACTTTTTAATTTATTCTAACTTATCTTTAATTATTTTTGACTTCCTGAGTTAAGTTAATTTGCACATTTGTTGGAGAGGCTGGTGAGTACCAAAAGTTAGTCAAGGAACCAGTTAGATGCTCCATATGAAGGGACCCCATATGGTTCTTTTTTTTTTTTTTTTTTTTTTTTTTACTTATGGATTCATTGAACACAAATGGAGTACAGCTATTGTTTCACTGGTTGTACACAAAGTAGAGTCACACCATCTGTGCGTTCATGCATGTACACAGGGCAATGGTATCTGTCACACATTCTGTTATTATTTTTACCCCCCACCCCGCCCCCACCCCCCCCTTCCCCCTTCTGTCACCAATCCTTCCCCATTTCTGGCCCCCTTCCCCCCCCCCATTATGCATCATCATTCATTTATCAGAGAGACCATTCGGCCTTTGGATTTTTGGGATTGGCTGATCTCACTTAGCATAACAGTCTCCAACATCATCCATTTACCTACAAATGCCATAATTTTATTCTTCTTTATGGCTGAGGAATATTCCATTGTGTATATATACCACAGTTTCTTTATCCATTCATCTACTGAAGGGCATCTAGGTTGATTCCATAATCTAGCTATTGTGAATTGAGCAGCTATGAACATTGATGTGGCTGCATCACTGTAGCAATCTGATTTTAAGTCCTTTGGGTATAGGCCAAGGAGTGGGATAGCAGGGTCAAATGGTGGATCCATTCCAAGTTTTCTAAGGAATCTCCACACTGCTTTCCAGAGTGGCTGCACCAACTTGCACTCCCACCAGCAATGTATGAGTGTACCCTTTTCCCCACATCCTCGCCAACACCTGTTGAGCCTGTGTTCTTAATAAAAGACATTCTAATTGGGGTAAGATGAAATCTTAAGGTGGTTTTGATTTGCATTTCTCTTATAACGAGTGATGTTGAACATTTTTTCATAAATCTGTTGATTGCTTGTAGATCTTCCTCTGTAAAGTGTCTGTTCATTTCCTTGGCCCATTTATTGATTGGGTTATTAGTGTTCTTGGTGTAAAGATTTTTGAGTACTTGGTAGATTCTGGAGATTAGTGCTCTATCTGAAGTGTGTGTGGCAAAGATTTCTCCCACTCTGAAGGCTCTCTCTTCACACTATTGATTGTTTCGTTTGCTGAAAAAAAGCTTTTTAGTTTGACTCTATCCCAATCATTGATTCGTGCTTTTATTTCTTGCGCTTTGGGAGTCATGTTAAGGAAATCTGGTCCTAGGCCAACATGATGAAGATTTGGACCTATTTTCTCTTCTATTAGGTGCAGAGTCCTGGTCTGATTTCTAGGTCCTTGATCCACTTTGAGTTGAGTTTTGTACAGGGTGAGAGATATGGGTTTAGTTTCATTTTGTTGCATATGGATTTCCAGTTTTCCCAGCACCATTTGTTGAAGAGGCTGTCTTTTCTCCATTGCATGTTTTTGCCTCCCTTGTCAAGTATGAGATACCTGTGTTTATTTGGGTTTGTCTCTGTGTCCTCTATTCTGTACCATTGATCTCCCTGTCTATTTTGGTACCAATACCATGCTGTTTTTGTTACTATTGCTCTGTAGTATAGTTGAAGGTCTGGTATTGTGAAACTCCCTGCTTTGCTCTTCTTACTAAGGATTACTTTAGCAATTCTGGGTCTCTTATTCCTCCAAATGAATCTCATGATTGCTTGCTCTATTTCTATGAGGTCCATCATTGGGATTTTAATTGGAATTGCATTGAATTTGTATAGCATTTTTGGAAGTATGACCATTTTGACAATATTAATTCTGCATATCCAAGAACATGGTAGATCTTTCCATCTTCTCAGATTCTCTTTAACTTCTTTCTTTAGTGTTCTGTAGTTCTCATTGTACAGGTCTTTCACATCTTTTGTTAGATTGATTCCCAAGTATTTTATTTTTTTTGAGGATAATGTGAATGGGGTAGTTTTCCTAATTTCTCTCTCAGAGGATGCATCAATTATGAATAAAAATGCATTAGATTTATGAGCATTAATTTTATATCCTGCTACTTTACTGAATTCATTTATGAGTTCCAGAAGTTTTCTGGTAGAATTCTTAGAATCTTCTAAATAGAGAATCATGTCATCAGCAAATAGTGAAAGTTTGATCTCTTCTTTTCCTATTCGTATTCCTCTAATTTCTTTGGTCTGTCTAATTGCTCTGGCTAGAGTTTCAAGAACAATGTTGAATAGTAGTGGAGAAAGAGGACATTCCTGCCTTGTTCCAGTTCTCAGGGGGAATGCTTTCAATTTTTCTCCATTTAGAATGATGTTAGCTGTGGGCTAAGCATAGATAGCCTTTACAATATTAAGGAATGTCCCCACTATCCCTATTTTTTCTAGTGTTTTGAACATGAATGGGTGCTGTATTTTATCAAATGCTTCCTCTGCATCTATTGAAATAATCATGTGGTTCTTGACTTTAAGTCTGTTGATGTGGTGAATTACGTTTATTGATTTTCGGATGTTGAACCAACCTTGCATCCCCGGGATGAAACCCACTTGATCATGGTGCACTATCTTTTTAATATGCTTTTGTATGCGGTTCGCTAAAATTTTGTTAAGAATTTTTGCATCTATATTCATTAGAGATATGGGTCTGAAATTTTCTTTCTTTGATGTGTCCTGCTCTGGTTTTGGTATCAGGGTGATATTAGCTTCATAGATTGAGTTTGGAAGGGTTCCCTCCTCCTCTATTTCATAAAATACTTTGAGGAGTATCAGAATGAGCTCTTCTTTGAAGGTCCTGTAGAACTCGGCTGTGAATCCATCTGGTCCTGTACTTTTCCTGGTTGGTTGGCTTTTGATGACTTCCTCTATTTCATTGCTTGAAATTGATCTATTTAAGTTGTGTATGTCCTCCAGATTCAGTTTGGGTGGCTCATATGCCTCTAGGAACCTGTTGATGTCTTCCATGTTTTCTATTTTGTTGGAGTATAAATTTTCAAAGTAGCTTCTTATTATGTTCTGTATTTCAATTGTGTCTGTTGTAATATTTCCATTCCCATCAGTAATTTTAGTAATGTGGAGGTTCTCTCTCCTTCTTTTCATTAGCTTGGCAAAGGGTTTATCAATTTTGTTTATTTTTTCAGAGAACCAACTTTTTGTTTTGTCAATTTTTTGAATTCTTTCTTTTGTTTCAATTTCGTTGATTTCAGCTCTGATTTTGATTATTTCCTGTCTTCTACTACTTTTGGTGATGATCTGTTCCTCTTTTTCTAGGGCTTTGAGCTGTAATGTGAGGTCATTGATTTGTTGACTTTTCATTCTTTTATTAAATGCGCTCCCAGCAATGAACTTTCCTCTTAGCACTGCTTTCATAGTATCCCAGAGATTTCGATATGTTGTATCTTTGTTCTCGTTGACCTCTAAGAATCTTTTAATTTCTCCCCTAATGTCTTCTGTTATCCATGTATCATTCAATAGCATATTATTTTATTATTTAATCTCCAGGTCTTGGAGTAGTTTCTGTTTCTAAGTTTATCATTGATATCTAATTTCATTCCATTATGATCTGATAGTATACAAGGTAGTATCTCTATGTTTTTGTATTTGCTAAGAGTAGCTTTGTGGCATAACATATGGTCTATTTTAGAGAAGGACCCATGAGCTGCTGAGAAGAAAGTGTATTCGCCTTTTGATGGATGGAATATTCTATATATGTCTGTTAAGTCCAAATTAGCGATTGTGTCATTGAGTCCTATGGTTTCTTTGTTCAATCTTTGCTTGGAGGATCTGTCCAGCGGTGAGAGAGGAGTGTTAAAGTCTCCAAGTATTATTGTGTTTTGGTCTATTTGATTCCTGAAATTGAGAAGGATCTGATTGACATACATGGATGCACCATTGTTTGGTGCATAAATATTTATGATTGTTATGTCTTGCTGATTTATGCTTCCTTTAAGCAGTATGAAATGTCCTTCTTTATCCCTTCTGACTAACTTTGGCTTGAAGTCTGCTTTATCTGAAATGAGAATGGAAACCCCAGCTTTTTTACTCAGTCCATGTGCATGGTATGTTTTTTCCCAACCTTTCACCTTTAGTCTGTGGGCATGTTTTTCTATGAGATGAGTCTCTGGAAGGCAGCATATTGTTGGGTCTTTCTTTTTAATCCAGCCTGCCAGTCTATGTCTTTTGATTTGATGAGTTTAGGCCGTTTACATTCAGGGTTATTATTGAGATATGACTTGTATTTCCTGTCATTTTAGCTTTTTTGGGGTTTTTAGCTTAACTTTGTTTCTCCATGATTGACTCTTTCTTTAGGGTAATTCCTCCCCATGATGACTGAGATTGTTATTTTTCATTTCTTCCTCTTTGAATATTTTGTTGAGAATGTTCTGTAGGGCAGGCTTTCTCTTTGTGAATTCTTTAAGCTTTTGTTTATCATGGAAGGATTTTATTTCGTTATCAAATCTGAAGGTAAGTTTTGCTGGGTATAAGATTCTTGGTTGGCATCCATTTTCTTTCAGAGCTTGAAATATGTTGTTCCAGGCCCTCCTTGCTTTTAGGGTCTGGGCTGAGAAATCTGCTGATATCCATATTGGTTTCCCCCTGTAGGTAATCTGCTGCTTTTCTCTCGCAGCCTTTAAAATTCTATCTTTGTTTTGTATGTTAGGCATTTTCTTTATAATGTGCCTTGGTGTGGATCTGTTGAAATTTTGTGTGTTTGGTGTCCTGTAGGCCTCTACAAGAGGAAAGAAGAGATCATTGATTTTCCATCTCATTCATCATATTTGGGAAATTTTCTGATATTATTTCATTGAACAGATTGTTCATACCATTGGTTTGTATCTCTGTGCCTTCCTCAATCCCAATAACTCTTAAATTTGGTCTTTTCATGATGTCCCATATTTCTTGGAGGGTTCGTTCATGATTCCTAACCATCTTCTCTGTTTGTTCGACTTTGTTTCAAGATTAAATATTTTGTCTTCATTGTCTGAGGTTCTGTCTTCCAAGTGATCTATTCTGTTAATTATGCTTTCTATTGAGTTTTTAACTTGGTTTATTGTTTCCTTCATTTCCTTGTTTCCTTCAAGGATTTCTGTTTGTTTTTTTCTCAGAACTTCTATCTCTTTATTGAAATGATTTTTTGCTTCCTGCAATTGCTCTATTAGCTGATTATTCATAGCCTGAATCTGCTCTCTCATCACCTCATTCTCTTCTGGGATCATTTTAATTATGAACATTCTGAACTCCATTTCTGTCATTCCCTCTACCGTGCTGTCCTTAGGATCTCCTGATGCACCATCAAGGTTTGTTTGGGACACTTTCTTCCCGTGTCTTCCCATGCTGCTCATATATCCTCCCCTCTAGTAGTGCAAATCAGAGGGATTGCAACTTCCCTGTAAAGACCCACGGTGTTCCTGCAGATTTCCAGCAACTCACCAGATGTTTGAGAGGTGCTTGATCAAGTGGTGACCCAAGATAGCTGCTGTCTCACAACCTCCAGGTTGGGAATGATCAATGCTTCTGGGCAGAGGCAACCAGGAGATGCAGCATCTTGGCCCTGGAGCCGCAGCGCTGTGTCCCCGCGGGAAGGGGTGGGCTTAGGTCCGAGGGCTCAGACAGCTCAAGATGGAGTCTCTCCGCCAGGGAAGCTGTAGAATGGTGCCAACCGGGCCCAAATTCCCCACTGGAGCCTGCAAGCAGCTCTGCTCCTGGCTAAATCTCACCTGGAGCCTCAGCGCCGTGTCCCCGCGGGAAGGGTTGGGCTTAGGTCCGAGGGCTCAGACAGCTGAAGATGGAGTCTCTCAGCCAGGGAAGCTGTAGAATGGCGCCTACCGGGCCCAAATTCCCAGCTGGAGCCCCCATATGATTCTTACTGAGTTTGGTGCACCAAATGAAGTGGCCAGGTAAGTTTCTTTTGTTTTTTCTTTTCTTTTCTTCAGAATATACATGGTCTTCAGGGCAGTAACAAAAGTTGAGACACTCATTGAAGAGATGCCAGAACAGAAACAACAGACAAATGGAGTTGATAAAAAAAAATTATACCTAACAAACAAGGTCAAGTGAGTCTGGTAAGTAATTTGCAGGTTTCCTTGAATTTTACTAACTCAGAACATGAATAGTCTGAGTCTCAAGAATAGCCCCCAAATTTTCAAGTTATCACATACTGATCACAAATCAATGGTCTAATTTGAATAATGGTGAGTTTTTCTCATTCACTTAATCCATCTTTCTCTGTTCTTACTCCATTCTATAGGATTTCTAGTATTTCAGAATAACAACCACCACCAAAGATATTATCTGATATTTTACAGATGTTATAAAAATCTTCATGTAAACTGTGTAAAGAAGTTTTTTTTAAATATATGAAGAACATTGTGTTCTGTAGGTATTTAAAGTTAGTAAAAATTTTTAATTGACCACTGTGCTATTAATTGGTGATCCAGACACTCTAAATTCAGTTCTAGAGAGTTCACAATGAATATTGAGTACTGTGTAAAGAAGGGTTGGTCATGGGGGAAGATAATGAACACAAACCTGTACATCTTTTCAATGTGCAGATTATAGCAGATTTATTAGTTGCCTAAGAATATCTAATAATGCTAAGCTATTTCAGTAAGATGAAATTTAATTATGATTATAACCCTAAATATTAATATGATAAAAAAAATTACTCTTTTAAGCAAGAGTAGTATGGCCTTACTGAAACACATACTGTATGCCTTATGCTGTTCTCAATGTATAGAATATTTACTCTTTCAATCTTCATAAACAAATTTTCAAGAAAAGAACTTTGATCTTTTTTTTATGTTGGAGAGAAAACATAGTCACCATGAGGGTGTAAAATGGCTCAAAATCACACTGCTGGAATGTAGCCTCAGAGATTCCAGCCAGGCAGCCTGACTCCAGAGATTTCCCTAACCTAACACATTGGTCTGTCCCTGCTGGGCTGAGGCTCTGCCCATGTAAATTATTATCCTTTTGAGATAAATGTACACAGTACCCAACATTAACCACATGAAAACACTAAGTATCAAAAACAGTGAGCCTTTATCCACTTTTCACCATCCCAAGCCTCCTTCATCCTTGTCTCATGAGCATTTATCTAGGGATACTGTCATGAACACATTGCTTTTCACATGTGTGTGTGTAAATTAAGTTTCCTTAACTGCATGAAAGAGCAATGCAGTATGTAGAAAGGGCAGGTTTAAATAGCCTATTAACCTACCATGTGATTTTAAAAAGCAGACCACCCTTCCAGATAAACATGTATACTCCTGGAGCATATAACTTATTTGTGAATTTATGATTGATTATAAATATATTTTGTAAAAAGTGAAAAAATGTGTAGTAGATATAGAGAAGTTTAAGAATAGATTTGTCTTTCAAGGAAATTCTTCATTCCTTTATATTCAGCATGAATGCTTTTCTATACCATACACATTTTGCTTTTCTATAACATACACAAACTTTTTCTAGTTTACACTATTTCCCTCAGAAAAGGGAAATATACCTAATATCTACTAAATGTCCATGATTTGGGGGTAATTTCACATATGGCTTCTAATTCTAACAATGCTTCATAAGCATTATTCTCATTTTACATATTAAGAAATTGAGACATTGGAATGTGAAGTAACTTGCCCAAAGTCACAGAGATATTTGTTTAACAGGGGAAGGAGGAATCTAACCCAGGGCTCTCACTCCAGTGTATTCTGCTGGCTTTCAAAAGAGAACCACACAAATGTACAGTAACTGAAATAGTCTTTGGAAAGTATACATTTAGTGATGAAATTATGAAGCCTATATTGCTTTTTGAGACCACTTTCCTTTTAGTTTTATGTGTAATACATTGTTCTAGCATATTTATTAATAATTTTTTAGTGTTTAGTACTTAATATTCAGTGGTTTTTCATCTACCTACCAGATCACAATTTGCATTTTCCTTTTGTAATTGAGTTAAAGATGAGATTTTTCCTCTTTTGCCTTTGTAATCTGCTCAGGAAGAAAACAAATGGATATAGTAATATCCATGGTGTCAGAAGCTCCATGGGTAGTCACTTCTCAGTACCATTGCTAGGCACACCTGCACTTTCCTTCTCTGAGAACATTCTGAAACACACAAGGATGACCCTCCCACATCAACTTTCTTGCTACTATATGATTTTTTTTATTGACCATCACCCATAGATTCAGAGTGGGGACATCTGGCTCCACCTGGGTCAATAATGGGTCTTAAAATTTTGATATGAGAAGCATAGAGACCAAGAATTGTTAGATTCCAGATCATGTTTGATTGACTATTCTTGCTGTTTGACTCATACACCCCTGCCTCAGGGTTCCCCAGAGCGGTGCTGGCACCTGTTTTCCCAGTTGTTTGGTTTTAAAGGTCATTTTTTGCTTCCATGAGATTTGCATGTTTTTTTCTAATTCCTTTAATTTTGAATAGATTAAACTAGATTTTCTTTTACCTGCCATTAAAAACATATTTACTCATATGTAACTGCAATTTTACAGAATGAGAGATAAATTTCCCCAAATAAGAAGCATCTATAATGGAAAGGAAGCTCATTATGGATGGGCAAATTTAGTATTCACTTTTCAATATTGTTGGTATTTCTTGATAATACTTTCATTGCTTGCTACATATAGGTTTCCTATTGCTACTGTAACAAATAACCAGAACCTTAGAGGCTTATAACAGCATAATTTTACTTTTCATGTTTTGGGTGTTAGAAAAGCGAAAAGGTCAGCAGGAGTATTTATATTCTTAAGGCTTCAGGGAAGAAATTCATTTTCTTCTGCCTGCTTTATGTATGGCCACTACCTCCTTCTCAAAAAAAAATATGTCACTCAACCATTGGTTTTATCTTTGAATTCATTTTTTTTTCTAGTTTTAATTCTCATGCCCACCTTTTATAAAGAGTTTTGCAATTACATGTGTCCTTTTCTAACCATTTTTAATTTCTGAAGACTATTAACTTCACATATGCAATGTCCCCTTGACCAGGTAGTGGAACAGGTACACTGGTTCTGGAGAATAGGGTGTGGATATCATTTGGGGTCATATTGATTATTTGAGGGTTTTTCTTCAATTTACCACATTCTAAACTGGATATTATTACACTGATGGTTAAAAAGACCCTTGGGCAGTAATGTTTTGTACAGCCTGCTCATCAATCCTTATTAGATCAATAAATCTTCCCAAGATTCCACCAAAGAGACAAGATTGTGACTTCTGTGTTCACCACAAACTCCAAGTAGGAAGGATCCTACAATAACACAAGATTCATGATTTGTCTGTCACTCCATAGCTAACAAGTTATCTTCTCTTCCTACCTATTTTATAGAAGAATTTGGAGAACCCTGGCAATTTGTATACTTAACTTGCTCATTCAAGATGATTTAAAAGTCAATCTTTACTCTGTACCATTCCTCACAATAATAAGTAATATTTTTTTTGGGGGGGGGGGAGCTGAATTTGGATAATGTGAAATGAGTGAAGTGATATCCTCAGGTTTTAAGTTAGTTCAGTAGATTTTACACGTTGGTAATTGGGTAAACACTTGTGAATACAATTCTTATCTCATTTCAATAATGTTGTTATTGTCCTCCAAAGAGCAGTCTCATGCAAGACAAATCCAACATCAGTCATATAAAACACTTGTATAATGATGAAGGAACATTAACCCTGTAAGGTGATGTGAAAGAGGAAATGCAACATGCTTCAATCTTCATAAACACAGCTTGTAGTTAATTTTTTTTTAAAGAAAATGTATTTTGGATCTTTGTTAGAATGGAAATGAGTATCAATGTCATTTGAAGTTTGGTGAACCCAAGTAATTAAGGCCCATATGCTCTGATTGACCCCTCCATCTGCATACTGTCAAACGCCCCAGATTGTCAACATTTGTTTACAGAAACCCTGATCAGAGAGGTGCATAACCCTGGGTTTTTAATACCTACAATTGTCAATCACTACAAACAGAGATGCAACACCAGTGACCCTTGTGAAGCAGAATTAGCTCTGACAGATTTGATAATGGTGAAATATCCCAGAGTCTGCGATTATTGCTACTGTGAACAATTTACTATGTTTATTTCTGTAACCACCACCATGCAAATACTGTTAAATGCAGATGCTGCAGCAGCACCTTTCTCTGGTTTTTTTTTTTTTTTTTTTTCCTTCACTAGAATGAAAAGGGATTTTGGAAGCCATGCTCTGATTCAGAGGCAATACTCACTTTCAACCATCTAAATACTATATACACTGATCAAATAATGTAGCTCCTTCAAAGGGCATATCAGAATGAGACAGTGGAAAGGAATCTAAGATTTCTAATCAAATAAAAATGATTCAAATCATTTTTTCCATCCATTTTTGGCCTTGTGTTCTGTACAGGTCACTTAAATTGCTGAGTTTCAGGTGCCATGTAAAAGCTTTAAGAATAATGCTTATGCATTTTCAATTCATTTGGATCAACGCAAGGAATGCATTGCTGAATCGAATGGTAAAAGTATATTTTATTTTGTAAGAAACTGCCAAACTGTCTTCCAAAGTGGCTGTTTCATTTTGCTTTTCCACTAGCAATAAATAACACCTATTGCTCTATGTTCTCATCAGCACTTGGTTGTTGTCTGTGGTCAGTGTTTTGCCACTAAAATAGCTATGTGTTTTAAATTGCCATTCCCCAATAAAATAGGATGTTGAAGTGAAAAAAAAAGAATAATGTTGAATTGAACTTCCTCTAAATGAATATAGCTTCATCAGCATTAATTAATCTTAAAATTATCTTATGAGGTAGATACTAGTATAATCAACATTTAATAGTGAGGAAACTGAGGCTTAAACAAGTTAACTACATTACTTATGGTCTTATAATAGAAAGATACTGACACTTCAATAAACATAGATTCAACTCGGTTTCTATTTAGTAACTTCAAAATGAATTTTGAAATAAAAAATGGGTTTTAAGATTTGAAGTACTTGTTTCAAAAGGAACATACCAAAAATAATGATTTGAAGTAGTGCATACTGCAAAGGAGATAACATGGATATGGATATTAGGTAATCTGTGTTTCAAATTTTTTATCAGTACTATTATGGGATTTTCCATGTGAATTAACAAATCAATGCCTGTGAACACAAAGGTGTAGGTAGTATGGTAGAATGTAAATGTCAGATATTGGGAAACCAAGTAGACATTATTCCAAATTTTGTCTTTCTTTTTAATTACTTATTTCTCTTTTGTCATCCCTACGTGAGGGTCTTAGTATAGTTTGTCAGAACATCAAATTAGACAACATTTACATGGTATTAGCCCAGGGCTTGGGATAGATTCTGTTTTTAAAAATTCTTTTTCTTCTTTTTGAAAATAGCACCCATAGCCAGGTGTGGTGGTGCATGCCTATAATCCCAGTGTCTCAGGAGGCTGAGGCAGGAGGATGGCAAGTTCAAAGCCAGCCTCAGCAGTGGCAAGGTGCTGCCAACTCAGGGAGACCCTGTCTTTAAATAGGTCAAGTGCCCTTGAGTTCAAGCCCTGATAACCCTTTCCAAAAAAAAGGCACCCATGTATTGCAATGCAATTAACTGTTTGGTTTAGTGGGTGATGCAGAGTCTCTAGATCTAAACAGGGATGAAAACAACATGTTTCCTCCTTAATTTGACAAATATATGTTGAGTACTTTCTTGGTGCACTTTCGGTACTCTGAAATGACATTTAATGATGAGCAGGACAGACTAGGTTCATGGAATTTACATCCATGGAGAGAAAGGGATGGATGTGTAAATGAATAGTGTGGGGAGTGCTAAAATTTCAAAGAGAGAGTAGGATTTGGTAGCACTTTAAGGAAGGGTGTTTGGAGGGAGGGGATTCATAACTTTTCTTGATAACTTGTTTTCTTCCATATTTTTTCTATTCCTTCCATCTTAAATAAATACACATTCACTGGAAAGATTTTTGTCGAGTAAAACATTCTGAAATCACACAAGCACGCAGAAGCACATGTATGTGCATGCACACACTCCAGCTTGCTTAAAATTCCTACTGGAGGGTCCCTCTTATTTGACTGCATAGGTAGAAGTCTTTTTTTTTATTTAGTTGTTATTACTAAACTATTTCATAAAGCTCTAGCAGCTCACATTTCCAGCAGAAATGAGTGAGTGTCTCAACCTATCCACTGCTAGTGATAGAGACAGCTGGATTAGACCTGTTTGCCTTCATAGGTAAATGTTGTCTCTTTAGATTATTTTGCTTTTACTTCATTAACTACCACTAATTTTGAGTTTCTCTTCATGTTAGCTAGCAATCTGGATTTGCTCTTCTCTGAAATGCCTTCAAACTTAATAACTTTGTCTACAGTTTTGAAGTTGCTTATTTCTTTTTTATTAATCTTTCAATGCTTCTTATATTTTCTCATTTCTGTATTTTCCCTAATCTATTATTTCATAGTTGATGGAAACTTCTTGAAAATTTAATTCTTAAATTAAAAATATTGGTTTGGAGACTTCCCTAAACTAATTTCACATTTGGACAACTAGATTTTCCTATAATGTTATAATTATTATTTTAAAATATTACGTTTTATACATTTGTAGTATTATAGTTATGATTTTGCATTTAAGTATGTAATTCATCTGAAATTTCCATCGTATATAACACGTGATAGGGCCTAAATCTTGCCTTCCTCCAGATGGTCATCCATTTGGGTCAGTGTCTTTTATTGAATAATAAATTCTGTTGCTACTGACTGGAAACATCATTATGCATTAACTCCTCATGTATGCAAGGATCCATTTCTAGATTATGTCTAAAGCATAATTTGAGGAGGCTGAGTGATCCTATTTGTCAGTACCACAATAAGAAACAAGACAGTGGAATTAAATGATCTTGGAGCACAGCATCTTGTAAGAGAAATTAGAAAGAAGGAAGTTAATTCAGTTTTAAAAAATCATGTTGTCTGGTGTTGCAGGGTGTAATAGGGACAGAGGACTGTGCATAAAAGGAGACCTATTTAAAATGGCCTGTTCAGGTGTCTAAGCAAAGACAATCACTGTGACAGAGGAAATGCTGTAGGAATAATTCAAAATATCTGGAGTCTTCCCCTAGTCATTTTTTAAATCTTGGTTTCTGCAGAAAACCCAAATGTTGGTGCTGTCCCTCAGTAAGCTGAACAACAAAGAAGAGCATATAATAAATTTTAGTATTCTAAGATGCTTAGAGGATATTTTCCAATAAATCAAAAATGCTAGTTACCTGATAGTTAATCAAAAAACTTCTGTGTTTGAGCACTGCTTGTTGATGATATTTCTAATTTGTATTCATCACCTTCCCTGAGATAGTTAAGTTCAGTTTATTGAAGGTAATTGAATCTTTCATGATTCAGAATCCGGCAATGCCTCAGGGACATCATTCTAAACATCAATCCTCATTTTATGGGCATAGATCAGACTGAAACTCTAGTGAATATAAGTAAAACTCTGGAAATTGCATTTTACCAAAGTCCTGATATCAACCTAGTTTATTATTTCTTTTTTGGGTCATTTGAATTTTTTCCCTAAAAAGCTGATGGTATAACAATTTGGTTAACCAAAAGTTCAAGTTTATTGGATTCTTATTTTTTTTCAAAGATTTAACTACAGTATTTTTAGTGCATTTATGGATATAATTTTTGTCTTCAAATAAATTTCTCATGATTTTTTTTTTTTCAAATTGACTCCAATATAACAGAAGTTACAGTGTGAGGGATTTACCAAGGGCATGGGAGTGGAAAAGAAGAGAACAGAGAGTTTGTTTTAGGCATTAAATTATTGACATTACGATGGATTTTGACCAGAATAACTAGAAAAACCTGAGACCTGTCTTGTACCAGTCAGTCATTTCTCCCTTGTAGTTCACAAAGGAGATATATCACTGTTAGGCGGAAGCTTCCAATACCAGTGTAGAAGCTTAATGAGCTATGGGAGGAGAAATTAAAAAAAGAAAAAAATTTTTTTTGTTTTTTGGCTTAAACAGAAAATGGCCTTGACAGCAACTCTGGAAACCAAAGCAAGAGAATTGCAAGTTCAAGGTCAGCCTAAGAAACTCATCCTGATCCTGTCTCAAAATAAAAATAAAAGGGCCAGGCGTATAGATCAGGGATGAAGCAACTCTGGGTTCAATCCCAACACCAGAAAAAGTTGCCTTGGGTGCAGTGTAGCCTGTATTAGCCACCTCTGTGGTCAGTGGCCCAGCACTCCAGTGCTGGTCTAAGCCCTCAAACTTAAAGATTGGAAGGGTGGCCAATGTGTCTGACAGACTTTCAGGATGATCCAAATGATCGCTGCATAAACAACCGCGCCAACTTGTCATAGTTATCCAGACACATGGCAGAGAAAAAGCGAGGTACAGACAAAAAGACATTAATAGAGACACACATCCAGGGTGAGATGAAAGGGAGAGTTTCTCAGAAATGAAAGGAAAAGATATGCCACTTCATCACTCTGCTTTTATTAAAAAGTTCCAGAGCCAAAAAGCCACCTATTTCCCAGTGTGGAATACCTCTCTAGCTTGATTCTCCACAACAAATAGTCTAATTAGTGTCCTTTGATCCAATTAACACTTTTCTTTTCGTGGTGGTAGAGTATGGTGGTGATGGGCGTTGTGATAATTGGGGCAGAGAAAGAACTAGAATTTTTTTTAACTCTTTTCCCTTTAAAACCAACAGTATACATCTTACTAAAACATCCCTCTCTATCTCAAAAGGCAATGCTCTTGGAACAAATGCACAACTGAACGGACATTCAGGGAGACATGAGTGTGAAGGGGACAGCACATCATTAAGCTGGTGAACCACAGCAATGCTGGATATCAGTGGAGGTCTGATCCCTCAGAAAGACTAACAGTAGGTTTTATTAAAATTAATAACAGCATAACCTAATCGTCTTGTTATGCTGTTATATCCTAAGTGATTACTGAATATCTGTTAGAAAAGAAGAAGAGGGCATCTTACTTGTATATGGAATCTAAAATGTTTATTTCATTGAAGTAGAAAGTAGAATTGTGATCAGTAGAGACCAGGGTTGGGGAGAGTTGGGGGGATGTTGAACAAAATTTAAGGTAGACATGAGGAATCTACTTAAGACATCTATTGTGTAATGTGGTAACTATAATTAATAATATATTGCATTCTTGAAAATGCTAGGAAAGTAGATCTTTAGTGTTCTCACTCTGTGCACACATACACATGCACACAGAAAAGTATTTGAGGTAATGCATGTTAATTAGCTCAATTTAGCCATTCCATAATTGTACACATATTGCAAGAGAAGACTTTGTAAATGATAGATATATTTGTAATTTTTGTATGTTAATTAAAAATAAGTAAAGTAAAATACAGTTCATTGGGTTGTCACTCAGTAGTAGAGTGCTCCCCTAGCATGTGTGAGGCCCTGGGTTCCATCCTCAGCACCACATAAAAACAAAATAAAGGTATTGTATCCACCCACAACTAAAAAAATATATTTTAAAAAAATACAGTTCACAAAAGAATCAAAAAGGAAGAATGGGGGAAATGTGGTTTTAAAGAAGGAGAAAAAGGAATATGTGAAAAAGAGCACAGGATGATAAGAAAGGACACAAAAAGGTGAAAATTGAAACAAAAGAGATGACAAAAAAGGGCAAAAATGAACCAAGAAAAAGACGGAAGCAGAAATGACGTGAAACATTACTTTTCCAAACTAGGGAGATACTGACAGAGAAGGAGCACAGTGGGTGTTGGTTTTCCATCCAGCAGGTAGGGGGCTACAGGAGGCCAGTACCTGGACAGTCTCCTCTTCCCTGGAGGGCAGCTGCCACCTGGGAGACCACCTGCAGGGGCTGTCATGCTTTCACTAATGTCAATGGGCTGATCAGTACCTCCAGGTTTCCTTCCAGTCCACTTTATATTCATAAAGTGTATGTCACTTGTATACATGGAGTGAATTCAACACTGCTTTGCACATTAAGGAGTTGGTTTTCAGAGGAGTTAATCATTGAGCAGCCTCTACTTCATGATCTACATGGACAAGCCCTGGAGGTGAATGAAATGCTATGCAATAGGTCCAATCTCCTCAATCTTTTATTTTTATAAAGTATCTTTTTTTTATTTTCTTAAAATCAGCATTTTATTTAAAATGAAAAAATATTATTTCGAAACTATATCTAGAAAATATTTTTAAAATATAGAGAAAAAAAATTTTAAAACACTTAAATTCCCTTCTTAATATTGAATTTCCTCAAGAAATTTAGACAAACATTTTCTCCAATTTTACATATGAAAGGAATTTGTTTAATTGAACCTAATTGCTTTATTTTAATGCCTATCTCTCCCCTCACTATTCATTGTTCCATTTATTCATTTATTAATTAATCAAGCATTTGCTTCTGTACCTTTTCCAGGGAAAGTCTAGAAGGAAGTCATCTTTAAAGGAAGTGACTAGAATCTCTGTAGCCTATTGTCACAACGGGGTTGTTAGAAAACTTCACCCAAAGTGTGTCCCTGTCCCCTACAGGCAGTCCTCCTGTTCTGCTCATCTCACCTGAGGACTTAATTTTCCTTTGTACAAACTATACACATTCATGCAAGTGTTTATGTGTATTTTTTGACATGTCCAAGAAAACAGGGAAAGGAAACAATTTTTCCCCCTTTTTTTAAAGAAATATCTTTTAAAGACAAGAAGCTCTATGTCCCAAATGTGGGAAGCATCTTGAGAACTTCTGCTATAATAGTCTCCAAAATGTGAGCATATCACTTTGACAAAATAGTTTTTCCTCTTGAATCTTTGGTTTGGAGATCTTTCGGACTTTTATCATTTTAAAAATCTTTTCTACTTGAACTCAAACTGTATTTCATATTGGGATTAATTATGTCATATAGAGAGCAACTTTCTTCTCTCTTCCACTAAAGACAACATCATAATTCTGTTTAGAAATTTCCATAACCTCTCTTAAAACTTATCTTCAGATCCAAGTTAACAAATACCATCTTTTCTCATGAGACACTTATTATATGCACTATCCAGACCAGCAGTTTTTAGATTCATTCTAATTTTAATATCCTTCTTAAAATATCACACTCTCACTGAACAATGGTATTCTGATATATTCTGATTAGCATCCACATCTAAAAAGTTGATAAATTTCAATTTGTCTCTAATTGTTCTTAGGATGATCATGGTATTTCCTAGTGCTCATGGCTGTATTTTCTAAGTAGCCAGAAAATAGTTTCTTAAAAGGCTGCCTATGTTCTTCCCATGGATATATTTAACATATTTAACATTTGCATTCATATGTGAATTGGATGGTTCAATCTTATCTAAGAAAGGCTACAATTATTTCCCACTGTATTACCCAGTGTTTTGTACAACAGAACTCAAAAATAAGCACCTATATTTGATTATAATATTCAGTAGATGATCATGCAATAGCTAAAACCATGTTGTACAATAGAATAGACTAGAAAAATGACCTCTTTCCCCTTATTTTATAAGAAACTTTTACTCTGATATTGGATGCTGTGTTTAACCTATAGGATTAAATGCTTTAATTTGAGACATTAACAAACCCTGTGGTTTCAGTGGCATTCACATAATACCAGACGTGTAAAGAGCTTTGAAAGATACAAAGTGCAATATACAGGTGTAAAATAGTATCCTGTATTCTTCTGCATCCTTTACAGAATAAGCTGACCCAAGCGGATCTCTGAAAATATGACCTAAACATATGAATGATATTTATCACTTCTTTTTTTATTACATTCATAGGGAGAATTTTCCAAATAATAGAGTTTAATTCAGTGCCCACTGTAAAATGGTCGTGGGCCAAGCTACTGTTTGAATGCAATTTATGCTCAGAAATCCTGTCTGAATGTTGAGATAATTATAGGTTTAAAGTCAAAAAAATAATGTGGAGTGAAATCCTATATACCCTTCATTCTGTTTTCCCCCATGACAACAACATATAGCAAAACTATAGCACAACATGAAAACAGGGAAATGAATACTGACATAATCCACAGTTTATTCAGATTTCACCAGTGCCAAGGTATTTTCCATATGTGTTTGTGTCTTTGTTTATAATATTTCCATCATGTATGTAGTTCATGTCACCTCTATTACAATAAAGAAGCAAGAGTAATGCAAGGTACTCTTGTCCTATGATTCAGAAGTCACACCGAACTTGTCCCCATCCCCAAGACTTGTATACTACTAATCTTTTTCCATCTCTATAATTCTATATCAAGAATGTTATCTGAATGCAACCATTTAGTAATAACTATGGGAGTCTGACTTTTTTCATTCAGTCTAAGGTCTTTGAGACACATTCAAATTGTGGCTTGTCTCAATAGTCTGTCCCTTTTTATTACTACATAATATTTGATGTATGATTACACCACTGTTTATTTAGACACTCACCCTTGAAGGACATTTTTGTGAGTTTAGAATTTGGGAATATTTTATGATTAAAGCTGTTATAAACCTTTGCATATAGGTTTTGTATAAACATAAATTTTCATGTGTATTGGATAAACACTCAATAGTGCAATTGCTGGATTATATGGTAATAATCATGTTTTATTTTTTTTCAGAGTGGTTGTACCATTTTACATTCCCATCAGCATTCTCACCAGCATTTGTTGTTATTACTAATTTTTTGTCTTTCTTATAAGTAAATAGTAATTTCTCCTTACAGATTTAATTTGCATTTCCCTAAATGGCTATTGGTATTGAACATATTTTCATGTGTTTGTTTTTGATCTGTAAGTTTTCTTTGCTGAGAAGTCTCTTCAAGTTTTTTCATTATTTTCTGACAAAATTAGAAAGTTTTTGCTCATGTTCTAATTGTTTATTTACTGTGGAGTGTTGAGTCTATATATATATATATTCCAAATGCAATTTCCTTTATGAATTTGTCAGTTGAATTTTTCTCCTAGCCTGCAGTGTGTCTTTTCATCCATTTTAGTGGGGTCTTTCACACAGTAAGAGTTTTAATTTTATGAAGCCAACTTTGCCCTTCTTTCCCTTAAGAGATTATGTTTGTGGTGTCAGGTCAATGAACTCTGCCTAGACATAGGTCCTGAAGAGACCTGTGGTGAGAAGTGACATCAGAGCTCTCCTCTACCATGTGAGGACACAGCCAAAAAGTAATCATCTGTGAGCCAGGGAGGGAGCCCTCCCCAGATACTGAGCATACTGACCACTTGATATTGGACATCTTTACCAGAAATAGGAGAAATAAATCCCTGTTGTATAAGATACCAAATCTGGTATGTTTTTTAGAGCTTAGAAATCTAAGCTGACTAAAGATAGCAGTTTGGGTGATGATAAATTTCCTGAGCTTTTGTTTATCAGAGTATGTACTCCTCTGTCACTTTTGAAATATAATTTCAATGGATGTAGAAATTCAGGTTGGTGGGGATTTTTGTTTGTTTCTTTCACTTGAATTTTTAATATTTCACTGTACTATTTTCTTACCTGCATAGATTTTGATGAAAGTCTACTATAATTCTTAGTCCTGTATTTCTAGAGTTAACATGTCTCTCACCTTCCTTCCTATCTTCTTTTAAGATTTTCTCTTTGTTTTTGATTATCTGCAGTTTGAATATGATATGTCTAGGTGTTGCTGTTAAATTTTTCTTTTAGTTTCTTTTTTGGAAATTATCCTAATTTGAGTTCCCTGAGTTTGCTGGATCTATACTTTGCTGGTTGTCATGAATTTTGTAAAGTTTTCAGCCTTTATTACTTCAAATATTTCCGCTGTTCTATCTTTCTTCTCCTTGTGTTATTTGAAATACAAATACGTTATATGGATAATGGAGATAGGATGACACCTGAGATAAGATCTTACTGGAGAATGCTTTGGGTTTTATAAATTTTTAAATTTGTTTTAATTAGTTATACATGGCAATAGAATACACTTTGATACATCATATATAATGGAGTATAATTTCTCATTCTTCTGGTTGCACATGATGTAAAAACCCACCGCTCATAAAGTTACATATGTACATAGGGTAATAATGTCTATTCATGCTACTGTCCTTCCTACTCCCATAACCTCTCCCCTCTCTTCACTTACCTCCACCTAATTAAAAGTAACTCAGTTCTTCCCTAGCCACCCCCATTGTGCATTAGCATCTGCATATCAGAGAGAACATTCAGCTTTTGGCTTTTTGGGATTGGCATATTTCAATTAACATGATATTCTCCAGCTCCATCCTTTTACCGGCAAATGACATAATTCCATTCTTCTTTAAGGCTGATTAATATTCCACCATCATATATGTATATATATATATATATATATATATATATATATACAGATATATATATATAATTTTTTTATCCATTCATCTGTTGAAGGGCACCTAGGTTGGTTCCATAGTTTAGTTATTGTGAGTCAAACTGCTATAAACATTGATGTGACTGCATCACTATAATATACTGATTTTTAGTCCTTTGGGCATAAAATGAAAAGTGTGATAACTGGGTCAAATGGTGGTTCCATTCCAAGTTTTCTGAGGAATCTCCATACTGCTTTCCATAATGGTTGCACCTATTTGAATTCCCACCAGCTATGTATGAGTGTACCTTTTCCCCCACTTCTTCAACAACATTTATTGTTGTTTGTATTCTTGATAATTGTCATTCTGACTGGAGTGAGATGAAATCTTAGAGTTGTTTTGATATGCATTTTTCTAATTGCTAGAGATGTTGAACATTTTTTCATACATTTGTTGATGGATTGTATTTCTTCTTCTGTGAAGTGTCTGTTCAGTTCCTTACTCCATTTATTGATTGGGTTATTTGGTGTTTTTTGGTGTTAAGGTTTTTGAGTTCTTTATAAATCCTGGAGATTAATGCTCTATCTGAGGTACAAGTGGTAAAGATTTTCTCCCATTCTGTAGGCTCTCTCTTCATGTTATTGATTGTTTCCTTTGCAGAGAAGAAGTTTTTTAGTTTGAATCCATCCCATTTTTTGATTCTTGATTTTACTTCTTGCACTGTAGGAGTCTTGTTAAGGATATCAAATCCTAAGCTGACAGGGTGAAGATTTGGGCCTTTTATTTTCTTCTATTGGGTGCAGGGTCTATGGTCTTGCATTGTGTTTTTGGCTTTTATGTCTTCACATGAGAGGAGTTCAAGCAAGACACCAGACTTAGTAAAAGTATAGCAAAGTTTATGGTGGGGGGAGTATCTTCAAGGGAGAGACTGGAACCTCTCAGAGAAGAGAGAACCACTTATTTCTTTGTGTTCCAGATTTTCCTGTGCTCCAAGGGAGATTATGAGAATGTCCTACCCAAGTATCTCTGCTCTGGTTTGACAGCTCATGTTAACTAACAACCTAAGGGCAACTCCTGGCTATCTTGGCCTGGCTCACATGTCCTAACTGGAACTGGTTTTATAGAATTTGTGGTCAGTGGAACCTAGTCTTAATCATCCTACTTTCCTAGATTTTGTTGATCATGCAGAGTCTTGCTTAAGATGTCTTAACAATTAGGTCTTTCTATGCAGACATACATTTGTCCTCCCCTGAATTAATCTATCTCCCTCCTGTTAACAGTTTATAGTTGCTAAGATCAGGCAAGGATCCTGAAGCAGGTATTTTGTGGCATCCCTGAAGCAGAACTGTTGATGAACTGATTTGCTATGTACTAGATATTTTCTTAAGCCCTTGACACACTGTGCATACCTAACTGTTACCTAACAGTACTTCTGATATTATGCCACTATTCTGGGATATTCCCTTCTGTGCATGTTTGTTTTAGCTTTTTTCCTTACATTTTAGTTTAGAAATTTTCTCTCGGTCTGATTCCCAGCACATTGATTCTTTCCTTGGCTAAGCCAAGTCTACTGATCCTATTAGAGGCATTCTTCATTTCTGTTGTAGTGTTTTTAATTTCTGACATATTCTCTTGACTCTTTTGTAGAATTTCTATCCTTCTGCTAAAGAAACCCATTTGTTTGGACCTGCTTACGTTTTCTAATTCCTTTACATATTAGTCATATATAAAAGTCTTTTTAAACCCTGCCAGAATATTACAAAATAATTATCATATATGAGTTTATTGCTTTGACTCATCTTGTTTCCTCAAACTAAGTTTCTTCTGAACTTTTTCCATGCTTTGAAATTGTTGAAAGTTGGACATGGCATGTAAGATATTTAGAACTGAAAATATTGGCCTTTAGTGTGAGCAGCTATGATACTCTAGCTCAGAATTTGACTATGATCAATGTTAACTTTAGCAATCTTGAATTTATCCATTGTGCTTTTATTTATCTCCCTTGAATTTACCTAGGTTCTCCTCCTCAGACAGTGTAAGCACTCCTGCAGTTTTGTTAACTATAATCCTCTGCTATTATACAGAATTACAGCTGGTGTCAGAAGGTATGGAGGAGGGTGTTGTATAATCTTATGGTTAAGATTATGAATAATCTAAGTCTTTTCGTGATCTCTATCTCAGTTCTGTGACCTTCAAAAATGTTTTGCCATTGGTATAACTATTTTCCCTCCCTCTCCTGACCTGAAGGACCTGAAGGATGGAAGAGACCTGTTTGGGAGGATGGCTGTTCCTCCAAGTGAGATCAGGATCTACTAAAATCTTTTCCTCTTGATCATAGGTGTTTGTTATAGAGAAAACTGGGACATTTCACAACATTTACATTTCCCTTTACCCTGCCATGGATGAGATTTCCTTGGAGCTTCATTCCAAAAGCCAGGTAGAGTTCTTGGAAGTAACCTCCACAAAGCTTCTAATTTAGATTCTTCTCCAAAACTTCAGCACCTGGGCTTTGTTTTTCTCCTGCTAATTCAAATTCAGATTCCAGCAATTTGTCAACTCAGCAATTTGGTATACCTACCAATTTATGACTCCAGCAGCTTTTGTTCCTGCAAGGAGTAAGTAGATCTGAAATGTTCACCATCTTTACCATTTCTCCAATTTCCATATGAAGATATGCCCTGTAATATCATTTCTCTGGTGGATCCAGGAAAAGTTGCTGATTTTTAATGTTCAGTTTTGTCTTTCTTGTGAGACTGTGACAATTTCCAACCTTCGTTCATGTTGGACCTAAAACTGGAAATCTTATGTCGCCCACTTTTCCATAACATTTCTGTATAATTTTCACCCATTGGTGAGGTTTGTAAACAAGAATCACTACTGTCCTCATTATGAATATACACATATGTATACATGTCTTCTTTGCAAGCAGAAATAACTTCAGGTAAGCTTACAAACAAACCTCTTAAAACTCACATAATTATTGTTTGAAGGGGAAAAAAAGCTTTACTTAAGATATTATTTTACTTACCTTTTATTTAAAAGTTTTATTTTTGACTTGTGATAAGTCTCCATAGTCTTATTTGAAATTGTTTATGATGCACCAATTCCATATTAGCTTTAGGCCTTAGGCTGCTTGGCTTGGTTGGTTGGGGCAAAATGTTAATGAAGTCAAGGTCACAGGTTTAATCCCCACATGAGACAATTATCTTTCCAATTTCCACTGCCATGGATTGCCCTCCTTCAACAATACCCAATCAGGAATTTTTCAAATGGGCTTTATTGCTCATTCAGAAGATGGAATTAAAAAGCATGACTGGATTATTGTTAGGAAAGGAGAACTCAGGGTGCACATGCCTTAAGACCTGCAGTTCCATGATTTTATAATAATAAGATATCTGTTATTTATCCTTTTCATACCTGAAATTAGTTTCAGACTATCCCTTCCAGCAAAACATGACCAGAACATGAAATATATTGACTTATCTGTGAGATGTATATGTACGTTTACATAAATTTGAGAGATAAGTGCACATGTGCATGCAAATGAGTAATAGAGAGCTACCAAAAAAGAAGTTCCATGCAGGACATTCACATTATCATTTGTGTAAATACAGTACAGATATTCTATAGTAATCACTGTGTTGTAAACAGAATATTCTTTCTATATTTTGTTTATGAAAAAATATACATACAATCTCAAACTTATTTTCTGTCTGGTGTTTTTCATAAGAAATGGAATTATCAAAGACAAGAAAAATATCACCACCATCATTGCTTTATTGGTAAGTATTCTGTTTTTAATCTCTAATGACTAATATTTGATTAATCTCTCCCTCTCAGCTCTTTCCTTGCTAATTCTGTAAACATTTTTAAGTTGTTATTTTGCACCACCACCACAAACTTCCTCTGTTTTTACGTTCTTCCTTAATTGTATTATTAAATTCCCACTCAAATATTCCAACTCCATTATGTCTCGGATATTACGTCCATTATGTCCCTCCATGGCAACAGAATGACGAGTTTTTACTACATTGATTTTGCTTTAATAAAGAGTGACAGCAATCTACAATTACCAAATCCAGAGAACACTTTGTGTCCTTCTTTTACTTTATCATTACTTGTCATTTGATACCATTGGCTACTTCCTGAAACTCTTTCCTCTGATGTCTTTAATAGAACAATTTTTTTTTTTCAATAACCTTTCTCTTTTGTCTAACAACTCTCTTGATCTTCTTTTCTGGGTCCAATATCATCGCAGGTTCCATATGTATTTGTCTTATTCTCCAGGATTTTTATCTTCAGACTTCTTTCTCTAGTCAATAAAGACTGAGTAATCACAATCGATTTCATATATTTGTTTACTACCTTTATATTGGATGCTTGGTTTCCAAATTTCCACACTATATCCTGTCCTTTCTTCAAGACCAGGATCCGTCCAGTTACACTGTGATTAACTCCTCATTGTGTCTATCATTCCTGCCTCCAAAACACAGACAAATCAGTTGTCAGCTTCTCCTGATAGTACCTCCTTAACATTTCGTGTATCTGGTCTCTCCTTCTAGTTGTTACTCCTATTGCCTCAGTAGAAACCTTAGCCACAGCCTGATTTATAATAATAAGCTCCTAAATAGTTTTTCCCTCCAGTCTTATGCAATCCATCTGGCTTTTACTGCCAGATTGATTTTTCTAAAATGCAAATCTAATCACGTTTGCTCCTGATTAAAACCATTTAATGGTTCCCTGTTTACCATAGGATAAATAAAAACTCCTTAGTATGATACATGAGGCTCTCCCTGATCTGGCCTCTTCCCTTTAACTCCACTTTCTTCTTTCTTCATCTTCCTTTATTTGCCCACAGCCCATCCCTTACAGGTCCCCCATTGTGGCAAGACATTGAAGGCCCTTGTGTGTGTCCTTGTGTTCTCACCTCAGTGACATTATCAACATCTCCAGCCCCAACATACACCTCCCAACCCATATCTCCAAATTGCCTAATAAGCACTCATTTTAAAATTAAATTTTACCTTTCATCTACAACCTTTTCTGACATACCCTAGATTATAGAAATGTTTTTGTCCTTGACCTCCCAAAATTGTGTATTTCATTCATATTTCTGTGTCCAATGTTCTTACTGGATTTTGAGCCCCTTATAACACAATTCCTATCCATTTGAGTATTCTCAGAAAAAGTCACTACTCCTGGCCAATAGGTAGGTCTGTAAAAAAGTTAATTAAAGTGAAATTTTATGACTTGACTAAATGAAGCACTGGAAAACAAATATTTCCCTATAATTGTGAGCTAGGATACCTTCATTCTAATAATTCCATGAAAATTGAGACACATCCAAACTCTTACTAAGAAAAATTAAACACCTTTGTTAGACTTTTGGAAACCAAAGTGAAGCTGTGTGAAGAAAGGAAGAAACTCTTAAAACACCCATAAACAATTCTACTTCTTGAACATACTATAGCTGAAGTGCCTTGAATCTAGATATTATATTCATAAATAGAATATGTTAAAAAGTAAGGGAAATAAGAATTACATCTTAATTCCAATTTATAACTAAATACCTGCCTATCTTGTTTTTTTATTCAGTATCAGTCAAATATCTTAGAATTCTGATATTGAGGCAATGTTAAAGGAAGAGTGGGTAAGTAAACAATATCAAACATTTTTCTGGAAATAAATGTAAGTTTAGAAGTCATGCTTCACAAATAAGGAAAAGTAAGAATAAACCAAGAAAATCCTTCTATCTGCTCAAACATCTGTGGCACTCCTAAACTCTCTTTGCTTCCTGCAGGTGAAACTGCATAATAATCAGACTTGGTGTTAATTATGAAGAAGAAAATGAATGAAATAAAATGAATAAAATGAAGTAACGTAAAAATGAATAAAATAAAATTATATATGTAGTACACAGGACACGATATATTGTATTTCTATATTGTTGATATGAACTAGATAATCATCAACTGTTAACACTGATCCCCTTTTACCCAATCTCCCAATTTTGATCTGGGTGCACATTTTCAGATCTAGACAAATAGACTGGCCCTAGAATGGAAAATGAACTACTGTTCACTCTGATAAATTAAATACTTTGCCACGTATTTGTCAATAGCTTGGAATGCCTTCACAGAGCAGTCTGCTTTGTCAGCAAGTAGTGGTTTATTGCCATTCCCTTCTAATTTCCCCGTGGGCAAGTGCAAACTTGAGATTACAACAAGATGAAACCGTCAGGTGTCAGATTGTCCATCTTCCTCTTCAGCTATTGCTTTTGTCCTCATTAACTTATGGCAGAAATGTTGCCTTGCCTTTTCAAGTGCAGCACATGAATGATTTTATTAAAGAAATATTATATGGAGATGCCTAGAGAAAGTCCCTTTTATTGCCTTATATTATAATTTATCAGCATTACCCATTGGATGTAAATTGCAGGAAAGGTGTTTGCCTTTTGGGAAGTAGTGTAGCTGAAAGGGAGCATTTCAATTTGCCTTGATATCTTTCACCTGAATGTGGATGAAAGTCAACATACACAGAAAAAAGATGTTGACCAGTGTGAAGTCAGAGACAAAAGGGCTCTCACATGGCTTACATGCAGATGAGCCAGGAAGCATTTGCAGAAGCATGCAAAAGTCCTCATTCAAGAATGCAATGCTTAAGGAAGCACTCATCAGTTCAAAGAATTGGCTCTGCTCTTTATATAAGAACCACCCAAAGCCCATGATACAGAACTTAGTGTCTGTTTTCTATACCCAGGAAACATAGGTGTTTCGTCTTGAATTGCACTCAGTTTTCTGAATCATATTGCTTTCTAATATTGTATTGGTCAGTCAATTAACTGGATGTATCAAAGATTAAATTGGACAGGACAGATGATAGAAGCAGCATGTAGACCTGTCCTGGAGAGCAGAATTCTCATAATAAAAAAAGGCAGACCCAGAAAGATATTTAAGATGCAAAATGATCAATGGCGATGCATGAAGAATTATTATAAATTCCATTTATATTTTTATCTAAAACTCATTTTTTTAAAAATTAAGCTTACTTAAATTTAAGTTTTTTAAACAACTATGCTAGAGAGTTCTTTTGGTAACAAAATGGCATTAATATGTTTTACATAACTACTTACTTCAATATTTTATTTTACAAAAAAATTGCAAATAAATACATATATGTTCTTATGTATATGTATATACACCTAGTTGTTTGACAGAATATTATAGTTGGTATAAAAGAAAGCATATTACTTGGAGTCAGGACAATCTGAACTTGAACCTGAGCTATGTTCTTTTCAAACTGTTACCTTGGACAAGAAATCTGCAACTGCATAAGTTTTATTCGTGCTTGTTTTCTTTTCATTGTAATGATAGTATCTTAACTTAGATAACATACATAGAGGCACTTATCTTATGCCTGGCACAGAGGAAAGAGTTAACTCAGTATTCAGGCGACAACATCTAGTCACCTGCATCTTAAAACACTGAACAGAGTTCCCTTCAAGTAAACATTTTATTGATGATTTACATGTAACAAAAGTACAGATGCAGATTCATGGTCTGACAGAAAAAACTGTACAATTAAGAATTATGTTATTGTTTTACTAAGCCAACTTAGAGTGTGCAAAATCACAGAATCCTGTTGTTTCAATATAGCTAATCCAAAATTCCAAATCTTCTATCTTGTGCATTGGCTCTTCTGACAGAAACTAATTTAGTTGGATTGCTTTATCTGTTCATAAATATTCTGAAATTATACATGTGCAAACACTAGGATTATTACCTGCTATTAACTTCAAATAGCATTAATAAAAACATGCACGCATACGGCACAGGAGCACAGGTGAGGCGAATAAATAAATGTTTCTTTTGTCCTTGTCTCATCCTAAGAGTTGTTTAGATTTAACTAACATTATATTTTGAAATAAATAAATAGACAAATTTTAGGTATAAATTTTACTTCTGACCATGGATTCAACACTAAAAGTTTCAAGTAGCCAGTGCAATGACATATGCCTGTAATCCCAATGGCACAGGAGGCTGAGGTAGGAGGATCTCAAGTTCAAGGCCAGCCTCAGCAATTTAATGAGGCCCTAAGCAACTTAGTGAGTCCCTGTCTCTAAATAAAATACAAAAAAATAAAAATAAAAAAAGGTGGGGATGTGGCTCAGTGGTTAGTTAAGCACCCATGGGTTCAATCCCCAGTACCAAAAAGAAAAAAAAAAAAAAAAAAAGTTTCACAGTGATTATCATGAAAACAAAAATACAACTCTAAATTCTAGAACTACATAATTCACTGTATATATTGCCATTCCCAGCTTTGATGTACCTTCATTAATATACACAAACAGAAATCAATATATCTTACCTGGCAATCTTAAGTTCGTTTATTAGATCTACACTGCTTGAATTCCTGGCAATACAACTAACACTGTGCTACAGTAAGATTCGCTCTAAAACCAGATGCATATTTCACACCAACCCATTTCTTCATCCTTTTGTGTCACTCCTCTGATTTTAGATCAACCTTATGTCAGAAACAAACTTTTCTTAGCCATCGTTCTTATCCTTTCAGATCAACATATGGGCTATGTCTACATGCTTTTGACTATCACCTAAACAGCTTCCTCTCCTGCTAAATGAAGAAACTCTGGATCCTACAGTGAAATCAATTCAGTTGCAAAATGGAGAAAGGGTAGGCATGTTTAATTACTTATCAGGGATTATGTGCAATGCTACAATGTCTGAGCTCCTTAAAATACAAGCTCACACTCTCAAGTTGTATTGGCATGGCCATCCACCCCAAAGAGTTGTCCTATTGGTTTTCTTATGGAGACTTTTGAATTGACTATCTGAAGGCAAATAACCACAGTCTTATTCATTTGTTAAAATTCCAAACAATCGTTACACTAATAATTGCTTCCTCAATGATGTGTAATTAATATCTGACAAGATACCACACTAATGCATAATTTTTGTATACAGATGTGGTACTGGCACATTTGTGATAGATTGGGACATTTCTTTTCTATGAATGAGAAACAACATCTGCACCAACTGCCATACCTGTAGTGTAGGTCATATTAAAATGAAATGAGTTTTTATCACTTCCCAACTGAACTTGTTACTCCATTAAGGTAGATCAAATTGCTTATCTTGACAGAGATTGATTACCAATTAACTGTAGAAAAAGCCAACAAAAATGAAGGGTTGGGAAAATGCCTTGAAGTTTACTGAGACATCTTTATTAAACACAGAGGTCTGTGGCATAACTACTCCCAAGAAAATTGTTTTTCAAAAATGTTAGAGATACTGCATGAGGTGGTAATGATATTCTGACAAAACAGGAAATCATAGCAGCTCTGTAGTGAAACTAAAGGTGACCTTGTAAATAGCCTATGTAAACCATTTGATAAAACTCAGGGTTTCTGACATTCTTTACTCTTGCCACAATTTGACATCAAGTTGCAACAAGTCAAATGAAACTATGTGAACAGCCATCCTTCAAACATTAAATTCCACCTTTTTTCCTGACTCCAGGCTAGGGAATAACCGCCTAGCCTACCCCCTGCTGTATGTTAGTTTCTTTGTCAGGTTGAAAGCTGGGATTGGTACCATCTGACTTTCACAGCTCTCCAAACTCATCTTGATAGTTCTCAGATACCAAATATTTCTTTATTCAGGTCTAATAAAGTTAGCAAAGAGCATTAGGATTAAATGTTTCTAAGACTTAATTTGTTTTAAGTTTGCCCACATGTGGCTTAGTAGACAGCTTCTGAAATGGCAGCTTCAGGGCTGATTCTCCAAATCCCAGGAGGAAGTTAGTGCAGCATCTGCGGTCTAAATTACGTTGGCTCCACCAGCTTCATGCCCTTTACGAAATGATTGTCTGATGTGTGGCTACTTGTTTTTGTCAAACAAGTACTTCTGCTTTCTGGAACCTTTCAAAATGGCAGTGGGTCTCCTGGACCAAAAACAACTTAATAAATTGAAATCCTACATTTGTTCCAGATTCTGAAAAGTCCATGATTTTATGTTTTGAAGCATTGAAATATGACAGCAGAAGCACAAAGTGTCTATAACCAAGACCATTCTGAAAACTGAATGTATATGTAAATGTTTTAAAATACTCATCGAAGAAGAGCCAGCGATAAGGCTTCGGAAGAGACTTTCCTCCTTCTGCTTGCCTGATGGATGCAAATCAAATTCCTTGACCTTAGAAGAGTGATCATAAAATGTAATCAAAGTTTCCAGATCGAAAGGTGCTCTAAATGGTTCAGTAGGCAGCTGCATCAATGCTATAAAGCATCATGACTGCTAACATAGGTCATGCTTCAGGAAAACAAGATGAAAACCTTTTGCTTTTAAAAGAAATTTGGTCAAGTCCCAGGAAAAGAATGACAGCTATATTTATATGGCCTCCAACCCCAAGAAACTTGAAGCAATTTGCAGATTTTTAAATGTAATTAACCTCCAGAGGATTCTTGTACATATGTTTAAAAGCTGGTTGCAAGGACTATCATAGCACTTTTCAAAATGAGAAGTCTGAAGTGCTGGAATATCTAGTTACTCATCTTAAGGTTACAAACCGATAGTGGTATAGGCTTTAACGTATTATTTGATTTCTGACTTGCGAGAAATTCAGAATATTTTGAGCACTAGTGAAAAAGGGCCCCTAAATTTACTATTGAACAAAAAGAACAATCCACAATGTGGAAGTCGATGGGTAGCATACATGAGGAGTACATAAACTCCAAATTACCAATTGCTTAAAAAATTCTAAGAATAAAGTGTCTCTTTAGTACTTCAAAACCATTCTCATTTGGATCTGATGTCTGAAACGTGTGCCTGAATTATTGTATCCAGGTTAAAGTGTGTATGTGTGTGTGTATGTGTGTGTAAGATACAGACAGACACAGAGATAAAGTGTGTGTGTGTGTGTGTGTGTGTGTGAGTGTGTGTGTGTGTGTGTGTGTGTGTGTATTTGATCTTTGAAAAGAGAGGTTTTATTAAATACAATTACCAGGAACACTTTGCAAAAAGTTTTATGCCAGATAGAAGCTAAATTGCAGGCTATATTTTAAAATATGCTTTCAGACCTTAATGAAAGACAGTGTGTAACTTCCTTGGGGAGATATTAGAATTCATTAAATTTTTTGAATGAGGTCTGGAAGGAACCCCATCACAGAGCAGAATGGTCAACTATAGCAGACGTTCATACTGGTTCTCTCTCAAGAAGGCAAAAGTAAAAGAACTCGTATAGTTCAGCTCTCAACTATCAATTCGAGCTAAACAACTAACTTTTTTTTATTGAGCATCATAT
Organism: Glaucomys volans; assembly: GCA_020662805.1. Taxonomy (NCBI): domain Eukaryota; kingdom Metazoa; phylum Chordata; class Mammalia; order Rodentia; family Sciuridae; genus Glaucomys; species Glaucomys volans. Next base: position 1,176,537 of record JAJEJO010050027.1, on the reverse strand, counting down.
CAAGTCAGGATAGGATATTAACTTAAAAATATTTTAAAAATTAGAAGAAATACCTTCAAAAATAAGAAGCAAAAAACCAATCTATTACAGTGTAATTTTAAATAGCATAAGGAGAAAATAAATAGATAATAGTGCTATAGACTAAATTTTGTTGCCTCCCCAAAATATTATATAATGAACTCCTTGTCCCCAGTGTGACTTCATTTAGAGATAGAACCTTTAAGGAAGTAATTATGATTAAATGAAGTCACAAAGTAGAGCCCCAATGCAATAGGAATACACCTATATAAGAAGAGGAAAAGGCACCAAGGATGTGCCTTTGGGTGCTGGGACCAAAAGACCTGACAAGAATAGTTTTATAGGAGTTACAGTTTCTTTGGAGGCTCATGGTTTCAGAACTCTCAGTCCATAGACAGCCAGCTCCATTCCCTGGGGCTTGAGTGAGGCAGAACGTTATGGTGGAAGTGTGTGGCAGAGGAAAGCAGCTGACAGCATGGCACCCAGGAAGCACAGAGAGATGGAGTTCTGTTCAACGAAAACAAAATATATACCCCAAAGGCATGCCCACCTCCTCCAGCCACACCCTACCTGCTTTCAGTAAGGTTCTCAGACTCAATCATTTCATCTCTAAACTTTGAATTCCACACACATGAGCTTCTCAGGGGACACCACATATCTAAACCATAAGATCGTATGTGGAAAAAATGGCCATTTTAGGACACCAACAAGAGTCAACTGGCCATATGCAAGTCAGGAAGAGAAACTGCACCAGACAGTAACACTAACAGCACCTTGATCTCGGACTTCCAATCTCCAAAACTGAGAAAAAATAAACTTATGTTGTGTAAGCCAATCTTTGGTATTCTATTACCATAATCTAAGGAAACTAAGATAGGTGAATGGATAGACAGACAGACAGATATGAAGACATAGAGTGAGGAAATCCTATCTACAGAAAACTCTACATAGGAACAAATAATTGAATTGTATCTTAAAATATAAATTAGGAAGTTTTTCTAATATTTTCACCATTTTTGTTTAGATTTCATTGAAAATAAATAATTACCACAATTCTTAACAAATGAACTTGTCCTTCCTTTCCAATTTTACTCTGATTTCACCTCATGCTTTTTCCACACCAGAGTGCCAGTGTTCTTCAATCTAAAGCCATTCATTTGGGTCTAAACTTCCCTATTCATTTAGGTATTGTGATTTTAAGTACTTGCTTCTTACCTATACTTCCAGTGAAGCAATGCTGCTTGGAACTTCTTTCCAGTTCTGAAAAACAGTTATTTCAGTCATTTTGGCATAAAGAGTACTACTACTAGTAATATAATAACAGTATATTTATATGTCTAATAATACATTGTATTTTCAGGCATGTGACTGTGTTCATTACTAAACCAATGTAATCATGCAAATGTCTATAATCAGACTTCTCATTGAAAAAAATTTAAGGTTCACAGATGTGATTTGTCAAAGTTACTCATTTATGATGTTTGGTAATCAGAACATGAAATAACAACTTCTGAATTTAAAGTCAGCTTTCTTCTAAGAAGTATTTACCATTTTGGAGTTAATGATCAACATTCATTTACACTATTTCTCTTTAAAGTCCTCTGTCTCTGTTCACCAACACCTAGCTCTAGTTTTTAGTTTGTCTCTTTGGGTGGAAGCCAGCCTAGGTTCAGGTCAGTCATTGTGTTCCTTTTCTCTGCTGAAGAGACTGAGTTAAAAATGGCCATAGGACAGGTGCAGTGTTGCACACCTGTAATCCCAATGGTTCAGGAGGCTGAGGCGGAGAGGATCACAAGTTCAAAGTCAGTCTCAGCAGTTTAGCAAGACCCTAAGTTAACTTAGTGAGATCCTGTTTCAAAATTAAAAAAAAAAAATCATAAAGGGCTGGAGATGTGGCTCAGTGGTAAAGTGTCCCTTCATTTGATCCCCCGTACAAAAAGAAAAGTCACATAAATCAAAGATAGATCAGTAGAGTATGACAAAGGGACTAGAGGGTGAGAGGACTAGAGGGAAAGGGGAAATACTTATGAATAACATTGGCCAAATTACATTATTTTGTGTGCACAAACAAATATGTAACAAAAAATCCCATCATTATATACAACTATAAAGTACCAATAAAAAACATATGGGAAAATGGCCACATGAGGACTTTTTCTGGTTAATTCTAGAGCTGTAATAGAAGGTCTCAAAGAGGTATTTGTTCTTTTCCTCTAAACTTGAGCTGATAAAATTAAATGGAAACTGCAGTATCCATCTCATCACTATGCATAGCGTGAAAAAGAAATCAAAGCAGGAGAAAAGCCAAGCATAGCAAAGGGACAGAAAAATTGAGTCCTGAAGACATCACTTGACCAATTAACACATTGGTATGTGGTGTCACTGTGTCACTGTGTCACCTGTGCTAGTTTTATTCATGTGGTTTGATCAATATCCCCTTTCTTGGTGAAGCCAGTTTTAGTTGGCATTTATATGATTCACAACCTAGATTCCTAATGAAACAAGTTTTCCTCTAAAGCAGCTATCTGGGAGGAACTTCTAGGGTGATGGCAGTATCAATCTGTGGATGTGCATGAAAGTTATGGCTTATTATGAAGAAGATACGGCAATGCATAACCCTGATTTCAGGGTTTACATCACAAACCTGGGTCAGAAAAACTGCTCACTTCAGAAAGTGACATTAAGTCACATGTGGACACATGAAATAGAAATAGAAATGAATGCAAGACAGAATTGTCTGGAGTGAAATAAAAAATCAGAATAGAAGTATTTTTAATAACAAATACAAAAAGGGATGGATGGTTAAAAATTCAAGATGAGTCCTTTGAGAAGAAAGTTCAATAAAGGAAAAAACAAATGGACAAAGATTATAGTGTCAAAGTTCAAAAGAAATTGGCCTACTGGCTGTGATAAGTAGCTAACAGAGGAGTAGTTCCAACTTCACATAAGCACTGGGGAACCTAGAGTCTAATTTTGGTGGGATTCAGGGAACAAATTAGAGACAACCATTGCAGTGGTATTCAGCAGTCTGCTCAGACCTATCTCTGTCCCAGGCTTCAGCACCTGGATCAGAGACTGGAAGGCTTCCAATGATACAGCCCAACTCTTCAAAGAATACCCAATTGAGAATAAAATGAGATGTTCATCCTTGTATTCTCAGGGTGTAGGATAATCCTAGGTACAATGATGACTCGCCAAAATTTCGTTGGCAAAATCAAAGCAGAATAAATGGAGGAATTCATTTAGTTAAAGATTTTGAGGAACTTAGACACAATCCAGTATCTAATAAGGACATAGGATGAGATGGGGAAATTTTAGACAGATCTATTACCCTAACATTGAATATTCACAGAAAGGGATTTGCAATGGAAAGAGGAGTGTCAAGAATAGTCACCTGTAATGATTCGTATAATGTTTTAAAAATACTATCAGTTCAATTATCAGCATAATATCCTACATGCTTGTAAATTTATTATGAACAGCCTCACATTGCTGACACCACATACCAATGTGTTAATTGGTCAAGTGATGTGAATGTCATTTTAAATGACTAACTGTATCAGTCTATTTTGAACTATGTGGGAGAATTCAGCATACCAATGAAGCAGGAAAGGCCACAAAAATGCTAGTGCTCCAAGGACATCTCTCCTAAGAGTACATTGTCATAGAAAGTTAAGTGGAGAAAAGAATTCCAGTGAGGAAGCACAATGACAGAAAACTGCCCTGTTTGTTTGTTTGTTTGACATAATAAATTAAGAAGAACGTCTACCCTGCCAAAAGAAAGGAACTATTTTTAAGAACTTTATTTGGGCCATTTTCATACACACATAATAATATGCTAATTTTAAATGAGTCTCAGCTTTTCACTTAAACATGCCAGCAGGAAGTCTACTTGGCAATACTTTCTTGGATGTTTTGCCAATTACTGTATGTACTTGAAAACAACAAAACTGCCTTCTATAAAAAGCATCATATAATTCAGTCTTTTCGATGATCCAGAAGGGCCTCCACCTCAATTACTCTGAATGTGTCAGATTTTACTACGTTCTCTCCACATCAACTTTGATCTCCCCTTGCCATCTCAGGAAAGAATTCTTTAAAAAGCGTTAAGTAGGGCTGCTGAATTTCATGAAGACCTTTTCCTTTGCCTCCCAGGATTATGCCTGCCCAATCTCAACTGTTATTGTTATATGAGCTATTCTGACCCATTTGTTTTTAATCTGAAATAGGTTAACCTATCTATCTTCTGGAATCAGTATTTCCTCTTATTAAACACTACCAATGTATTTCAAGATACTGTCTCACTTAAAAGTCTATTCACTGGGTGTCGTTCCTAGTTTCATAACACAGAGGAATAAGCTGAAATACAAAAAAGATTAAGTCACTTGCCCCTAGCCACCTAGTGAGGTGAGGAATTGGGTTTCAAGCCCAGGCCTATGTGACTCTGAACTTGTAATCTAACAGGAGAGAATAAGTCCATTCCTCCACCTGTGTTCCTAACTTTATTTTATTGGAACAGAGCCATGCCATCTAGTTTATGCATTGTTTACAGCTACTTTTTCACTGCGATAGAAGTCTGGTAGCTGCAACAGAGACCATATGACTCTCAAAGAAAGAAGTATTTACTCTGTGGCTGGATTTTTTAGAAAATAGTTACCAACTCCTGCTTTAGATCCTGTTGCATTAACTTATTACTCTTACACTCAATACTCTTACCAAGACAGTTTTTCACCTTGTAGGCAAGTCTCATTGGAATCCCAGCATTGCCAAGCAACCAGTTACCAAAAGTCTGTCATTTTTGAAATACAGAAATAGTACTTTGAGAAAATCTCCATATGCTTCTGTAAAGTTAGTACTTTTGAAGAAATGAATTCTTCTTTAAGGAAACCAAATGAATTAGTTAGCATTTATTTAGTGCTTTTTTTAAGTTTGATTACTCTTGACATTGACATAAGCTATTTAACACTTGTTACATGCTAAATCATTATTGTACAAGAAAAGGTCTGGGATATACACTGAATAATAAGTGTTATATATATTTTTCTGTATATGTAGAATCATACATACATACATATATAGATCATATGTATGAATATTATATACTGAAATATTGTTAGACTTATAAAAATTCAAATAACAGTTTCATAATAGATAGAATATCCAGCATTCCAAATGTTCCTTTCCAAATGTTAGATGAGAGCAGATTGATTTGACGGAGGTGGCAGCTGGAGCAGGACTCAAGGTAACAGAGGAGGACTGAGCTGGTGATTTAGATGGCTGTTAAATGTATGCAGTATAAATGGAAGCTTTAGACCTTCAATGAAAAAAGTCATTTTGCAAAGTTTAAATAAGAACTTCTGTAAGATAGTTGTTCCTAAAACACACTTAAGGTGAAAAATGAAACTTCTCATATCCTAGAGAGTAAATGAGTTTTATGTTTTATCAACAGTTACTTCATCTGATATATTAGTGACAACCTTTCTTCCATGTCAATGAACTCTTAGTCTTTAAGAAATTTTTTATGTTTGGAATTTTACTTGCATTTTGGGTTTATTTTCTCAATAATACCCTTAGAATCTATTAGAGAATTATAGGCTTCACTATTGATCTGAGACAAAAAAAAAAAAAAAAAAAGCCGCTGATGCAATACAAGCAACTGTTTTCTCAAGCCAAAATTGATTGAGAGCATCCCCTGTATAAAAATGAAATGCATTTCTGTGGATGCACTGACGCTTCACCATCTGTCCAACATCTTAGATTTACTCTCCCAGATAACTTCATATTTCACCCTGCAGTCCCTAAAGAAACATCACTTTAAACAGGGCCACATGGAAAAATGCACTTCAATAACATTTGAAGGTCTTGCATTTAGCTGCAAGGGCCTCTAACCTAAATGACTGATGTGCCTAGAGAGAAGCTCCATTTGAAGTTATGGAAATGGGGAGGAGCAAATTCAAGGGATGGAATGTATAAAAAAACGAAATGATGGCAGTAAAAGACATAGGGATTTACAGATAAAGCCAAAAGATGCTGGCAGCTATCTATCAGTCCGCCTTGATGAAATAGGTATTGGAAATTAACTTGGGAACCCGATGAATTACATTCAATCCATGCTCTGGGCTAAGCACTTGTCAATTTCAGCTGCTATTGCAACCTATTACTTACAGACTACATGGCTGGCAAGCTAATAGCACTGGATAGTGTTAAAGAAAATAGGAGAATAAACTGAATGTAGCAAGGCTTGTCACTGACAGAGCCTGCCTTTCTGAAGTCCAGGGTAAACACTCAAAGCTCTGACCATTCACTTGCTCCTAGGTGAGCACTTAACCTCACACATCATCATTCTGTCTTTGAAGAAGCGTCTTCTTGCAGGATTAGTCACCAATCATCCAGATACCTGGGAGCTTTTACTAGTATTTTCAAGTCCTGCAAAAATTCTTGGATTTATGTGTTTTTGAATTGTCAGCTCCTTCCATAGTTAATTCAGTCTGAAGTCAGAGAGATGCCATCACTGGGCATTTAATTTTATTTTCAGATATGACCTATGCTACTGCTTTATGTTATTTTTATTTTAACTGTAATTTGACAGTTAACTGTAACTTGATTCCCTATGTTTTACTAGGCAATAGATAATTCTTACACTTTAGAGAAAATTAAGTGGAAAGTTTTAGTTTATACTAAAAACATCTCTCTACTTCCCCTAGACTTATATTCATAAATACCTTCAATCTGATCTCATAAAAACTAAGAAAGATGCATCCAAACAACAAAACAGTTCTTTAAGATGAGCTCCACCAGTACTCCAGAACTATATTGTATTTTTCAACTGATAAGCTTGTCTAACATTGAAATATTTTAATAAGCAAGAACACTCAGAGTAAATGTCAGCCAGAGCCATCTTCTGACTAACAGATGCTAGTGGGTATAGAGGGGGGAGAGGGACATAAAAGCACTGAAAAATCAAGCAAGGCCAAATTAGAACAAATGTTTGTCAAGTAAAAAGGGCAGCTCTTCATCTGATGGAAGGGATTTAATTAGAAAAGTCACAGAGAGAAGCTGTCTCAAAAGTACCGATCCCATTCTCTTCAGATAAGCTAATGAACCTCATTGAACTTTGCAGAGAAATGCTGAACCAATATTACAAAGAAGAAAGAACTCACCAAGTGTGCTGCTGTGCCTCTTATATTTAAGAGGGTCAATTGCTTATGCCACTCCAGGTCATAATGGAGGAGTGCTGGAGCAATTTACCTTCCGATTCTCCTTCTGTGTGGCCAAGTAGGTAAACGAATCAGAAGGAAATAGGATTTAGATATGTCTCTTTTTTATAGTAATGAGAATATGTTGTTGTTAATTAGCAAATTATAAAATACGTATCTCATGGTTTTGGTAACAAATCATCTAAAACTATGTAATCTACACAGATTATAGACTGATTCTTTCTCAGGTGATAGTTTCCTCCCAACAGTAGCCACAGCAAAAATCTATTATTTCAATCATTTTATTTTTGCATTAGTGACAGGCATCTGGGATGTGTAAAAGAATAACGTAAACAGAATTTTGTAGTAGTTTCTGTGTAAAGAATACAAAAAGTTCATGGGAAAGTAAATAGGGAAAAGTCTTTAGCTGTTTATAAATTGCACTAAAAGAAAGAGGATTCTGAACTCTTCTGATTGTTTAATGCCTCAGCACCTCTGTTTGTCAGTTTTATTTTCCTTACTGGTTAGCCTTTTCAGAGGATTCATGTCTAGTATTGAGCTCCTTGAGAGAATAATAAAGCACACATGGAATAGAGGGGCATGTGGAATTAAATTGCAAAATGCTTATCATGGATTTTTTCAAAAAAGAACATATTCTAACTTGCTTTAAGAAAGTTTCATTTGCTGTCTGACATAAGCAAATGCAGGTGCTATAAATTAAATATGTTAATCAAAGCTTCCCTTAATCCACTTGACACCTCAGGATAGAAACCCAGAAGAAAACACCTCATTATTATAGGTTACAAATAAAAATATTTAAGTTAGCATGCACCATAGACATTTTCAAAAGCATATAAAATGCACATAAACACAACCACACACACGTTAAATAATGCTAGTCAGAAAGAATTTAGACTTATTTACTTTCACATTTTCTGTGTTTATAGAGAGGAAATCTTCCTTTTATTAAATTCAACAGGTTTTCTGACTTAAAATCAAAATATATACAATATTTAAACATATGCTTGTTTTGCCCTTGGTAGAGAGTAAGCAGGGTGTCAGCAGAGATGATTATTATCAAATATCATAGTGTTTACATACAATTTACTCTTTGGATCTGTTTCTATAGTAATCACCCTTAAATGCTTGACTTCAGGGAAAGTACCTAGAATGAAGACTTGAGGCACTTTTCACACCTATCTCTGATATACTGCTTAAATCTTTAATGGCTAATGTTAGAAAAGTACTGTAATGCTAGGGAATTTCTTCTATCACTAACTCAGAAGTTCTGAAATGGGAGTGATTTGGGCCCTCCGGGAATCTGAGAAAGATCAGAGACATTTTTGCTTGTCGTAAATGGAGGGAAAGTACTACTGGAATCTGGTGGGTAGAGGCCAGAGATGCTGTTCAATATCCACCAGTGCACAGGATAATCCTGGACGGAATGAACTATCCAGCTCAAAATGTCAACAGTGCTGAGTTTGAGAAACCATGCATAATATAACTCATGAATGTAACATGCTTTTGTGACCTTGGATTTTCCAGGACATGTCTGCAATCATCCACGCAATTGTTTCTATGGCAGCTAAATAGTTTTCTTCCAACTCATTCGCATGTGTCATCTTTTTCTATCCTTACCAACATCACATATTTGAGCCTAACAGCACACCAGAGCTAAGGAAACCATATATAGTTCTTTTTTGATAGCATAGAACTGTTCTTTTAGGAATTCCTGTGTCGCAAGGCATGGGGAAGGGTGTTTGGGGAATTAAGAACAAAAATTTACCTATTTCTGTTCTTCCTTCCAGAGTTGTGGCAGAGTTGTACTGTCTATCAAGGAAGCTGAATCAACAGCTTTGCTGAGCCTGTCTTATAATATTGCACACTTTCTTGGTAAAAGAAACAATAAATGAAGTAACTGCAAGTAGGAAAGCAAGAAGATTTAGCTCCCTCCCACTTATGACGTAATGTAAAACTTTTAACAGATTTATTGTTTGTAAAATGATAACTCATTTATTTGATTAACTTACCCCAAAGCTTTACTATATACAGAGAAGAATTTCAATCATGAGCATATATACAAATTAAAAACAATCAAATCAACAGAAAAATAAATTTTAATCCTATTTTAAACCTGTGAACATGTGTAGTCTTTGATAGTAGCTATTCTTGAATTTTTAAACAGTGTATTTCCAATTCATGGCTAAATATAATCATGATATAATTCACTAGATCTTGATGCTAGAAGGTGAATTAGAGACCATCTAATCAAACCTTGTAAGTAGTGATTGACTCTTTCTTAAATGATTTCTGATGGATTTAGAGCAAGACTTATTGGAAATTTTCAAGGGTAGGAGCTCCCTCAAGATTAAATGAATCTTGGGATTAGAAAAAAAATGGGTAGGTGATTTGTCTAACCACTGTAAATTTCAAAATCCTCTTTAAAATATATTTGACACTAACATTCAGTCATTTCTTTTAAATCAAGAAATATTACTTGAATGTGCCTACCTTAATTTTTTTGCATCTTTTCTTTTTTTAATTTTTTATTCATTTAGTTCTGATCCATTGAACACAAATGGAGTATAGCTATTGTTTCTCTGGTTGTACACAAAGTAGAGTCACACCATCTGTGCATTCATACATGTACACAGGGAAGTGATGTTTGTCTTGTTCTGTTATTATTCTTGCCCCCAACCCTGACCACCCCCTCCCTTCCCTCTATGCTATCTATCCTTCCTCCATTCTTGCCACCCTTCCCCCCCCCCCATTATGCATCATCATTCACTTATCAGAGAAACCATTCAGCCTTTGGATTTTGGGGATTGGCTAATCTCACTTAGCATAACAGTCTCCAACATCATCCATTTACCTACAAATGCCATAATTTTATTCTTCTTTATGGCTGAGTAATATTCCATTGTGTATATATACCACGGTTTCTTTATCCATTCATCTATTGAAGGGCATCTAGGTTGATTCCACAATCTAGCTATTCTGAATTGAGCAGCTATGAATATTGATGTGGCTGCATCACTGTAGTAAACTGATTTTAAGTCCTTTGGGTATAGGCCAAGAAGTGGGATAGCTGGGTCAAATGGTGGATCCATTCCAAGTTTTCTAAGGAATCTCCACATCACTTTCCATAGTGGCTGCACCAACTTGCAATCCTACCAGCAATGTATGAGCATACCCTTTTCCTTACATCCTTGCCAACACCTGTTGTTGCCTGTATTCTTAATAAAAGACATTCTAATTGGGGTAAGATGAAATCTTAAGGTGGTTTTGATTTGCATTTCTCTTATAACTAGGGATGTTGAATATTTTTTCATAAATCTGTTGACCTACAAGTGTAGATCTTCTTCTGTAAAGTGTCTGTTCATTTCCTTGGCCCATTTATTGATTGGGTTATTGGTATTCTTGGTGTAAAGATTTTTGAGCACTTTGTAGATTCTGGAGATTAGTGCTGTATCTGAAGTGTGTGTGGCAAAGATTTTCTCCCACTCTGAAGGCTCTCTCTTCACATTGCTGATTGTTTCCTTTGCTGAGAAAAAGCTTTTTAGTTTGACTCTATCCCAATCATTGATTCCTGCTTTTATTTCTTGCGTTTTGGGAGTCATGTTAAGGAAATCTGGTCCTAGGCCAACATGATGAAGATTTGGACCTATTTTCTCTTCTATTATGTGCAGGGTCTCTGGTCTAATTCCTAGGTCCTTGAACCATTTTGAGTTGAGTTATATGCAGGGTGAGAGATAGGGGTTTAATTTCATTTTGCTGCATATGGATTTCCAGTTTTCCCAGCACCATTTGTTGAAGAGGCTTTCTTTTCTCCATTGTATGTTTTTGGCTCCTTTGTCAAGTATGAGATACCTGTATTTATGTGGGTTTGTCTCTGTGTCTTGTATTCTGTACCATTGATCTACCTGTCTATTTTGGTGCTAATACCATGCTGTTTTTGTTACTATTGCTCTGTAATATAGTTGAAGGTCTGGTATGGTGATACCCCCTGCTTCGTGCTTCTTGCTAAGAATTTCTTTAGCTATTCTGAGTCTCTTATTCCTCCAAATTAATTTCAAGATTGCTTGCTTTATTTCTATGAGGTCTGGTGTTGGTATTTTAATTGGAATTGCATTGAATTTGTCTAGTGCTTTTGGTCATATGGCCATTTTTACTATATTAATTCTGCCTATCCAAGAACAAGGGAGATCTTTCCATCTTTTCTGATTTTTTAAATTTCTTTCTTTAGCATTCTGTAGTTCTCATTGTAGAGGTCTTTCACCTCTTTTGTTAGATTGACTCCCAAGTATTTTATTTTTTTTGAGGCTATTGTGAACGGTATAGTTTTCCTAATTTCTCTCTCAGAGGATGCATCACTTACGAATAAAAATGCATTAGACTTATGAGCATTACTTTTATATCCTGCTACTTTACTGAATTCATTTATGAGTTCCAGAAGTTTTCTGGTGGAATTCTTAGGGTCTTCTAAATAGAGAATCATGTCATCAGCAAATAGAAATAGTTGGAGCTCTTCTTTTCCTATTCGTATTCCTCTAATTTCTTTGGTCTGTTTAGTTGCTCAGGCTAGAGTTTCAAGGATGATGTTGAATAGTAGTGGCGAAAGAGGGCACCCTGCCTTGTTCCAGTTCTCAGGGGGAATGCTTTCAATTTTTCTCCATTTAGAATGATACTAGCTGTGGGCGTAGCATACATAGCCTTTACAATGTTAAGGAACGTTCCTACTATCCCTATTTTTTCTAGTGTTTTAAGCATGAATGGGTGCTGTATTTTATCAAATGCTTTCTCTGCATCTATTGAAATAATCATGTGGTTCTTGACTTTAAGTCTGTTGATGTGGTGAATTACATTTATTGATTTCCAGATGTTGAACCAACCTTGCATCCCTGGGATGAAGCCCACTTGATCATGGTGCACTATCTTTTTAATATGCTTTTGTATGTGATTTGCTAAAATTTTGTTAAGAATTTTTGCATCTATGTTCATTGGGGATATTGGCCTGAAATTTTCTTTCCACGATGTGTCCTTCTCTGGTTTTGGTATCAGGGTGATATTAGCTTCATAGAATGAGTTTGGAAGGGTTCCCTCCTCCTCTATTTCATGAAATACTTTAAGAAGTATTGGAATTAGCTCTTCTTTAAGGTGTTGCAGAACTTGACTGTGAATCCATCTGGCTCTGGACTTTTCTTTGTTAGTAGGCTTTTGATGACTTCTTCTATTTCATTGCTTGAAATTGATATATTTAAGTTGTGTATGTCCTCCAGATTCAGTTTGGGTGGCTCATATGCCTCTAGGAACCTGTTGATGTCTTCCAGGTTTTCTATTTTGTTTGAGTGTAAATTTTCAAAATAGCTTCTAATTATGTTTTGTATTTCAATTGTGTCTGTTGTGATATTTCCATTTCCATCACGAGTTTTATTAATTTGGATATTCTCTCTCCTTCTCTTCATTAGCGAGGCTAAGGGTTTATCAATTTTTGTTTATTTTTTCAAAGAACTAACTTTTTGTTTTGTCACTTTTGAATTTGTTTCTTTTGTTTCAGTTTCATTGATTTCAGCTCTGATTTTGATTATTTCCTGTCGTCTACTACTTTTGGTGATGATCTGTTCCTCATTTTCTAGGGCTTTGAGCTGTAATGTGAGGTCATTGATTTGTTTTCATTCTTTTATTGAATGCGCTCCATGCAATGAATTTTCCTCTTAGCACTGCTTTCATAGTATCCCAGAGATTTTGATATGTTGTAGCTTTGTTCCCCTTAACCTCTAAGAATTTTTTTTATTTCCCACATAACATCTTATGTTATCCATGCATCATTCAATAGCATATTATTTAATCTCCAGGTGTTGGAGTAGTTTCTGTTTTTATCATTGATTTCTAATTTCATTCCATTATGATCTGATAGAATACAAGGTAGTATCTCTATGTTTCTGTATTTGCTAAGAGTAGCTTTGTGGCATAACATATGGTCTATTTTAGAGAAGGATCCATGAGCTGCTGAGAATAACGTGTATTTGCTTTTTAATGGATGGAATAGTCTATATATGTCTGTTAAGTCTAAATTAACGATAGTGTCATTGAGTTCTATGGTTTCTTTTTTCAATTTTTGCATGGAAGATCTGTCCAAAGGTGAGAGAGGAGTGTTAAAGTACCCCAGTATTATTGTATTTTGGTCTATTTGGTTCCTCGAATTGGGAAGGATCTGACTGATGTACATGGATGCGCCATTGTTTAGTGCATAAATATTTATGATTGTTATGTCTTGGTGATTTATGCTTCCCTTAAGTAGTATGAAGTGTCCTTCTTTATCCCTTCTGACTAACTTTGGCTTGAAGTCTGCTTTATCTGAAATGAGGATGGAAACTCCTGCTTTTTTACTCAGTCCATGTGCATGGTATGTTTTTTCCCAACCTTTCATCTTTAGTCTGTGGGCATGTTTTTGTATGAGATGAGTCTCTTGAAGGCAGCATATTTTTGGGTCTTTCTTTTTAATCCAATCTGCCAGTCTATGTCTTTTGATTGATGAGTTTAGGCCATTAACATTCAGGGTTATTATTGAGATATGACTTGTATTCCTGGTCATTTTGACTTATTTTTGGATTTTATCTTACTTGTTTTTTTCTTTAATTGGCTGTTCCTTTAGGGTAATTCCTCCCTTTGCTGACTTATATTGTTGTTTCTCATTTCTCCCTCCTGGAATATTTTTCTGAGGATTTTCTGTAGGGCAGGCTTTCTGTTTGTGAATTCTTTTAGTTTATCATGGAATGATTTTATTTCATCTTCAAATCTGAAGGTAAGTTTTGCTGGGTATAGGATTCTTGGTTGGCATCCATTTTCTTTCATTGCTTGGAATATATTGTTCCAGGCCCTTCTTGCATTTAGGGTCTGGGCTGAGAAATCTGCTGATATTCATATTGGTTTCCCCCTACATATAATCTGATGTTTCTCTCTTGCAGTCTTTGAAATTCTATCTTTGTTTTGTATGTAAGGTATTTTCATTATAATGTGCCTGGGTGTGGATCTGTTGTGATTTTGTGCATTTGGTGTCCTATAAGTCTCTTGAATTTGATTTTCCATTCCATTCATCAGATTTGGGAAATTTTCTGATATTATTTCATTGATCAGATTATTCATTCCTTTGTTTTGTGTCTCTGTGCCTTCCTCAATTCCAATATCTCTTAAATTTGGTCTTTTCATGATGTCCCATAACTCTTGGAGGTTCTGTTCATGATTCCTTACCATTCTCTCTGTCTGGTTGAGTTTGCTTTCAAGATTAAATATTTTGTCTTTATTGTCTGAGATTCTGTCTTCCAAGCAATCTAGCCTGTTGGCTAAGCTTTCTATTGAGTTATTAATTTGGTTTATCGTATCCTTCATTTCAAGGATTTCTGTTTGTTTGTTTTTTTCAGAATCTCTAACTCTTTATTGAAATGATCTTTTGCTTCCTGCAGTTGCTCTTTTAGCATTGCCTGCATTTGTTCTCTTGACTCCTCATTCGCTTCTCGGATCATTTTAATTATGTACAGTTCCCTTTCTGACAATGCTTCTGCCATGTTGTCATTGGGTTCTTTTGGTATAGTATCTGGGTTTGTTTGGGACATTTTCTTCCCGTGTTTTCTCATGTTGCTAGTGTATCTTCCCCTCTAGTAGTGCAAATCGTAGGTATTGCAGTTTCCCCTTAAAGACTTACGGGGTTCTTGCCTATTTTCAATAAATCCCCTTGAATTGAGAGATCAATATTGGCAGCATTTCATATAAACAATATGTGTCCTTAATCTAAATAGTCCCTACTAAGATATTAACAGTGTTGTCTTAATAAACAGAGATGAGTTCAAATTATTATCAACAGCATAACCAGTAAGTTTGCAATAATTACTGCAATTCCTAATGTTGGACAGGGAGAATGAGGAGGGGTATAGGACAAACACTAATGAGATAAGAAGTGAGTCTATTGATATACTATGTCATATGAATAGTGGAAGTGGAATTAAAAGGAACAGGTTGTTAGTGTGAGAAAAAAGAGATTCTCCAAGGAAATGGATATGTAAGAGGGAGATAGAGTGATAAGCATATTAATAAAAGAAAAAGGTAGGAATATAGTGGGTATATTATGAATAATCATCGTATTACAATTAATTTAAGAACATTCTGCGATAAAAATATACTGTAAAGTTCAAACCTCTTATTTTTCAATGGCCTGATGTTTGAAAGGTGCTTGATCAAGCAGTGACCCAAGAAGGATGCTGTGCCATTACCTTGAGGTTGGGAATGATCAATGCTTCTGGGCAGAGGCTGCCTGGTGTTGATAGAGGATCAGATGCACCACAGGTGTAGACCCCGGGCCAGGGTGTGGACCTTGTCACTAGACCAAGTTGGGATGGAGGCGCAGAACTGTGCTCAGTGATGGAGACACTGGGCTTGAGAGCCCAGGCAGGCCTAGCTCTGTGCTGGGGGCTCAGGCAGCCGCAGGTGGTCGCTCTCTCCCAGGGACACTGTAGAATGGCACCAAAGGGCCTAAGATCCCCACTGGGGCTGGGGATTCAGGCCGCTGCAGGCGGGAGCTCTCTCTAGGAAACATCATGAAATGGCGCTGGAAGACCTGAGCTTCACTCTGGGGTTCAGGCAGACGGCAGGTGGTCGCTCTCTCCAGCGACGCTGTAGAATCTTTTTGCATCTTTTGGTTGTAATTTTAAGAAAGAGTATGTAAGAATCATCCTGTTTCAAACAAGTGTTAGATTCTGTGAATAAAATAATAAATGTAAGGATGATCCTTGTCCTTATAAAAATCATACTTAAATGGCACACATGCTTTATAAATATGAAATGACAGATGAATTAATGTGTTATGAAGGAGAAGTACAAGTCACTGATATTTTAAGGATGACTTCATTGAGGAAGTGATTTTGAGATCCAATAATACAAAACTAAACCGTTTCCATGTATATTCACCTGTAGCAATTGGAAAATTCTCCCTTCTGTAAGGCTGGTACCTCTCTTTCAATTAATCTTATTAGTTTAATGGAAAAAAACATGCAAAACTTCCTCTTAAGAAATAATTTGTATGCTTGCTCCACCTTTTATGCATCACCAAGATAGTAACCTATATACAATTATCTAATTCCCTCTTCCCAACAACCCTAGATATAGTTATTGTTTTTCTCTTTTACAAATAAGAAATTCATATTCAGATATATTCATTACCTTTTCAAGTTCACATTGTTTGTCAATTAATAAGCCAGCAATGAAACCCCAACATCTTGGGCCACACACACTGCATCATATGCTAAAATATTGGTAGCATCCAGGCATAGTTTTTCTCTGTCCAAACTAAACTCCAGAGACCCCTTTCACCTTTCCTCATGTCACCGATTTTTATGACTCCTACCATTCTAATGTTTCTTCTCTCCTCTCAGTTAAACAATATTTCAACTTGATTGTAAATTCTAGGTGTAGTGTGACAAAGCCATGGAATAAATTGAACTATGGTTGTTCTTTTTCTACATATTATATTCCCTATCAGTCATAATTCAGATTGCTTTCAGATTTTTCACATTTGAATCTCATGAAACTCCCTTTTGATTGTACTCTTTGTCTTATTTTGAATATATGGTGATACTAAGTTGTGTCTCTTCTTTAATACTTTTGTACTGCTTCAGAAGACAGCTATCGGATCATAGGCATTTACATTTTTTATAGTTTTTCCTTATATCAGGAAAAACCATGTCTCCTGTGCAAACATTAATACTACTTCTCTCTGGAGCCAGATCAAACATACCCATCCATTTAGCCACTTGACTGTGAAGATAATAGGACCTAGCATTTTTTAAGCACTGTGGTAAGTACTTTCCTCTGAACTATTTCATTTTGTTTTCCATTATGTCTTAGGTACTATGAGTTATCTCTGGATGTAACTGGAGCTTCCAGAGACTTTGTGACTATGTAGGGTTCTACAACTTTTAACAGACCCAGAATTTAAAAAGCCTCCTATAACTCCCTAAAAATCTTGTACATAGAGGTACCAAGCTCTCCTTATTCCTGCATTCTTCCATTTGTTCATTAAACATTTATTGCAGAGAAATAAGTCATAATTCATACCTACCATGTCTTATATTCCAGTAAGCCAAATGCATACCAGAAATATGATGTGAAATACTTCCATGCTAGGCATTATACAACATAAGTACAGAGTGAGAGGATTCTATACTGGACTAAAATCAAGACCCCTTGGTTCCTGGATGAGTGTATTAGTCAGCTTTTTATCTCTATGACCAAATACCTGACAAGAACAACTTGAAAGAAGAAATATATATTTTGGCTCCTGGGTTCAAAGGTTCTGTCCACCGCTCTGAACCTGAGGTGAGGCAGAACATCTTGGCAAAAAGGCATAAGGCATGGTAGAAGAAAGTTTCTCAGCTCATGGCAGTCAGATGGCAGTCAGGAAACAGAGAGAGAGGAGAGAGAGAGAAAGAGAGAGAGAGAGAGAGAGAGGGTGTGTGCGCGTTAGGAGAGCCAGGGACAAAATACAGACCCTGAACTTCCTCTGGCCATCCCTGACCTGCCTACAGTTACTCCCCAGTAGTCCATTCAAATTATCAATCCAACAAATGGCTTAATCCACTGATGACATCACAGCTCTCATAATCTAATCATTTTACCTCTGAACGTTGCTACATGGAATATCATGTTTCCAATGCAAGAGCTATTCAAAGGGCACTTCACATTCAAACCATAACAATGAGATACCCCTGAATTTGGGTTTTAAAAAATAATTAAAATTTGCGTGGAGGATTTTGGAAACAGAGCCATATCCATGCAAAGACTAGGGCAGACAGATATTTTTGTGAATGGCCTTCTGTTCAATACTGGAAAGTCAGTGAATAAAAAGAAGTGCACCTGGAGAAGTAAGCAGATGTCAGGTAATAAAACACTTTACATGCCATGCTCAGGAGTTTGGACTTTATCATCAAAGCTATGGGAGTCATTATAAGATTCTGAAGCAAGGAAAAGACATGATTAGATTTGCATTTTAGAAAGCGCACTCTGGCAGCAGTGTAAATAATGGATTAGAGGAAAGTAAAACTACAAGGAAGGAATCCAGCCAGGAGGCTGTTACAGGAATCCAAACAAGAGAGGGCAAGGGCCTAAATTAAGGTTGCAACAGTGAGGATATTAAAACCAGACAGATTCATAACTCAAGTGATCATTTGTAGATAGAATCAACATGATTTGTTGGCTGGACAGAGGGAATGTGGAACTAGGAAGACTCAAAGATAGTGCCTGGTTTCTAGTTTGTGGACAATTTGTTGTCAACTGAAAATAGCCAGCAGGAAAAGGAAATAGGTTTAGAATGGGAGATGAGTGTGTTTCTGATCATTTTGGGCAAGGATGCCTGTGGGACATCTGAGTGAATCTCTTAGGGACCAAAGGATGTTTCCTGAAGCTCACATTAATCTTAGGAATGATCAACTTACAAGAAGCAGAGGAAGACACGACTATTGATAAGAATGCTTACCCTTGGTATAGCAAGTGATAAGAGAAGGAAGAAGGGAGATAATACATATAAAGACCAACATAGCACCACAAGAGATGAAAAGGAAATTTAGTAACCAAAATCAAAGATGAAAAATGTCTCAAGACAGAAACAGAACACAGAAACAAAGCAACTATATTGAAGCCAAAGTAAGAAGTGATGGTCATATAGGATCTGAAATGTCTCCTTGGCCAGAATTTTATTGGAGAATGAAGAGTATTTTCAAAGTATCACCAAATAAAGAAAATTAAATGTAGAAAATAAGTTTGGCAAATTGTTTCAAAAAGTTTAATATTAAAATGGGCAGCTAGAAGGGGGAAGTGGTATAAGAAAGATTGTGTGGTTAATGCTTCTTAGTATTTTGCATGTTGTTTTGCTTTGGAATCATAACACAAGAGAATGAACTTAGATGGGATGGAAGTACAAAACTATTAACAGTGACAATTGAGGTGTTAAAGAGTTTTATATACTCATGTCCAATTTTTCCTATGAAAATGTGCAGTCATTTCTTGAGATCAAGGAATGTTACTGTCTAATGTAGGGATATATATTATGTAATGGGAGGAATGGCAAATATTTGAAATAGCATCTGTAGGAATAAAGCTTACCAGGTTCATTGTAATGACTTTCAGGCTGAGATCATAGACCAAAGTTTAATACTGATCTCAGTATATGGTTTTTGAATGATTTCCAAGAATGCTCAGCAAATGCAGTTGGAGAGAAGATGCCAAGGGATTTAAAAGTTCAGCTGATCCAACAATGGGCTCTTGGCAGTGAGTTGGTATGTGTATGTGTCTACATGTTATGGGTGGGGACAGAGAGGGACAGTTGGTGAAGGATCTAGTTGATTAATTCAATAAGTATTTATGAAAACCTAGATTATGCTAGGGGATAGGATAACCATTGAGGTTATAATTTTGAATAAAGTAGGTTATCTTTGTACTGTTGGAATGTTGAGTGACTGGGCCTCACAGTCTAATATAGGTAGCGAAAATCATAGACTTAAACTTCTGTTTCTTCAGGCAGAATTTTTTATCTAGCCAGTATGGTCAATACCACATTTTCATACTTTAATGTACTTTATTCTTTGTCTAATCAGCTTTAAAAATGCCTTTTAAATTCCTAACTATAAAAAATCAGGTTATGAACCCATTCATGATATTTCTTATTTGTTTAAGCTGATTCTCTAATATCAGTAAATTTCATGTTTAAAATGTTCTATAATCATTATGTTTATATTATCTTCAGAATATCATTTCTATAGATCTGGGAAGTTTTCTTGAGTTTCCTATACATTTAAAGGAAATTATTGTTGTTCTCCTCAGACTGATCCATCTCCTTTGGGTTGCTCTGTGACTTAAGGGCTCTGTGTTAAGATTTTCAGTCTTAAGAGAAAGAAAGAGCGGGGTGGCATTTTGTAATGTAGGAGGATTTCTCACTTTCTTATGTTTTTAGATGTTTGAAGAGGGGATAAAAGGCAATTTTTAATTTTAAAAATGTAATTAAAAATTTTTAAACTTCTTCATCTTTAAAATGTAGCATCCCTGAGTCTTCATGTCATTTAAAACTCTTTGTGGAATAAGCTGAAAAATGTTAGTAAAATAAAAATTAAAAACTGAATGTTTAAGAGTATCATATCAGAGGCAAATTTTTGTTTGATTATAATAGTGTTATTAAATTGCTTCTTCTTTCTTAGGATTTTCCCATTAACAACTTAGAGGAGATTTTTCACTTTACAAATACTTGTAAAATCATAAGGCAAGTGAGAATTATATTCTATCTGACCAGGGTAGCAATTTCTGCCTGAAAATACCAAAGAAATAGAAAGAGGGAGAGTGGAAGGGAGGGATGATGAGAAAGAGGAGACAAAAATAAAGATGTAATTTTATTCAGAGGGGGAAAGGAAGAATGTGTAAATTCCAAGTATTTTGATTATTCCATTAGCTTTAGGTTTTTATCTAAACTTGGTTCATTCAGAATTTGAGAATAAATTCTAGGTCTGGACCTCAATTGACTCAGCCATAGAAGGAAAAACAATCGGCATGACTTGCAACAAGAAGCTCTCTTTAATTCAGTGGTACATTTCCATTAGGAGCACAAGAGGATGTGTATGAAAATATACTTTGACATTAGAAAAGGGAGCCAGAAATTACGATGAGATAAATATGAGCACTTTGGTAGAAAATTCCACCTCATAGCTCAGGGAGGAAGGATGATTGGTGACTATGTAGCCCCTGGGAAGCTAAAATGGTAAGGGGAAATATTTGGATCTGCTGGCAAGATTTGTGCTTTGGTTCAGAAAACATTAACACATAGCATAGGATCAGAACTGATGTGATTTGCTGCTATTTCTGCTTTTTTACATATAATAGCTCACTTCTTGTACATTTTCAATCTTTCTCCTTTCCAATCACTTAATGGCATTGCTGTGGCCAAAAAAAAGGTGAGAAATTTTATTTCTATTTCATTTTCACACTATTTTGATTTAATCAAATGTTTTCACCATTTTTTGTTATATTGTTGCACCCTTACAAGGACATTTAGAGACAGAGAAAACACTGCCATTGTGTACATTTCAGTTATTACAGTCATCCCTCTGTATATGCCAATGGTGCTAACTAATTACTCCTGCAGCATGGAAGAGTGTTCTTTCTTTCTCCCCTTCCCCCACGCTCTCTCTCTCTCTTTCTCCTTCACTCTCTCCCCCAGATTTTAGAACACATACATTGCAGACTAAAGCACACCAATTAACAGTAAATTGTTTATACAAGTAGCAGTTGTCTTGATATTATTGCTATTTTCACAGATTTTAACATTCATTCTTCATATTTATTGGTACTCTCAGATAAATATTCTACATTTATGTCATTAATAACATGTTGAAAACACTGGAGTTTTACTAGCAAAGATCTCCAGCCAAGTCAATCACAAATACGATAAGAAAAATTGTAAGTTCTATCTACTAGATTGTAGTCACTTATCTTCCTGAAAATCACATCACTAATTGCACATTGGAAATCTTTTATTAAAGGGACTACACAAAGACATCATTTATTATCTAGGTTTAGATGGAGAATCAATTTGTAATTCAGCTGTTGATATGTGGCAAGTGTTTGAAGGAACTAAAATGGTAACCAGACAGAAATAGAGTGCCGTTTTCTGGAAAAGACATTAAAAGAAACTTCAGTGGAGGGACTACACACACATAGGCACAAAGTTTGCAAAATGTGGATACAAAGAAATCATCGACCGTGTGTCAGGAATAACTAGATGTGTCATATTTTCAGGGAGAGAGTCAAAATTATTAAAAACGTCTTTTAAACTTTTCAACACAATATAATTTAGCATAGCTCTATTAGGATACTATCAGGGTTGCTTTTTGAAAATATTATGATTTGTTTGATAATATAATATTTAATAAATAAGTGAACTAACTGGTTAAAAATGGTGTTTACTGAGGCTGGGATTGTGGCTTAGTGGTAGAGCGCTTGCCTGGCATGTATAAGGCACTGGGTTTGATTCTCAGCACTGCATACAAATAAATAAATAAGGTTCATCAACAACTAATAAAAATATTTTTTAAAAATGTTGTTTCTTATTTTATAACCAAACTAGATAATTGGTATTTTTTAAAAATTGAAAGTTTCCTTCAAAATTCTCAAAATTTAAACAGTGTACACATCATAAACAGCCTTGTTAAAATCTCGAATCAGGAAATGGAAGACCTGTTTTTAAAACCTCATGTGTCAGTTAATGCTATTAGAGTAAAAAGAAAAACAAACAAACAACTAGAATTGGGAAAGAACATTGTAGTCATTTGCTAGTTTTATCAGGCACGATGCAGTTTGTACTAGTTAGGGTGACTAATTAAGTTATATTCAAAGAATTATGCAATATTGCTAAAAATATTTCCTGCTTTTCATTTTTATTAAATATCTGGTATTGTGCTATGTATTCTACACATTTCCTTTTGTGTGATTTGTACAATAGTCTTGCAAAATGGATGTTATTGAACTCTTCAAGGCCTTCAGAAGTTGAGGAGTTCCTTACAATCACAAAGGGCCAACTATAAACCCATTTCCTGTCTAAATCTCAGAAATGTTTTCCCTAAATGGTATCTTAAGGTTTTGCTGTTTTCTGTTTTCTTGGCGCTAAGGGTCAAATCCAGGGCCTCACAAATACCAAGCAAGTGCTTTACCATTGAGCTACATCCCAATTCTATTATTTTAAACATTTGTATATTGAATTTTTGGATTTGACTAAAATTAGACATAAACAAGATATGTGGAGCCAAGGTGTGGTTTCAAATTTGAATCTAAAATGTACTCTTAGGTAACTAACTTAAACTTTCAAAATCTCAATTTCTTCATCTCAAAAATGAGCATAATAGCAAATAAGTCAAAGATTTACTGTGATTACTAAATGAATAATTTGAATATGCATAATCACTGGTAGATAGTAATATCCCAGGAATTACTAATGTTAACTATAAACTTCACCATTTTCCACCCAAGCTGCAGGTATTGGTTCTCCAGTATGTTGCTATTTGTTCTGATACTGTTAATTTTATTTCATCAAATCTGAACAAGATCTTTCCTAACTTCATCATTTATTATTACTGGCAAAAATATTATCAATAAACTACCTTTCCCTCATCCAGAAATGGAGAAGGAGAGATAATATTTTCTCTGTTTTATCATTGATTGATTGACAGAGCAAACTTCACATACACAAAAGTAATTTGTAAACTGAACTATACAAACTTAAAAGTTGAGACCAGCTTTAAAATAATAAGCAAACAAACCACCATCATTACCTGAAGTAGCCATTGTTAATCAATCACTATACTATACATTGATTAAGGTACAATTGTCTCAGGATGCTTCTTTGTCATAGTATTCCAGAAGCCATTAACAATCAATTCAAGTTTGTAACTAGGATAAAATTTATTGATCACCTTCATCGTCTCTGGTTGTCATTCCTATCCTTAGGTAAATTCACATAATCTTCCCACCTGACTCATAAATGTGGTCAATTAATAAACAGATATTAACTGATATAGGGTTTTTGTATACTTACAGTTAAAATGAAAATCAAATGATCATAAATAAAATCTTATGTAGCCTTCTAAATTCACTCTAAGTATTTTAAATATTCAGGTTTAATTCTAATTTTATTCTGTGTAAAGTCAATCAATAAAAATATCTAAATTGAATTTTGTAGTTTCTCTATTGATACCTTATAATTAATATAAGAATACCTGGCTGATGCTTATGTGATTAAGCATATTAAATAAATTCAATACTGTGATCCCTATATCTTCCTGTTGTTTACATAGTATCACTCTATTCTTCACCACCTCTAAACTACTACCTCAAATTTAAAGCAAATTATTGCTACTGGCCTTTCACATAATTACTTAGAGTTCTTATTTTCTTTATTATTCACCCATCTTTGTTTACTTAAGGAAATAAGGTGACATCAGAACCAACAAGGAAATATTTAATATATATTTTATGTCATTCAGCCTACCTATTTAGATGAAAAAGGAACTTTAGATTACAAAGAAGGAAATGAGTGGGAAAGAGGGAGGGGTATGAAAAATGGTGGAATGAGACAGACGTCATTACCCTGTGTACATGTATGATTACAGGAATGGTATGAATCTACATCGTGCACAACCATAGAAATGAAAAGTTGTACCCCATTTATGTACAACTTCATTATGAGTCAAAATGAAGTCTGTAAAAATTTTTAGAAAAGAACATTAAGGGTAGAATCAAAGAGCAAAACTAAACATTCTTTTGTGCACCCAATAAAAGCTACCTTCATGGAAAATCAGGGATTTTAAAGCCACAGATCATAATCTCAGCCCCACACTTTCCAGAAAAGTGACTTCCCAAATCACTGATTGTGTGTGAAATGTGACCCTTAGACACACAGATGATGGTTGTGACATCTTCTCACATGGTAGGGACTTAACACCAATCATCCGTCTTCACAAATTTCAAGCTCACTGATTAGTGGTGGGAGAAATCTTCAGTGCAACCTCAAAACAGGGATGGGGAGGGTTGAAGAGACTTGCACAGTTTCATGCCTTCACTTCCTGTATATGCTACTCACATTACACTCACTCACAGTTTCCCCCTTTGCTGCTGTAGTGTACAATGCAGCCAATGGGGGAAAAAGTTTTTGTTTGTTTTTTTTCCTGTTTGGAGAAATCAGTTAGAAAAACATCATCTATTCAGAATCTAGTATATATCAAGTGCATCATATGTACCATGGAAGTACATTCACATACTGTTCATACAGAGTTGGCATTATTCCAGTTTTCTAGGCAAGAATAGTTAAGTATTAATTTCTGCCATTTCTTTCAACTTTCATGTAGTATAAAAATAATTGATATTTCTATATATCTTTACAAAAATCTGTGCATTTCTCACTAACCTACCCCGACTGTAATTTTCTTTTCCATGGTGAGATTCATTGTAAAATCTTAAAATTCCAGGTTTCCACATGAAACCAACTAGAAAGATACAACTGCTAATGTAGGCTTGAGAGAGGAGTTGGCTTGTGAGGAATTCCCTTGCTCCCTTGAGAATTCTGGTCCAAAGCTATCTTTTTCTATTGCACAGTCTTTCATTCTAAATGTCTAACATCTGCCCACAGCCAAGATCTTACCCAATTACAAAGAATTTTTTCAAGCCCCCAGATAAATAATAGCACTTGTTGTCCACTAAGAATTCTCACTAGTCGATTTGACTTTTCCCCTTTCATGATCAGCAATTGATGATAAGCAAAGAATATGATTATGTTTCTGAAGAAAATCGCAAGGGATAATTATATGAATAATAGAAAGTAAAGGTGGTACCACCAAACTAAGCGTTTTACTTCTTAATGAACAGTATTTCCACAGAGCTTGAAAAAAATTTTTTTGACATCATGAATGCATTTAAACACTAATAGTTGCTGTTCACACACACACACACACACACACACACACATATCACCCAACAAATATAGCTACATATCACATTATTTGTTTGTGGATGTTGAATGTTTGTTGTATAAAATTGCACCTTTTTGAGTAACAAAAAAGAATTTGTTCTGCTGTTATATATTTGATTTTCTTTTTCCTTAGCATACAACAAAACGGAACTAATGATTTTTATAACTCACATTAAAGAAGTACACCTGGTATACCAGCACAACTGTAATCCTACCCACCCAGAAGATTGAAGCAGAATAGCTAGTTTGAGGTCAGTCTGATCAACTTAGTAAAACCCTTCTAAAAATGAAAAATGTAAAAAGGGCTAGGGATGTAACTTAAAGGTAAAGTGCCCCTGGGATTAATCCCCAGTGTGGGAAAAAAATGTACTAAAGATGAAAATAGGTGTGTATGAGGTAGCCTGGACTCCTTGAAAAAAACAACAATAATAAATAATAAATAAATACAATAATAAATATTTTAATAAGAAAAATTAAACCACACATAGTATACATACAGAAAAGCAGTAAACATAAACAGTACTTCAATGACAAAAATTCAGTCATGTGTTACGCATTTGTTAAGTAAATAAATTCAATTCCTATTTGCATATATACCTCTATGATTATTTAAATGTGTATTTAATTTTTTCACATGTAAATATATTTCCCTTTTTGTTTGCCTACTTATAAAAGTGAAACTACTTCAAGGAAATTCTTTTTGGATTTTGTAGTTCTTTGAGGAAATATCCTTTTAAAATGTCTTGTATGTGTGTGTTTAAAAAATGACTTCACATTTTCTTGAGAAGAAAAAGCAATTTCACAGTACACAAAATGGCTTAGAGTAATATGGATGTTTTTTTCACTGTATTCTTAATTAAGAAGGATTGACACCTGTGAAGGTTCCAAGCCAAATAAAAATCCCAGATTTTAATTAGCTTCTCTAATGGTTATGTTTTCCTGCTAGAAGACTTTGCAAATCTATGACTTTCTCAGGGAGAGTGGCAGAAGATAAATAATATTAATAATTATATTTAGTACTTCTGTAAGAGTCATGGTAGATAGCTATGCAGGCAGAGCACTAGATTAAATAATTAAATAGGCTACAGTAACTTTTGGCATCCTCTCCACCTTTCTAACCTACCTTTCTGGCTGTCTGCTCTGTACACTCAACTGCCACCACCATCTCTGACCTTTGTCCCCTTACTCTTGCCTCTGGGTCCTTTCAACCTCTCAGTGCCATGCCTCATCCATGTCAATTTCCCACAGATAATGACCCAGTTCTGTGAGTGTCTAGCCCCTCTCTTCCAAAAACTATAAACTCTGATTTCCATTATTATTCACTGTAAGTTCAGAATACTGAAAAAATAGTCTATGCTAAGTTGAGGTATTATACAAAAACACCAGATTTTTTTTACTGCATTTATGAACAGTTGTCTAATATATAACTGTTTCTATTCCTAAAGGAGTGTTCTCCTTTCAATAGGGGAAAAGCATTAACTGTAATAATGAATCACTAATAATAGAGGCTTATTAAGTGTCTTTCAGTCAGGGACAGGTGAGACGATGTTCAAACCTCATCTGATAGAAGACAATCTCCTTTTCTAATAGTATGCAACACTTCTGAAAAACAGCTAAGGGACTAAATATTAGTCATTTATCATACCATGAATCACTGATAGAACATCTCTCTAATTGTAGGGTGGAATCTTGAAATAAATCCATAAATAAGTATCTATCTTTTCATACATTTCTATGTAATTGAAATACAGGCTATGCACACACATACACATACAGAGAGACATAGACAGCAGTATATTTATATTGGCCCTAGTCTATCTATTTATTATTTTCAATCATTTATATTCTACAGAAAGACAATCAGTAGCATTGACTATAGAATGATTTAATTAAGTCCTTGTGTTTGCTAAAAATAGTCAACCAAAGCCAGTTTTCTCACATTGTCTAAACTTGGCTATTATGTCTATGGCATCATTAAATTTCTATGGATGTGCAAAAGGGGCATCTGTATATAAATTTTACAAATTGCTTGAGATCATTTGAAAAATACATCATTAGTAAGCTTACTTTAAAAGGAATTTCAGACATTCCTTTGAAAGACCAAGAGATTGCTAAAACCAAAATTAATTAAAGAGAAGATGATCAAATAAAATATGTGTTAGAAACTCTGAACAGTTGACTCTACAATGAACAAGTTGTCATTTGAGACATTCCAATAAATAACATGTACATGTTTAGGTAAAAAGAACAAGTAATTTTTTTTTTAAATCAGAAGTTGGAAAATAATTTAAAATAAACAGTTAAAACAATCTTTAAAATACATTGCATATCTGAGGAGGAGTGATTTTTATATATTAGGCCTTCCTGCTCAATAGACTTCAGAGGCATATCCTGAACATCTTTGGGCATGAGTATACTCAAAATTAGGCATAAAAGCTGTTAACTGAGTGGATAGATGTGACAGATAACTTACAATTAAATTTATGAAGATTCACTCCTGTACCTTGAGGAGTTTAGTGTCAAAATTATAAAATATTATAATTATTTTCTTCCCAATGACAGCTCTTGTCTTCCAGATAACAAAAGATAAAGATGCCTTATCCAACCGCTATGCTTGGAACTGTAGGTAAAATTAAAAGCAGAGTGATCTTTGATGTATCACTAACTGGGTCTTACTTGCCTCAAATTTGTCTCTCCAGTGCCTAAAAGTCCACTATCAGAGATTCACTTCTTTACATCCAGTAAACAAGAAAAAGTAACATAGAAGAAGTAACATTCATCTCAACAAAGGACAGAGAGATAAAATATTATCCCACTTTCACATGTCTGTCTTTATAGTATAGGAGAGGAAACTGGCACTTAAAGACAAATGATCATGTTACAGATTGAAAGGGTGATTTGGAGAGGAAAACAACAACAGAGAATTTGAATTAAAGCTATCAGTGGGTCAGGTGGCACTCACCTGTTATCCTAGCTGCTTGGGAGGCTGAGGCAGGAGGAACATAAAGTCAAAGCCAGCCTCAGCAAATTAGAGGCCTTAAGCAACTTAGGGAGACCCTGTCTAAAACAAACAAACAAACAAACAAACAAAAAATACAGACTGGGATGCGACTCAGTGGCTCAGTGTTTAAGTACCACCAGGTTCAATCCCTGGTACAAACAACAACAACAACAACAACAACAACAACAACAACAACAACAAAAAAACGAGCTGTCATGGAGGGATGTGTTGAAATTTGAAATTTTATACAGGTTTGTCAGGGAGGTGAATTTGAGCAAAAACTTGAAGGAGGATCAAATGAGCCATGTGGATATACAGGAGAATAAATTTCCAGGTAAAAAAGCAGTGAGAGAAATTCCCTGAGACAAGCATAGGACTAACATGAGCAATGAGACCGAGGGAGCCAAGTGCAGCAGGAAGAGCAGTGGGTGGAGGGCACAGAGCAGGAGGGCTCCTAGAAGCCAGGACAGACTTGAGCTTAAGCTTCACTTGAACTGGGTCACCAAGAGGCTGAGATCTAACCTATATGTTAATAGAATCATTCCAATTATCATATTAAAAATGAATGTTAAATAGACAGGAAAGCACAGAGCTCAGGGAGAAATTTTGGCAATGTTGTGGTGTTTTAGCTGGCACATGTGCCAAAGGTGAAGAATAGCTCCACGGGTTTGACTTGAGCAAATGGAAGATGGAGTTGCTATCAACTGAGATGGAGGACTTTAGTTTTATGGAGGCAGGAACATGAAGTCTTCAGATTTGTATGTGATAATTTTCAGATATCTTATTGGCCATCCAAATGGGAGACACCAATGGGAAAATCTGTTTCAGAAAAACAAAATAAGGTGCAGAGTAGAATTGATTGTAAGCAAGATACGTGTGAAAGGAAAATGTCATGAGAGAAATTTGAAGTAGAATGCTTTTTCTTGTTTTATTAACCCTAAAATTTTATAAAATTGTACGCATCAAAGTGAAGCCAGACTTAACAGGCAGTTAGTGTAGAAATCAGGGAATCTGGTCAAATTGAGGAATGAAGTCTGGGAAGTTGGAGACCCCCCTGGGAGACTGGAATGTCAGTGCCTCCAGAGCCCTCTGATCACCAAGGTTACCTGCTCAACTGCCCCTCCCCAAAAGCTGCATGCAGGCAGTGAGTTGCTAATTAAGGCCTCCAGGTCCCATCTGAATCTCCATGTGGCCCTTCCCCCTGCCATTCCTGCCTCACCTTTTTGCTGTGTCACCACCGCCACATGGGCAGGAAGGAGAGGTAAAGGTCAGAGGAAGGGGCAGAACAAAAGAAGACCCTAACCCTATAAAAGATGGAGGGTGCGCTCACTTCTTGGGGATTCCAGAACATCAGCCAGCCATGGCCCCCCTTCTCCCACTCGGGAGAAGTTTGTATTACTACTTCTAAATAAAATCTGCTTTTACTTTTCTTTAATAAAACTTTATTTTCCACTCTACACTTGCCTCGGTTTGCTTCTACGGCGTTATTCTTCAACACCTGAGGAAGCAGAACTCGTCACCAATATGCGACGGTATCAGATTTAAATTTTGTATCATTATTGGCTGGGGATATAGTTCAGAGGTAGAAAACTTGCCTAGCATGAATGAGGACCTGCATTAGATCTCCAAAAAAATTACTCATTGTACTTCAATGTGTTGAGAAAGACAAGATATTTCTCTAAACCTAATTTCTTACGACATGTTTTTGTTTGTTTTCGGCCCCCAGTATTGTTATCAACCATGTTGATCACATCTTAGGTCACTTCAGAAGTAGCCAGTTTGTGTGTGTGTGTGTGTGTGTGTGTGTGTGTGTGTGTGTAAACATGCTCTTAAATGTTCTCTATTTTGTTTTTTTTTCAATTTATAACATATATTAGATATTTTGCAATGCTTTTATCTACTAATTTTATGTGTTATATTTTGCATTTATTTTATTTCTTTATCTTGGAACCACATGAATTTTTTTAATTCATGAAAAAAAGAGCATTGGTTTAGTGTTTCTAAGTGGGTAATCAGCTGCCTCTACATCATTTATCGAGTTACCACTATTATAGTAAAGACCAGTAAATTAAAATGCCACAATTGTCCTATATTAGTATTATGTTTACATGTCAGAGTACTAAGACCAAGATCTTTCATAACCCTTGTTATGCATTAAAACATATTCAGTGATGTCATGGCTTCTTCATTACTCTTATAGGATTTTTCTGATGATTCCTATAAGCATATTCTTCTGCATGGTCATTTGGATTGTTTCATCAAGTAAAAGTATTTCAACAGAATTTTTATTTAATTCCAGATAGTGATTTATTTAAGAAATTTTTCAGACACAAAATAATGATATTTGGAGAGTATGAGAAAATAAGATGTAGGTGATGGTGAGTTCTAGTCCTCTGAATAATGGAAGCATAACATAGGAAATCAGGAATAAACTTTGAAAAGGGACATTACAGAAGGTTCTGATAAGAACCTTTAAGGAGTTTCAGAATCTTTTCAGTATACTAGAATTCACTGAAGTTTCTGCTCTATGATTTAAAATGTTTGACCAGTAGAGAAGATCAATTTTACCTGATGCAATGCCCTTATACAAAGGACCAGCAAAAGTAGATAATGAGGAAATAATTATAGGAAATAAAATTAATTAAATAGAAATGAAATGATAAAGGACTCTAATAGTATATAATGATGTCATGCTATTTCTTTGGTTTTAATATAAAATTATGTTTTTAGTGATCACTATTTATTTAAACCTATTTCCTTTTATTCTCTTCCATTTCACATGTAGGACCAGTGCCTGAAATGAGTTTGTAATGGTTTCTCAAGTTGTCTTGAAAGATACCTACAATTTCTTTCTGTTTTTATAAAAAATGGAAGTCAAAAACTAGAAGAATATACACTGTGTGATAAATTGATACATTTTTCATTACTTGAGAACGTGGACTATTTTCTCTCCTATATATTTAGCTGTTTTGGCTTTGAACCTTTGCACTTCAATCAAAGTGTAATTTTGAAGGAAGACTGTGTCTTAAGTTTTATTGAAGACTCAGCTGTGTTTTCTTTTTCACTGACTGCACCACAACTAAATATGCTAGCAGAGAAAACTCACTGCTTGTGACCATTGCAAGTACCCACTGCCCATAGGCACAATTACCCATCAGCCCTATAGAGAACTGTAAATTTATTTGGAAGGCCTGCAAATGAGATTGATCCAATAATAAATACCCCTAAGAAAGAAGCTGGAGAAAACACTGGAAACAAATATTCTTCTATTATCACCTCAGCATCCAGTGTAGTTAGTGCCATGATGAAAACAAAGAAAGAATGTTTTATGATAAGATGCAAAACTTGACAGAATGTTGTGCCCTTGAGAGGGAATAGATGCATGGACATATGTCTAATTACTCAATTTTCGTGTGTGTGTGTGTGTGTGTGTGTGTGGACTTGAGAAGTTCATACCCTAATATTTTATGCCATAAAGTTAAATGACATCAGCGAGTCTGTATTTGATGCACACCTACAGAGCCAGAAAACTCATCATAAATATTCCTATAATCTCTAACAACCAGCTACATGTTGGGTAAATGCATTTAGGTTTAGAAATAT
The DNA here is from genome assembly GCA_020662805.1 of Glaucomys volans. Lineage (NCBI taxonomy): Eukaryota > Metazoa > Chordata > Mammalia > Rodentia > Sciuridae > Glaucomys > Glaucomys volans. The sequence goes on along the minus strand of JAJEJO010050027.1, from coordinate 1,144,169 downwards.
CAAATTATTAGGCCATTTTCTACATTGCTAATGCGAAAGACTTGGGGGAAATCTATAAATACTCTAAGCTCATACTTGCCATGAAAAAAATTTTACTCGTCCCTGAATTATTACTTGGCCTCTGTGAATCATTATCATCATTTGGCTCCCTTGGAGAGATAATTTACCTCATATGGACAAGCACTTTCCTCCCAAGAGGGAGTGAGTTTTGCTAGCCTGTGCCTCATAGGATCAGAAATACTTCTAATTGTTTCTTTAGTGCTGATAGCTTCTTTCAACTGGTGAGAGGACTAATCATCTTATGCAAATATGGATCCAATGAACTAATATGATGTTTGTATTCAAAGCAATTTCACTTTAATTTCTGTTCTCTACTCATAAACTGTAAGAAGAAACCTGAGACATCACTTGTGACTTTTGATCTGTTTTGTTTGACCTCTAATTACTAGAATATATTTTTGAAGATTTTGAAGATTGTAGATATTTGATATATATTACATTTATGAGTATTCCAAATATCATCTTAGCAGACAAGTCATATAGTTTATAGTTTAATATCATAGTTATTAAGCTGTTATATAACATAAATCTTGGTTTCTCGATATTTAATTTGTGAATATGAGCTCAAATATGTAGATTTTTTTTTGGGGGGGGGTACCAGGGATTGAACTCAGAGACATATGACCACTGAGCCACATCTCCAGCCCTATTTTGTCTTTTATTTAGAAACAAGGTCTCACTGAATTGCTTAATGACTCACTTTTGCCAAGGCTGGCTTTGAACTCTTGATTCTCCTGCCTCAGCCTCCCAAGCCATTGGGATTACATGTACCACTGTACCCAGGCTCAAATATGTAGATTGTTAAAATATTATTTGAAAGAAACGTTTTCTTGTTTTCTAAGAACACAATTGTTAGAAAAAGTAAAATGATCGACCATATTTATCTCCTGGGCACCTTTTTTCCTCCCTAGACCATTAGTTAAATAGTTCAGTGCAAGGCCTCTAGATTACTGATTCATCACATACATTAATGACTCCCAAAGTACCTAGACACACAGGTACATAGACATGCTTGTGTACATTCACAGATTCTAAGATATTTTATTTTGTTCTATTTTTGGTCTTCCCAAAAGTCTGCTTCTCATTTCTGTATGAAATGTACTCTCTAAATCACTCTGGACCTCTACCTTGGGCAGTTTTGTGCATCCTAAATGAAGACAGCAGGGCTGTGGCCATCCCATAAGAACAATGTTCTTATTTCAGGATGCAGACGCCAAGCTGCAGGAGTCCTGAAGCAGCATCTGACTCAAGCTTGTCAAGCTTTACAAGCTGTTGTTTTCTTTGCCTCCTCACTGTCCTGGGGACTGCCTGATTGTCCTCTTGAAGCTTTCACCATTGATTCCCCATTTCCTTACTGTGATGCTCTTCCTGGGAGATATAGGGGCTTGTTCAGATTGTTCTAATGAGGGTAATGTACAGAGCTCTCACAAAGATGCGTGGGGAGCAGGAAGGAAGCATCGGGGCTGTCTGAATGACTTGTTTAATCTGCCTTTTCTATTAATCTACATACTGCATGCCCCGTCCCTTGGGAGGTTCGCAGTGATGTGCTGGTGTTTGGGACTGTCACATTTTGTATTTGTATAGCCCTGGATTTGGGCAACAGGAGCACTCTACCCTTTCATTATCTTTTCTCTGAGACACCAAGAGAAAGAAGAAAAAGGTCTTTTCTATGTACGATGCTTCTCAGCTAGAAAAGTGACACTAGTCCACAGGGGACCCATTGACAATATTCCATTCTGGGTGGCCCAGTCTGCATTACACAGATTCTGTATCAGTCAGAATTATTTTATTGTTTTTCCTCTGAATTTTGTGAAAAGAATACTCTATTGAGAGAAAGAGAGAGAGAGAGAGAGAGAGAGAGAGAGAGAGAGAGACTAAGAAACAAGAGAGGGACAGTTTCTTCAACAGAAAAGCTTCCTTAAGCACAAGTTACAATGTGAGTGAAAATATACTGCAGCAATTGAGATGCAGATTCAAGTCCTGTTTTATTTATTTTAAAGCATTACAGATGCACTCAAAAGACAAGCCATCAGTCAGCAGTGACAGGGAACATGAAAATGTATAAGAATAAATTGAGCTTTAATTTTTCTTGACTAAGTATAGACATTTATCATAACTAACACACTTATAATAGCAGAGTACTCCGTGCCCCCCTTTCTATTTGGTAATCTCATCTATTTTGTTATGTGTCTTAAATCTAATTAGAAAGCAACAGTTGTAAAATGGCAATTATTTCTTTTGACCAATACTGGTGAAACCCACTGCAATTAAAGTTATGGTAAAAAGTTTATGCAAAAACAGTGTGATGTTTTTGCTAAATAGTGTGTGAAGTCCTCCTACTTGGGATACCTAATTACTGGTGTCATGCTTGCAGAAGCCACATCTGTGCACACATGACACTCTAACGGGCAGCTCCTACAGGACTAATGCATTTTAATTGATGGTGTTTAGCGTGGCTTTTGCTTTCTCTCTTATATGAGAAGCTATGCCCTTCTGCTCTCCTGTCCCCAAATGAGCTGGCTCTCTGCTGGGGTACTCACAGTACAGATGGTCAACAAAAGGTGAAGATTGCAAGGATTCCAGCTATCAGTCTCTTTTCAGTCATGATAAAATCTGAATAACTAATCAGCTTCCTTCTGTCTCTGTGCTCAGCCGCACTCTTAGTCCAAGTTGTTTACATTTGGATTTAATGCTAATCTCTCTTTGTCAAATGGCTTTATCAAGTCCCATTTGATTTGAAACACACCTTCCTAACTAGCACATCAGGACTGGACCATTCCAGTCCCTCATCCTGTAGTTCATTTCAAATACAAATTGTTCTTTTCTTGCGAGAAAGCGAAAGCCTGGTTAAATTTCTTTTCTGGTATCATCTGAAATGGAAAGAAAAAGTACTCGAACACAATAGAACTAAATGACGGATCACGTGGGTTTCACATGAATCCACATAGTGCATCCTCCATAAAATTGTTATCAATGTTATTATGTTTAGCTCTTCACAAATAGCACATTTGGACTTCAGAGTTTTCTGAGCAGTGTGCCTTTAGGTCTTCTTGGAAAAGAAGTCAGGTATATAGGAAAGAATAAATGAATTGATATACACCTTTCATGGCATTGACCTCTACCAAGCTTATGTCATTTTTCTTTGTTACTACAGAAACTATCTTAAAAATCATTTGCAACCGCTCAACACATAGGTTACAGTTGTAAAGAGAGTTTCTATAAAACTACAGTGCTCAAAACATCAGAAATGGGGGACTGAAGGATATGACAAGGTCAATCCCAAATCTAGAGAGGAACAGGAAATTGGGTACCCCCTGCTGGCCAATTAACAAGAGTTTCTGTCCTTAGTTTTAAAGACAGCAAGCAGCTAGCCTGACAATGTGGACACACAAAGGGAAGTGTTCCAAAGTTTTAATGAGTTGCTGTTAATTTTGAATGATATTCGGTATAGTCCTCTCATTGAATTTGAGAGAAAAAGAGACATAAAATTGCACTCCCTCAAATCATGATCCTAATACTGGTTTCTAGGCAACCATAACAACTGAATGAAAGGGAAAAAGAGAGAGAAAGAGAGAGAGAGAGAGAGAAAGGGACTTTTTTTCCCTGAATAAAAGTGTTTTTGCTTGTCAGTCAGGCTTTTTGTATTGCATATTCTGTAATGGGATATTTTTGCATCTAAGTTTTAAATTAAAGAAAAAAAAATAACTCACTATAAATGTTATGCACTGCTATTTGCTTTATGCTCTAAGAAACACACTCCTTCAAAGCAACTTAATGAGATTAAGATGGTAAATTCTATTTATATTAGGTCAATTCTATTTGTACCATGAAACATTCTTACAGATAGATGTAGGCCCATCCTTTCTTGGTAGTAGAGATTAAAAATCAGAACAAACACAATAGTGTTGCAAGACTAAGCAAAGAAATAAAATAATTAAATAGCTACTTCAACATAAACTTTCTAATGTTGAAGGCTATCATGGAGATGTACAAATGGTCTTAAGATAACAGTACCTAATGAAAACACAACCCTCTGTTTATCTTAATTTTGCACAAGAAAATGAAGTATTTGAAAGGGTCTATCCAGTAGCAAGAAGGACCACTTCAAACTGTCCAAGAGGATCTCAGAGGTCATCATGCAGACTGAATAAAGATGTCCAATTCATAGGCTGGCATCCTAAAGCCTGTTACAACTAGAACTAAGGCCTTCTGAATCCAAAACTGGTCTTAAAAATCAGGAGATATTCTTTCTTGGGTCTGTATTTTGCTATTAACAATTGTTTTACACTCAATGCTAAACTATTAATAAATTATGGAATTTAATATTATGTTTATTTTTAACACATGAAATATCCTTAATAAAAATTTTCATGACCCATCAACTTTCATGCTAACCTTGATTTTATCTTCTTAAATACACATCCCAAAGAAATTATAGTACACATAGCATAGATATAATTCCTTCTATTTGTCACATACACAAATAGTATAGAAAAGCAAAAGTAAAAAGTAAGACTATACCATTTTTCCAATTAGTCCCAGTCATTAATAGTTAACAAATAATTAAAAAAAATAAATGAATGAACAATCTATTACACAGTTTTACACTTCAAGAGGAAGGGTAATTCATGTCAGATGCAATTCAACAGTGCAGGTTGATACCAGGATACAGCGATAAATATGACACACTTCGGTAAAGTTCATTCAAGAGCATTAGGCAGAATCAGAATTTTATTATTTTTAATCAATATTCCAAAGTCTAAGGATGTGTGTGGTATGTTATGGGAATGAAAAGAGGGTGGCCTGGGCCAGCCTAGAGAGGAGAGAAGTAAATGGGTCAAACAGACTCTCAGTAAGATGCAGTAACTCAGCTTTAATTTCAGGATCTTTTCCAGTCACAAGTACAATGGTTTAAAACAGCAGCCACCGACCATGTAAATACTATACACATCAGACATACAAACTCAGAATGTAATTGTGTTTCAATAATACTGAAATAAAGGACTTAACGCAGATCTTTTGTAGAATAGATATCTTTCTGAGCCAGGCATAGCAGTACCTTTCAATTTTCTTATACACATAATAGAAAGAAATATATATATATATATATATATATATATATATATATATATATTATAGAAAAAGAGTGAGAACTTATGAATATTCCCTAAACCTAATGACTTTTCCTTATGTCTCAAGCACAACCTTAATTTAAACACTCCAATTTATGAATAGCTGTTTGCTATCTCCATTATGTCAAATATACATTTTTATAATCCTAATTATTATATGACATTTTCCTGATGCTTCCAAAATGGATGTGATCTAACATCAGTTTTTTAATATTTATGTGGATGTACAGAAAATTCAGTGAATATGTTTTCATTATTATGATTGCATTATCATTTGCCCAATTTAAAAACTATATTTTTTTAATTATAGATGGACACAATACCTTTATTTCATTTATTTTTATGTAGTGCTGAGGAGAGCATTCAGGGCCTCACAAATGCTAGGCGAGCACTCTACCACTGAGCCACAACTCCAACCCATCATTTGCCCAATTTTAATGTACCCAAGTTCTTTCACAATTTACTTGTCAAATATGTTTGAATTTTAAGGACATGTATAAAATAAATTTTGTTAATATTTCCCATGTTAGCACTTAAAAATACAGATGAAATCTACCAAAAGATGAACCAGTGAATTATATTATCACTGAAATAGTTGTTATTTTAAAGACAGCATCCTATTATAGAGACTCCCTTAGAAAGACACTTTGACTCAAAAGTTCTTATATCAAAATCTTGCCAAAACTATTCAATAAAACAGAAGGCTCTGTGTTCAAAACTAGCAACTATTTTTTTTTTAAATGTCCTGTCTGGTTAAATAGAGCTGTAAATAAATAAATAATTTATTAATTCTATTTGCCTATAATCAAAGCCATTTAATATTAATCAATAAAATAAGCTTGCAACATAGGAAATAATAATAGTTGAAACATTAGCAAGTTATATTGCAAGTTTGTATGCATATATTAGCAACAGAAAGAGAAAAGGAAATTACTTAGGAACATATCTCTGTCTTCTGAGGAGAGTGAAATGATTACATAGAAGCACTTGGAAGGTTATGTTGTAACTCTATGTAGTCTCCACTGAGGAATCCATTAGAAAATAGGGTTTGCTTTTCTTTTTCCATGTTAATAAATATACTGCAAAATTTCTCAGCAATGGTTTAAATCATAGTTGCTAGTTTGTAATTATAATAAAGTACCATTACCAAGGTCACCTGTCAAAAATAGAAACTCATCATTATTAGTCACCCAATAATTAATTATACTCTATCCCATACCCTTGCAAGATAAAGTTTGAAATGTAAGTAGGTTAAAGACTCCTTTTTAGGTTTCCATGTAAAATTTTCAACTTGGAGGTAAGTTTATCTATCTATCTATCTATCTATCTATCTATCTATTTATTTATATGCATATATATACACATACAAATATATACATACAAACACACAAATATATAAATATATGCATATGATATGTACATATATATTGTTTTAGTCAGTTTTTCACTACTGTGACCAAAGGACCTGAGAAGAACAATTTTAAAGGAATAAAAGTTCATTTAGTACTAACGTTTCAGAGTCTCAATTCATAGTTGGTCAACTTCATTCTTTGGGGCCCAAGATGTGTCAGAATACCGTGGTAAAAGAGTGTGGTGGAGAAAAGTGGCTCAGAACATGGCACCAGAAAGCAGAAAAAGTTCACCTCAACAAGGACAAAATATGTACCCCAAAGGCACACAACTGATGACCCACACCTTCCAGCCATACTCACCTGCCTACAGTTACCACCCAGTTAATTCCCTGTCAGGGAATTGATGCACTGATTAGTTTAAGATTCTCATAACCCAATCATTTCAACTCTAAACCCTCTTGAATTGTCTCATATATGAGTTTTGGGGGGATGCCTAATATCTAAACCATAATATAATATATACATTTGTGTACACTCACACACACACACACATATATATATATGATTATATATATATATAAATATAAATGGTGATTATATATATATATATATATATATATATATATATATAATCACCAGAATACCTCTTCCCATCATCTATATTCACCAAGTAAACCAAAAAGCACCAACTACAATCACAGGGAAGAAAAATTAAAGATACATTTGCTATATTGTATTATCTAAAATATTTTAATAGAAAATTATTAGATACAAAGAAACAGGAAATTATGATTCACACTTTGGGAAAAAAGGGAGACACAGACTTTCTCTGAGAGTACCAAAGCCTGGTCTTTGCCCAGAATTCCCTCAATAAAGTCATTGGTTTAAAGAACCAGAGTAAAACATGTCTGAAAATTAAAAGGAGGACAATGATGATGCACTAAGCAGCAAGTATCAATAGAGGCAGATTTATAAAAAAAAGACCAAAATGGATATCTTAGCATAGAAAACTACAATTTATATGAAATATTCTAGAGAAAATGTGAGCTGACCTAAGAATGATCAGTGAACGTGATGATAAATCAATATCTATCATACCATCTGATAAACAGAGTGAAAAAGGAATGAAGAAAAATGAAAAGAGCTGCAGAGACTTGCAAGACACAATACGTACACATGGAGTCAAAAGAAATGTGAGAGCTATTAAGGCCACTGTGTTGTCTCATTCCCCAGATCTCTCTGTTCAATTTCTGGCTTGTCTGCTTGTTTTTTGCTCATCCTAGCAGGAGAGAGAAAAAAGGTAAAAAAAAAAAAAAAAAACTTAATAAATGACTAAGATCTTCTAAAATTTGATGAAATAATATCAATTTGTATTTATTCAATAAGATTGATGAATTTAAAGTAACATAAACTAAAAGATATGCATATCTTCAAATACCATAGTAAGATTATTAAAGACAAAGAAAAAAATCTTGAAGAGAAGAAAGTAACTCATTATGTAAATAGAACCCCAGTATGATGAGCAGCTAATTTTATATTGAAATAATGAAGGTTAAAGGTAATGGCATGGTATATTCAAACTGGTGGGAAAAATTAAAAATAATAAACAATCTGTCAATCAAGAACTTTATGTTCATCAACTCCATGTTGAAAAAAATAAGCAAACCAAATAATCCTAACATTAGTAAAAATGGAAGTAATGCATTGATAAACAACTGACTTTAGAAAAAATACTACAGGAAATCCAAATTTTTCAGACTCAGAGAAAATAATACTAAGAGTAACTTCAAAGTATACAAAGACATAAAAAACACAGAGTGGGGAGGAAAAGCAACTTCTAAACAACAAAATTATTTATAAAAATTCAACATTTAGCTTATGAGTTTCAAGAGAAATTATATATATATGTATATCTATACATATATATATACACACACACTCATACACACATATATTTAAAAACTTGTACTAATCACATTTTCCTCAATTATTGTCCTGTCTTGCAATGGTTCAAATTCTGGACAGAAACCTGGAATATACTGTTTTTAATTTTCCCTTATTTTTTCCAACCAATAAATGATGCTTTTGCTTTCTTACTAAAAAACTATTTTTCAAACTCATAATTTTCTTGATTTCATCTAATATCACCCTAGTTTAAGTCTCACCATCATCTCAAAACTACAGCAGACTTCTAACAGGTTTTGCTACTAGGTCTTGTTGAACACTAAATAATTTTATGCAGTGAAGTCAAAGGCATATTTGTAAGATGGCCCCAAAGTTTCCCACTTCCTGTGCACAGGTTGCGAATAGTGCTGTTCTGTTGAGGGTAATGTTTTTGTAACTATGGTAGAATAGCAGACTCCCTTCATTAGATTGCACTATTTGGGAAAGGTAATAGGGTAGTCAGTGCTGTAACTGCATGATGTTATATACGACTCAATCAGCAGACTCAGGAGAGATTTTTCCTACTGGTTGAAGAAGTTCTCAAGTCATAAGACAGAGTATCTCTGGGGTAGGTGCTGAGGATAGCCTGTAGAAGATGAGAGCAACCACTGGGTTATAGTCTGCAAGAAAATTGGAAGCTTAGTGTGGCAACCTCAAAGAACTGACTTCTGCCAAAAGCCTGAAGGATCTTGGAGTAACCTGCACAGTCAAGGATGGCCCTAATCCAATTCCTTGATCTCAGCCTGGAGAGTCCCAGCATCTGGAACCCAGTTGGGCTATGCCTGGTCTTGCTGACCTATGGAAACTGAGATCATAGATGGGTCTTATTCCAAGACACTAAATTTGAAGCAATGTATGGTACAGAAATAATAAACTAGTACATGCTGTAACTCCAGTTTCTTTTTTATCTTTTCTTTGTGCAATATATTCTTCACATTCTAATTTATATTTTGGCTAAATTGTCCTTCTTTAATTTTCATATATACTACAGTCTCCTCTGAGTGCCTCACAGGATATTTTACTCTATTTGATTAGAAACCTATCTCAACTCCTTTTTATCTGGCTATAAATATTCATGCATATGTTCTTCACTTAAAATTTCTTAATATACTTGGAGTAGTAGTTCTTTACCATAGAATTATCTTGCATTAGGCAGATTGTGAAGATTCAGTGAATGATATATAATACTTGTTAAGCGCCAATAGTTTATTTAGTCATGGAGATGACTAGAATGAATAGGCTATTTTCATCATCTTTTGAGATTAAATTGACTCTTCATTGACATTATCACTTATTTGGCATTTCAGCCCTTTAAGAACCCTTATATAGAATCGGTCTATTCACCTCCTACTTATAGTAAATGATTATATAGCTATTACAGTATGGAAACCCTTAAGTTATTTTATACTTTTATTGGGAAAAAATTTCCCACAAACATTGACCAATTTCTGACAATATTTTTTTTCTTTCTCTATTGGAATGACTTTCTGGCAGCTCCCTCAGATTTTGAAGAGCAGAAAATAAATCAACCACTGACCTTTAGAATGCATTATTTATGAAAAGATATATGTACATTATAGTATTTAAGCAATTTTCCTAAAGGAAGCTTTTATATATTTTAACTGAAGCTGAACATTTTGAAATACTTATAAAATATTAGTTAACCTGCACATAGCCTATATTTTTACTTTGAAAATGAACATTCTCAACAAAGACACAGCAGCCTAACACATACATTGAAATATACACCCTAACTTGTTTATGATAGAATTAACATTATTCATGCGGAGGTTTTGTTCAATGGATACAAAGTTTGACCTTTGTTAAAATAAGTTATATAGGTCTGCTGTACAACATTGTGACTACAATTATCTGTGCAATATTACATATTTCAAAATTCGTTAAGAGGGTAGGTCTCATGCTATTTTCTTACCAAAAAGCAGACAGAGGGAAACCATGGAACACGATAGATACATCACTTCCTTGATTGTAGTAATGGTATTATGGTGTTCATGTTCAAACTCACCAAACTGTCCATAGCAAATAAGTGTGGTTCTCTGTGTATCAATTATATCTCAATACATCTGTTTAAAAGTTAAAAAAAATAGAATTGTCATTATTCAGAAAATTCCTGGGCAACTTCTTCCATTTATGAAGCTTCCATAAGCAACATAATAGTATATATATCTAGATCAAAACTTAAATTCTCTAAAATCATTGATGTTCAATTCTGAAGAAATCATATTTAGGGAGCAAAGAAATTCCTGCTACTTTAAATTACAAAAGGAAAGTATATTCTGATTTTGGTTTGGACTTGACAATTAAATCTTGATTCACCTCAACTTAGTGATCAAACTTCTTCTTTTGCTACAGTTGCATCCAAAATGTTGTCCTAGATATTATTTTCATCATACTAGTTTATAACATGCATGCTATGTTGAAAATTTGACAATTACACTCATGTTCTCTTTTTTTTCTCCTTAAAATAACTTCCACCTAGTTTTAAATATTGATTAGACTGTATTCATTAACCCTGTACTCTGTTGGCTTTCACATCTGTTAAACCCTGGCTTTTTTTTACCTTCCACTTCATTTTTTCCCCCCGAGTTTCAGTTACTTTGTTTTTTAATACAAACAAATATATATATTTGTGTATATATATATATATAAATATATATATCCACATATATATGTGGATATATATACATGTATACATATGTATATGTATATATACATGTATACATATATATGTACAGACATATATATGTATATATGTGTATATATATATATTAAAATATCACATATATATAAATATATATCAAATTTATATGTGGGTGTATAAATTTGTTTCTCTATTTATAATTCAAGCCATAAACTAAAATATTGCTCCTTTTGACCTAATTTCAAACCCATTGTTTTTGTAAAATGACAATATTTTGCAGTGATCTACACACACTTTTATAATTATTTGATTTTTCTATTCTATAGTTTTATTTTCTTTTTACATGATGCTCTTCTACCCAAACTGTAATTACAATTTTTCCTAAAGTTTCATAATTCTTCCTTGAGCAGTTAGCCCTTATATCCTGAAGGCTTTCATTTAGACATAAATTACATAGATTAAAGAAATAGGTAATTGCTTCATTTTTTTTCCAGATTTTTAATTTCTATGTAAAGATCCAGGTGAATTCTGTTCACTTTTGTAAATTTTAAAATACCACCATCATCATCAAGCTTCTATCTGGACAATGATAATTGTCTCTTAAATGCTCTCCCTAATTTATTTCTTGACTAGCCCACTTTTGTCCTTGTAAGATGTGACCAGTTCACTATGAGTGGCATAGGTTGTTTATTTGGTTTGATTTTTTAGCTCAGACTAGTGTAGTTTTTGTAGACACATTGTTTCAGAGACCATTTACTTGTTATAAAATTTTCATAGTTTTAATTGTTCAAATAAAGCAAAACAAACAACAAAACTTAAAAGAACATCTGAGTTTGATTCTCAATGCTACTTTCTTTTTTAATTTCCATATGCTCAGATAATTTTAACAAATTTTTAGGGTTTTACTTATTCTTATAATACAGGGCTAATAATGATAACACGATAGCATGAAATTTTTAAAAATTTAATTAATATAGTATAATTATATATTAGTTATTGATAATTATATCATATATAGTATCATTATATATAATGTCATCATTATATACAATAGTATAGAACTACTATATATTATAATTTTATAATACAAATTATAATAATTATATAATATGCAAATATTAAATAAAATAATATGCCATAGTTTCTATTTTACAGAAAGATGACATGGGATTGGAATAATATCATTAAGCACTTATCCCAGAAATTTACTCCACATCTCAGTAGTTTCTATTGGATTGCAAATATCCATAGGAATTATAAATGATTTCCCCATTTCTCTATGTTTCAAACAGACTGGAAAAATCAAATTAGAATTCAGTCCTTTTTCTCCCCATGACTTTTAGTATCAAGTTTCCATTTGAACAACCAATGCATTTGTCTAAACCACCAGGGTGCCTAAGTCTAAGAGAAGGTAAAGGCGTGCACACACTAACTTTTATGTCATCTTGTCATGCTGTGGTATCTCAAGGTGCTTTGCAATGGCATTAAACCTAAAAAAATTATCTTGCTTGCTGTGTTAATTAGTTAAAATCAGGTAAGTGGCAATGACAACAAACACATCTTAAATTGGGGCTTAAACTTGGATCCGATATCAATAGACATGGAGGAGTTCCTTGAAGCAGGTGCATTGTAGCTCAAAGAGACCACCTGCAGAGACATATTGCAGCAGGGGAGATGTAAAGAGGCCCGCTTTAGTTGACTTTAGCTTAAGAGCAGTGAAAAAAGTCCTAGTCCAAGAAGGGAAGTCTTTATTTTGACAAGCATTGTGAATTAGAGTTAGCTGGGTGGTATAACATGACCTTTAACAAGTACCATTGGAAAAGCCTTACATCCAATGATGTAAGTTCTGAATAATTGGCAGCAACTATGTTTTGAATCAGTCACAGTCCATTAAATAAATGAGTTAGGATATCAGTGAAGGAAATGTCAGATGTTTTACACCTTGTAAAAAAATGACCAAGGCACTTACTGAAACCATCCGAAGAAGAGGTGATGTGCTGCAGTTCTTCTAGCGAAAAGCAGATATAATCAGAGATTGATAGCAATAGCAATGAATCCATATTGCTTACACACAGCATGGAGAATTCCAGAAAGCTGTGGAACTACCCTCAAAGAAAAGAAATTCATAAGGATTTTCAACACTTGTAAAATCCTACATATAATCAGCAAGGTTTTTCCTCTTAGATAGGTTTTGGGCAATTATGTTTTTAACATTTTTTATTTTAAATTTATTTTGTAGTAAGTTGTATTATTGTTCAAATTATTTCGTTCCCTTTCATTTGGAAATATTGTATTACTCATTAACATCAAAATTAAATAATTGAGTTTCTTTGGTCAATAAATGTGAGCAGAAGTGATGAAAGCCAGTTTAAACCAAGGATATAATAACTGTCACATGGTTTCACGGTGCCCTTGTTTTCATTTTCCTTGAGGTTTATGGTATTCCAGAAGGAGGATGTACCTTATAGCCTAAGCCCTCAAGATGATGTTAACAGAACAGAAAGGCAACCATTCTATGAAAGCCTAAAAAATCTAACATCAAATTTCTTCTCTGATATGTGGTAGCTAACCCACAATAAGGGGTTGGGGGAAGAATAGAAGTTCAGTGGATTAGACAAAGGGGAATGAAGGGAAGGTAGGAGAATAGGAAAAGGAAAGACAGCATAATGAATCTGATATATCTTTCCTACGTGCATATATGAATACACCACAGTGAATATCACCATCATGTACCAGCACAAGAAACTAATTAGCTATGGATCAATGGCAGAAAGATCTGTAGAGGGAAGGGAACAGCAGATGAGGAAAAGGAAGGGGAAGGAGAGGTACTGGCATCCTAATTAGAATAAGATATATTTCATATTTGCATAATTATATCAAAATGAATTCTACTGTCATCTAAAAAGCACCAATAAAATGCTGAGATTTGAGATTTGCTCGTTACTGTAGCCTAACCTAACTAAAACTAGTCAATACATTGTCTTTCTTCATGAAACAAAGAAGCAAGCAGAACATCAAAAAAAGTAGGTAAATATTTGAAAAAGAGAAATATAAATTATGAAATAGGAGAATGATATTGCAAATGCTGGAAAATGCTACCTAAAGCAAAAAATATTTTAAAGCTTAGTGGACTCAAATTATTCCATGAATTAATAGTACTTTATACATTTAAATTTTACTCCAAATGCTAGAGTTTAACTTAAAATGTAGTAAATATTATAAGTGCCTTTTCTTTGAGGGATGCTATACCTGTAAGGATGAGCACAGTGGAGGCGAACAAACTTCAAAGAACTTCAGAAGTGACTCTCTAGCTTTAAGGTAAAAATTATATTGAGAATAGTAAGAATTCCACATTTGCACTTTAGGCCCACGATTGGTTTATAAGAGTATTAAATTTACAAAAGCAAATTTAATTTTCCATTTTCCAGATTTCACACTTGGCTGCTGCAGGACGAAAGACAAACAAGTGAAGGGCACTGTACTCATGTCGCAATCATCTCTTGAATAACCCGTTGCCTCTTCTCACAGTCTGTGGAACACCATTCTGAAAGTCACTTGAATTCTAATTATCCATCAACAGCAACTTCTGACACTGGGCATATAAAGGAAACAACAAATGTGTGTCACACCATAACACAGTGAAGGAACTATTAAGTATAGGTGTATGAGGGAACAGAGCAGAGATTTCTTTGGTAATTCTACATAATAATAAAAGAACCTAGACATAATAAGTCATTTGGCTGTGTGAAAATGCATGTACAATGTTGAACATGGAATGACCCACTACCAAAGCATCTGTTCATTTTGGCAATAACAAGGTATAATTTTAGAAAATCAAATTAGAATAGTCTATAATCTATAAATTGCCAGGTAAATCATCACTGATTAGTGGTATGACAAACAATATGAAACAATTTTAGATTAAGAAGCCCTTCAAAAAATAAAATTAGCAAGTGAGATTTATTTTAGAAGTTTCCTCGGAAACACACCTTTCCAAGAAAAAAATTTTGTTAGAAAAATGTAAAAGACCCAAGTAGATACTGATTCTTCTACTATGAACTAATGAATCTGATGCCAATTTTGCATATAAGAAACTCTGTGGTTTAGAAGGTTAAAATGAACCTTGCCAATCTCTCTTGTTGATTCCTTCAAGTCTGCCAACATGGTGGCTCTGATGTTTAGTAGCAAAATAGTTTTATATATAAAAGTAAAACAGCACAAAGATTATGAAATTTATGAAATACAACTTTACATTGTGTATCTGATCACCCATAAAGTGATCAACTTCCTCCTCCAAAACTATCACTGTTTTGCCCACCAAATATAATTTTCCTTTACTCAACCCAATGCAATTCAACTTCCCCACATTTAGAATAAACCAGAACTATTAACTTTAATTTTACTATATCTACCCATGTATCCTAGAACATCGTATGAGAGGAGAAAAACATTTGAAACCAAACACTAGAAAAATACTATTTTACGTGAAAAATTCATATACAAATTGTTGACTTTTCTGAATTTTTATTAAGTAGTGTTGGAGGAAAGATATTTGGAAATATTTAATTTATGTAAATACACAGTGAAGAGTTGCCAGATTTTGCTTTGGAAGAATTTACTTATGTAAGAGTAATAGCTAAGGAATTAGAAACCTTAGGTAAATTTGAAAACACTGAGCAAAAATTTACTAATTAATTAATATTGTGGAGTGGGACTCAGCTAATCTTCATAATGGAATGTGTGCAATTGATAAATGAGAGAAGCCAAGTTGTTATCCTATAATCTATTATGTGAAGTTGAGTAAGACAAAAATATTTAAGGCACAGGTCATTAAAAATTTTTCTCATGTTTGAAATATCCTATATTTTAACAAATGCTTTCCCTGATACCTAGTACTTTCCATTATGGGTCAATACAAGTAAATGTCATATTTGTTATCATTTAAATCTTGTCCCCTGCTACATCTCCAGTCCCCTGTGCATAGTAAGTAGTAAATAAATACTTGAGCAACAACGATTCTTTCATTATGTGGATATTTGGTTTGTCTTCCTAACCCATTTTTCCAAAGATTTTCAGAACTACAAAGTTACACATATTCAATGTTGGTTCGGTTTTCTAGAAATGCAACTTCTACAAGAGAGGATTTCTGTATACAATTTTTTACATACAAAAGAAAAAATTATTAGAAATAAATTACCCCATTTCCACCACAGGGAGTAGTTATTGCTATACCCTTACAACAAATTATGTAAGCTCCGAATAGCTTTTAAGAACCAACACATTTTAATGAAGTTTATGTTGCTAGATATGAAAGAAAAGGTACTAGGATATTTATGTTAATCAGTTTAGAAGTACTATAATTCACATTGCATACATAGGGTAACTATAAAAGAAATCGAAATGAATAGAAGACTTTTTTAAAAATTAGTGTGCCAGAAAGGAAAAAAGTCAAACTAGACACTAAAAATGGAAATAAATGACCAGGGGATGTTTCCTTTATTTAAACACCTCTTGGCACATTTTTTTTTAAGTATGAATATATTTAATCCATTTTTGCCAAAGCAACTTTATTTAGCTGGCTGTTTACCTTTCTGGGAAGCCTCATTACCCATAAAAACAAAGAATGAAGTTGATTAATGTGCTCTAAGTGTGATGTTCAAATTGTAATTTTCATATACGTAAATGGATGCTTCTGCAGTATTTTGTTTGATAATTTACAGAGTTAGCACGGTCCAAACCACTAATCAGTTTCTTTTTATGATGACAGCTGCAGTGGATTCTTTTGGAATGCTAATTTTCATTAGTGTCTTCCCTTCCTGTGGACTGGATGCCTGGCTCAGGAGTGATTTCATCACTGCAAACTAAAGTTTGAAGGAAAGACATTTGAGCTGTTCATTGCTTTTCTAAGAGTTCATAGAGATAGAAAGAATTGCAAACAAAAAATAAAATGACTGGATTTTAAATATGTGGAGTGAATATGAATAATATATGTGATGTCTGCAGGTACATAATTTTCACAAAAATTTTCTGCTAAAATTGTGGCTGACTAAATTGACTGAGTTTGACATACAGAAACAAATAATGAAACATGCTTAATTATTGCAAAATAACAATTTCTAGCCATTTCAGAAGATCAAAAATGTGGGGGTTTCTGCCACACCCTGTGTGGATGAGAAAAGAGTTAACTGCTGGAGGACAATGTTGGCTATAAATCAATTAATTACTCATAAACTTATCTAAGCAATAAACACACAAGAGCCAAAACTCTTTAAATGAGAGGGGGCGTGATAAATCAGGCCATACCAGATCTGACCTCTCTAACAACATGGAGTAGCCCAACTCTCTTTTATTTATAGTCACACAGGTAAAGGGGCCCAGATGGGAGGGGCTTCTTCTTTGATGAACAGGATGGGGTGGAGTTAGGGGAGCCAATTTGCTCATGGAAACTATCACATAACCAGACAGGGAACCACTCCCACACAGTGACACATACTCCCGTGGCATCTGGACTGTCCTCCGTGGTAGCCAGTTCCTAGAAGTCAGGCCTCTGTGTCCCATGGCCCAACCTCCTCTGATTCTGCTAGATAAGGATGGCTCCCCACAAAACAATATTAATTTTCAAATTTAACAAATAATAATATTTGAAATCATTAATATTATAGGTAATTGTCTGTACAAGCATGTCTTCCTATATTTTAAGAGATTGTCCATAATCATTTTTCAATTAAAGCATTTGGTTAAAAAAAAACAATAAAATTCTTCACACTTACTGAATGCTCCTCATGTTCCAAATGTGCTGTCTCTGGAATTTAGCACAAATATTCTACTGAAAGCAGAAGAATATGTGACATAGTATTTATGGGAACTTGCCTGGTATTACTCCATAGAGTCACATGCAGAGCCAAGCAGCCTGGATTCAGAGCTTGGAATCATCATCAGGTATTAATATTAAATTAATGGAAAGAAGGCATGCAATTTAAAGCAAAAATGGTAAGTGGATTAATACCTTGTCCTCCCATAGATGAGGAATAAAGCTTAAATCTAGATTCATAATATCCTGCTAAACCATGTTTTATAGAATTGCTTCCATTTCTCACACTAACTCCTACTTTGCCCGAATAGCAGTATTGGTTTCTATTAATTTGGAATTGTCATGCTTGAACGAAGGTATTAATGTTTTATGCCAGTGTAAATGTTAAGTCTCCAATCAAAAGGTCTAAATATATTAATGTTCTGCCTCTGTGCATAGGTATGAGGAGATAAGAAGAATTATTCTGTCTGAAAATTATTTTTGTGCAAACTAGGATATATTTTTCTAAAAACTCTTGTTATAAAGAAAACTTTTGATATTTTCATTTCTCTTTTGAATAAAATATTTTATTCACAATGTTGAAATAATAGTCAATCTTAGATGTTCAATCTTGATCATTCCAGAGGTAATATGCATAAAAGAAAGAGATAAATGTAATTAAAAATGTTACATGTGTATCTTTTTCCCATGTTTCCCTTAATCAAAGAATCTGGATATTTTAAGCATGTCCAAAGAATGCTAACCCATAAAACTGAGTAGTTTTTTTTAAAATCAACACAATTACTTAAAAAAAAAACTGTTACCTGACAAAATATATTTGGCTTCTTTTCATCCTTTTCCTTTCACGCTTTTCTCTGACAAGAATTGAGACAAGTCACCACCCCCACTTCTGCGCCACCCATTCTCTTCTTATCATCTGTGGCAGGACTGTCCTCTTTTTTCTGTGGTGCTGGGGATTGAACCCAGGAATTTGTGCAAGGCACAAATTCTACCAACTAAGCTATATCCCCAGCCTAGGACTATCCTTTTTTTTTTTTCACCTTCTCTTTAGGCTTCTTTTTTTTAAAATTATTTTTATAGACTTCATTTTGATTCACAGTACACATATAGGGTACAAATTTTCATTTCTGTGGTGCATGATGTACATTCATATCATTCTTGTTAATCATACTAGATTATGTAGGACTATCCTTTTTGTCAGTCCACGAAATGGCCCTTAGGAACACATTCAAACTCTCACTTCTGCTCCCTTCATTGTTTCCTACTATATGACCATCTTTCTGTAACTATTCATCGATCCCCTCTTGGTTAAAATGAAGATTGATTTTAAAACCCATGGTTGCCATGATAATGGAATTCACAGGAAGTTACACTGTGTTGGTCATGGTGGAGAGCATACAGAGATACCTTTATCCATAAAGTTGTTTTTTAAACTAATACAACCCAGGAAAAGTGCATATTGTAAAAGGTGCTCCCTGTAAAAATGGGAAAAGATATAAAAATTAGTGCTTTTAGGCTTAAGAAATTAAAAGGGTAGACTGTTGAATTTCCAAATAGTATCTTTTACACTACAAAACAATGAAGTATTGATTTCTTAAGTCTTTAAATTTCACAAGATGTTCTTATTGTCTCTCTTCATTTGTGTAGAATATACCCCATCATAAGTAAATTACAGTGATTTAATTTATTTAAAATGTGGTGGTAAATTCATGCAATGTATGCAATAGTTTTATGATAGCATTCTTAAAACACCAAAGGAAAAAATAAAAGTTTTCTTATTGATCAGGAATATTTTAACATTGATAGTTCTTTAGCATAATTTTCCTTGAGATCTGCTTTTCAATAGGTTCTGAGATGTGTTATGATAATTTATATAGACTTTGGTTGTCATAATGATTGAGGGACATTAGTGACACTGACAGGAGAGAATGTCCTACCCAATGGAATTTTCCTACCTCCCATATGACATTCTAATGTCATGCAGAATATTTATCCAGGTTAAAACCCTGTTTATGCAAGAAAGATACTTCACAATTGAAATATAGAGTTCTAAAATCTGTATATATCTCAGCTGAGAAAGGAACATTTTACAAAGTAAAATATGTGATCATTAATAATTGATAGCCTCTAAGAATTCGGACCACAATATCATATCCAAATAAACTTTCTGATCCTTGCCTCTCTCAAATGTGGAAATAATGATATTAGCTGTGTGTTAGGACTGTGAAGAATAAAGGACAATAGATACATGAGTGTTTAGATCTTTGCCTGACACGGAGAAGGCACTAGATACAATAAATAGCAGTACTATCAATAAATATTATTACTCCACTAATACAGCAGTCACTCCTTAAGCACAGTTTTATTTTCCTTGAGTTCAGTGATCCTGAGTCAACCGTATTCCAAAAATATTCAATGGAAAGTTATTGAAATAAACAATTAACAGGTTTTAAATTGTGCACCATTTTGAGTAGCATTATAAAATCTTGCACCATCTCACTTGGTCTCACTCAGGACATGAGTCATCCCTTTGTCTAGTATACACATGCTAGACATGGCACAAATATGCCACCTGTCTGTTAGTCCCTTAGTGGCTGTCTCAGTTATCAGATAGATGGCACAGTATCACAAAGTGTTCAAGTATTCTTATTTCACTTAATAATGATTCTGAAGCACAAGAATAGTGATGAAAAGGAGGCAGCAGGACATGAATCATGGAAGAGTTAGTTAACTTTGGTACTTTGGCAACACTGCGGGGTAGATATATAGGAAAAATACAGTATGTGTAGGGCTCAATACTTAATGTGGTTTCAACTATCCACTGGGGGTCTCAGAACTTTTCTGTTGCCCATGGATAAGGGAGGAACTACCGAATAGGTATTACTATGTTATTTTGCTACTCTGATTATCACTGCATGTACCATAAATACAGAAATAAGTATTACTATACATAGTAGTAAAAAATAGTAGTAATAGTAACATACTGACAGTTGTGTGCTTTTAGATTCAGAATGTAGTAATAAAGAGTCTCCCTCCATTTCAGACTTTTGAACACTGACTAAAAGCATTTACTTCCCTTTCCTTTTGGCATCACTTTCAGACAGGCAGATAAGAATGCTATTGCTTTTGTGTCTCCTACTTTGGCTCTGATAGAAATTAAACTTCTCATGCATGGAAACGTGTACTCTGCCTCAACTTTTTAGTCACTTTTAGTGTCTCCAAGAGTCCTGTATTTGAAAAATAAACTTTCTTTTCATTGCAAAACGAAACAGAAAAATCTTTTTTATGCCTATCTGAAATTAAAACCTAACTTCATTTTACACGTAAACACAAAATATTCTGTTCATAAATTTTATATATACTGAATTTTCTAGGAATAGTAAGAGCTATGTAAATCCAGAAAGTCTATACATATTTGGTATAAAATCTTCCAAAAGTTGTTCATGTTATGAGAAATTCACATCCCCATGAGCAATGCCACTTGAGGTATTTGGGACATTATTAATTCCCCTGTATTGATCAGTATTTGTAGCTGTCAGAAATAAAGCATGTGGAATTGACTTTTATCATATCTTCTTATGAGATCATACCTATTTATTTTGCATATTGAAATATGTGCTTTTTATGATACACTTATTTCCCTTAATTTCTCTTTCATACATTTAGGGCATTGTACTGATTTTATATAATTACTTGTATAGGGTGATTTCATTTTCTGATATTTGTATTGCAGAGATTTTCTTAGTTCACTTCATAGTTGTTATTAAAAAGATTGTTGGATCTGATAAAGGTTGACAATCAAAGACATAAAAGAACATTCCGAAATAATGAAATAACACATTTCTTATTCACAATTTTTAAAATAGAAAGCTAATGGAGTCGGGTAATTTAAAATATGTTTGATACAGTTTTTTGATGTCATAAGAAGGAGAACAGTGTGGCATAGTCTTATTATTTCTATTCCATTTCATATTTCACTGTAATATACTGCAGTGATCTTACTTCAGAATGGAACTTTAAGGAGACCAAAAAGTCGCATGGGTTAGAAAGAATCAAAGGGATGTAAAATAGCACCGTAACAGAAGTGGAACAAAAACTATTCCTACTGATAAGAGGATGGAGAAAGAGGAACAAAAACAAGAGCTGGTACAAAATTGATGGCTTCAAAGAAACAAAGAAACAAACAAGATAAAGAAATTTTGCAAAGGAGAAGAGTAAGTAGCATATTGAGGGTTATGTAAATAGAAAAAATAAATGAAGGAAAGCACAGTTGATGATATATTCCTTAGAATGTGCACTTTTATTGAAAGCACTTTTTTTCTTGTATAAGACACTTGTGGCCTCCTTAAATTAGCTGCAGTAACATATGAGACAAGACACACACATCCTAAAAAATATTCAAACTAGAATGCAGCAACTCTGCAAGAAATCTAGTCATCTCATTTATTATGATGATTTATTATTCACTGAGCACCAGCTCGATGCTTCTCATAACAGAGGGGAAAATATTTTTTTCTATTTCAGATATTTTTAAAAAATATAAATAAAAATAAATGGAAGAATAAATTGTCTTGAGTCTGATACTATACCACTAATCTCTTTTCTCTAGAAATTTATAATAGAAAAAATAACACTCACGCCCCTAAAGAATAAATAATTAAAAGCAAAGGGCAAGAAAAATAATAGCAAAGTGAATAACTAGAATTTAAAGAAAAAATAATATATTACAAAGTTTTCAATCTAATTTGAATAATAATTATCTAGAGCAAATAACTACATATACTAAAGAGGATGGATTCTTTCCCCATCCTTCTCCATTTTGTTCTGATGAATTAACTTTCTAACTCTTAGTGCATGTGTGCCACCTTCTTAAATATTTCAAGATCCAAATTAATCATTTCTCCTAAGAAATTTTTCCATATAATCTTTGTACAGTCTGTTTCAAATTATCCATAAATTTTACTGCATACTCATGAAAACACAAGTACTCACAAACTACATAAAATTCCTTTGAATTTAAGATAACTCATATCTGAGAACTGGTAGGCATATGTCATCTTTAGAAATATATACTGTAACAAGATTATGGATCAGAAAACAGGTAATTTCTAGATTTTTAAAAAAGTTTACTTATGTTTTATAGCAATGCTAATAATTTAATGCGACTTTGCTAAGTGATAGGTCTAGATTTAGATGCTTCCCAGGCATTATTTCATTGAATCTTTGGAGCACTGTGGAGTGATATTTATTTTTGCCACTTAAGGAAGAAGGAGCCGGAGGCACAACACATAGAGAAGTTTCTCATAGTCACAAAGAGAGAAAATAAATACCAAGATTCACAGTCAAAATTTAAACTATGTTCTTGATCTTTATTCTCTATTTCTTTTCAATAAATTCTTTTTAAAATTTATTTTAACACATTTTAAATTATGGGAAAGTATAAAATATTAATGAAACAAAACTCATATTCCAACACCACACTCCAAAACTAACCACTATTAACTATGTTATTTGCTTTAAGTTTTATTTTAAGGAAAAAATGTATTGACAAATAAGTAAATGGTCTATTAACCATCACTATATATCTCCTTCTTCCCTTCCCCAGAATAAGTAAAATTATGTAATACTTCTTATCACTTTATTTAGTTTACTTATAATATAAATATATCCATTTTATTCTTTTGAAGTTCTTACTGGTTGATACTGAGTACATTAGTTCTCCTCATGGACACTTTTATTGTTTTAGCATTTGAAGGGAATACCTATTACAGAAACTGAATGACTCTTTCTAGGAAATACATCAGAAGCAAAAATACGTCACACTAGGTAATATTATACTGGCATTATTCTTTGGACTAATGGAGATTTCAGTGGAGACAATGGGAAGACAAATAATTATCCATTTGAACAAGGTAAATTTTATGTACTTCAGTAATACACTCCTTTCCAAAATTATCAAAATATTGCTCATCTTTTCTTCCTAGAAATGTATAAATGAATAGAACATCAAAATCATGCCAAATCCAATTTTATAGTTCACCCATAATATAGAATGGCAAATGTACAAACCAAACCTACCTGAATTTGTTTATCCCTACTCTATGTTCAAAAATGACAAAATGCAACTACAAATAAAAATCTCTTAACGGCTAATATTTCATATTTCATCACCACAATCTAAGAAAAGTTTCACTAGAACATTTACCATCAGAAAGGAAAATAAGTGGCGTGTGGTGGTGTGCACTCGTAATCCCAGCAGCTTGGGAGGTTGAGGCAGGAGGATCTTGAGTTCAAAGCCAGCCTCAGCAACCAAGAGGCACTAAGCAATTCAGTGAGACCCGGTCTAAAGAAAATACAAAATAGGACTGGGGATGTAGCAGCTGTGTGTCCCTGAATTCAATGCCCAGTACCAAAAAAAAAAAAAAAAAAAAAAAAAGGGAAAAAAAGGGCCTTGGGAATTTATCTGAAAGCCAATAAAGTAGAATTTCAAATTAAAATTATTTCTGTTCAATATTTCCTCATTTAATTACAACATTTTTTCTTTCCTTTTCAGTGCTTTATTAAGTGGAAATACACAAGCAAGCTTTCTCTAGCTGTGTGTCCCTTGTTGCTACATAACTGCAGAAATGCTTTACCTCGACATTCTATAAATGGTAGGACTACTACTCTGCTACTTATGAACGCCTTAAATGATGGTTCCATATCCCTTCCAGTATTGACATCTTAAAGGAGGGTTGACTAGGGCTCAGGACTAAAATATTTGATCATCTGTGAGGATCGTGCTACCTCCTGGGAGATGTCAACATGAATATTTCTACGATTTGGAAAGCCTCTGCACTCCAACAAATGCAAAATATGAGCCTTGGAAAAGACTTTTAGGCCATAGTGGCTATTGACACATAAAATGATATAAAACACAAGCAAAGGGATATCAATTTAATTTGAAAAGACCTCAATGCAGTTTTTCATGCGTGGGGTAATTATACTGTACACAATGATATGATAACACAGACCACCCTGTGGTGAAAATACATTTCTCAATCCATGTTCTGAAATTTTGTAACAACCTCAAGCTTCATTTTTCTTGTAATACAAATGGGACTAATACAACTTGTCACCTACTTCATAAGGAATATGATGAGGATTCATGAGATCATTAAATGAAGAGTCTCCAAGTGCTTAATTTACTCCCTGGCAAGAACTCAAAATTCCATTCACCTTTTCAGAACCGTAGAGCATGTTTTGTTCACAAAGACTTAATACACCTGCTTAACTTCCTTACATCCATCTAGAAACGCCAATACTCATGTGCGGTATCTAAACAGGACTATTTACAATGCTGCATGATATACTATGATGATAGGCAAAACTGCTTTATAAGCAAATTAAACTATAACATTTCCCTAGAAATATTTTTAAACAGCAACTCTAAAAATCATTAAAATGGTAGCATATTTGTTTTATCTCATGGATGGCAAAGTGAATTTTTAAAGGGCCACAGGTGTGAAAATTAATAAATAAATAAGTAGACCCCTGAATATAACAATAAAAGGGCCAAATTATACATGAGCAATTTTATGTCTTTTCCTGTGATCAAAACCATTAGACTACCCTCATCTTAACTGATAGTGATCTTTAACAGGAAACAATTAGAAAAGTATTTTGATACATTCAAAATCTATTGTCAAATACCAAGCTATATCACCTAATATCCTTCTTATAACCGTTTAAAATAAATCCTCATTCTTTGTGTACTAAATATCTTGACAACATGAAAGCTCACAGAATTATTGAGAGATGTTCAGATGCAGTGATTATGAATGCTTAATGATCCTGCTTTATTGAGTACTTGCTTGTCAATATGCTGAGAACTTTCATGTAAGGGCAATGGCCCCACGGATGAAGTGGGCATTCTATTTTTGTGGGGGGACTACTGCGGATTGAACTCAGAGTCACTCAACCACTGAGCCACATCCCCACCTATTTTGTATTTTATTTAGAGACAGTGTCTCACTGAGTTGCTCAGTGCCTCACCCGTTGCTGAGGCTGGCTTTGAACTTTCTCAATCCTCCTGCCTCAGCCTCCCAAGCCACTGGGATTACAGGTGTGTGCTATCATGCTCAGTTTAAGTGGAGAATTCATGCCAGAATACATGACCAGTGGCTTCAGAGCCAATGGGAATGTAAGCCCAGAAGACCCCCTCGTCTGTCCTCTTATCACAACACTACCCTGCCTTTTCCAGTTTTAAATAAAGATAATATTTAAATTCTTTTTCAAAAGGAGATAC
This sequence comes from Glaucomys volans, assembly GCA_020662805.1. Lineage (NCBI taxonomy): Eukaryota > Metazoa > Chordata > Mammalia > Rodentia > Sciuridae > Glaucomys > Glaucomys volans. Next base: position 1,117,921 of record JAJEJO010050027.1, on the reverse strand, counting down.
ATTGTTCATAGTGTCAACAGAACCATCTTTTCAGGAAAAACAAAAATTCTTTATATTTGATTTTGATAATAGAAGTAAAAGTTTTAAAAAGGAAAATAGATGAACTTTGGTAAAAGACTTAAAACACAGAAGCAAAATGAAGAACAGATGGAAGAAATGCTATTTATATTCATGCAAAAATATTTTATAGGAAAACACTATAAATGTGACATTAATTATTTGATTCAAAATGTGACAGTCAACTTCCAATTAAGCAAATATTTCATTATATCAGTTCACCTGTACTGTCTGAGGCTCTGAGAAATATTTGGAACAGATACTGGTAAATAGATAAAATTATCTACTTCATCAACAAGCCCTTTTATTTCTGAAATCAACCTAATTTCTACTTTCTTGATTTAAATATAAAATATATTATACATGAGAATAAACCTATTCAAAATTAAGTAGATTTGGAAATATTAATAGCTGCTAAATTACTAATGAAGATGAAACTCCTTCAAAAACACCAGCTTTTCTGTCTACCACCCCCAAATGGAAATGAATACTTGAATTTTTTGAAATGTACAATCAAGTATATTCAAATAAGTCAAATGACTTCTTGATTCTATATATCTCTAACTTATGAAATAGAATGCACTAATAGGAAATACAGCAAACATTTTAGGACCCCTAGATTCTGGTGTATTCTGCCATTAGTATAAGGCTTTAGTATAAAAAAGGATAGCTTTGCTTTTACTACCCACTATTTGAACAAGGGAGAGTTGAATAATCATTAGGAAAAAATTTAGGTTTTTACATAGGCAAAGTGGTCATTTGTAAGTTTTTGAACTTTCTTTTGAATATTTTCAAAAAAGCACTTGATCAACATTGTATATTTTATTTAACATCTCTAATGCTCTGTTTTTCTTTGTTCACTATATCTACACAACTGATCATCTCATAGATTTTATGCTATTCTTCTTATTATTTTATTTTTGGTACCAGGAATTGAACTGAGGTATGTTTAACAACTGAGCCATGTCCCCAGCCCTTTTTATATTTTATTTTGTTTTGAGATAAGTTCTTACTAAGTTGCTGAGGTTGACTTTGAACTCACAATCCTCCTGCCCCTCTGGGATTACAGGCATAACCACACCTGGCTGCTATTATTTAAACAAAATAAAAATCTGTTTCTTTTGCCCCTGCAGTAATGGCTTGGTATTATGAACAGAAGAGTATTAATATCCAGCTTCAAAAGCCACAACATATAGAATTAACAGATCCTTTTTTTTTTTTATACCTTTAAGTGGCTGCTACTAGTTATTCACAGTTACACATATGTTCAACAGCATGACACAAGCAAAGTCAAACAGAGGAAAAAGAAGACTGGAATCTATAATCTAAAATGAAGAATAGTCTGAAATTACATTAAGGACTCTTCCTTGGCACCTCCCAACCCCAACTCAAATCCTACAGGCTATCATAGCATCCACTCCAAGACCATAGTCCCATGTATAATTATATCATTCATGATTATTTGATCAGTGCCTGGTTTCCTTACTAGACCAGCAGCAAGGGTCTGTTCTGTCTTTTTTTTCCCACCTCCAGTATCTAATACAGTGTCTATTGAACTGTAGGCACAGCATACTTATTAATTTAATGAAAATAATATCATTTCTAGTCATCTAATTTTCTTAATTTTATCACCAAGATTTACCATTTGTTTGATCTAAAAATTGATAAAATATGTTAAAGTAAAATAGATGGATAAATAAACATAACTAATATTATGAACGCTATTAATAAAAACTATTCTATTGGCTAGGTGTGTAGTTTGCTGGTAGAGCATTTGCTTTGCATTCACTAAGCTGGTTCTATCACCAGCAATGCAAAACAATTAAAGACAACTGTATGCAGTCTATCTATCTTTATACTGCTCTCTCTCTATCTATCTAAATTCTGTTTCAAAAGGAGAATCAGCTTGGACGGATTAACTTCTCTTTTGTCAATGATTTTTCTCCTTTTAATACTGATTTCTAAAAAGAAAATCATATTTATTGAGCTCAATACTTCATTCAGGTCTTGTTTCTGACTATACACTTGGGGAGTTTTCTCTAACAACCCTCCCGTTCAAACAAGTTCTTCTCCCATTATCAAAAAGTATTCTACTCTACCCAGTTATTTTTGTAGTCTAATAAATGAAATTACAAAGAATGTTCAATGCACACTCCAGTCTAAATAATTATTACTTCAAGTTACTAAGATCAATCCTGTATCTAATGAGACCTCTGCACTTATACAGGCTTGCATTTTTATATCTAAAAATCAGAAAATAAAATCACCACGCTGATTTAAGAAAATGTTTAGGATATGCATGGAACGGTATTTGGAGAGTGTACATATAGCAAGATATATATCCTCTTCATATTGTATCTCTGATTTTTTTCCTTCTTAGGGATGACAGACTTGTTCCATGACAGGTCCAGGTTTACATGGATCTTGACAGAGAAATTCTGAAATGAAGATTATGCTTCGCTCAAATGGCTCCAGCTGGTGAATCCCTTTGACTATATCTCTGATCTACTTCACAGTGGTCAAGTGGGGCCAATTTTCTAACTTAATAGGAGGCAATAAAAGGCTATGGGATTGAGGAGCAACTATTCCTGAAAGGTAAGATAATGTTCCCCAAGATGTTAAAAAAATAAATATCTTCCACTAAGGGCTCTATTTGTCTTAGAAAACTACATGATTAATGAAATGTTTGCCCTTTTCTGTATAGTTCCACCAGAGAACTGAGCCATTACAAGCACATACAAAAATACATATCTTTGTTATCTGATTTTATTTTTCACTTTTTAAAATATGTCATATCTAGTTTTAAGATGTTCTGGGAAGGAGCTATGAAGAGCCAATTATATAGTAAGAATGTGCCATCCCTGACTCATCTCTTGGCTTTATTTTCGAAGAAAAGGAACTGTTTTCCGGGTACAACATGCTTGCCTTAAAAACAAGTGACAGTTCTGCATGATAATATCCATTTGGCTAATCGGAACCTTAGCTTAGATGACTGTTGTTGAAGGAAAGCAGAAACTCAGTGTACCTCAAATCATTTCCTCAGTACAGCACGCATATGACTGATGCTGGCCACTGTTGCTCTCTTGGAAGGAGAGAATGAGCATGTTAGATGTCCATATCATTGGAATTTATTGTGCAGGCCCCCAAATGGGGTAGGGGTGCAGCATCATGCAGTGTGAATTCTGTGATATTCATCTCACCAAGTAGGAGTCTTTCTCATAAAATTTTGAACTCCTGACTCCCCAGAGTAATCAAAATTGGCCTTCAAAACTTCATAGAAGAGTTGGTTTAAAGGGAGTTAATAAACCTTTAGTATTATTTCAGACCAGGATAGACTTGAGTTCTCCATACTTTACAGCCAATATATTCCAACTATTCATTATCTCCAATGGAAATGATAAAAAATTAATTGAAAATTTATATCATAAAAATATATATTTCACTATATTTCTTTCGTATTATATCCTAAAATACATTAGTATTAAAAATGTTCCTAGTAAGCCAGAGAGTACTTGTATGAACATTTGTCACATACAATATTTAACAGATGTCTGATTTCAGTGTTTCTATTACTAGAGAATCAGCAATGATCTGGTGGATAGTGCCTTATACCAGGAGCCAGAAAACCTAGAGTCTAGTTCTTGGCTCTGCTACTGACTATTAAATAACACCAAACAATTCCTGAATCATCTGTGCCTCATTTTATTCACCTTCAAGGCATAGGGGAAATGTTTTTCCTACTGTAAAGTGTTACGGAGGCATGGTAAGCATGGTTAAACAAATCGGGTATAACATTTCAGGTCAAAGTCAGGATGGTGGTCAAAATTTTGAATGTTTTATTGCGTAGATACTAGAAATTAAGGGGCAATTCATTCCTGAAAGACTGATAGGATCACTCATATAGGAATTGTACAGTCAGGAGAAACTATGGTCTATCAATTCTCCCTGAGGAAGTCCCGACTTGTCTGCACAGAAGAGCCAACGGGTGTACCAGTAACTATTTGATGATGTCATAACACACTCTGGTACTTGCACTTCTGCATGGAATGTTTTCTCCTAGGACCACATTGCTGAGGCAGGAACTTTCAGATCAAAGACTAAATGTTATGGTTTAACTATATCTCCCAAAAGCTCATGTATGTGACAATCCAAGAATGTCCAGAGGTGAAATGATTAGATTATGATAGCTGTAAACTAATCTGTGAATTGATCCACTAACATAGATTAACTAGATGGTAACTATAAGCAGTTAGGGTATAGATCACTGGAGGCATGCCTTTGAGGATTTTTATTTTGTCTCTGGTGAGATGAGATCGAACTCTCTCTCTTTCTCTCTCTCTCTGCTTCCTGGTTTCCATATTGTTTTAGTCAGGTTTTTCACTGTTGTGACTAAAAGAACTTACAAGAACAATTAAAGGAGGAAAAGTTTATTTAGGGGCTCATGGTTTTAGAGGTCTCAGTCCATAGACAGCTAGCTCCATTCCTTAGGACTCAGAGTGAGGTAGAACATCATGGCAGAAGAGTGTAATGGAGAAAAGCAGCTCACATGATGATTAGGAAGCAGAGCGAGACTCCACTGGCCAGATATACACCAAATATATACTCCAAAGGCACACCTCCAGGGGCCCATCTCCTCCAGCCACACTCTGCATGTCTTCAGTTACCACTCAGTTAATCCTGTCATGGAATTAATTCACTGATTGGTTTAAGACTCTCATAACCCAATCTAAACCTTCTTGTACTGTCTTGCACATGAGCTTTTGGGGGACACCTTACATCCAAACCATTACATATGTCTTGATCTGCAGCCATGATGTTCTGCCTCAGGTTTGTCCTACAACCATGGAGTCAGGGAATCAGGGACTAAATCTTTGAAACCATGAGTCAAAATAATCTTTTCCTTCCCTACATTGTTCTTGTCAGGTGTTCTTGTCACAGTGATGAAAAACTAACTAAGTACTAAGCAATGGACAATGCATCCTTCACATAGCAAGCTTCAATTCTTCTCTGAAAATTCAAATTATTTTTCACATGTTGTTGCTATAAAAATAATGAAAGGAAGATGAACAGGAAGAGAATTTTCAATAGGTACATGAAAGAATTAAAATAATGAAACATTTCCCTGAGCCGTTAACCTAGTATAGCTGATGTTGGGATAAAGCAACATGGAAGACCCTGGAGCTCTTCCCACTCCTGCATGGGGCCCTCAAGAATAAAATCAGGTGTAGTGATTTTTCAGCCTCACCTAAGAATCACCTAGAAAAAATGGTTAAAAGTCATGCACATGCCACACAAGTTCAGCTAGATAAGAATTTCTAGAAATGGGTCCCACATCTTGGAGTTATAAAATTGTATAGATGATTATAATTTGCATCCAAGTTTAAAGTCCCCTAATCTAGTGCAGCCTACAGCAACTAGAAGTAGAAATTCCTCCCTGACTGCTGAGTCACAAAACATCTCTTCTTTCTTTAAAGGAGCTGAAACCTTAAAATATGGAAAACAGCTACTCCTAAAGCTCTTAAAGATTAACAGCTAAGCCAATGTTTATTGACCTAATGCAGAGTAGAGTACAATCCAAAGATTCAGCTTTTCACTCACCAGAATCTATATTATTCTTTGAAACACATGTTTGTGAACTTCAGTACTTCCACTCCTGGGGCTATACACACAAGCTAAATATTACTTTTAAAGCTATGGCATTAAAGTCCTCAAAGGAAGCTTTCTACTCTAATTATTGATTTTTTGCCATCAAAAGAGCTATTCTTTTTTATTAGGAACCTACATGGTAACATGAATACAGTGCCCTATATTCATAGCTCATATCCATTATTTATTCAATGAAATACTGATAGCAGAATGGAAATGTCCCCACATCTGCTTATAACTACCAAATATTCATAAAGGTTGTCACATGCAGACACTCTTTCCAGGTAGATGTATCCACTGATTTTCTAGTTATCTACTTCAAACACCACTTTGATTCTTTAAAGAGTAAGAGCAATTTATTCAGTTACTTAAAATTTCTGTTTTGGTGTCCACCCTCCCCCACCCCCAGCAGATTCTGAAAATGAGTTATCACATTATTTTCAACAGAGTTGAATCGGATTCAACTCTGATTAAGGCAGTTTTATTTTCTTTGCTCCCCATGGAAATGATTTGTGTAACTCATGCTTTCAGTCAAAAGCCATCATTTTTAATTATTATGAAAATAAAATAAAAAAAGATTCATTTGCCGCAAATTTTTAAAATTATGTCATACATTACAGAAGACACACAGAAGCCATATTTTCTTGGTTTTCTTCTTGAGCCACTCATTATTTTAATTTTATTTTACTTACATTATTTGTTTGTTTCCTTTCAAAGGCAAGCTCAACCCTCTGTATTCTGCTTTCTGACTTTGCAACTGATGATCTACAAAAGATCATCAAAGGCGTCTTGATAGTTCACTTTCTGATGACATTTGGCCTGGGCTCCACGCAGCAGTTCAGAAGGCAGGACAAAGAAGGAAAGGATTCCTTTCCACCTCTCATTTTTCTGCTTCTTTACTGTAGTGGAGGACAATTACAGCTCCAGCCAACTGTTCATTTCAGCATTCCTATTATCACCTGTCACATACTCTTCAAAAGTCCAAGAGTGCTCCTCCATATCAGAGATACCAGCAATAATGCTCCTCCATATCAGAGATACCAGTACCAACATCACTTTCCAAATTAATCCTATATATCCTAGTTTGCATTTTCTTCCCCAAGTTCTAGAGGCAGAAGCTGGTTCCTGCAGTTACTAATATCTGTGTTACCTTAGCATCAGATTTTTTGTTTCAGCTTTCAAATACCCATGTGACCAACTCTGTGTCAAATCTCTCTGAAAAATACCTACGACAGCTTGAACGTCTCCAACAAAACAAGGATTGATATACTGTGAATTATATAAATTACGTTTCTGTCTTCAAAGAGATCTATTGATTTAAAAACATTTAGTTGAGTAATGTTAATAATTAGTATTAATTTGTGGAATAACACATTGGTTTTGTACAAAGGTGGAAAGCAGAAAGTAAGTCAAAGGTGTGCCATTCTAACTAGTAGGTGAGGAAAATGAAGTTGCATACAAGACACTGATTTGATTTTCCAGGGAAAAGTTTCATAACTTTTCATAATGGTGAAAATCACATGACAAAATATACCTAGAGTGAGACCTATCAGGACCAACTATATCATTTTCAGGTCCTAGGCAAAATAAAATACTGGGGCCATTGTTAAAAAAAAAAAACAAAAAAAAAAAAACTGAAGATTTCACGACAATAGTAGGAGAGCATTAACTGAAGATTAGAATTCTTGTCCATGTGAGGGCTTCTGTGATTGCACATGCAAAGTGTCCATTAGACTCCAACCTTACATTTGCAAACTTTCTTGATGCTTTTTTATTTTATTTTTGTTAAAAGAAAAACAAAAAAAACTTGAGATGCATGCCTGTAATCCCAGCAGTTTAGGAGGCTGAGGCAGGAGGCTCAAGGGTTCAAAGACAACCTCAGCAATTTAGTGAGTCCCTAAACAACTCAGCAAAATTCTGTCTCTAAATAAAATATTAAAAAGGGCTGGGGATGTTGCTCAGTGGTTAAGCACTCCTGGGTTCAATCCCTGGAACCCCCTCCCCCCAAAAAACAAACTTGAGTGGGAAATGAAGAAAATGTATTAAGATAACAGAAATGAATAGCTATGCCAAGAGGGAGAGAGAGAGAAAACATGAATACCTCTCTTATCAAAAGTTTTATTTGTCTAGTAAGCCATTGCTTGCAACCTACCACTCAATTTTGTTGATGAAGTTTAATTAGATTATAACCTATATTAGGCAGACTCATTCAGTTATATATGCTCTCTGACCAAATTTATACCATTATATCAGTAGTGAGTAATTGTGACTGAGACTATGAGACTGACAAAAACTAAAATAGTCAACATCTGGCTATTTATTGAAAAGTTTGACAACTTCTGGGAGAGTATTATGGAATAGATGTTAGAGGTTAAAAATTGCTTGAATGCTTTTTTCAATTCTTCTACTCTTTATATTATCATGTAATTGGAATGATTACATTTTCCAATCCTTTATTTAATCCCCAAATATGTGAAGATGTATGCCCAGTTGGTCTCCAATTTTAGATCTGTAAAACAATCATTCGTTTGTTCCCATACTAATAGGGAAGTCTCTGGAAGGTCATCAAAAGTTCAGATAAGCCGTCCAGCACTGTGTGCCCAGAACTAGGCATTTAAATATGAATAAGTGTAAGTAAAGCTGTGTTTAATAATCCACAGTATCTCTGAATGCTGTGTGGGTGGAAAGTCACTACTTTGTTGGCATTCATGCCATACACTGAGCATATCTGTGTACCTCGTCTGTAAATGCCACATTAGCCTGGTGAGCAAAGGCCAACATTTATAGTCAGTTTTTGGAAAATTCATCTAAAATAACTGGGCAATTATATAAAAACTTATCCATAAAACAAAGTAAATCTTATTACCAGTACCATGCTCAGAAATTACCAACTTTCATTTTAATGACCTCCAGATGCATTACACAATAGCAGTTCCTCATTTCAGGAAAATAGAAGTAGGATAACTATGCACTCGGGAGTTAGCTAGAGAAGTATTCAATTCTTCAAAAATGCAATTTCACTTCAAGCATAAGCAGTCAGGGATGAGTTGTGAGTTTAGAGCTCACCTAATGTTTTTTATTTGAATAGAGGGAAAGTTCGAATGAAGGCAATTGGACTTATTCTTTTCCCTGCCAAGAGTTGGGATTTTAACACGCGTATTATGTTGGTAGTTTAGAAAACATACACAATGGTATTCAGTTTAGTTTTAAACTGTGATTCAAAAATAAAAAATAACAACAGATGGAGAAAATAAAATTGAATTCCTGGTATAATGCAAACAAGCTTAAATACTGTGTTCAGTTCCCATGTGCTGTGCTATTTGGTCTGAAGGACAGAATGTGACAAATGTTACCAATGACTCACAGCCATGTCTACATGTGGTCAAAAAATCCAATGTTTTGTGATAAACTCTTGCTTTTCTTCCTTTTTGCATTACTGTTAATAGATATCTATACAATTCTAACAAACTTTGAAACCATTGCAGTCATAATTCAGAAATTGTGAATTTTTTATTTTGTGTTATCCAGAGAGAGTTTATGGTATTAATTACCAAATATGGTAGACAGAGCCAGGCCTGAGAAATTGATCAATTTATGATATTCCAAAACATTTACTACTCCAAAGAGAGCACACACACATGCACGCACGCACACATGTGTGCGCACACATACACACACACACACACACAGACTGAATCCCCAGTCCTTTGTCTTTCAACATTCCTGTGCTTATTATTCCTATTTACTTTTGGTACTTTTTAGTTATACATGACAGTGGAATTTGTTTTGATATAATTGTACAAGCATAGAATATATCTTATTCTACTTAGGACCTCATTCAAATAAATGTACACAATGGTGGGATTCACTATGGTGTACTCGTATAAGTACACAGGAAAATTATCAAATTCATTCTGTTTCCTATCCTTGCTCCCTTACCTCCATTCCCATTTGTCTAACCTACTGAACTCCTGTTCTTTCCCTCTCTCCCTTTACTGTGGGTTAACTTCCAACATATCAGCAAAACTTTCAACCTTTGTTTTTTTGAGACTGGCTTTTTTCTCTTAGCACAATAGTCTCCAGATCCATTCATTTACTTGCAAAAGTCATAGTCATTCTCCTTTATGGCTGAGTAGTACTCATTATGTATAGACACCATAATTTCTTTATCCATTCCCCTATTGATGGGCATCTAGTTTGGTTCCATAGCTTAGCAATTGTGTATTGACCTACTATAGAAATGAATGTGGCTGTGTCACTGTAGTATGCTGATTCTAAATCTTTTGGATATATACCAAGGAGTGGGATAGTTGGGTTGCTGTATCTTGATTTGAGATTCATCTTGGACCTGTGTCATCATTACTTTTATGTGTGTTTCTCCACACAGACTAGACTAACCTACGCTTTGTTTAAAAATTTGTAACAGAGTATATTATGCATTAAGAAAGCACTCTAATCAAAATTTACAGCTCAATGAATTTCACAAGTAGAATGCTTTCCTTTGACCAGTATTCAAATACAGCATAAAGTACCTGCCTAACAGGGATCCCCTCCTGCTGTGTTTTGGTCACAACCTCACAAAAGAAAACAACATTAAACTCAAAAATTACTCTTCATATTTTACTGTATCATTTACATGTGGTCAACAGTATGTGCTATTGTGTATCTGGTTTCTTTTGCTTCTTTTAAAAATATGTTTTTAATTGACAGATAAAATTTCATGAACTTACCAGATATATAAGATACTTCATATATACAGTGTGCATTGACTAAGTCTAACTAATGAACATCAGCATTACTTCACATATTTATAGTGTTTTAGTGAAAACACTTTATATCCATCTAATATCTTAATATTTTTCATTTAAATACAGTTAATGTTGTGCAATAGGTCTCTTGAATTTATTCATTCTGACTGAATTTTGTATTCTTTAAACAAAATCTTTTTTGCTCATTATTATTTTGGGGAGATTCATATGCATTGTTGGACCAATATTTATTTTTTATTTTTATTTTCTAGAGCATTATCAATATGTTATGAAGCACCATAATTGTCCTTTTCTTCAAAGTTCTTTTCTATACTATCCTGAATGTGTTCCCTTTGATTGTCTTTTATTTCAACCAACCTTTTGAGGACAACTTTATAATTCACTGTTCTTAGCATTGTGAGAATAAAAATATACGTGTTAAAATCTGTCTGTGTCTTCAGGAGTTTATCATTTAATGGAATATACCAAACATAGCTACTTCAAATATTCTACAATTACAGAAGACCAAAATAGATGTACAGGAAATATAGGAAAATTTCACTAGTAAGATGTATTTATTTTGTCTTAGGAGATCACAGAAATGTTCAACTAAAAAGTTCCCTTCATTGTTGGGAAGGATTTAGATAGCTTATGAAAGAGTATGGGCACAAATGGTTGAGGACATAGCAAGAACAACATCTGGTAACACAAAACTGAGAAAGAATTTTCAGAAATGACAATGATGAGATGGAGTTAGTGATTTTGTTGGAAAGGTAAGTTAGAGCATATCATTGAGGGTTTTGTCCCCAGTATTAGGAGTTAGTGAGTTCTTCTTCCCCTTTTCTTCTTTAGCAAAACAGAATTGCCCTCTCTGTTGTTTTGCACTGCTAAACTCACATCTTGTCTCTCCTTGAATTATTCCCTATCCTTTTGCTTTCAGTATTTCCATTATTTAATGCTTTAACCCACACAGCATTCACAAAGTATCTTGAATAGGGTTGACTGGAGATGAAGAAAAACACAGAGATGAAGAAAACACAGAGATATTTTTAGGAAAAGCTGGGGCCAGGTGGGACACTACACTCTGATGGAGCCACAGTGACCCAGAACTAGCTCTGCAAGTTCATTATATAGGGTCTCATAATCAGGAAGTTAAACTACAGGGGCACTGTAAATTGTTCAGGGCTTGTGAGTTATCAAGAGGCTTCTTTGTGCACTAAAATGTTACAGAGCTAGAAACATTTTTGCAGCTATCCTGCTGTACCCAAGAAGCCCATTGTACTGGAAGGTCTGATAACTCTAAGGGCCAGAGCCAAGTGTCAAGGCTGATAACATCCTCACCTTTTGTCACGGAATATTTCCCAGACTTGGCTTTTGCTGATACTGCAGGATCAGCTGATGACCAGGGGGTCATATACTCTCCACAATTTAAAGAAGACCTGACATCATTGAAACAAAACAAGATTTTCCTAATTGCAAAATGTCATCAATATTTCTCTAGGTAATTTGGACTGCTCACCCTTTGAAATGCTCTTCACTCCATCTCAAATCTACAACTTAGAATGCAGTATAATAAATTTATGCAATGATTTTTTATACCTCTTTTATATATTCTTTTTTATGTTTTGGATCATATATCATTAGATGTTCAGCACATGTTGGAAAATGTTGACATTGATTACAATTTTAAAAACCTGTATTTTTAGCTAATATTTCATATGCCTTATAACATTCCACATCTATATTCTATCACATTGATTTTTGCTACTATGGCTTTAAATTTTCATTAAGCACTAAGGTTTTTTAACTATAGATAATAATTTTTAATTATGGCTGTGTTTTGCTTCCTGCTACACATGCAATTATTAGCAGCCCTTGCCTGGGTTCCACAGTCAGAATAATTGCAAAGCTACTCAAAATAAATGAAAATATTAAAGATTACAGTAGCTCCCTTAGTACTGACATTAGCGTTAACTCTCTTAAAATGGCTCTTCTGGTATACCTTGCAAACCTTTCCACTATATGTGTAGTACATGACTAGTCTTCTTCAAATTTCTGTAAGGTAACTAAAACATCTTAGTATCATCCATTCTCATCACATGATCAATTCAGGGGAGCTGAACAGCAAGGCACAAGGTTTGACACCAATAAAAGTGGAGGACAAAGGACGGGGAACTAGTCAAAGTGAATTTAGTTTTGGTGAAAAAATGGATTGCAGTGATTCTCCCTGAATATTAAGAAAACCTGTTATGAGAAATAAGAAGTCCAAACTTTATTTTCTTGCATAGAGATGAAAGATATTTTATGTCTACCATTAATTGAAATATGAATTATAATACTATTAGTAAAGTCTTTTATGAGATAGTTAGGATTTTTTACTTAAAATATCAATGATTGTAGAAATTTTGGATAATTATGATTGGGTTAATCAAATAAACACCTGACCAAATTAAAATATTAATCTACTTGAACTCAACTATTTGTCTCTAAATTGTTTGACAAAATAATTCATTGGTGATATGTTCAACAACACAATATATGTATATTGTTTCCTTATGATTTTTCTGGACTGATTTATGGGGATCTTTATCATACTTTCTATGAAAATCACAGTTTTGTCAATATCTCTGCAAACACAAAGAGGCAAAGTAAAATAACAATCAAGTTGAATGAGTTATTTTCAAATAATAATCAATCTAACACTTGATTTTGAACTTTACTGAGTGTTCTTGAATCATTAAAACAATATATTTAATTTAACCTATTTTATTTATGAAGAAATAAAATTTTTAGGTTTGTATTATTTTAAAAATCCTATTTTTGTGATATTTCATTGTCTTAAGATTTTCAGTAATTGGAGATGGCCTAGAGTCACAAAATCAATTAGTTGATATAGATCTATTTTAGTTTTCTCTCACTTTTTTTTCTTGTGTGTTAAAACTGTATTTTTCAGAAACTCTTCAGAGTTTCACCTATAAGGTTTTGTGTCATTGTTTCTCATTAGTGAGACTATTAGCACTCCACAGCACTAATCAATTTACTAACTGTTATCTGAATGACAAAGAAATTATGATGTAGACATCAGCTATTTTCTACTCTGATTTCAGAAAAAACACCTTAAGTCCTTGTAAGTGGAAAAAAATCCTGAATTTGAGATGCCTTCTAAATTCTTCTAAAGTTACCTTGAAATATTTACATTTTTTAAATACTAAAGACAATCTAATATATCTATTTCATGGAATTTTAGGTTATGTTAACAGAGTTAAGTGTAATTGAAGACTTAAAATTGATTCTGAGAAAAATTTCATACTGTACTGAATTACAATTACTATTTTTTACATGTGTTTTTAAGACACATGAAATAAATGAATGATACTTTCAAAATTACCAAAGAGACACTTTTATGACTGGTCTGGATGGATAATAGTAAAAATAAATATGCATCTGGAAAATGTCTAAGCAACAAGAACTTTTGAACTTATTGCAAAAGTTTTCTTCTTTAGAAAGTAGGTGATCTGGTCAAATAAAAAAAAAAAAAGAGGGATCCAAATTAATATCTAATGATGGCCCTTTCAAACTGGCTTAGTTATCGCCAATATAAAAACAGGACAAAAAAGATAAAGAGACACTTCACAAAAGAAAATGCATAAATAATAAATAAAGCTGTAATGAGGTAACCAGAAATAGTACTTGTTGTGATTCTGTTTTATACATTTCCTCCTTTGAGAACTTTTCTCCTAGTTACTCAGGGATATAATTTCTAGAATTATTACAGTGGAAATGGAAAGAGCAAAAAAAGTCAATGTTCTTCATTATTCTCTTTTATTTTTACATCCAAAATGGATCTGAGGGTGGCAGGGTGCAGAATTACTGCTACATATTAAACTGAAAAGAGTAATTAAACACAAAATCACTCTGCTCCAATAGAAGAGTCTTCTGTGCCAGGAGGAGAGGGATGTGAGTGTGACTTTAGAGAGAACCAAAGGGTGGAAAAGAGCAAAAGATCAACCAATTAAGTAAATGCAGATTAAAACAGAGATTTTTATTCATCGAGTTGGCAAATGTTTGTTAGTTAAAACTCAGTGTTTCCAAAGGCACAATGAGGAAACACTCTTCTAGGCAGCATCTAAGAGCACACAGTAGTTCAAACACTTCAAAGAACGTTTGTCAACTTATATCAAGGACAATTAAAATGGCCAGACCTTTAACCAAATGATAAATTTCTGAAGAGTTAAATAGGAATGAGTGGAAAAGTATACATGCACTGAAGTAGTATCGAGCTTTTATTAAGACATTATTTATGATACCATAACTACCTAAATATTAATAGAATATTTTTAAAGTATATAGTGTTACATCTATAGAACAGAAATTGAGGGGAATAAATTCATTATATTCATAAAATCAATACATTATGCTTTATATAAGATTAATACAAAATCAATTCCTTTATAGCTGTAAGTGAAATAAAATAATTCTATGTGTAATAAGCAAATACACATGCAAATGTACGTACACACAAGTGTGCACACACAAACACATACACACACAGAGATTGGCCCAAAGTACCAAAAATTGTATGATAGACCAACATTGTGTTTTTCTAAAGATCTGAGTATGTTTTAGACTTCCATGAGCTTAATAATGACTCTGTAGATTACTTTGCTTATTGCTAGCTGGAGTTTCAGATAATTCTGCAACATATGCATTGTTAACCCTGAATGTATTTCCATGTAGTCTGCTCTGAACATTCCTGGGAGTGCTCCTTATCAACTCTCCTATTCTGGCACATATTTATGATTTTCCAACAGTTGATCCAGCTACTCAACCATCATCTCCTTTGATATTTCAATTTTATGCCTTTATTGTCCAGATTATAAAATACAGAGTGTGTCTTCAACAATATATCTTCAGTTAGATAATGCCACGTACAGCAGATCCCCTACAGGGAAGATAGCATCTAAGAACACAGTGAAAAGAAGAGAATGAGAAAACTACTTTCAAATTGATCCAATGGGGTTGCCATCCAGTTGTATATTTTCATATATATGTTTTCAGACACCAAAAACAATACGTTGGTACCCATGTTCTCAGTGAAATCCTCAAATAACTTTTTACCCTACTGCTTACTCTAGTAAAAAAAATACCTAAAGCTTTGGGAAATGATTATTGTGACACTATTAGATGAAAGAAGTTTTAATCTACATATGATAGATTCACTATAAATTTTTCAGAATTAATTGTTAGACTATAGAGTTTAGAGCTTAACATATGTCAGGCAAATTCAATTGTTTTATCTCCTCTTCAAACAAAAATGCCAACCTTTTTCTGATTAGTAGACTACACCAATTAAAGAAAAAAGAAAGCAATTTAGTGGAAATGCATTGCATAATGGTGAGAGCATATTGATAAAATATTCATTTTTTTAGAAGAAATACAGTTCAATCAAAAAGAGCTTGTGGAAGTTTCTCTTTTGAGGAGTATCATTTCATCAGAGATCACTTTCTTTAAAGGAAAAGTTGAAAACAGATGCATTAGGTTTCTCCTTTTTAGTTAACAAGGTAAAATAAGGAAATGTGAATAACAGTGGCAGTTAGTTGATTTGCTGTAATGTAATTAAAGGGCTTATTAAGAGATGGTAGAAACTACTACTCAGGCATGTTTTGGAGGCTTATTTTGACTTCAAGAGAAGCCAGACAAATCCTTTTGTTGTGTCTATTATGATGTTTTAGTTAAAATGTTTCTAAAAATACAATATAGACAATGAAGGAAATTGTTGGATCATATAACTGAAAAGATTTTCTAGGGTGACATGCTTCCAAATTCAAGTCCAATGGATAAGACAGAAGCATCTACTTTAACAATAGCTTACTCCAAAGTTAGAAGTCAATTTGCATTAATCCTAATATGCCTGACTTAACACAAATGGTAACAGATCTTGGAATATTTTGATTTACAAGTTATTTCAGGTTTACTCCAGGAAATGGGGAGGAATATTTCACACTGAATCCAGAATTTCAGGATACAATTGAAAAAAAAATCAACCCACCTAGTGTCTACCTCATTTGCCACTCAAAGTCAGTTTGGATATTTAGAAGTAGCCAGGCTCTCTCATGATCCAGACCAAAAATTAAAATTCCTTTTGTAGGCTAAGTGTATCATAAAAGCTCTCAGATAGTGAGGTGGGATTGTGAGTATTTTAAGGATAACTTTAAATACCAGAAGAGGAAGTAGTCCACAGGTATCAGGTAAGCTCATGGCAAGGGTTGGAGCAATGTGTTTAAGTCAATTTTACATCTTTGGAATGTTTTGAGACTTAAGACTGCTGAGTAAAATAAAGAAAATCAATTCACTGTCAAAACAACTGATTTCTAGTTCTTTGAAAAAAATCCTTTAGGTTTCATGACAATCTCTATGTGATGCAGAAATCTTATCTATAAAGTAATTATTTCTCAGAGATTTCTGTCAACATCAAGTGAAACAATTATTTTAATGTGCTTTATGAACTGTAAAGTCCTATAAATAGGAAAGTATTAATATTATCATTTACAAAGGTTAAGTATTACCAACATTGTTAGCATATTATCATCTAACAGAAATCACTTTAAAAGATGGAAATTGCAAGAAGTGGTTTAATCATTATTTTGAAATTTGAAGATGTATTTAGTAAAATTAAAGTCTCTACTGAACAGCTTTTGACAAATACATCAATAAACAGAGAAGCTGCCGTGAATGTGGTGCCAATTCCACTGAAGCACTTACAAAACTCTGCTTTTAACTTTATTACTTTTTCCTACTTCCTTTCTCATGCTCCATCTGCAAGTTACTAATCCAAGAACTGTCTCCCTTGAGCATATTTTTTTCCCACAGAGCTAGTTTCTGGAACTGAAAAGATGTTAAAAGAAAGATTAGTGCCTAGTAGAGGGTCTCTTGAAACAAAAAGTAGACCCAATGGGACAATCAGAAGAGAGAAAAAATAACTTGGAGACTTGGAACAAAGCAGGTTTTTTTCAGTATACAGAGGAATACAGGACCCAGAAAATTCAGAGACCTCATAAGAATTTTCATTTAGAAAAGACAAGCTCATTCTAAAAGGCTCAGTCCTTTCCAAAACTTTGGTTTCTAATTTTATTAAATTTCTTAGAAAAACCACAACAACATTGTTTTGTAAGAACAGCCTAGTCAACAAAATTCTTGATCCATTTGTTAAATATAATTTGTATCACAAAAGATTTATTTGATGATGTGACAAATAGCAGAAGCAGAATTAATCAATCCATGATTAGAGATTTGGTGCTATGGACCATTTTGCTAAGGTTTGTAGCTTACAACAGCCTATTAGTCGTTGAGAATACTGATACTTTTGCCTTTGCCTTTCTTATATTTTTGCTGATGTTGGCCCACAATTATCTTTCCATTAAAATTTTCTATGATTTTTTTCAACTGATCACCTATCTTTAAAAAAAATCCACAATCTTTTGGAATGTGCTAATATTTTTATAGGATTTGGGTCATAGGTGTCTCCGTTTCTTGAACAGCTTTTGTGTTTCTTAAAATCAATATGCACCAAAGTTTCGTCCCTCATGTACTGAACCCCTGCCATGTGCTCGGTTCAGAACTAGATACTGATTTATATTTGGATATGAGAATTTACCCATAAAGATATACCATATTCTATGATCTCCAAGATTTATTCAAAAATGGGAACTCATTGGAAAGGAAAGTAGAGATTTCAGAGGTTGTTCTGTGCTGAATCAATTTCTTCCTTTTTAAATTAATAACCATCCTTTTTCTAACACATATTTTTTAACTTTTTAGGTCCAATAATTTACTGTGCAATTTAAACTTTGTGCTCTCATTGTGAAGATCCTTTCTATCTTTTAGATAGTGCCTGCAATCACAGTCCTCAATAAATATCATGATAGTAAAAAATTCAAAAGAATTATAAAAATTGGCAATCTCCAAGGATTCTTTTTATTCTTAAAACTCAGGAGAAATGAGGTACAATGTTTTAGGGTAAAAATTTCACCATTTTTCTTACATTTTAAGAAGCTTAAAAATATTAAACATTAAAAAAATCTAGTGTCCATTTAAATTTGGCTTGAAGCAGAATGGAGAATAACACAAGTGAAATGTATGAAAAAAGTTAAATTACTGTTTTTTCTCACCACTAATTCCACTGTTCCTGTTTTCTTAAGTCACTTATTAATTAAGATCTCAAAGATCTAGATTGAATTACAGTGGAATATGATTTACTCTTTTATGACTTTTTTCTTTAAATTAAGAAACCATGGACACTACATCCCCAAAACTCCATGTAATAAGATAATAGAATAAATAGCAGAAGTTGAACAAAATCTGAGCCCCCATTTTATAGAGAGAGCAAAAAAATTATGTAATATAATTTGATAGTAGTTCAATATAACCTCCAAGACAGATTTAACAACATGCTTTGAACTTCAAAATGTAAAATTCCATGAACTTTTGGATTAGATAAATTACATGGTAGTTAGTATGTCTTCCAAGATCCAGTTAAAAGAGAGAGAGAAAGAGAGAGAGATTTCTTAAAATTAATTGTGCCTATGGTGGTGATCAGTTTAATCTGATTTCCACTGTAAAAGCTTTTCATTGCCATAATAAAATCTTGGATTCCAGCACTGATTCCTTATCTACTTGAAGAACCATTATGCTTTGAATACTATTGGAAATGGCAAAAAAAAAAAAAATACTCATTTGGGTTGGAGATCACAAAAAGAATCATTTTTTAAAATTCTTTTTATTGCATGTCTGTTTTACTGAAGTGAGTATACTGTTACTTAGAATGAGAATTCTAGGAATTTAAGATAAATACATTTTTGAATTAATTTATAATGCATTCCTCCATGATTCTCCAGGTATGTTAACATATTACAGGTTCCTATAATGTTGTGGTGATAATATATATTGCAATATCCCAACCATACTTGTGCATACACCTTCTGAAAATTAACACCAAATAACATGGACTAAGTTTTGGAAACTAAACCTAAGTTTTGATCTAAACCTATCAATAAACATTATTTAATTTGCTTCCATATACTTATTCTTTAACACTTTATTGAGTTAATAATAAGAGTTCCTCACTATCCAGAAGGTAAGTGCCTGAAAAGACATTGCTTACAGAAGGTGACAATGTAGGACAGAAAAGCATGTAAGTAAAGATTTTTCCATAAAGTATAATAATTGATAAAATATCTATGCTTTAATAGGTTCTTTTCTAAAATACAGTCCTTAGAGTTTTATAAAAACTTTCTCTTTATGCTTATTATACAAAATTGAACTTTGCTTTATTAAACTGCACTATAATTTTGAATTTAAACTCCATATAGTGCCACTATATCCTCAAAGAATGCCCAAAGATATAGAACTTTTCATATCTGAATTTAATGGCTACAAGTAGGTTCTCCTACTTACTGTGTGCTTGTTTGCTTCCTTTTGTCAGCTTGCTCTGCTTTTTGCTTTCCCTGGATATTTGTGCACACTCTGACCAATGCTTCAATTTTATTGCCCAGAGCAAAACTAGTGATTGGAAGAGGAAATCAAGCAACTTAGTTTAACTACTGAACTTATTCTTACTTTTATTATAAAGAAGGTCTGTGTTGATTAGCATTATCAGCATTTCCTTCCACTCAGATGTAAAAAAATGAGGTTTGCTAGAACTATCTAACTCCTCACTTTTCTGCTACTATGCCCCCATGCAAATGAATGCCATGTAATTAACTTCTGAAAGAGTTTTTCATAGGGGACCTTATCTACTGTCTTAAAATTTAATTAATTCCCTGTGTGATATTTGAGCAGGTACTGTATGTTTATCTTCCAGTTAAAGAGGTACCAGGGTAGGCAGAGAAACAAAACCTACATTTTCACCACGAGGAAAACAATATGAAATAGCCAGTACATTAAAACAGAATCAATAAAATTCACAAAATAATTTTGTGAATTTTTAGAAAAAGGAAAGAGGATATTGACTGATAAATAGTGAAAAGGACCAAACTTACTAATTACTATGAAGAAAATTATAAGTTTTACACATAATAAAGTTTATGAATGATTCAAAATTAGAAGCAATAACACAACACAGACCAAGAATTCTTCTGTTAGAGATATTTGACACTGTCATTTTAATTCCCAAATGTAATTGATCTCCCACTTTAGGAGAGGACTTAGGACATGTTCTGGTATGGATTTTATATGTGATGTGTAAGTAAGGTGTGTGGATCACTGAAGAGAGGAATCCATCAGTTTAGAGCATTTTTATAAAAAGTGTCTGATTACATAACTTACCAAACATCTACTAGTGAGCCATGCCTCTAAAGGCATAAATTCTAAACTTGTTCACATAATAGAGCAAGTATTTTGTGACAATAGCATTTTAAACATACAAACTTGTTATTATGTTTCAACTCATAAATATTACACACACAGTTCTTTGTGATATTTATTTTCATTAGAACATTATATTTACACATAGTAGATGGGCTCATTTTCACCAAATCATACATGCATGAAATTTGATTTCAGTCCCCATCCCTCTCCATTCCCTCTCCCCTCACTCCCCTTATTCCCCTTTCTCTGCTGATCTTCCTTTAACTTATTTTATTTATTTTTGATTGATTATTTCTACTTATACATAAGGTGAAATTCCCTGAGGTATATTTATATGTGTATATAACATGGTTTTGTTAAATTCATTCCGCATTTCCTCCTCTTTCTTGTTCCTCCTTCTTTCCTTTGGATCCCCTCCTTCAAAGCCACTGATATTCCCAATATCTTTATGATATCCAATCCTCCCCATCTTTCTTTCCCTTGTTCTGTGGATTTATCTGCAGGTTTGCATCCAAAGAGATTTAAACTGGCCTTCTCTTTCTTTTCCAACAAGGGGCACAATTGGTCACAGACATGGAATTAACCTGCTATTTCCAACTGATATTACTGGAGTGTTACTCAAGGAAGAAAATAATTGACTTCATATGTTACTTAAACATGGTCAGTTTGAGAAAGCTCCAGATGCAGTTCTTAATTTGAAACAATCTTATTTCCATCCAATTAAAAGTCCAACACACTGAAAGATTTACTCTTTCTTCTTGTTCTCTTATTGTACAGTAATAGAATTTTATCTGGTAATAAATGCAGTTATGTAAAGAAAAATAGCACACAAAATTAGCCAAGCTGCAAACTCAGA
Organism: Glaucomys volans; assembly: GCA_020662805.1. Taxonomy (NCBI): domain Eukaryota; kingdom Metazoa; phylum Chordata; class Mammalia; order Rodentia; family Sciuridae; genus Glaucomys; species Glaucomys volans. Next base: position 1,096,249 of record JAJEJO010050027.1, on the reverse strand, counting down.
TCCAAATAGGCAATATTAGTTTTGTAGATTCATTCTTCACCCTAATTGAGTGCAATGAAAAATAAATCACACAAAGAACATAATTTAAATGTTTTATCTTTATTTTGCCAAGATAGAGTCCCATTACTGAAAATCAAAAAGATTTTCTAATAATTTAAGGTAAATTTTTGTTAAGCTATAAATACACTGCATCAGAATCCTGTAGAAGTAAAGCTACCAAGACTTGAATGATATTAAACCATTTGTCATCTGTTTATAATTAAATCGATATAGCTTATTTGAGAAGCACATTTTTGTCAATCAAATTCCTTGAGGTGGCTGTCATACTCTTCATCAGTTCCTGAATGCTGACATCTCAAATATGTAGAATACAAGAGTTAAAGGCCAAGCTACTTTGTAAACCCCTAGACCTACTGCTAGTAAATATCAGATACGTGAGTACAAAAAAACTAATTTAATCTTGTTCATTTAATTTTTTTATGCTTGAAACAATGTAATAGCAATTTTTGATCAGTTAGTACTTGAATAACATTGTTTTTTTTTATCAGAAGTCACCAATAACTTCATTTTGAAAAATGCAATTGAAATCCATTGATAATTGCAGAGTATTATGACAATTCATAGATTGCACACACCATCAAATTGCCTAGGTTAATATTTATTTAAAGTCATTTAAGAAAGATACATGTATAAAAACTATAGTTTATATTGATTTTAACCTTTAAATTACAGTACATTCAAATTCATCAAAATCTGCCTATTAAATAAACTTGTCCTCAAAAACTTGTATAATGATCATTTTATTGTATTTTCTATTTATATTCCTTCAATAAACACTTATATATATTAATAAAGAGGCATAAAATGTTGAAAAAAAAGCCTTGCCAAGAATTTTTGGAACTTAGAAAAATGCATACAGAGAGCCAACAAACAATATAAAACTATTACTAAAGTGATTGGTATATGAGATGGGATGTGCACACATCAGGGATACCTTTGAGTAGTTGAGGAAATTGTTCTGCATTTGTTTTTAGTTACCATCTTTTTACAAATTTTCACACATATAATATGTTGATGTAGTAGTAATGAGCATATACACAATTTATTAATTAACAAATATAAATAACTGGAGAATATAGGTTGGTTTTCTTAATGAAAAATAAAAGTGATCATTTTTTTAATTGTATTTTTTTATTTTTTAAATTTTGTTTTAATTAGTTATACATGACAGTAGAATGCACTTTGATACATCCTATATAATGGAGTGTACTTTCTCATTTTTCTGGTTATACATAATGTAAAGTACAGCCGGTCATATAGTTTTATGTGTTTATGGGGTAATAATGTCTGATTCATTCTACTATTCTTCCTATACCCATATCCCCTCTCCTCCCTTCATTCCCCTCTACCTTCTAAAGTAACTCTATTCTTTCCTAACCCCCACTCCACCACATTGTGGATTAGCATCAGCATATCAGAGAAAACATTCAGCTTTTGGTTTTGGGGGATTGGTTTATTTTGCTTAGCATGATATTCTCTAGCTCCATCCATTTACCAGCAAATGCCATAATTTCATTCCTTTTTAAGACTGAGTAATATTCCATCATATATGTATATATAATGTGATATATATACACACTTCTAAAAAATATAGTATAGATAAGAATATATAGATTCTTAATAATTCTTAAAAATTAATAACTAAAAATAAAAAAAAATTGATAACTACATCTAGTTACAGCACTACTTGTTGAATAGGCTATCTTTTCTCCTGTGAATATATATATGTATCACATTCTTTTAATCCATTCATCTGTTGAAGGGTACCTAGGTTGGTTCCATAGTTTAGCTATTGTAAATTGAGCTGCTATAAACATCTATGTGGCTGTATCACTGTAATATATTGATTTTAAGTCCTTTGGCTATAAACTGAGAAGAGGGCTAGATGGGTTGAATGGTGGTTCCATTCCAAGCTTTCTGAGAATCTCCATACCACTTTATATAGTGGTTGCACCAATTTACAGTCCCACCAGCAATGTATGAGTTTGTCTTTTCCCCCACATTCTCACCAACATGTATTGTTGTTTGTATTCTTGATAATTGCCATTCTGACTGGGGTGAGATGAAATAATGGCATAGTTTTGATTTGCATTTCTCTATTTTCTAAACATATTGAACATTTTTTCTTATATTTGTTGATTGATTGCATTTCTTCTTCTTGGAAGGGTCTGTTCAGTTCCTTAACCCATTTATTGATTGGGCTGTTTGGGGTTTTTTGGTGTTAAGGTTTTTGAGTTCTTTATATATTCTGGAGATTAATGCTCTACCTGAGGTGCTAGTGGTAAAGATTTTCTCCCATTCTGTGGGATCTCTCTTCATGTTATTGATTGTTTCCTTTGCTGAGAAGATTTTTAGTTTGAATCCATCCCATTTGTTGATTCTTGATGTTCCTCCTTGCACTTTAGGAGTCCTAGTAAGGAAGCCAGATCCTAAGCCAACATGGTGAAGATTTGGGCCTACTTTTTCTTTGATTAGGTGCAGGGTCTCTGGTGTAGTGCCTAAGTCTTTGATCCACTTGGAGTTGAATTTCGAGCAGGGTGAGAGATAGGGGTTTAATTTCATTTTGTCACATGTAGATTTCCAGTTTTCCCAGCACTATTTCTTGAATAGGCTATCTTTTCTCCCGTGAATGTTTTTGCTGCCTTTGTCTAGTATGAGGCAACCATTTTTATGTGGGTCTGTCTCCGTATCTTCTGTTTTGTACCATTGATCTACGTGTTTGTTTTGGTGCCAATACCATGCCATGTTTGTTACTATGGCTCTGTAGTGTAGTTTAAGTTCTGGTATTGTGATGCCTCCTTTTTGCTAAGGATTGCTTTGGCTATTTTGGGTCTCTTATTTTTCCAAATGAACTTCATGATTCCTTTTTCTAGTTCTGTGAAGAATGTGGTTGGAATTTTAATTGGAATTGCATTAAATCTGTATAACACTTTTGGGAGCATGGCCATTTTGACAATATTAATTCTGCCTCTCCTAGAAAAGAAGATGGTGCAGTGGCAGGAGCCAGGAGCCAGTCATAGAAGCACAGGAATTGGCAAGAGTGATTAAACCTTTCTCTCAAAGAATATCATAATACTATAAAGTGGGACTAAAACTTCACAATAACTAGCAATTCAGTATGAATTTAAATGACTACAAGAGGCTGGGAGAATTGTGAGGAGGTAGAAAATGGCAAAGTGATCAATGAGTACTATGTTACATTGAAAAGCAAGAGGTTCTGGTGGATTATTGAACAGGAAGATAACTATAAATAATTTTCACCATAAAGAAATAATGCGCTTGATTTTTTTTATACAACAAATACATGTATTGAAACAACACAAGATACCCCGTTAATATATATAACTTTTATGTTGTTCCTTGTCAGTTTAAAAGAAATTAATTAAAATAGAAACTCCAAACAAAAATAAATGATTTCTCCAAATTGGTATAAAGAAAATATATGAGTGATCAAAAATTGAATAGATACATGGGTAAAGACATGATTCCATAGCACAGAAACACATCGGTCCCATAGTCCCATCAAGTAGTTTTCACCCATATATATTCTAAAATATTGTAGGATATTTTCCATATATATACCTGTATATATGTATATGTCTGTATATGGATGCCTCAATGTTCTTTTTGTAACACTTTCTTGACTATCTAGTAATAGTTTATTTAAGATGGAGCTGATTAACAATTGAGAATATACAAAGAATATACCATTTGCTGAATTTTTTATTTTATATATAAAAATTTTAAATGCCATAAAGCAGAATAATTAAAATCTGAATTTTAATTATTTTAATTGAATTTTCCTAATTTAAGTCTAATATTGTGTTTGAAGAAATCATGAGCTCTTAAAAAAGGAAAAACATACTATTGTCATATTTTGAACTTAAAAAGCTCTATGTGTGTATATATGTACATATAGATAATAGGCATTATTTTTATATATAATATTTCATTTTCATACCAAAACTATGAGATAGCATTATCTCCATTATGCAGTTTAGGAAAATAAGACTTGGATGTAAATTGTTTGCCCCAGTTCACTAGCTTTTAAGTGGTTGGGACAGAATTAAGAAGCATATCTAGATTCAAATGTTTCCAAATACCACACTAATAAAAGTGTATATATCTACCAGTACAACGTGATATTTTTAAGTATATATACATTATGGAGTAACTACATCTAGTTTATTAGCACAAGCATTCATCACATAGTTATCATATTTGTGGTAAGAACACCTCACTCTCTTAGCATTTTTCAAGAATACAGTATATCGGTAGCTACATTCACCATATTGCACAATTGATCTCTTGAGTTTATTCTTCCTATACAAACTTTTTTGTCTTTGTCAACCATCCTTGCCACCACCCCAGACCCCTACCACTAACTATTCTATTCTCTGCTTCTATGAGTTTGACTTTTTTTAGATTCCACATGTAAATGGGATCATATGGTATTTATCTTTCTGGGGTTGACTTATTTCATTTGTAATCTCCTCTGTTTCATCCATGTTGTTACAATTATCAAGATTTCATTGCTTTTAAAGGGTGAATAGGGTTCAAAGGTATATGTATATATATACCATATATACATATACCTTTCATCTGTAGAAGGACCTTTAGGATGACTTCATATCTGCCTACTATATTTGAGGCTACAATGAACATGGGAATGAAGGTGTATCTCTCGAGATTGCTGGATAGAGTTCCCATCTTGTTTCTTACTGTAGTGAGAAAGTAGAGCAAAATAGAAATCTCAGGGGCCTACCCTAGAGATGTTCATGTTTTCTTTTTTCTTTGGTGTCCATCGCTATAATTACTGCTCCTGCTTCATGGGACACCTTCTAAAAAAATATAGTATTTTGAACAATTCTTAAAGAACAATTGATAACTACAAATAAAAAAGGGAAAACTCAGACACCTCATTTATGCTACCAAAAATCTCTGCTTCTGGTTGTCAGCATAGGTGTATCATTGCTGTGTTCTCAGTTTCAAATCAATGTTTTCCAGTGTGCCTTGTAGATAAACAACCACAACGAGGCAAGTGAAAGTAATTTTTTTCACCATTTGCAAGAGTCCAGTTTTAAAATCTTCTCTAGAGTAAAGCCCAAGTCGACAGAGACTAGTCATTTATGTGGATTCTCCTGAAACTGTGTACAGAATTGACAGTTCCAATCTGTCCCACTTGGAAATTTGTATCTAGGAGAGTAGGGATCATGCTGTTATCATATTTTGAATAAATTCATAATGATGACACTTAATTGTAGGCAAGACAGAATTTCAAACTTGATAGAACGTTTTTAATAATGATGAAGTTATATTGTTTACTTATTAACCGTATTAGTCCTGGTTATTTCATAAATAAACCATCATTTGATAAATTCATATTTAGAATAATACTGACAATCAATTTTAATTTGACAGCCTAGAAATTCTAAGTCCTCACTTCTTGACACCTAGTGGAAGCAAATGTAATGGCAGCATAGATTCCCAGCTCAACTGCACTTTAACCTTAACCTGCAGGTAATACATTGTTGAGTTTCTGTGTCCAGTGGTCATTTGTCTCCTTGCTGTGACTGCCAAAAGACTTGCCAATTAGTGTCAATCCTAGAGGTGGTTTGGGAATGTGGGCACCTAACCAGGAAGAAAAGTACCAACATCATTAACATTTTTATGAAAATAAGAGCAATACAAAATTGTCATTAATAAATTTATACTAAAATGTAATCTCACAGTATTCGCTGGTCTACAAAGTCATTCACAATACATCAAGGAATGTCATCAAAATGAGAGTAAGGTATGACAATGGGATATCCTGTAAATCTATTCTTGAATCTTTAATATGGGTGCCCTATATCATCTCAGAAATTATCTCGTGCATCTTGATGACGAAGGCCTGGATAAAATCAGCAACAAAAAGACAGACAGCTTTCTGACTGAATTCTTTCATATTATTTTTTTCCATATAGTCTGAAAATTACACTGGAGGGATTCAAATGGGTACATGGGAAGGAAACGCTTTCACACTTAATCTAAAGGGTATAATCCTTTCTCAAGAGACGTGCAGGTAATTTATACTTAAACATTTTCCTTTCATCTCTGTATCACTTTCTTTATTTAGAGTTAATTGGATTAAGTGCACACTGAGAGGGAATAAAAAAAATGAAGAAGAGGAAGAAGAAGGGTTTTCTTTGGGCAGACAGCCAGGAACGCAGCCCCAGAATCTTTTTGTTAATTGATTGAGCCACTAGTGGTACACATAATTGATCAAAATTCAGTTGGACTCCAAGACACTGAACTTCTCAAATAGGGAATATGGCCCATGGATATGCTTACACATTTTTGCTATTTACGTATCCAGAAAATTGCCATTTGAATTATTTTCATGAAAATTCTGCTTTTCTCTGCACAAAGGAGAGGAATACAGAGTCTAAGGAATTCTTGCATATGTTCTTTTAAATATCTGAGATCATTTAATTCCAGCATACCAGTTAATACAGTGTCTTTGTCTTCTTAGTTCAAAGCAGAAAGTATTTTGAAATAAAAGTTGTTATAAACACAAATGCTAACTCTGCTGCTTTTTGCTGTGTGAGATTCTCAGGTACACAGCTCACTAGTTTATCATAGGTCTTAGGTTTTACTTCAGGTTTTTGTATTTTCTGAACCTCCTTTTTATAATATTTTCTGTAGTTTTCCTATCAATTTCTTTACAACATCATTGAACATTTTATATATATTTATAAAGAGAAAAATATAGGATGCACATAAAAATGCTAAATAATACCAAACATGTTAAGTTCAGAGAAAATAAAAAAGCTGATGCTAATTTTTGGATTTATACTCTTAATGGGATTTAAATATATGGAGCTATGTCAGTTAAACAAATTTGCAAGCATGTGCTGATATGTATTGAAGTCTTAACATTAGTTAAATATAATGTTGATATTTAATTTCCTTAGCCAGGGGAGATTGGGAATAAGGCTAAAAATGCATGGAATTTACTTATGAGATAAGCTTAGGTCTTGTAAAGCCATCTCAGTTCTTCTAGGAAAATCAAGATTCTTTCTCAAAATAAAACTGAGTCAGTATCCTCTTGGGTCTGAGAGTATCAGAGACCTATTTACAGTGTGTAAAAACAGTTAAGAAGACCTTAGAAGGTTAAACATAGAGGAAAGCTTTGGGGAATGAACTAGGCTAGTTAAGGACATGTCACCAAGGAAGTAATGCCTTTGCCATACAGCCTTCCTGAGGAATATTAAATCCAATCAGTTGTTTTTCAAACAAAACCAAGCGTTGATATTGTTCATTTATTACCTAATTGTGTTGATATAATTGGGAATGGAGCCCTTTGGTGCACCAGAAGGATAGGCAATGCCTGCTTACTCTCCATTTGAATAGACCTGGCAGACAGGTAACAACTGTGTTGTAGTGACTACTCAGGGACCTTGGTAAATTGACCTGATGTGAAAGTTTCTAGTTTAAAATACTGGGATTAAACAATTCAGGGCCTCAGAAAATTACAGAATGAAGTTTTATTTCAAGCATAATTAAAAATATGCTATTATTTACACCTTAATCTTAGAGATGAGCAGCTGAGACCGAGTTTAAATATCATTGTTCAAGGACACCTAGTTGCATGATTGAGTAAGTACTAGAACCTGGATCAATATCATTAAAAAGACCTCTGTTTCCTACTGTACTATAATATTATCAGTAAGCTATTCCTTTAACATTTTCATAAAATAACTTCCATGTGGAATCCTAAGCGGTGAAGATGATTCTGTAAAAAAAAAAAAAAAAAAAAATCCAGTTTCATAAAACTCACTTTTTTTTTACACTGATTGATGTCCACAGTGTTGGTACTTCATTAACACATTTCTGTCAAGGTTCTGCCTTTGAGGTTAATGTGAATAAATGGCTAATCTTTAACAAAATTAGTTTCTTAGACAGTGATGGTCATACCCAGATTCTCACACTTGTTCATAAGGTAAGGAAGGGTATGTGAATTTTTGGTGGAGAGAATTCTAATTTGCAATTTTTGCTCCCTCCTTTCACCAAGACCCTGATGCAATCCCTATGAGAACATGTTTTTTGTCTTCCTATCCATAAAAAAAATTGCTGTATTAAACCACTGTTACTGATGGGAGACTTCCAAATCCCTCAATACATTAGGGAAGAGGAGAAAATAACAGCTCACTTCCAAGCATGGAATCTTGAGACCCTACAAGTCCTCTTGTCAATTGCTTCTCCTGCATGGTCCAAGTCATAAAATCTTATGCACCACATTTCTAGTAAGACAAACTTAGTTTTGAAGATAAGACCTAGAATAATGTTCAGCCAAAAGACTTAGATACATGTCAAATATATCTAAATAGCAATATACCAAGATCTCACATATACTCTGAATGAGAGTGTATATGGGAACTAACTCTTATGCAATGTTACACTACCCTCCAAAATTTCAACAACATGTACACTTTAAACCAGTAATTCAATTTCTAAATAATCATCCTACATATTTACTTATAACTAAAATTTTATTAGCAGTGTCCATTGAAGGCAAAGATTAAAATAATTTTTAAAAAAAGGTACAACCATATCTACACACACATATAGAGTATATAAAAATGTTAAACATATAAGATTAAATGTATATTGTATTTCAAAGAATAGAATATTATATAGCCATAAAAAGTCCTCAATATGTGTGAGGAAATATCCAAGATTAATTATCCAATGAACAGAAGCAGAAGCTGTAGAAAGATGTTTGAAATGCTGTATTATTGAGCGAAAGAAGAAAAATACTTGTACATGTTAATTTCTTGTATATGAACTCTCAAAGAATATCCAGTAAACTAACAACAATGGTTAAACTTGGGGAAGGTGGGTAGCAATGTGTTCAGGGTACGAGAATAGAAAAGAGATTTTTCACATATATAAATGGAAATTTCAAATATCTAAACTATATATCTGTACAGTGTAATAAAAACATTAATAAATTTTAAAGTACATAAATTAACAAAACAATAAAAAACACCTCTTTATCTCAAGTTTTATTGTTTTCTTATTGTCATTTTTAATTTGACCAGTGAAAGACACTGACATTAATATTTTATATACATCCTTTATTTCATTTGTAGATGTCATAAACACTGATCTAGGCTATATCTATAACTATGCTATAGAAATTGCATAATAAGCGTGATTATGGATTATGTAATTCGTTACAGCCTCTAAAGATTAATATTGCAACTGACATTAAGTGGTATTTTAGAATGAAGCTGAATGGTCATTACAATGACTGGGCTGATGTTGTATCAGATTTCTATCATACATTCCTTATGAACAAAATATACAGGTTTGAAAATTCAATGCTATTGTAGTTTTTTGAAATACTTATGTTCCACTCATTCTCATTAAAATATTTAATGGTAAAATTTATTGTTTTATTGGCCAATCAAGGGATTGCTTTGTTTATAAAATCTAACTCAATAGTGTGTAGAGATAGAAACTTTGATATTAAAGTTGCAAATTATTTTATGTAGGATTCAAATAGAAAAAAATACTCCATGTGCTTTATGGATTTTGATAGTGTAAGAGCTTGATTTCATGGAACAGTAATACAATGAATTTCAGGTTCTAATTTTGTAGGTATAAAAAGCACCACTTCTGATAAGAACATCTGGCTTGAGTATCTCTGAAAACTAGTTCCACAAATTTCTAGTGCTCTTCAGAACATGGGAACTGATTGTGATTAATCAGGGAAAAGCCCTTCTCTAATAAGGCTCTGTCCAGTCCAATTGCTGAACATGACAGTCTTTAGAATTACATTGCCAAATGGTCTACTAGAGATGGAAGGTTGAAAGATTGGCTGAATTAAATAGCTCACCTTACGTGACCTCAGAAATGGACATTTTGACTCAAGGCGAAGAAAAATCCATGCATTAATGATTTTGTATATTATATATGTATTTTGGAAGAAAAACACTATAGGACCTTTCTTTTACACTGACTACTTCCAAGTATTATTATCCAGTCTAACTGCTGCAATCACTCAGGTGACAGCCTGCAGTGTGCATCCATCCCTTCACTCCTGATTACAGATAACATTTGTAGCATGAGGATGAGAGAGGGAAGCAAGATCCTGAACGCAGAGAAAAGTCATCAGAAATCAAAAGAGAAGAGAAGCTCATTTTTATGAATTTGCCACCTCCCAGTCAAGTGCCTGCTGCAGACATTTATTGTTATTAGAAATTAGGCTTCTAAGACAAGTGAATCATGTTTCACAATGTACTAGCTTCTAACATAATTAACAACCAGAAGATTTAGATCCAGATTTTGTCAACTCAACAGCAAAAGTTCTTTAAATTCATGTGTGAACTTATTGCTTGATTCAATGATCACACAATCCAAAGGCTGCTCTGATTGCATGCAGGTTTGTCACTATCTCATCTACACAAGAGAATATCTAGGAAAAAACACATACACTAATAATTACTTGAAAATAGCTTTTTTTTTTCAAGAATTGGAAGGCAGAGTTTTATGGAAATCTCACTTTGGTGGCATAACTTATCTTTGGCATACTATTCTTTCATGCATAAAATAATGTAGAGCAAAGAAGTCTTGTTGTATCAAAAATAAGAGTTTTGTGAATCATTCTTAAAACCTCATTAAAAATAAAACATACATACAATTTTGAAAATCATGATATGCAAAAGGAAGAAAATTCAAATCACCCAAAATATTAGTATTCACACAACCACTAACAGGAATGTTGGTGCATATCTGCCATTGGTCAATCCTTATGTTGCCATATCAAGATATATGGTGGAAGAAGTGACCAAAGTGTGTGAAGGTCATCTCAAGGAGCAGGAATGCAGCTTCTGAATCACCTTTGACTGAATGCAGGGCCATGGATTTGGGGCAGCGGGGTGGGGGTCATTTTGTGTAGTTTGGGGTTTTTTTCAAATTACTGTGCTATTGAGAGAATTGTTCTGTGGTTGGACAATAGGAAATTTTCTGAGTCCTCTGGTCTAGGCAACAACATAGAGGGCTGTTTTTGTGTTTTGTTTGTATCTTTGGCCCCTCTGACCTACTACAACCACCCACCTCTTCCTTCTTGTTCCAGCCAAGTGATGGAAAAGTGCTGATCCATCAAAGAACAATCTATTCCCTATCCAGGATTTGTGTTTGGCAGCCATTCTGTCCAACTCAGTCTTGGGTACACTGAAAATAGACCAAGGTTACTCCTGTCCTCTGAGGAGATGGCAGCCTGGTCTTGGAGTACATGTACGCTCATGAAAATTAACCACCAAGACAAAGAATGGGACTGACAATGGGGTAGAGAGTTTCAGAGGAGGAGATGGTCCCTGAGGGTCCACAAGGGATGGCAAAAGGGCAGGATTCACACCCAGAGGCCTCCCTTTGCCATGTTAATATGTGTGCCCATCTTCAGGTCTTGCCTTAGGAAACCTTGATTGTGCAAAGCTGGGTTAGGTGACCATCCTGGGGTCCCCATAAGACACTGAGCTCGCACTTGACTCTGTATTGTGTTGACCGTTCTCTATCTCACCATTAGATTGTGAGTTCCTGTGGACAGAGACTGACTGTCATTCCTCTTTGTAGCCCCATCACAGTCCCTGTCACATGTTCAATAAACAAGATGAAACAGCATAACACTAGTCCACAAAAGTACCTGTTGATACGGCCTGACTTGCCAGAGGCAGCCACAGACTTGGTTCTGAACTTCCCATGGCCAAAGTTAACTTAGTAACAGTAAGGTCCACAATGTCTTGAAGGCCAAAGCTAGTTGGTTGTATTCCTGTTGTCTTTTATATCTTATCCCTGTACTTTGCTGTATTCTTTGAAATACCTATGATGGTATGTTCCTTTCCTAAATAAAGTGTATTGTGAAAAAAAAAGATATATTTAATAAATTTCATCTGGTTGAATGTTTGACTTTTGCCCAATATTTGTCAATTGATAATAACTGAGATAAAAATCATTTTAGATAAGTTTTACACAGCCCATGATTATTTCATGAGAAGTTATTCCTACAAACTAGCATTAATTTAAGGCAGGGTTTTAATATGCATTAGCTTGTTTATCTTCAAAAATTTGTTCCAACTTAAACTACCACCTTGTCACTAGCATTTGCTTCCATAGACATAGATTTTTGTCTTGCTGAAAATCTTTTCCAGAATAAATGTCAAAAATTATATTTTTATTTAAATGTACATTTCTTTATAATTAAAATAATTAATAATTATATCACCTGTTATTTTAGATGCTCTTGATTTTAAATGCTTTCCATATAGTATTGTTTCTTATAACCATTTAAATTGTGTGAACACATTTTGCTAAATTTAATAATGATGTTTTCATTTTTTGGTAACATTAGTATTCATTTGTATTAAAGCTTTTGTTAAAGACTCTTCTAATATATAGAAACTCTTACTAGTCTAGTGGTAACTACCTCAAAGGGAACCCCACTGGTAGATGCTAGGAGTATTGGAGCATCAAAATAAACAACTAGGTGATGGATTATAACCACAGTACAAGAAAGTCTCCATGAATCAAAACCAATGTAAGTAAATAACTGATAAATAAATACAGAACATGTACAGTCTCTCCTTACAATAGATTTTTCCATTAATAAATGTAGGAGAAATCATGAAAAAGGAAAATGACCAGTTGACAAAGAATATAATAAAAATTGTTCCAGTCAAGAATTGTCTATGAATATCCAAATTAGTGTGCAATGGTTTGAAATTAACCAGGATATTTTCAATGTTTCAAAGTACCTACCTAAAATATGTTTATTAATTAAAAGGGAAATATAGTAAATTACAATCATTAACGTGGGACACGTCACTTCAGCTAGCAAGTCAAGTTAACATCTCCAATTACTAGCAATAAAACTCTTGAGAGCTTCATATCAGGTAGCTCTTGATATGATGAACAGATAGCACATCATTTCTATCGTTCTCAGAGAAATACTTTAACCAGGAGAAAGCATTAAGACAAACCTAAATTGAAGGAGATTCTACAAAATATGTGGCCAGTATTCTTCAAAATTGCCAGGATTCTACAAAGAAAGACCAAGGAACTATTACTATAGATTGGCAAAAGTTAAGGAGACATAGTTCAACAAAAAATGAGGACCTGGAGTGGGTACAGAAGTAGAAAAAAGGCATTAGTGGACAAATTGACAAAATTTTAATGAGTAAAATTGTTCCTAGTAGTCTGTCAATGTTAATTTCTTAGCTTTGATATTATTTTTATTATTTTATTTGATATTGTTAGGGTTATTTTTATACTACATTTGTGTAAATTATTATGGTATCATGTAAAAAGTTAATTGAAGGAAATGTGGAAATGTATGCACTACTTTTGCAACTAAAAATAATTTCAAAATAAAAAGTTAAAATGATACACCAATCAACTCTTCTGAGTTTGCTATGTTATCATTCTCGCAATACTATCCTCTACATAAGGTTTTGAGGAATACTCTTCACACTACATAGACTACATTTTTGGTTTTAGTGTTTCAAAATAACAATGCATTAAGATTAACAAATAGCTTAAAGCCAATTTGAAAGAAGCATGCATATGACATGAGTTAATACATATTTGAAAGTAACTTGCATCTATAAGATGATATAAAGAAATTTTAAATGGTTTGAATAAAAGTAATTAAATAATAAATATCAGCACACATTGATAAAGAAATGATAATGTGCACAATTTTAAATGCTTGTAATGAGGAGGAATGAAAATCTGATATATGAAGATATAGAATTTGCATGCAAGTCTCTATCACAAGTCCACCTAGCCCAGGATTGAGGGTATTAAAGTAAATTTCATAAGTTATTTTGGGGATTAGTTTTTTCTTGCTCCTATAAAATGAAGATATCCTGTATTTGGATATTTAACTTATTTCCAACATTTCACAATTACAAATAGTGGCAAAATATGTAATAATAAATATGCAGGTGGACGTGATGGCACACGCCTGTAATCCCAGTGACTTTGAAGGCTGAGGCAGGAAGATTACAAGTTCAAAGTGAGCCTCAGCAACTCAGTGAGGCCCTGAGCAACTTGGTGACATCTTGTCTCAAAAATAAAAGGACTGGAAATAAAAGGACTGTCAGTGGTTAAATACCCCTGGGTTCAATCCCTGGTACAAAAAAAAAAAATACAAAAATACAAAAAATCAACAACTTACTCATATGTATTTTCTAGTTATTGGAGGTACATCATAAAAGGAAATTTTCAGAATTAGGATTGCTTCAACAAAAGGTCCTTGCACAAGTACTTTTATTAGATATTGTCAATTGCCATTTAGAGGGTCTGTCCATTTTACCTTTCGCCTAAAATGTATGAGTGTCTGTGTGCTATAGTAGACTGTTTTATTACCTCTCCCTCTTTCTTTCTCTCTCTCTCTCTCTCTACCTCTACCTCTACCTCTACCTCTACCTCTACCTCTACCTCTCCTTCTCAGTACTTCAGGGAAATCCAGACTAGAATCAGGAAAATGTTAAGGGCACAGTTATCTTAGTCTTTAACAGAAGTCTATTTCTCACAGTTTTGGAGTCAGTGAAGTCCACGATCAAGGTGCTATCATTTGGTGTTTGGTGATAGAATTTGTGTTGCATCTCCACTTGGAAGAAGACTGCAGAGCACGAGAACTGAATGCTGTGTGGAACTTCTTTATAAGAGCTTCGATCGCATTCATGAGTAAGGAGCCCTCAAGACCTTACCACCCTGAAAAGGCCCCCGCTCTTTACACCATCACATTGGCAATACCTGAATTTTGAAGGGGACACATTCAGACCACAGGAGACATTGTCATGGGTTGCATGAATCTGGGCTGCAAACTCTCAAAATTCATATGTTAAAAGGCTAATCCTCAGTGTCTCAGGTTACCACTGTATTTGGATATGGAGTCTTTTAATAAACTATAGTGAAGTGATTAGAGAGGACCCACCCCTATTATTTCTGGTGTTCTTTTATGATTCAAAAATTAGGACACAATTACACAAAAAGGAAGACTACAGTGGTAGAAGACAACCATCTACAGGGCAAAAAGAGAGGCTTCAAAAGGGAACAACCTTGACAAGGCCTTGATCTTGGACTTCTAACATTCAGAATTTGATAAAGTTCTTTTGTTTAAGCCACTTAGTCTGTAATGCATTATTACAGCAGCCAAAGCAAACTAATGCAGAAAAAAATTAGAAATATGAACAAACTTGACATTCTGGACATATTATGGAATATTTTCCCCAAAGAACAGAATATATCATTTCTTTCAGAAATACATGGAATATTCATAAAACCAGATGAGAACCTATGCCAGAAAACAAATATCAAAATATTTTAAAGATTGAAATTTGCATCAATTAGAGTCACTGACCAAAATGCTATTAGAAAGAAATTAGTAAGTATAGAATTTTTGGAAAAATTCCAAATGTTTATATGTGTGTATATGTACATAAACTATTGATCAAAGATAAAATTATAATGGAAAACATAAAATATTTCAAAAGCTATGATAATGAAAATGGTAGATTAGAAAAACAGATTAGATGTGGACTTATCCCAATATCTAAAAGAAAAATTATGGCCATAATGCCTATATTGGAAAAAGAAATTCAACACTTAATCATGAACCTGATGTTAGAGAGGGAAGATATGAAGCCAATGTAATAAATTGACACTTGGCAGAAGTCTGATACACAGCGGATGCACTATGTCTACATGGTATATGATGGAATGGATACTCTTTGCATTTGGCAGGACCTCATACTGCTTTCCTTAGTCTCTGAGGCAACAGCTACAATCTTGGGGAAAACCAAGTAGAAACTTCTTGAAAAGATAATTTTCTCTAGGAGTTAAAGAAAAGATTAGGGCCATCCTTAAATATTTAAAGGGTCGGATATGTTGGCCGTTATTACATTTCTATTTAATGTACCTCCTAAACAAGACAGATCCCCACGGATGGCAGTGAACTACTATAAATTCAACTCAAAGTAACCCTTAATAGGAGGTGCTGTGCTAGGTGCAGCTCTTTCATTAAAGCCAATCAATTTTCCTTCAGATACCTAGAATTGCAGCCATTGATTTGAAGGTGTGTATTCATTTTTGTTCTTATTAGGAAAGAGAACAGGATTAGTTTGGATTCATATGGGAGGGCAAGAGTTATTTACATTTACGTCTTCTTTCATAAGGTACTATGGAGAGGCTTGAACTATCTGGGAATTAATAGAAAATTGCTTTGGTTCACTATGTTATAGTATGGAGTTAATGAGAATGAAGAGAAAGATATGTTTGTTCTGGACAAACATTCCACAGAATGGGAGATAAATATGATAATAAGTCAGGGAATATTCCTTAAAAGAAGTTTTTAGATATCAAATTGCCTGGAACATCCTAGAATATTTTCTCAAGATAAAATTATTAATGGTTCTTGAAACTATAACCTTTAATAACAAAGAATAATTGCTTAGGAGTCTTCTTCAGGTCTTGAAAATAAGGATTTCAAATGGAAAAAAAAAAAAAAGCTGATTTGTTTGCTGAAGAATTCTGATGACTACCAACTTTACAGATCCCAGATCAAGTAAAGAGAGTGAGATTGGTCCAGTCTGGATTTCAGTCTTGCTATTTGTGCCATGCAATATGATTACATGCAATATGAAAGATCCAAGGCATTAGAGTTATCTGGAATAAAGAGTTCCGAGCAAGTAACAACAGGAAAGTCACAATCTAGATTTTATTGAATTTTAGCGCAAGGCCTTGGGATCTGTAGCAAAGAAGTATACATTAGAAGCAGAGCTGTTGGTGTACTAGTAGGCCCTGAAAGAGATGAAACACATAACTTTACAGCTTCAATTAATCCTGCATCTCGAACTGCCTATAATGAGTTGAATTTCATCAAAACCACGAACTTATGAGATCATGCTAGTCCAAAACAAAACAATTCATAACTGAAACAGAAGTGGTACATGCTGTATCAGATGAGCAGGGCCAGAGGGTAAAGGGCAGAAGGCAGAGGAGCAGAGGGCACAAGAAAGTGAAGACACTGATGGCAGATGCTACCTGGTGGGTGTTAACAAGTGATACAAAGATCTCACCTATCCACAGACTCATTCACTTACTTTTTCCCCAGACATCTATGTTCCTGATCTTCCAGTCTTTTTTCTTTTAGACCTGGACCAATTAACCAAGCAATTCACTCCCAAAATCACAGACAACATGCAAAGATCCATATTAGACTTAATGGCAGATTCTCTTATGCTTTTTTATTTCTAAAAGTTTGGCAGTTTTATTTTTTATACATAAGTCCATGATGAATTTGGACAGTTAATTTTAATATAAAGTGTGAGACAATGTTCCTTTATTTTGCTTATGGATTGCTTCAGCACCATTTGTTGAAAAGACTATCTTTATTAAATTGCTTCTGGAATGTTGTCAAAATTATGTTGAACATATTGTGTGAGTATATTTGTGAGTTATATATTCTGTTCTAATTATCTATGTATCCATCTACCAATACCACACAGTCTTATTAACTGTAGCTACATAATAATTCTGGAAATTGCGTATGCTGACTCTTCTCACTTTATTATTCTTTTTTAGAATCATTTTAGCTTTATAGTTTTTTACCTTTCCTTATAAAGTTTAGAATAATCTTGTTGATCTGTACACACACACATACACACACACACACAGACACACAAGGCTTCTGAAGCTTTGAATTAAACCTCTACATAACTTCATGATACAATTTGGGGCAATTGACATCTTTGCTCTTTTGTCTTCCAGCGTATGAACATCATTTGGCCATCCATTTATTGTCTTATTTCTTTAATCAAAATGTTGTAATTTTTAGAAAAACAATTTTAAATTCACACCAAATTATTTCATGCTTTATTGAGGAATTATAAATGGTATTGTATACTCTACCTTCATGTGTTGAGTATTTATATAAAAAATTACAGTTCATTTTTGTTCATTTGCATTCTGAAAATTACTGAATTTACTTATTAGTTATTAGAGGCTTTCTAAATTTTTTGTTTCTCTGCTTGTTTTGACTTTTTTTCAGTTCTTGAACTTATCTAGTAGGGACAGATAAATTTCTTCCTTCTTGATCTATATGTATTTTATTTAATTTATATATAATTTTTTGAATATATTGCATGGCAAACTTCCTGCTTCATGTTTACTATCCTTGCTTCCTTCCCATTCTTAAGGGTAAAGTAGTTAGTCTTATCACTAAGTAATGCTAAATATTTCTTATTAAATAATTCCTTATCTAAAATTGAGGAAATTTTTCTTTATTCCAAATTTTTATCAAGAGCTTCAAATTTCATCAAAGATTTTTTCAGTTTCAGTTAACCCAGTCATCAAATTTTTCTTCTTTAGCTTGATTTTCAAATAACAAATTAACTCAGCATTCCAGGAATAGACACAATTTGGTGATGGCATATAGTTCATTTTATATATTGCTTTCAGTCTCTCACCTAATACTTTTAAGAACTTTTATATTTTTGACGAATATTGTTCTATAGTTTTATTGTTGTTATTTTGTCTTTATTTGGTTTTAGAGTCAGGGTAACATTAATTTGTAACATAATTTGGAACCAATTCATCATCTTCTATTGTGTGGTAGAAATTATTTAGGAATACTTCTTTACATGTTTGGCAAATTCTTGATAGAAATTTCTTGCTTGGGAGTTTCCAATGATAACTTCAGTTCCATAATAATTCTAGAATTACAATGTTTCATGTTGGGTAAGCTGTGGCAGTTTGAATTGGTTTGTAAATAATGTTTCATCTGAGTCATCAAATTTGTGAATCAAGTCGTTAGTAGTTTATCTTTTCAGATCTATGTATGTCTATACTGCATCCCAGGTTTAATTGCTAATATTGGTAATTCCTCACTTCTCTCATTTTGTCTATGTAAATCTGCTAGGAGTTTGTCATTTTAAGGATCTTTTCAAAGAACAAGTTTTTTTTCATTGACTTTTCTCTATTGTTTTTTCTGTTTTTAATTACTCTCATTTACCCACTTTATCATCTTCTTTTTTCTGCTTGCTTGGGGTTTATTTTTGCTCTCCTTTTTTTCTAGGTTCTTGAAGTAAGACTTCAGATTATCTGTTTGAAGAGTTTTCTCTTTTTATTATCTGAAGAACTTTCTTATAATGCATGCAGTTAGTGTATGAAATTTCCATTCATTAGTGAATTAATTGATTGTAGCCCACAATTTGGATACGTTGCTTACTCATTCGGAAAGTCAATGTATTTTTATTTTCCTTATGATTTCTACTTTGATACAGATATTATTGAGAAGTCTTATTTAATCTCCAATTCTGCAGCTTTTTTTGGGGGGAGGGGTGAATGGAGATTGAACCTGGGGCTCTTAACCACTGAGTCACATTCCCAGCCCCCCTTTTATTTTGAAAGAGGTTCTTGCTAAGTTGCTGAGGTTGACTTCCAATTTGCACTCCTCCTGTGTCAGCCTCCCAAGTTGGGATTACAGGTGTGCCCCACCACGCCGGACTCTGAAGTGACTAACTCTCTTCTAGAAAACAATTAATAATTGATTTCTAATTTAATTCCACAGTTATCAGAGGATATACTTACATTAGAGTTTTCTAGAGAAACAAAATCAATAAGAGATAGACATAGACATAGACATAGGTATATTTTAAGTGGGGAATTAGCTTACACTATTCAGGAAGGAAAAATTTTCAAAATCTATTGTCTGCAAAATGGAGTCCCAGAAAAGCCAATGGTACTACTCCAATCCAAGTCTAAAGGCTCGTAATCCAGGGGCAATAATAAAGTAATTCTCAGTGCAAGTCTGATGACCAAAACTTCAAGAGGACCAATATCATAAAGCAGGAGATGATAGATGTCTCAGCTCAATGATAGAGAGCAAATTCACCCTATCCTCACTTTAAAAACTATTTTTTAAAATTTCAGCATGTGGTGAATTTGATCACATTCACCAATATTGGTGAGGGTTAATTTTTTTATTCATACCTATTCAGTTGTTAATTTCTTCTGGAAGCATCATCACAAACATACCTCAAATAATGTTATCAGCTACATGGATATTTCTTATTCAAGTAGACACAAAAATTTTCAAAACACTTTTATTATTTTTTGAATTTATGAGATTTGATTTATAGTCTAGAATATGATCTAACTTTCTGTAAACACTTGGAAGCAATATATATCCTACAGTTGACACAAAGAGTGTTCTCTAAATGTCAATTAGATCCTGTGAGTAAGTGATGTTACTGAGTTCTACATCCTTGATGATTTTTGGTCTAGTCATTATCATTGGAAATGGCAGGCTAAAAAGTAAAGATATCTAATCTTCTAAACCTGTTGAAGACATTTAGAACATGCCACTCCAAATCATGACACTCTGGCATATTGACTGTTTTAAGTTAAAGGCACTTGAAAAAAGCAAGGGAAGAAAATTCTGA
The DNA here is from genome assembly GCA_020662805.1 of Glaucomys volans. Lineage (NCBI taxonomy): Eukaryota > Metazoa > Chordata > Mammalia > Rodentia > Sciuridae > Glaucomys > Glaucomys volans. The sequence goes on along the minus strand of JAJEJO010050027.1, from coordinate 1,075,694 downwards.
CCCCCTTATTTTCATTAAAAAAGGAAATAAAATTATAGAAGCTAAAAGAAGAAAACAAACATTCTTATCACCAAGGACAGAAAATAGAGATGAGATAATTTTGTACAAACAGACCTTGTGAAGATAATTCTTATTGTTTAGCCTCTATGTTTTAGTAACTTTTCCACAATTTTCTCTCTTTGTTCAACCTAGTATACAAGCATTTTGGTTATTCTGTTTATATTGGACTTTCATTTCCTTGTGAGGGTTCCCATGTCAAATAAAATTTACAATAATTTTTTTGCTTTTATGTAATTAATCTGTTTCTTTATCAAATTAATCCTGAAACCCCAAGACTCTAAGAGAGTAGAGGTGAAATTTGGTCTCCTCTACACTGTGATTCTATTGTTGTATTAGTTAATTTTGGAGTCTCTGACCAAAGTGCCTGACACAACCAACCAGAAAGGAAAGATTTATTTTTTTCTCATGCTTTTAGAGATTTCAGTTATTGCAAGCTATCCCCATTGCTGTGGGCCTGAGATAAGGGAAAAACATCATGGTGGAAGGGTTAGTGGAGGAAAGTGGATCAGCTAATGACAGAGGGAAACAGAATAGGCTAGGGTAGGCAGATAGAAGACATCATCCCCTAGTACTAATACCAACAACTATTTCCTCCAACAGTTCTTACCTGCCTAGTTTCCATTGCCTCCCTATAAACCATTCTGCTATTGATGAATTAATCCATAGATGAGTTCAGACCCCTCATGATAAAAAAGTCCCACCTCTGAATATTTTTGCATTGGGGACCAAACCTTCAACATATTAGCTTCTGAGGGATATTCCAGATCCAAATCATAATAATTATTGTATTGAAAAGGGATTCTTTGAAATTAAGATATGAATTTTGATATAAGTTTACTCTGGATTATCTGGGTGAGTTCAATATAACCATAAGAGTCCTTATAAAAAGGAAGTAGGAGAAAAATGTGGGGGTACAGTAATAAAATTATGGAGACAAATATTAGATTCATACAACAAAAGGAATAAGCATCAGTAGACTCTGGAAGCTGAACCAAGACTAGGAATAAATTCTTCCTTAAAGCTTCTAAAAAATCAGTTCTGCCCACACTTGGATATTAGTCTTCTAAAAATAACCTTAGACTTGTAATCTTCAGAATTATTAGACAATATATTTTCATTGTTTAATAAATTTAACTTGTGGGAAATTGAAACAGAAGCAATAAGAAAATAATACAGAGGGGGTTGAAGACACCATCTATAATAATTTCCAATTTGTTCACTTAAGTTTCTTTTAAATTTTTTGCTTGATGCTTTGTTTTTTGGTACATCCACATTTAGAATTGCTATGTTTTCTTGGAGGTTAGAGTCTTTCATAATTACATAATTTCCTTCTTTGTCTCTGATCATTTTCTTTGCTCTAAAGTCTATTCAATGTTAATATAACAATTCTTGCTTTATTTTGATTGTTTGAAATAAACATATCTGATTTCATCCTTTAATTTCAAATTGCCTCTAATGTTATATTTGAAGTGAGTGGTATAGATAATATATAGTTGAGTTGTGTTTTCTAGTCCTTCTACCAAAATTTGCCTCTTGTTCTGTATATTTAGCTCATTCATATGTAATGTATTTATTGATGTGTTAGGGATTACCCTCGGTGTAATGAGTACTGTACTCTCAAAAGTAGGTTATGTTGTCATCAGGGAAGTGGGTATGACTTTGTTATAAAAGTGAGTTGTATCTTGCAAGTGTTCTATTTCTCTTCTCTCTTTCCCTCTCCCACACACCTTGGGTACATTTTCCACCATGTCATGATGTAGACAGAAGGAGCTCACTAGATGAGGGTCTTGGACTTTTCAGTCTTGACAAACTTGAGTCAAAGAAACTTCTTTTGTTATGATTTACTTTTTGTCTTTCTGTTATAGCAGCAGAAAACAAACTAGGAAAATGGAGGCATCTTCAGTTCAAATGGACTCTAGAAACCTTATCTTCTCCCCTTACTCTTCCCTCTTTACAATTATCTTCAATATTCTCTCTTCATACATCTAGATTCACAGGAGACAGTACTTAATATTTTTGCTCCAATGGTCAAAAAACGTTCAGGAAATTCAATACAGAAGTATAATTAATTTTATTTCCCCATGTATTTGCTTACTATTGTATTTTCTTCTGATGTTCTAAGCTTATATCTTTTATCATATTGTTTCCATTTAGAGAACATTCCCTCATTTTTTCTAAGATAGATCTCTCAACAATTCTTTTCATTTTCTTTCATCTTATAATGTCTTAAATTCCTGTTCTTTCGTGAATGATGTTTTAATAGGATGTAGGATTCTGGCTGACAGTTCTTTTACTTTAAAAACTGAAAAAGATGGTGCCTTTTCCTTCTGACTACAAGGTTCTTGATAAGAAACCCATTGCTATCCATTTTTGATTTTTCAATGCAGGTAAAAGGTCATTTCTCTCATTATTTAAGAAATTTTTGTCTTTAGTCTTCAGAAGTTACACGATGTTGTGTTTTGTTGTGGATATCTTTGGAGGTTTGCTATTAGGAGTGTTGATCCACTTCTTGAAACTATGGGTTTATGTCTCTTGACAAATGGAGATTTCATCCATTATTTCTTTAGTTTTTTTTTTTAACTTTCACTTTCTTTCTGCTTTCCTTCCTACACTCTCATTGCATGAATATTAACTAAATTTTTGATTAACCTCCAATATTTTTTTCTGGATCTCTATTCATTTTTATTTAGTCTATCTTTTCCACATTTCTCAAGTTAGGAAATATTTATTTTTCTATCTGCCAGTTAATAGGATCTTTCACTCTGCCTCCTTCTCCCTCCACTATGCTATTGTAGTCAACCCTTGAGATTTTATTTCATTTCAATTATTGTATCTTTAAGTTTTAAAACTTAAAGCTCTTATTTCTCAGCTTAAACATCTATTTCTTTGGTTAGTTTATCTTTTCAGTCTCTAAATTGTGTCTTTAATTACTCACTTAAAATTTTTCTTTATCACTGCTTAAAATCTTTGGTAGATAATTCTAGCTTCTTTATCATTTCAGTGCTGGCCTTAGAATTGCCCTTTTACATTCGGATTGAGATCTTCCTGGTTCTTGGTATAACTAGAAATTTTTAATTGAGACTTGGCTATTTGTTGTATTATATCATGAAACTCGATCTTATCTAAGTCTTCACTTTCCGTATTTAACCACATAATTGTTGCCATCACATTCATGTATATTCATGAGTACTCTTTGCATCCTAATCTTGCACCAAAGATAGTTTAATAATAAATGATTTTTTCATAATGCTAGCAAAATTTTTTAAGCTTCATATAAATGGTTGCAACACACAATTTTGCAAAAAAAATTGTCATCAAAATGCGTGTTGTTCATGTGGTGAAATATGCTCAGGAAATAGAAAGAGGAGAGATTTTCCTTGTTATTACCAGTTGGGGCTAGAAGACTAAGTATTGCACTTGGTCTTCACTAATGCCCAAGATATGGGGTTTCCTCAAACTGTTGGGAATGTGGAACTTCTTATTGGGCCTCCACTGACACCACTGTGGATGGCTGGAGAGCCATGCCTCAGTACTTCTTCCCACATGGTCCCCACAGAGACTATGGAGGGACATGGGGCCAGGTAGTGAAAGTTGTGACTTGCAACTAAGTCTTCATATTTGGAGAAAGAATGGCAAATTTTTATTTCCAAGTGGTGATAAATGCCCCAACTCCACAAGTCATCTTGTCTGACACTATTGAGAAAGTTGCAGGGAGGTGGAATGAGGACTTATCTCCTTATTGGGGATGAAAGTCACAGATTCTTAATGGATCTTCTCCGGCATGACCAGTGGGGTGCTTGAGGTCCTGTTTCAGCCTGGCAAGGATGGAAGTCTATGTTCCCTACCTAGCCTGTCCTGGTATGGGTAGTGGAGGGATCAGAGGTTTCTTGTTTAGATGGAGAAGAAAAGACATCATCTAGAAGTACTTATCTCCATAGGCTGCTTTTTGCTGGTCCTTCAGTTACAGATAGAAGAACATTTGTTCTGGAGGGGAGTTATTTGCATTTGTTGAATTTTCTGGATTACTGGAATCTACAATTCCAAGGTTGGAATATATGCAAGGGAAAGAAAAAAAAAGAAAAAAAACTACCAAGGAACTTACCACATGTTCCTTGGTCTCGAGATTTTTCATTGTTCTCATTTATTCTATAAACCTTTCAGACTTTTCTTTTGTTTCTTTCATCTATAATACCAGGTTTTATAATACCATATATTCTTTAACATATAATATCAAAGCTTTACTTTGTGGGAGGAAAATGAAAAAGTATATCTACTCTGTCTCCTCAGATATGAAAGGTTACAATTCCCTTTTAAAATACTTTCTGAAAATTGTTCATTAACTTTTTTTTCTGTGGCTATGGTTTAAGTTTGAAAAGGCTCCAATTTTATAAAAACTTTGAGTTTTTTAGGTTCAAAATAACTGGAAATGAAGCATTTCAACCTCTGGAACTTCAAGTTTTCCATTCCCCAGTGAGTAGTGAGAAGAAATGTAAATTAAAATTAGTTACAATGTGTTGCCTTAATTATTTCACTTATTACTTATTATCTTGCTTTGTGGTTTTACACGCCTCTGAACTGAAGAAGAGATTAGAAAAGAAGAAGAGAATAAGCTAATTAAACTTGGCCTTCTAAAAATTAAAAAGAACCCAACAACTTGAAAATATAGACAAAATATGAAGTGAAATTTTGACTAAGTTATAGAAAAGGTTTCTGAGAAAATCTATATGAGGTACATATATTTGGCTTATATTTGCCGTTGTGATTCACTCAGGAAAAAGAAAATCGAATGTGTTGGAGATTAGTCTCAGATCCACAAGAACTGAAACAACTATAAATGGAACTATACTTTTAGGAATATTCTTACCACCTTTATCAAATTACCAAATCAAACCACTCTGTATCTTTCCCTTTGTCCATCTGTCTTTCTACTCCTCTGTCTCTTCTTTTATCTTTTCTTCCTTTTCTTCCTTCTTCCCTTCCTTCCTCTTTCTTTTTTTTCTATTTTCTTTCTTTTTTTCCTTTTGGTTTCCCTCTGCTCCTCCACCATTGTCCTTTTCTGTCCTGTTATTTTACCTTTTATTACTGCAAATCAGTTAGGACTCCCTGGATACTTGTATGGCTACCATTTTGGTTCTAAAGCAAGAAATTTTCGTATGAGAAACAATGTTCTAAAATCTTTGAAATTAATACAACATTATAGAAAGAAACCAAAATGTCTTAAAAACCTAGGTTCTGAAATACCTGCTATTAACACCTTTAGGTTTAGAAGCCTCTTGAATGTCAACATGAAAATCATATGCTGGCAAAGTTTTCATGGATTTTCACACTTGATCTGCTATTCTGTTTGGGCATTAATAAAGCAGAGAGAGTAACTGACACAAACATGCTTCCTCTAGTCAAATGCTGATTCTTGAAGATCTGGGGAATAATACAAATTTAAATAGAATTTATTTTGTTTTATTTTTTCTTTTGTACTTGATATATAATGCTTTAAACCATCCTGACTTAAGTTTCTCATGTTGGTGGCATTGTTGCTTGTTTTTCCATACCCTCCTTAATTTGACTCTGTCAGTTAGAATAGTCTTCCAACATATTCCAAAAGTTTGAAGTCCTCCTCCAGCCACATAATATAAAAATTTAGTTTTAAGTGTTAGCTATAATACTTGCACATACATATCTAAAATCTTCCTACTGTTTGTGGTGCTCTACCAATTTGTTTCAAACAGTGCTGAGGATATTAAGCAACACAACCCCCTCTGACAACAAAGGTGCTATTAAGGGCTGTTGCATCAATAATGGGTGAATGTAAACTCCCTAAATAATCATAGATTGGATATTGTGTAGCAGTTTCTAAAGCGCAATTATAGCCTATTGTGTCAGTAATGTGTGCATTTAGGCCTCTTAATAGTACATATTGGCATAATGACTGTGAGATAGTGGAACTAGTTACCAAAGGGTAGATTCTCATTTCCTGGGTATGTTTGAGGAGCGGAAATAACTGTTTGAAATTATTTAGGTTCATTCTTACTGGAATCAGGGGGTTGGAAAATGTTGCCTCTAGTGGGCTCTTCTGGCTCTGTGTCATTACGAAAAAAAATTACTAAACTGTTACTCAAGTTTTTCTCAACCTTGCTTCAGAGATACAGAGCTCAATTTAGAATATTCATATCATGTTTGTCTCAATTCACCTCCCACCCTGAAATGAGAAAAATGTATGCAGACCTCCCCACTCGACCCTGTCATCTCCAAATTTGCAAAGCCATACTCTCTAACAGAAAAAAACATATTTATGTACATATAATATATATATACATATATATAATAAAATATTTGTTGTTTAGTATCAATAATACATTCCTAAAGCCATCCTAAAAATAAAATGATCTGCCTGAAAATGATAACCTAGAGCCCATTTCCCAGGTTTTTTTAAATTGGGAAAATCCTTTCATTACATATTAAAAAATAAAAAAACCTAACCAATATATTAAAATGTAATTAAAATACAGCACAGTGTTTATATGTACATATCAACCATCATATTAAGAAGTTAAAAGCATCATTTCTTAATCACCACTCTATTTTTAAACAAGCAGCTTCTCTTGGCACAGGAACATGCACAGTTTTCTTTCCATTACATCAACAGTATATTTATGACAGAGCATAGCACAAAACAACATAGCAATAAATACATTGAATAGAGAAACACAACTTAAAATTTATAGCAAAATAAGATAAGCAATTTCCAGAAATGAACTTTCTTATTTCCTAAATGAGACAGAAAGTAAAGCTTGAAGAAAGTTGAGAAAGTGGGAAGTAGGGGGAATTCAGCATTCTTTTTTTGTTTCTGGTTGCAAGCAGCCATGCTGCAGGGAATGTGGGTGACAGAGGGGTCATATCAGGCCATCTGTGGGATTCAGAGTAGCTGTCAGAGATTTCCCATCATTTCATTCCTGCCCTAAGCACTTAACCAGCAAGAAAGTGGTAAAAATTTATGCCAATGTTTGATGCGTTAGGGTAAAATATTATGAAACTAATCCTTGTTTGAATTCACCTATTTTTGATAAAGATTATTAATAGAAATCAGCCAGTTTCAGGTTTAAATGAAAGGATAATTTTCATGATTCATCTGAACATCCTTGTTTCTGACATTTGTCCTATTTTTCTAAGTACCTAAGCACTGACTCTTACTGAATTTTTGGTAAAATTTCCCATACATGATATATTGTTTGAACACAAATAAAAATCATTCTTAAAATTAACATTGGCAAACCAACACAAAATAGAAGTGATCACATATTCTATAATCTTTAATTTTAAAAAAATCAAGAGGAGATTCACTGAGACAGCATTCACAGGGAGCAAATTGGAAGGGGGAAGTTTTTACATGTTATTAAGAAAACTAAACTCACCTAACTCTTTACTTTCCATATAATCCCAAATGTCTCCTTAGTGTTAATATTCTTGGATAAAACGTGTTTTGTTTGTTCTTAGATCTTGCCATGGACTTGTGCAAATTTCCCCTAGCTACTGTACCATGGTGAATTCACTCTGTGGAATCTGTACTGCTTCCCAGAATGGCTGCACCAATTTGCATTCTCACTTTGCATGAGTGCACTTTCCCCCACATCCTCACCAACACTTATTATTGCTTTTATCCTGGATAATTGCTATTCTGACTGAAGTGAGATAAAATCTTAGAGTAGTTTTGATGTGCATTTCTCTAATTGCTATAGACGATAAACATTTTTTTATGTTCGTGGATAGATTATATTTCTTCCTCTCTGAAGTGTCTGTTCAGTTTCTTAGCCCATTTATTGATTGGGTTATTTGTTTTTATCTTCTATTTCATTGCTTGAAATAGAAGCAATTTAAACAGTGATCTGTTTAAATTGTGTATGTCCTCCTTCACTTTGAATAGATCATATGTCACTGAAAACTTGTCAATGTCATCAAAATTTTCTATTTTGAGTATCAATTTTCAAAATAGTTTCTAATTATCTTTCATATTTCAGTAGTGTCCTTCATGATATTTCCTTTTTCATCATCAATTTTAGTAAATTGAGTTTTCTCTCTGTCTCTTTATTAGTGTAGCTAAGGGTTTATCTGTTTTATTTACTTTTTCAAAGAACCAACATTTATTTTGTCAATTTTTAAAATTGTTTATTTTCAATTTCCTTGATTTCAGTTCTGACTTTAATTATTTCCTATCTTCTACTGCTTTTGGTGTTGATTTGTTCTTCTTTTTCTAGGACTTTGAGATGTAAAGTTAGGTCATTTATTTGTTGACTTTTCATTCTTTTAATGAATGAGTTCAGTGAAGTGAACTTTCCTCTTAGTAGTGCTTTCATATTGTCCCAGGGATTTTGATATGTTTTATTGGTGTTTTCATTTACTTCCAAGCATTTTTTAACTTCCTCCACTTATTTTGCCATCTATCCATCATTCAATAGTATGTTAGTCTCCAGGTGTTGCAGCAGCTTCTACTTTTAAAAAAAGTTTTTTATTTGTCCTGGTTTGTTATACATCACAGTAGAATGCATTTATACATTTTGATAGATCATACATAAATGGAGTATAATCTCTCATTTTTCTGATTATACATATTGTAGGATCACATTAGTCATGTAGTCATACATGTACACGAAGTAATAATGTCTGTTTCATTTTTTTTTTAATTTTATCACTGATTTCTAGTTTCATTCCATTATGATCTGATAGAATGCATGGTAGTACTTCTATTTTTTTGTATTTGCTAAGAGTTTCTTTGTGGCATAATATATAGTCTATTTTATAGGAGGATTCATGTGCTGCTGAGAAAAAAATTTATTCTCTTAATGATGGATGAAATAGTCTATATATGTTCATTAAGTCTGAATAATTGTATTGTTTAGTTCTATAGTTTGTTTAATTTTTGTTTGGAAGATCTATCCAATGGTGAGAGAGGTGTATTAAAGTCACCCAGTATTATTGTGTTGTGGTCTATTTGATTCTTGAAATTGAGAAAGATTTGTTTGATATATGTACATGCTCCATTGTTTGGGGCATATATATTTATGATTGTTGTATCTTGCTGATGTATGATTCTCTTAGGTAGTATGAAATGTCCTTCTTTATCCCTTCTAACTTTGGTTTCATTTCCACTTTATCTGATACAAGCATGAAAACCCCTGTTTTTTTACACAGTCCATGTGAGTGATGTTTTTTCCCAATCTTTCCCCTTTAGTCTGTGGATGTCTTTTCCTAGGAGGTGAGTCTCTTGAAGATAACATATTGTTAAGTTTTTTATTTTTTTAAATCCAATCTGCCAGTCTATGTCTTTTGATTGATGAGTTTAGGCAATTAACATTCAGTTATTATTGAGATATGATTTTTATTCCTGGTTACTTTAGTTTATTTTTGGTTTTTAACTTGACTTAGTTTCTCCTTTGATTGACATTTCCTTTAGTGTAGTTCCACCCTTTGCTGGTTTTCATTTTTTTTTTTTTTTCATTTCCTCCTCATGAAATATTTTGCTGAGGAAGTTTTGTAGTGCAGGCTTTCTAGTTGTAATTTCTTTTAACTTTTGTTTTTTATGGAAGGATTTTATTTCTTCTTCAAATCTGAAGTTTAATTTCACTGTGTATAAAATTCTTTGTTGGCACTCATTTTCTTTCAGAGTTTGATATATGTTATTCCAGGACCTGCTGGCATTGAGAGTCTGGGTTGAGAAATCAGGTGAAATCTGAATTGTTTCCTCCCTATATGGAATTTGATTTTTTTCTCTCACAGCCTTTAAAATTCTATCTTTATTCTGTATGTTAGTCTTTCTCATTATAATGTGCCTCAGTGTGGGTTTGCTATAATTTTGTACATTTGGGGTCCTGTAAGCCTCTTGTAGTTAACTCTCATTTCATTCTTTAGATTTTGAAAGTTTTCTGATATTAGGTCATTGAAAAGATTTTGCATTCCTTTGGTTTGTGTCTCCACACCTTCCTCTATTCTGATAATTCTTAAAATTTGGTCTTATCAGGTTATCCCATATTTCCTGAAAGTTCTGTTCATGGTTTATTACTATCTTCTCTGTACGTTGATTAATTTTCAAGAGTGCATATTTTGTCTTCATTGCCTGAGGTTCTGTCTTCTAAGTGATCTTGTCTGTTGGTGATACATTCCATTGAATTTTTAATTTGGTTTATTGTTTCCTTTATTTTGAGAATTTCCACTTGATTCCTTTTTAAAATCTCTGCCTCTTTATTGAAGTGATCTTTCACTTCCTGTATTTTCTCTCTGATACCATCCTTTATTTTGAAAATCAATCTAACTATATGCTTTCTAAACTCCTTCTCTGACATTTCTTCTATTGTGTTATCTATGGATCCTATTGTTGGAACATGTTTGTTTGAGGTGCTTTATTCTCTTGTTTTTTTCATGTTGTTTGTGTGTCTTCTCATCTGGTTGTACAGATCTCAGATAGTATAGTTTCTATCTAGTCTTATAGTGTCTCTGAAGGCTTCCAGTACCTTACCTTTAAGGGGGAGACCAATATTAACTTCCCCCAATACAAACAATATACAGCCTTACACCAAATAGCTTCTATTAAGGCATCTAAAGTTTTGTCACAATAAACATACATGATGCATTCAATTAATGTCTACAATATAAATAGTAAGTTTGCTAAAATGATTTACCATTTTAAACAATAGACAAAGAGGGAACAAGTAGTGTAAGATGTGATGTTTAATGAGGTAGAAGGAGAGAAGAGAGAGGTAAAAATTTATAGTAAGATTGAAGGAGGAATTAATAGAGGTTGGCTGTTAGCATGATAGAAGTGCGAAAGAGAATCCAGGGAGACAGATAAGTGAGAGAAAAAATATATACAATTTAAAAAATGTAAAAATATAAGATACACAACAAAACTGTAATATATTATTCAGACACCCCACTCCTCAATAAATTGATGTCCGAAAATATTTGGATTCAAAGGTGGTAGAGATGTGAAATAGAGGGAACAAAAAAAAAATGAAATTGCTTCCATTGGCTTTCATAAGATTTCTCAACTTCCCTCTCTGCTGATACATGGGGTTGTCTAAAGTTTGATGGTAGCTCCAGTCTGGTGAGTGCCAGACTGGTTGCCTGGGCAAACCAATAGTAAGATACCTGCGTACCCTTTTCCAGTCTTCACACCCATAGTAACTGGCCCCTTCTGTCTCTGTGCACTTCAGGACTTACTGAGCTGGAGAGATCCTGGTTTTCTGCACAGTCTCCAACCACTGCTCACCCCAGGGGGATCTTCCCCAATTTCTAGCTTTATACAGGTTTGCTAGGCCCAGACTAGCCCACACAGACTCAGCTGCAATCTGGTGGATCTGGGCTTCGGTTTCCAAGGCTCTGCCTTGGTGCAGTCCCAAGATCTCAATGCCAATTCAACTTGCAGAGAGACCATGAGGGATGCACTCACACAAAGGAGCAACCCTTCAAAGAGGCAGTCAGATGGCAGTCATGAGCACACCCAGCAGGAAGACCTCTGGTGTAACCAGACCCCAACAATATATTTCCAGTACCTGGTTTGGTGTCCCTAGACTGACAGGGTTGTGCCCTAAGATGGCACTGGTGGTGGCAGCAAACGTACAGGCTCCTCAGCCATGGTTGGTATCCCAAGATGGTGGTGGCCACATGTAACCAAACCTGCAGGTACTCTGACAATTGGCTTCCATGCTGCAGTGGGCAGAGGGCAGTGGGCAGTCCATGGGTGGTCTATGGGTGATCGAGTAGATGTCAGGCAGTGGGTGTTGGACAGGTGAAAGGCAGCAAACCAGCAAGCCCACAAAAGGGGGTGATATGCTATCAGAATGTGGGCAATCTCTAGGGACAAACAGGGGCAGGGTGGGAAGGCAAACAGCAGGGGATTTGTGGGTAGCAACAGCTGTTTCTCAGATAAACAGTATTTCCTCTGCTTGAATCCCAAGTCATGGAGCAACAAGGAATGCACCCTCCCTCTAGTTCGCCATCTTGGATCTCACTATAACTGGAATTTTGGAGGTGTTATTTTAGAAGGAACTCCTGCCTTCTTATCTAACAGAAGACAAATTACTGGAGAGTAAATTCATTCCAATCAAGATAAATAGTTTTGCAAATCTAAAAATTATAATGAAAGCTTTAAGAATGAAATTCTCAATATATCTCTTTCAAGCTTTTCTACATCTCAACTTTTTAAATATATGGATAGATCAGATTAGGATTAGATCATCTAAGTCTATATGTGTAAGCCTTTAATTATGCCTTTCTTAAGAAAGGACAAACTATAACCCTGATAAGAAGTAATCCTAGGAATATGGTACTGAAATGCTTGCAATAAATTCTGATCAAACCATGATCAGTGACTGACTGGAAGCAATATAATACCCAAATGGATCGTCAAACTAATAAAAAGTAGAGTCCCTGCACACTGGTAATGTCACATGTAGTGAAGGACAATCTAAATGAAGAAACACATATGCATTTATTCTGATATATAGATTAAGACTGGATCAAATTCAACTGATTCATTTAGCCAATATCTACTGCCTACCAAAGATTATACATAAGATACAGAAAAAAAGTTTATCAAAGAGAATACTTAATTTGATTGAAGAAACCTAGAAAGACTCCTAAAAGGAGTGAGAACTATAAGTATTGGGAAAAAAAATGTTATGCCCAGTGGTAAATTGTGGTGGAAAAGTATTCCTAACAGAGAAAGCAATTTGTGTAAAGGCATGAAAGAGCAAAGAAGTATGGCATTTACTGGGAACTAGAGTAGTTTGCTGTTGTTGAACCATAATGTAGAGTGGAAAATGGGAGGATGTGGAGTTAGGTAGAAAAGAGGGATCATATCCATCATAGTACTTTAATGCCTGGATGAGACAAATAAGTGAAGAAGCACTAACCATCTTTTATGCTTCCATATATGAACTCAAAGGAGTCTGTGCTGGAAATCCAGATCATGGTATATCAAATGTCAGTTGTAATCACAGTTGGGATATCTAAATTAGAGGGGACAAATGCTCAAAGTTCTCTATCGGACACCAATGTGGTACAGATCAGAGAAAGAAGTAGAATAAGTGGTCTGTGAAATAAGAAGGCAATCAAGGCTGAACATTCTTGCAGATTTCTAGAAGGAGTAAATTTCAAGCACAGAGTCATTAACAGTGCCAAAGGCCAGAGATGTCAAATAAAATGAGGATTAAACATATGCACAGGATTTGGCAATTGGCGGGTCATAGTTTGTCTTAATGAGAGAAATTCAGTGAAGTGGAAATGTTGTAGGAGACGATTACAAATCTATAGCAAAAAGCAATTTTTAAAGCCATGTTTCCCAATTTTAAGAAACAGAGACTTGAGAATGAAAATATATTGTGAACCTTAATAGTTTGGTTTTACATATCAAACTTAAACTCCAGAGGACTCATAAATCATATTGTGCAGAAAAATATGTGAAAAAAATATAGCTTTTCCCAGACCAGAACAAAAGGAGATAATACCACAAACAGGGATAAAATAGTGGATTATAATAAAGAGAATCTGATGAGATAAAACCAATATTTAGAAACTAATAGGTCACTAAGAGTTTGAATGGAAACCTCAAATATTCATTTAGGGGATTCAAGAGACAAAGTCTTTTGTCAGGCTTCCCAGTTTAGTCATAAAATAGTAGTTTCATTTTGGCATGCATGATTTTGTGAGTATGACAATTATATCCACTGAAGGTAATTTCAGTGATATGAGAAAATGGACACATAAATTCAACACGTTTTAGAAGCACAATTGTGTTTCAGGGAGGAAATAGAGTAATAACTAGAAAAAAGACAAAAGAACAACCTCCTTCTCTCCCTTCTCTCCTTCTATACTTTAGATCTTGAAAGTCTTTTACAGGCCCAAGTGTTGAAGGCTTGATTCAGCCTGTGGTGCTGTTCAGAGGTGATGAAGTGGGCTAAGAGGAAGGAAGTTAGATCACTAAGGGCAGGACCTTGAAGGGGATGTTACACGCCAGCCCTTTCCTCTGTTTGCTTTCCAACTACCATCACTGAGCAGCTTTGCCTCCTTTAGGTCCCTGTCATGATTTTCTGCCCTGCCACAGGCCCAAAAGCAACAGAGTCAACCAAGGATGGACCAAAAGTCCTGAAATCAAAATAAATTATTCCTCCCTTAAGTTGTTTTTATCACAGTGACAGAAATAAGACACATTTTCTTTATTTTAGTATTGGAGATACATAACTTACAGTATGACTTGAAGTCATTTAGGTGGATATACAAGAAAGGATGAATCACTGATGGAGCAAAGTCATCCATTTTTCTTTCTCTTTCTCTGAGAAAAAAAAAAGAAAAAGATAAGTTTTGGTGGAAATTCCACCATGTTTGAAAAATCGTGTGAAAGGCTGTCACAGGCAATAGGATTGGGATGGATACAGAGATGTCCTTACCCAGATATACTGTCCTGCAAAATATAACTAATATAGACTAAAGAATTTCACATTACCAAATGGTCGGATGTTTGTGAATTACTACTAGGTAAAAGTTGTACTATTTTTAAGGACATGTATTTTTCTTATTTTACTTCCATTTATTTAGGAGACTTGGAGAACAAGCAAGGGTGCTCATGAAAGGAGCAGAGGTATGAACCAAAAGGAAAATTACTCAATTTCCCCGATCCTCTGACACTTGGCAGAAAAAAATGAATCAGGATGTTAAGAGAAAGTATGGATAATGGCAATCAGCAGATGTAAAAGTTCAAATGTAGAAAGGGTAAATAAAGCCATGGTAATGATTTTGGACTTTGGTGATTGGGTGGTGGGGGCACAATATGAGTGAGTGAAGATACTGATTAGATAAATATTGTCATAGAATATTATGATGAAATATGTATGTTTGCATTTGTGTGCTCACATTTTAATAGGACAGTGATAGTGGTCATTTAGTACATGATGGATTAGATAAAGGTCTTTTGAATATGGATAGGAGTAGGCAGCAGTCTCAAGGGTCAGAGTAACAAATTGCAATTGCACTAGTAAGATAGTCAAGAGACTAAAACAAATGATATTTAGGAGGGCTTAAGTATTGATTCGATGGTGGAGAAAAGAGAGTGAAAGTCTAGTGTATTCTTCACACTTCTTATGTGAATGATAGTTGTTAAAAAAAGATAATCAGAACACACATTGTAGACTAAATATAATATGAACACACTGAAAATGACACCCAAATCAACACCTAAAACATTGTCTTAAGATAGTTTTAAAATGTCTCAGTCTATTAATATAATTAAAAGATATGCATGTACTCTTCAGATTTACTTGTTTTTTATCATTAACAATACACACATAAAACTAAATTGGACTTCATACAAATATTAGCACTTACTTTCTCTAAAGGCACCAACAATAGGGCTCAAATAGACTAAATTAACATCAAATTTTTCCCTTTTGTGCATAACTTGGACCCTTTGGTTATTTCTTCTTTCTTTTGACTTCATCTTTTAATTTATTCTACCAAAAAAACATGTCAGTAATATTTCTACAAAGCCACTTCACTTTGAAAGAGGCAAAAGTCAGTGAGCACATCCATTTTAGTGCTAATATTTTTTCTTAATTCCTCTTTTCAAATTAAGTTTATTGGGGTTAATTCACTTGAATTTGAAACAGAAAAGAAAGACTTCCCAGAAAAGATACCGCTTCCCTGCCCCCAGCTTAAGTGCTGCTTAGAAAATTGCAAAACTGCTGGGTAGAATGAAGAATATGGTACCATTATTTCTCAGCAATTTAAAAATAAATCTTACAGTTACAGTTTTTCTGCCATTACATTGACCTTTATAATCTAAACATTGGGAAATAGAATGCGTGACTACGTTTTAATTAGTCTATTGACAATTGACATTACAAGGGAAGCCAGAAATACTTTTAAAGAGAGGGAATGCAAAGTAGATGTCCTAATATTTTGTTTCTAAAATGTTGTACTGTGGTGATAGCCTAGAGAAATTCACATTTTATATTCCCAGATTATCAAAAAACCACAATTACAGAATTTTATTTTAATGTGCCACCAAATTATCCAGCAAATGAGGAGTTCAAAATAACATGGATCATAACAGTGCCTTTTACTAAATTGGCAAAACTTATTTTAAGTGATAAAGGAAATATTTAAGTAAATATTTACCATGAGCTTAAGTTTTCCTTAGATTTTTTTTTAAATGGCTATTAGACCTAGTGGGAGAAAATGTGTCCAATGAAACTTCTGCAGGTACTGTATACCTACCAAAACCCCCCAAGTATCTCTTACATATAAAACTGAAAAGGAAAATGAAATTGAGCAGGTGTCTTGTTTTGTTCTGATGACAACTGCATTTTTCCATTAAAAGCGTTTTTATAGTACAAAAATGTAAACCCAGATTGGTGTCTGGTCATTTCTTAGAAGCTATACATATAGGTTGTTACTGACACAAATCCTCTCAGGAGCCTGCTTTGAGGTCCCAGGCAAGGAATAAAAAGCCTCAGCAAAAAACACATCTGACATATCATATGTATGTAAGGAATATTTCAAAAGAATAAAAGGTATAAATGTAAAAATAATAATAGCGATAGTAATAATAATAGAAAACCCTATGAAGAAAATAATGTTTTCCCTTTAATCTAGATCAAGGAAAGTGCTCCTATTAAATATCATTTAGAATACAGAGACAATGAAAGGGGAAAATAGATAAAGCAGATTATATGGCAAAAGACATAAACAAAATATAAAGGACAGAAAAATAATTACAAACAGGAAAGAATGTATGCAATTTCTACCACAGATCAAAGGATAATATTCCCATTTTAAAGATAATCTTAAATTGGAGAATGAAAGAATTAAAATCTTAATGAGCTGCAGATCCAAGAAAGTAATTCAAAGGATTTTTAATAAAAAGGTAAAAGCTTCTTCAATTCATAGCAAGGCATCTCATTTAAAATAAGATATATATACATAAATGAAAACTAAAATAATAATTGATGTTTAACTTATTACATGAACAAAACTCCAGAGTTTGGTAATATACTCTACAGTACATGTGGAGACAATATGCATTGATCAGTTCAGGAAAGAAAAAATAATTACACAAAACGGTAATTATAGTGGCATCATTAGTAATAACAAAAATCAAAAGTAATAAACCAGGAGACAAGGGTGAAGTCACAAAATCTGGATGGTTCTTTCATAGGGGTGATGTGTCTATGGAATTACTGTGTTCTCATATATGCTTGACATTTTTCTTAGTGATTACTTCAAAATTACAAAATCAAAATGTTCTGAAAACAAAATATTTTTCCTGCCTCTTTTCAATAAACTCACTTTGTTACTACTCCATTCTTAGTTGATATTTGGTCTTCCCAATTATTTGCTGCTTTTCCTTCTTAGATCACTGGAGTAGACATAATCTATTAAAATTTACTTAAGCCCTCTTTATTTTAAGCAAGTATTGATGTGGCCTCATAGGAATTTGACCAACCCATTTTGTAGAGACTGTTTCATTGTTCCCAGAAAAGCAAACAGAAAAATATTCTAAGTATCTTAAATTTCTGTTTATTCATCCAAAGTGTTTTGTTAAATGGGACATAGAGGTGAATTATGTATTCTGAATTTTTTTCCATATAAGTCATAACTAATTTTCAAAAAAAATTTTTTGAACAACAAAAGTACCCTCAAGGATGACTCTTATATTACCACTGAGTTCCCAAAGTATTGCATCAATTCTATGTTATATACATATAGAAGGTTTTAAGGCTCAATATATATTAATTTTGATATAAACATTCTATCTCATCTTTAAACAGAATCTCTGATAATCAGTTTGAACAGTTACCATGCTACTACTTCCAAATAAAGTAGAGGTTGGGAATATTCTAGGAGACAACTTATGAAATAAAATCTACAACACAAAAAATTTTTCATACTCTTCATTGCAGTCACTTATAGCATTTCTACCTTTATGTTTGACTAAAACTAGCATTTATTAATTGATATACACATTTCTATGCTATATGCTCTACAAGTCTTATGTCTTTCTAATATATGATGAAAGATTAAATAGAGATTTAATTTTATTTAAAGTAAAATCTTGCAACATATGTAATATCCAAACATGATGTATTTGCTTTTTAAGAAAAAGAAAACTATAACATTTAGATGCACATAAAACACTAAAACTGAGATTTCCTTTCAGGGAATTCATGAAGTACAGAACAAATGCAATTAATTATTAAATTTAGTAGGAAATTAGACTAGTACAATTCCCAGTCTAAAAAGTAAAATTCTATTAATTAACATTCAAACTCAGAAGCCAGAAATGTTTTCTTATATGAGACATTAGATGTATACACAATTAAGAAAATCCCACTTTGTTAGATATTCCCTCATTTCTGATAAATAACTCATGTTTATTTGAACACAACAATTTAAATATTTAAAAAGCTTAGTAAAATTCCTTTTTTATGTAATAAAATTATAAAAATGAAGAGATAATGCTCATTGGCTATTTTGATCATTCCTTCCATTGGAAAGGTCATTTAATACTATACTGTAAATGGAAATGAATAACCCAACCTGAGGGAAACTGGTCATATTCAAGGCTTTTCTTTCAGTTTCATAAAAATCTGCAGTAATAGGCTCTGGCCCAGGGCTTAACTACCTTAATAGTTATCTTTTATCTTTTAAGAATCTCCCCTGCAGATCTGTGTGAAAATCAGAAGTACTTTCATGTTGTTTTCAATAGAGTTCAACAAGTAAGTTTGGATTATCAAATAAATAATGAATACTATTTGTCAAATGTTTAAGTTGTAATATAGGTACAACATTCTTACCAGTTGGACTTATTATTGCCATTTTAGGGTGGCTGAGAGTATTTAAGTCAAAAAGCACAGTGTTAGGGCACATGATTTAGTTTAAACCTATAAGAGCCTGAGTTTTCAGAAACCAGCGGGCCCCCAACTCCTGCGTGGCAAAACTGGTGGTTGTCGTTGTGAAGGCAGAAAAAATGATACATAGGCTCTGCTCCCTGCAAACCTGGAAGAGGGGAGCAGGCAGCCCATAAAGCATTTGCAATTTCCTTTACCTCAATGAGGCTCCATTTTCTCACCTACTAAATGGGATTAACAATATATAACAGGGTAGGTGTTAAGGACATATGGGACAATATATGTGAAATGCTTGCCAAATAGTAGGCACTTAGCAAATTTAGGTTTGCCTCTACTCCAGGAGTATTGAAGCAGGAAGAGATTCAAAATCTTGGGAAGAATTCTGAAGGCAAGTTAATTAAAAAGAAAAGAAATCAGTGATGTTGATTTGTGACCAAGTAAGTTTAGGCCTGAAGAATAAAATACTTCATGTTCTTAATAAAAAGCCTCAAAATCACCATTACACAATAAAACTCTCAAAACAAAATTACTTTAATGACTGGTGGTAAATGTGCTCTTGAATGCTGACCGATTTGGGGGATAGAAAAGTGTTTTATTCTTGCAAGGATCATTTGTTCTGCATTTGACAAAAACCATGAACATTTCATTCTGTTTTACTTTTAAATAGGTATTATTGTCTTTGTTATTTGACAATGTCAAGAAAAATGTCACACCAATCCGAAAAGCCCATTCATCCTTAATAGGTAGACTACGGAACAGAACATACCTTTGACTGATTTATGTTTGAAAATCCTACATAAACAATGTTGGTATTTCCATTTTTATCAAGTATCAGCACAAGACATTTCACAACTGTTGTTTAAGCAAAATACAACTGTTCGTTGCTATAAAAAAATAAAGAAAGAAAAACAGTAGCAAGTAACAGAATGCTAGTTTAAAAAAAAACTGAAAATGGATAGTTGTTACGGCAGTATATTTTAACCTTTAACTTGGGTAAACTTTGTGTTCGTTAATGATCAAAACATACTGTTTGAATTTGAAGTTGTTGAAACGGAGGGTTAAGATTTAGAACATTTTTTGGGCAATGTTTACTGACTGTATTTTTATGAGTGAAATTGATAATTAACATATGAACTTTATAAATAAGTAGAGATAGTAAATGCTTTTTCTTTGTCAGAGCCTTGATAGAATATTGTTCTGAACTTTTTATTCTGAATATCTTGATGTTGCTTGTTCTCATTTAAATGTTAATATGGTCAGTAAGTTTAATTGCATAGCACCTTTCATATCAAGCTCACTTATAATTAAGTACCTCAAAAGACAGAGCAAACTTTCTAAACATTTTGCAGCTATATTTTGGCTTTATAGTCATGAGAGCAGATTTAAATATCCAGAGACAATTTTATGGGAAGAAATTTCTCTGATTCTGTTGTACTTCTTTAGATTGATGTGTTAGGAATCATACCTGCTTCTCTGCACTAGTGTTGCTCTCTAAGTGTGTGTGTGTGTGTGTGTGTGTGTGTGTGTGTGTGTTTTGCTGATCAGGACAGGAATTCAAGAGAAAATGCATTACCCTTGAGTTCCTGGGAACTTAGACAGATTTATGGAATGTATTTGTGTGCTGAAGCATATCGGGATCGACATAAAACCAGTGCATTCCGGAAACTCAAAATCATTTAGTAATCTCTCTTACATCCCATCTCCTTATCAAGGAGAAACACCCCACAACCACTGCTAATGCTTCAAAGCCTATCATTTAAAACAAATCTCTAGGCAATCCCTTGTTCTTAATATCAGAGGCTTATTATGTGTGCTTTAAATATAGACACTAATATAGAAATTTGTATTTTACAAACCTTATGCTTATGTGCACATACAGAACTGAAGCAAAAGCTATTAAATGTCCTGGGCTTTTTAATTGCAATCTATCTGGGGTTTTGTGTCTTTTATTTAAAAAATCTAGTAAACACAACAAACAGGAGTGTCAAACTAAAGGTCGGACTAATACCTGGGAAGGTATAGCAATGGATTTGGTGGGGCAAACTGATTAAACTAAGTCAGCTTAATTCAAAGCAGCAGGAGCAACAGATGTTGTTGCCTTTGTTTATTTTCCCTTGTTGCCAGATGGGAAAGAAGAAATAAATACTAGGACAGAGAGAAAAAGCTGCTGAATCATGTTTCTTCTCCATTTTAGCCTTGCTGCAAGATTTCAATATGCAAAGTGCTTCAGTGATCTAAGCAAAGTAGTTTGGTTTGGAGAGGTCTTTTCATCTCTGGTAACCATCTTTTCTTAGAAGTGGAGGTAGCAGTAGGATGCAAATCACCTACGTAAATTTTTTTGTCACGTGTAAAATAAGGTGATTGTAACTTACTCCTTAATTCCAGTTACTGGATCATGTTGTCTGAAGGCAAGGATGCTGCCTTGTGTTCACCATATTTTGAGCAACTTGGATTACATAGCACACAGTATACAGTGCACACAGCAGGGAATCAATCCCATTTTTCCAAAGTTATTGAAGAATTCTTGAGACCCCACTTTGTGCTGTAAATTTCATATTGTAATCCCAGAGGAGTTTTCCCAGGCACTTCTTATAATAGGACTTCTGAAGTCATGTAACCTCAGTGGGACCTAGTAATTTTAAATTCAATAATTATTCATAAGGAGATAGCTTATGTCAGGAAGACTGAGGCATTGAAGAGTCAATAGTGAAGGAAACATAAAGCATGCATTACAAAAATAAAAATAAATAAGAAATATAGTATATTTTTGTCTTGTCTTGGTATCACCAAAAGACAGCCAGAGTTAAAGAGTAATTGCTATTTCTTCATAGACAAGTATAAAAATAGCACAGGGAGTGAAGTGCAGGGGATAGGAGTGAATACAAGTTGATGTGTATAGAGTTGGTCACTGCTGCAAGGTCATGGTTAGTTAGGGAGAGGATTTAAAGAAAACTAGAACAGCTGTTCAGTGATGGGAAGGAAGCATCTAAATTCTCCCCAGTACCGCTTATCTCTTATTAGACAAAGGTCATCCAAGGGGCTGATGAGGGTGGTGGGGTGGTTCAATTCCACTCATAATGCTCCTAGGTGACCTGCCCCTCAAAGCAACTACTGGGGAAGTCAAATCTGGTTTCTTATGGTATGGAAGTTCTTTGGAGTTTCAAAATGGTGGTAAAAACCAGCATTTCTGTGAGTCAAATTAGGTGGAATTAGTTCACAAACAGAATTTGACCCAGCAGTGAGCATGTAACACCAATTGGGTGGATTCATTCCTTGAATACATTATTTTCACCTGAGAGGGAGAAGCCTTCTGTGATTACTCAAAGTTGATAATGCCTAAGGTTCTTTTTATTTGGAGGAACTCATACATATCCACAGCAAAACTGAGACAAGACGGTAGAGAGGATTTAAGCCATCCTGTGTCTTTGATTTCATTCCTTCCAGAGGTTATGAAACCAATAGCTCCAATAGTCTTTCCTTCAGCTACTTCAAAATCTTTACTAGACCACTTCATTCAAATTGCTTTGAGTTGGGATTCTGTCATTTGCAGCTGAAATAAATCCTGCCTAATGCGGCATGTATTATTTTCTTCATTTTTCAGAAAAGAAAATGGAGACATTAAGTCATTTGATGAGCATCATTGGTTTAGTTTTTATTTTGACTAAATCACAGCAGCCACTCTGATGTGTGTGCCATTGATAGCAATCAATTGTTACATATTTACTGAAAATTATGACATACTAAAGTGCATGAGGACACTAAGTTATATTGAATATAAATTAATCTTACAGATGATTCAGAAAGTACTTTCCTACATTTCAGAGTTTCAGACTAATCCTTATGAATGCAAATATAAATTGAATACAACTATAGACATTTTTTAGGAATTTGTAGGAAGCACTTTGTATCAACCTGATCATCTTATTTCTCCCTAGGGTAATGGGAGCTAAGGTTTACCACAGGCTTCAGTAGGCAAGAGGATGAGCTTATGTGCACTATCTCAACTCATCACCCTTGATTCTCTCAACAACTTTGTTGTCCTTCTCCAAATGTGGAAACTTGCCCTCAAAATGGTTAAACAATTTTCTGTCAAGTTGTTATTATTTGGAGAGGATAAATAGCAGAGTTCTAGGCATGTCCAACTCTGGAACCCTGATCTAATACACTAAGACAGAAAATAATCATCTTACTTTCATGCTATTGTGGGCTTTGGATACATGGGAATTTTATGGAATTCGGTGTGGATTTGGCAGTAAGTCAAAAAAGTAGTTATAAATCCAGTATAAATATAATTGTACTCTAAATGGTATATATATGATAGGAATTACCTGAACTAAAAACATGGAATAAACTACTTGTTACCTTATCCTCACTTTGTACAAAGGCATTCTACAAACTTTAAATATTTCAAATTCAGTTTTAAAATACTTTCCTCAAATTTATGTATGCGGCATACATATATTAGTGCTGAAAGATAAAAAGAAATTTAGATTTTAATCATATATCAATGCAAAGCTAATGAATTAACATACACCAGAAGGTCTCCTTTCTTTTCCACAGCATCTAATTACTCTAAATATATTAGTGCATAAATTAGCATAATTGTTTCACATATTGCTTAGTGCTCTTAAACACCCATAGAAAAGATGTACATACAACTCTGTATCATTCAATGCCTTGGATATTTCAATTCATTGAACATGAAATTGAAAGTATTTATAAATATGTGAGATATATGCATACATATTTTCAAGTGTGAGAAATGCACTTCCTTGGATAATTTGAATATGAAAATTAGTCTTAATAAACACCGAGAGGGCTTTTTATCTTGAGCTTGCTTGTTCAGATATTTTTAACTCATTCATCTCTTTAAAAATCCCATAGAAAATTGTATTCGAACTTTCTTCAAATATATTTCAAAGTTTGAATCGTGGCTGACAAGGAAGAATCAGATAGGAAGAGAGGGCGATTGTGTTTAACAATTACAGGACCAAGAGAAAACTTTAAGCATGACACAAGTTCACCTTCAGATATCTAGACAAAAGTGAAATTAAAAAAGGGAAAACAATAGTCATGCATATTAATGAGATCTCAACATCTAATTATAACCTGTTCTTTCATATTAGTTCAATGAAGAAATTAGTACAGAAAGTAATGTTACACATTTAGGAATAATGAGTATTTGTAAACCAATTCTGTTATTTATCTTAAAAAAGTATCTGATCGTAGATTTAATGTTTTAATAGTTAAAAAAAGAGATTTGTGGAATTTAACAAGAACAGAAATAATTTGGAAAAACTTCAGAAATATTGTAGAACACGTTATGTCAATTACTTTTATATCCAGAATGTAAGAATAAAAAACTGAAGAAGCATATTCAAGGTGTATGTGAATACCAAAAATATATACACATATGCATTCATATATTTACCTTTTGGAATATGAGTTCTTAAAAAATTCTCAAGTTTGCATATGAATAACTTTGTCATTAGTGCTGTTTGCCAAATATTTCCAGTTCTGCATTTTCCACACAAGATGGGATTGCAATTCTGACTCCTTTGAGGTTAGCCTGTGGGATGGTGGTAAGGGTCGAAGGATTGTCATAGCACAGATTAACGAGATGTGGGGCAAGATCCTCAACTTCACTGCAACAGACATGTCAATTGAACAAGAAACATTTTCTTTATAATATGTCATTGAAATTAGAAAATTTCTTGTTGATATTGCATAATTTATTGTATCCTGACAAATACAAACACAATAATTTGCTTTTTTCACATATAATAATTATTTGGTGATGTGCTAGTGATAAAAAAAAAAGAAAATCAGGAAAATGTCTAATTGGTATAAATTCATTTCCAAGTCATGCTTTAAATATGATTGTCTTACAGGGTCTGTCTGTAACTGAAGCCTAGAAATAAATGACGACTTTAAGATCTTGAGGAACCACGCCAAGTACGTGCCTCACACTGAGATATAGACTGTTGTTCCCCATTGTCCATGGTGTACTACAAAATACATCTCTGTACTTAAAAAACTAACTTGATGACATTTGAGTAATCAATAAACATCGTTTCTATAAAATTGTAATTTAAAATGGCAGCTTAATACAAACACTGATCAGATTATTTATGTTGTAACTCCTAGCAGGAATTATACCTGGAAAGATGCAGAGGGCTTTTAAAAGTCCTGCCAGAAGAAATAACTGGAAGTGGAGATGTCTGGTGCAGGTTTTGCAAGGAGAAATGATACCAGGGAAAAGGAATGGATTTGAAAGCAATAGGCTTGGAGTTTTACTCTCCATGCTTGAATTCAGAAGCTGGTATAGCTACATAACCCCTGATGCTGCTCTGCACCTCACTTTCTTTGTCTACCCCAGAACCACACTTCTCTATGATGTATTCACTCTCCTGTGTAGGCATGCTTAACTCTTCTAAATAAAAAGCCATTCTATATTTTCTCTTTCTCCACTACTCTGTATCTCTCTCCTTTACAACTCCTTTCATCATTTCTCTTCCAACCTGTAATTGTTTACTATTTTAGCCATCAGGTTTTTACACCTGGCTATTCCCCTCCTTCCTCCAGATGCTAAATCACATAGATAATGTCAAGAATCTTCTCTTACTGACTTCTCAACAATATTTGATGGTGTTATCACTTGCTTTCTTTCAAGGCAAAACACTTCTTCCTCCATTTGTCTACAGTGACAGCCTAAGAGTTTCCATATAGAAGGGGGCTTAGGGACCAAACCTTAATTATAAAACTACTGCTAGCAGATAGATATTCATTATAACTGGACTTAAATAAAATTCCTATGTAATAAAAGTGAATTTCAGTATCAAAAATAAGGTGGGGATATTGGATTAATTGGGGGAAGGGTTGAGTGGGGCAGTGCCAGAGCTTCCATGACCTCCCTCTTCTAACTCTGTGTCTCTCTGACCACTTATCACAGTGTCCTTTTCAGACTCCTCTGTGGTACTGATCCCTTAAAGCTAGGGTTCATCAAGGTTCATAAGAGGCCCTTTGAACACTACACTATATGCCCTCTCACCCAATCCTATAACAATTTCACCTGAAACAAAAGTGAATGAAACTCATTTGAGCTTTTATAGGATCATCTAGAGGGTAGTGGTGTGATTTATTGGGAAAATGCAAGGGTGCAAATGAATAGTAGAGCTGGAAATGCTGCTGTTCTTCCAAGAGCCAGCCTTGGGCAAGCAGTAAGCAGCCATGGTTCCTCCTGTGTCTCCCTATACACTTATCTCAGGCCTGTCTCACTGCTTTGATAGTCTTGCTCTGGTTTGTATGTCCACAGTTCAAACGTAGGAACCTCAGAATGAATGACTACTTCATTTCCTGGATTTACAATGATTCTCCTTACCAACACAGGTTGAGTGTTCTCTGGGAGTCCCAACTCCACTTCTCAGAGGGAATCTCCATGGATGCAGAACTCTACCTAATGATAAAAATCAGCATGCTCTTAAGTTGAAAGGAATCTCTTTCCCTAATCTTAAAGTACTTAAGGTGTTTCCCAATAAAATTTCCTTTGCACAACCTACTGATAAAATGTATTTCAATTTTCAAATACCTCAGTTCTTTCATTTTGAAGAACACCTTTCTACCACCCTTGTCCTTGCACAAAGGAAAAGAAAAAATATAGTATCAGTGCTAAAAATGATTATGCTACCCAGCCCAGTTCCTGGTGTTACAAAACATTTTAATCAAGAAAATCATGTTACTCCTGTGGTCATTTGGACCAAGTCAAAGGTAGAGAAACACTAGGACCCAGTTTCGCCAAGTTCAGGCTATTGTTAGAGTTGCTCAGTGCACTAGAAGTGGTCCCTCTGCTCCTGCACTTTAATAAAGGTAGAAAAGATTGAATTTTCTAACTTTATCCAAACCAATTAATCAGCCACCAAATTAAAGTCAGCTGTGGATTGAAATGCTCAGCTACAGTTTGGGCTTACAACAATCAGTTATATTGTTGACAAAGAAAATCAGATTTATAGATAGCAGCAGGGCATTCAGACACTTTTAGAAATGAATATGATTTCTCATATTATTTTCCTC
The DNA here is from genome assembly GCA_020662805.1 of Glaucomys volans. Classification (NCBI taxonomy): domain Eukaryota; kingdom Metazoa; phylum Chordata; class Mammalia; order Rodentia; family Sciuridae; genus Glaucomys; species Glaucomys volans. The sequence goes on along the minus strand of JAJEJO010050027.1, from coordinate 1,048,671 downwards.
AAGCTTCCTACTGTGGTCTTACCCGCGCACATCATTAGTAAAAAATAAAATAAAATAAAATAAAAGTATTAAGTGTTGCTGTTACAAGTCCAATTGCCACAGAGTTGTAATAATTTCATTTTATGGTAATAATACTGCAAAATTTGTTATGTTAAGGGAAGGCTCCTTACCTAAAAATATCATATTAATACTTACCAGAGCGTTCTCTCATAGAGTAAAATAACATCAATCAGTCTTAGCCTAGTTATTAAAATAAAAACAAACACACAGAATCTTAACATTTCAATCTTTATCCTCAAAACATCCAGGTCTAACATCCATGCTGCTATAGTTTTGTGGTTCCCTAGAATTATGTGCTTGAAGGCTATTTGTATTTTTTGAGAACTGGATGTCTACTAGCTCTCTAGTAGCTGTCACATAGGGGTTTGGCAACACTTCAAATTTAATGACACTAATTGCAGCAAAAATGCTTTTGTAACAAGTATGCAAGTATTTTATAAATTTTGTTCAGAACCAAATGAACTTGAAGAGGAATTCAGCACTCTTTGGCTTATAAATTACATGATTACACCTTTGGTAGTCTTGAATCTCAATAACCTGAATATGCATCAATGGTATAAAAAAAACTCTAGAATTTGTTAACAAAAATGGTGATTTCAAACATCCAATATTGCCTATCTGTTGGATGACTAGATAGTGTGATCATCTTTTCACACTCTCATAGATGTTGTACTGTTTCTAACCTGGCAAAATTTTAAGTGATAGGATTTTACATTAAAGGAAGATAAAGATTAAGTAGAACCTGGAAGTAGTAACTTCTATTTTACTATCCTAAGTTCTAAAATAAATTATATTCTTTGCTCTACTCAGACACTATTCCTTTATTTATAGCTTCCCTCAGGTAATAATTGCATAGTAGCATACATATCTATTTATTCCATTACTTTTCAAAGACAGGTAGATGTAAAATCTAATATTTAAGAGAATTTTAAATTTGCCAGTAACCAAGAACTACTGTTGATTGCTTGTTTACAAAATTTCAGGAATGAACCAATATCCCTAGGTGTAAGTAACAACAATAAAATAAAATCAAGATTAGCATTCTTATGCTTTTCTAAATTAATCTAAATAGAATGTAGTCTACCACTGTTAAGGACCTTAAACATAAATTGAATTGTTCAACTCTGAGGTTTACTTACAGAAATACATTAAAATAAAATTAGGGAAAATATTCAACTCTGAAAAATCAATAGAAAGTGTTGAGTCAGTACATTGTATCTATACACATTTTAGTTTTTGATATACCCTACTTATACACGATAAATAGAATGCAGATGCCTAATATAACCAACAACTACAGAATGGATGCCTGTACCTCTCCAAAACTCATGAATTGAAATTAAATCACCAGTATTATGGCATTTGTAGGCTTTTGGGAGTGATTAGGGCACAAGGGCAGAGTCCTCAAGGATAGGATTTGTGCCCTGTACAAGACTCCAGAGAACTCCCGCTCCCTTTTGCCATGTGAGGGCCTAGCAGGAAGATGACCATCTACAAAGCAGGGAAGAGGCCTTTACCATTTAAAAAAAATCTCTGGTGCCTTCTTCTTAGACTTCTTAGAATCCAGACGATGTGAAATAAATTTCTCTTGTTTGTAACCTACCTATTCTATGACATTTAGATAAATCAATAACAGACAAATCTGGCTACTAAATAATAATAATAAAAAAGTTATCTTGAGGACACACCATAACACAGCAGATCCTATGCAAATATTTGACTGAAACATCAAACTATTCAGATTTTGGACTCTAGGAACTTGGTGGCATAGAGATACAAAAGCTATATTTGGAATTTTCTGTATAATGAATATCACTCTTATTTGGTAGCAAGAACAACTGTCCCTAAATGCACCCTTTCCTATATGATAAGAACCAGGTCATGTGGGTAACTTTTAAAATTTTAGTTGACTATAAAATCTCAAAAATTTTTTCTGAGCTCTGCTAAAATGTGAAATAATAAAGAACATAATAAATAAGTATTTTAAATGTGTTATTAACACTGAGGTCCATAGGAACCCATCTTCAATGTCCAGACAGGTGGCTTTCCACAGTTCCATTGTGAACATCTGACTTTTCTAGTCACATCAGTCATTAGCTATTGAAATCTTCTGTGTCTTGTTTTAATTATTTTTTCAACCTACCCTCAACATATCCTATGTTCCCCATAACCAATATACTTATTCAGTTGCATTTAAATTCTTTCTTGGAATTATGCTGGAAAAACTGGAAATCCACTTTTTAAATTAGACCCCTATCTCTCACTCTGCACAAAACACAGCTCAAAGTGGATGAAGGACCTAGGCCTTAGACAAGAGACTCTGTGCCTACTAGGAAAAAAAAATAAAGGATGCCCAAATTTCCATCATGTCAGCTTAAGAAATTAACTTCCTCAACAAGACTCCTAAAGCACAAGAAGTAAAATCAAGAATCAATGAATGAGATGTTATCAAACTAAAAAGCTTCTTCACAGCAAAGGAAATAATTGAGAATGGGAACAGAGAGCCTACAGAATGGGAGAAAATCTTTGCCACCTGTACCTCAGATAGAAAGCATTAATCTGCAGAATAGATGCTTCACAGAAAAAGAAATATGATAAGTAAACAAATATTTGAAAAAATGTTCAACATCAGTAGCAATTAGAGAAATGCAAATTAGAACTACACTGAGATTTCAACTTATTCCAGTCAGAATGGCAATTATCAAGAATACAAGTAACAATAAACATTGGCCAGGAGGATGTGGGGAAAAAGGTACACTCATACATTGCTGGTGGGACTCCCAGTTGGTTCAACCATTCTGGAAAACAGTATGGAGATAACTCAGAAAACTTGGAATGAAACCACCACTTGATCCAGTTATCCTACTCCTCAACATCTACCCAAAAGACTTAAAATGAGCACACTATAGTGGTGCTGCTACATCAATATTTATAGGAGCTCAATACACAATAGCGTAACTATGGAATCAACCTAGATGCCCTTCAACAGATAAATGGATAAAGAATAAGAATACCCCCCCCACACACACATATACCCACAATGGAATATTACTCAGCTTTAAAGAATAGGGAAATTATGCATTTGCAGGTAAATGGATGGAGTTGGAAAATACAATGCTAAGTGAAATAAGCCAATCCCAAGAAAATCAAAGATCAAATGTTCTTTCTCATATGTGGATGCTGACTCATATGTGGAGGGAGAGAGGAGGGGAGTGGGAGTGGGGGTAGGAAGGGGAGATGTGAATGGGAAAGACAGTAGAATGAAGCAGACATAATTTTCCTATGTTCATATATGAATACACAACTAGTGTAACTCCACAACATGTACAGCCACAAAAATGGGAAGTTATACTACATGTATGTATGATAAGTCAAAATACATTCTACTGTCATATGTAACTAAAAACAACAAATAAAAAATTAAAATATGAATTATTTGAAATAGGCTTCCACCTACCTTCTTCTTTTCTTTCCAATAGTTTTAGCCAACTGTAATGAATACAGTAGTGTCCCATTCAGAATCCCTGTTGACAACCTATCTATTCAGACTCCAGATTTTGCAAAAGTTAACTGTGAACAGCTATAGTTCCGCCCCACACTAAGAATTGCCGTTGGCCACAGGGAACCCCCTGGCTCAGGGATTTCCTACAGCCAATTGACAGGTAGATTCAAAGAAACTAAGGTTTAGCACCTGTGACTTAAGAAGTCGGTACAAACAAAAAGAAATTATCCCAGATTCTGGGCTCTGTAACTAACAACTAATTTAGTTGCAGCTCTATGAAGGATCAACTTCTCCTTCTGCCAGATCTCCTTTTGTCCACTTCATTATGGATATATCACATTAAGACCGCTCCTCAATGAATCTTCACGCAGCTATCTCAAACTCTGTTTCCAAAAAATCCCATCTAGGACATGAACCCTTGAATTGCCTAAGATATACGGAAAGCACAGAAGGAATGCTTTGTTAGTAGTAGGGTATTGCCCTAACTTTAATACAAAACCCTGATGAATCGAGCTTGATTTTTTTTTTTTTTTTTTTTTTTTACTTATACCAGTGGTAGGCTTAATACTTAGAACTGAGCACAAAGCCAGCAAATTGTATGGCTCCACTTTTTTAATGCCAAAACTTTATCCTGTTTCTCTAAATCTTTTGGAATGCAAACACCTATCAAAGGTAGAACAAATCAGTCATTAAGAAGAATCTGACAAAGATAGTACCTAGGGACATCCCAACGCCGCTTAGCAACTCTGGGCTGTTAAAACTCTGTGTTTATAGTACACAATATTCTTAAATGAAAAATGGCCACAACAAAATGACTGAAGGGGCACATGATCAGGTGAAACCTATTACCCCACTATGAATGTTCGGTCCTGTAGAAATCTAACCCATTTAGTGAATATCCTTGGACATCACCATAAAAGTTAGTATTACTTCTCTTGGGAAAGTAGAAATGAAAAGAAATTATGAATTCCTCCTAGCAACCATTGCTCATTGTAAATTACATTATATAGCCATTTATGTTTAGGAACTGACAGATTTTTAGCTAGTATTATTTTTATTTTTAAGATAAATTCCCAGACAAATCTAAGAGCCTTTGGAAAAGGACAATGTCCTTTCAACTTTGTTTCTCCACTTCAATAATAGCCTGTGTTACACCATAGGTATTTAGCAAGTTGCTTTTAATAAACAATTGAATACAATTGATAAAATATATCTTCACCCAAGTACATAGCGTTATTTTGGGGAAAAATATCTAAAAACTGGCCCAAGTTTATGTTGTCAAGGTCCTCCCTCTAGTAATGCAAACTCTACTAGTCAACATAAAATACAATTGTCTTTGTCTATTACATATTTATAAGAATATTATTCAAAATTTTATCAAATTGATTATAATGTTTATAAAAATGTTAATTCAAAATTTTATCAAATGTACTTCTAAAGGTAAGCTAAATATTAAACATATCTGTATAACAGGGCCACTTTAAATGACCAAATAGATTGTGCATTACATAACTCCCAGGAGCATCATTTGAATGTCACCTATGATGTTATTCAATCAGAAAATCCTCTGAAGATTCCCTTGAAATGTCCACAGACCTATTTCAAAATAAATCATGTTATTTCTTTTCATTGTTCATGATGAATTCATGTGGGCTAACAATGACAAATGATTTTATTTCTAACTGCTCTCAACACATATGTCAAACTTACCAGAATGGATATTTTCCTTTTTGAAAATAGAATATGTGCTCATCACCAGTATCAGAAAATCTATTTGTCTCCCAAAGATCATGTACAGTGATTCTGTAGTTAAAATTACAATGCATTTCAATCCTGTAATATAATTCTTCCAATTCCAAAGATGTAAAAGCATTTGAATGATGAACTGTTTTCTATTTTTTGCCCTTGGAAACAGACATTTTCTGTGTTCTGCCCACAGCCCCTCAAATCCCTTCACCATTTTTACACACACTGAATCTCAATGTGATTTCAACCTCAAAAGCCATTCCTGCAGACCTTTATTATGATCAAGGTGATAGATTGCTAGGTCTAGATTTGAAGGGCCTGGGAAGTTCTATGCACCCAAGTTAATCACTAACCAAAGCAAAACAGTGTAATGTCATACTCTCACTTTCCTGTTTTTGAACAGAAAAACCATGAATTATAGGCTACCATGTCTGTTGGCTCCTATGGGACCGGACCAAATTGTCTTACAAGGAACTATACTTGATTATGTACCTTTGCTTTGGTCTTCGAAACCTCTTATTGGCTTGATTAAGTTGCTCAAAGAGGATATGTCAAGATCCTAATCAGCCAGCATTTCAGAAGATGACCTTTACAGGGGTAATCAAGTTAAAACAAAGTTACTAAGGTGGACCCTAATCCAATATGCCTGGCGAAAAAAGGAATTTGAACAGAGACACATTTACACAGGAAGAATGCCTTGAGAAGACGAAGGCAAAGACGGTGTGATGCATATCCAAGACAAGGAAGGTCAAAGGTTGTTAGCAAAGCACTAGAGAGTAGAAGAAAAAAAGACTTTTCTTCCAGTCCTCAAAAAGAACCAGCACCACTAACACCTCTTTTTCAGACTTCTAGTATTCAAAACTGAGGCAATGAAGTTATGTTACTTAAACCAATGAGTTTGTAGTACCTGTGACAGCAGCCTGGGGGAACTAATATACACCCTGTCAGGTACATATTCCTATTCCCTTCCCAACTCCCCCAGGAGCATTTTCCTAACAAATCATTTTTATATGAATCTTTTTTCAGTACCTGCTTCTGGGAAATCTAATCTAATATAACTCCTAACTTGTATCCAGAATTACCAATGTGTGAAAAAATATATATTAGGAGAGAATTGAAGACCAGCCCTCTTACTAATCTGAGCAAACATTATTCCCAAATTGAGCATTTAGTCTTTATCCTGGCCTCCATGAATATTGCACCTTTCCCTAAGAGATGGCAATTACCCTGTTAACTTACACTCTTGTTGCAACAACAGATTCTAGCACTTTTCTCATTAGCTCAACTTATTTCTGGATTTAACTTCTTTGAATCTATTCTTAGAATTTCTTGGTTTCCTTTCACATTTGCCCTGGATTTGTGTCCTTCCTTTTATCTTTAGAAAATGCCTTTAGATTTCTGTTTATTGCAGATTTTCCCAAACTGTCATATAGGATCCATTTGCTGTTTTCTACTTTCCCTCTGCATTGCAGTTATGCAGAAATGTATCATCAGAATTTATTTCAGAGCCTTTCAACACTCTTGACACATATACACTTTAGAGTTACAGATGAGATCATGGGGTCACATTTACCTTTTTCAGCTTTCCTAAAGTCAAGAATATGTCTTTGAATCTGCTGAGCAATTCTGTCCTTCACAATTCTAAATTCCAAATAGGCACAGCTACTTTAATGGAAAGGTTTCCATCACTCTCACTTCCAAACTCAATTTTCTTCCCCCATCTGAATGAAATCTAGCAATTGCCCATTTGCTTCCTCATGCAAAATAAAATTGTCAACATGGTAAATAACAAATTTATTAGATCCCATCCTTTTCGCAGAATTGGATTTCTAACAGATGTTCACAGAGTTCAAGTCCCTCATTATTTCCATACAGTTGGACTCATGTTAATTTGGAAATCTATGAATTTTATTCATACTATTCAATTTATTTGAAAAATACATGTGCATGTGTATCTCAGAGTCATTGTTACAAAGCATATTGATTTTGTATCTACTTCCAAACAGCACAATTTGATCAAAGCATTAGTCTATAATAATATTAATTCTATGCACTTCTCTCATTTATACCTTTACTCCTAGACTCTCTACCTTACTTTATTAATCACATATGCAAAATGAGGTATAAAATTATAAACATTCTCAATATGTTCCTCTGCTATTACTCCATCTTTTGGAATAAGATAGAGCTATCAATATTAGTCAGGTTGGGTTGTTATTATTTGATTATGAGGAGTCCCCTGAAAAGGTCATGTGTTAGGCAAAATGAAGGAATGTCTACAGGTAAAGTGATTAGAGTATGAGAACTGTGACCTAATGCGTGGATTAATCCATTTTATAGATTAATAATTGGAATAGATTATTGGATGGTAACTATAAGCACATGGGGCAAGATGGAAGAAATAGGTCATTGGGGGCATGCTCTCAGGGATTATCTTCTTCCTGATTTCTTTCTCTGCTTCCTGTCTGCAACTTTCCTCTGCCACACACCTCCACCATAACATTCTGCCTCATCTTGGATCCAGAACAGTGAAGTCAATCAGCAATGGACTAAACCACTGAAATAATAAGCGAAAATGGATTTTTCCTCCTCTGAGTTGTTCTCGTCAGGTATTTTGGTCTCAGCAATGAAAAGCTGACTACAAGCTGCCATAACAATCTCATAGATTGGGAGGTTTCAACAACAGAAATTTATTTTCTTACAGTTCTGAACATTGTAAATCCAAGATCAAGGTCCAGAATGTTGGGATTTGGCAAGGATTTTCTTCTTATATTGTAGACTGTAACTTCACTGTGTTTTTACATAGAAGAATAAAAGAGAACAAGCTTTCTCATGTGTATTTTTATGAGGTAACTAATCCCATCAAAAGGGCTTCATCTCATGACCTAGTCTAAACTTACGTTACTCCAAAGACCTTATCTCTACATGCTATCACATAGGGGTTAGGGCTTCACCATACGAATTTTGGGAAAGTACAAACATTTAATCTATAGTAAAACTCATTGCTCTTTTCACATTGCTTTGCTTCACTGAGCCATGTTAATATCATTATTATAGTTTCAATGTATGTGCCCCAAATTCATATATTGGAACCAAAGGCCCAATGTAATTGTATTAAGTGAAACCTACAGAAGTTGATTAAGTCATGAGGGTTCTGCCTTTATGTGATTGGGACTCTTATAAAAAGGATCAAGGAAACTAGTTTTCCATTGTTTTTCCTTCTGCCTTCTACCCTGTGAAGATGCTTCAATAATACCCTATCTTATAAGCAGAGATCAGGCTCTTATGAGACATCAAATATGACAGTTACTTCATCTTGGACTTCCATTCTCCAGAACTGTAAGAAATAACTTTGTGTTCTTTATAAATTACTCATTCTTAGGTATTTTATTGTAGTAGCATGAACAGATTAAAACAGAAGTTGGTACTGGGAATAGACACCTGTGAATGTATACTGTATTAAAGTCTTAGGTTTGCTTAATATGTAAACTTCAGAATGCTATAACACAAACACACAATCTAAGTTATAGCATAGCTAAATTATTTTGAAGTCTTCATTTATTTCTAGCAATTTCTAGTCATCCAGGGTGATCTTTCTTTGTGTATGCATGTACATGCCTATATGTGAGACACACAGGAAAGCATTAATTTCAAATAACAGTTTTCTTGTTTCCACATGAATACATGTTTAGATCCTTTTTGATTACATTAGCAAGTCTGCCAATCACTCCATTTTCCTCATCTTCATGAGTTCCAACAAATTCTTGCCAGGAGATCATTGCTTTATTATAATAAACCAGAGTACTGGAAAATTGATGTTCTCAGCTATGAATAAATGCTCAGCTTCCTGTTCTCATTCTTTCCCAAAGTCCTGACTATTAACCAAAGATATGATTACTCCACAGGCCTTCTTAAGGCTTCAAGTTTTGTTTTTCTTTGGTTTTTGACTTAGACCTTCAAAGGCAGTAGAGATACATCAGGTTCCTCCTTACCAAATTGCTCATGTCAGGCATGAGCTAACGTAAGTGAATAACATTGAATAATGCCAGCCTATCAGTCACATCTCAGGTTCATGTCTCTAAGGTCTTTAACATACACATAACTATAACTCCCCCCTCCTCATTTAAAAGAGAAAGAACATCAATTTAATTATTTCATTATCTTATCTCATGACTTATAAACTCATTTACATTTTATCTAGTAAATCTTTGAAGCTGTAATAGGCACTTGATAAGTATCTAATTAATTAACTATGTGTGCATTTGGAAAATTTATATTAATTCAATGTGCTACCCAACAAAGCTTTCAGGTAAGTTGTAATGGTGTCAATTTGATAGCAATCTTTCGGATAACAAGAGAAAGATTCTAAGTCATTCATGACATGGCTTTGCACAAAACCAGCACTCAATAAACATTAACTATTGATGTTCATAATAACTGCGCTTACCAAAATGAATAATTAAGAACAAATTTCTTTTTAAGAGTCATTATTAATATTTACCATTACTATTTCTGTGATCAGATGTTAAAAATCGATGAAGACAATTTTCCAAAGGGTAACTGCAGCTTGGACACTGTGTTTATTTGGATCCTTAAAGTGGCTGAGCCAGGGATGTGATAAGCCACAGTGGCAGTTGAAAGACTAGATGACAGAGATTGAAGGCAGACAGTTTGTAAAGGACTTCACTTTAAAACGTGGATTTCTTTCTAATACAAATGTCAACAATGCCGTGTGAAAGTGGCAATGCTTGAGGAACTCTGAATTCATAATGAAACATCATCTTTCAACTAATCCACTGTGGCCAGACACATAAAACACCTGCCCTCTTTGTAGATTCAGTGCACTGCCTGGACTTGCTGAATGTCTCGATTCTACAGTGCTTAAAGCAGAAAATGTCACCATGATTTCAAAGGGAGTTCTTCATGGTTAGGAACTGCTATAAGTGATGGATTTCCATGTCAGCTTAAAATTTCCTAGCTCTGTCAGTTCAAGCCATGTCCTTAATGTAGTTTTAATGTTGCCATTTTATTGTTATTATTATTTAATATAGTCAATGTACAGACAACAAAATCTACTTGCAAGTAAAGCATTTTCCAATCAATATTTTAGATTTACTTGATTAAAAAAGAAGTGTGCTCATCAATTATAATAATTTTCTCCATGTTTCCTGAGATGACTTTGACATAATACTTTTAACCATATATAAACATAGTCTCTTGTTGCCAGAAATAAATTGAGGTATATTCAATGGAGGAACTGAGATCAGTTTTTCAATGAAAGATGTTGAGTCATTCTGACACAGTTTAAATAAAAGTCCCCAAAACAACTAAGCAACACATATGGGGTAGAATATAGAAGGGTTTAATTCATCATAATTTTAGGAACCGATATTAGATTTTCAGTTCTATTCATAAGAAAGTATATGTTTCTTTTTTCTGTAAAAAGAAATACAAATATGCAAAAAATACATAAAAATTGCCTGTAAAAGTATCAGCTACATTAACACATATAAGTGAACTCACTTTTGAATATATGTTTCCTAAATATCTAGAAAGGAAAAAATAAATACAGTGATAAACCAAGATTGTATTTCTTAGGCAAATTTTTAAATACATGCCCAATAAATATGTATACTCATATGCAGTACACAGTTAATAAGAGTTTTATATAATTAATGGGTCATGTCCTACAATGAAAAAGAATAGTGTTTCTTTTAAGAATTATTGTAATTCATTAAAATCAGTAGTTTTGTTTTCATCAAAACCAGAAAAAACACAAAATCAGAATCATAAAATCTCAGGTTTGAAAGATATTTTTAAAATTACATAATTTTAGCATCTTAACAAATAATAAAAATTGAAATTCCACGTGTCTTAAGCTACCCAAGGTCACAGAACCAGTTCATGGTGGAATCTAACTCTAGCACATAGGTTTTTCTTTGTTTCTTTTCACTCCCAAGACCATATTTTTGCTTCTATACAACATTGCCTCTTCAAAACTCTAGTATGTAGGCCAAATATGCTTCATTTACCTTTTAAATATGCATATCCTAATTTCATGAAAATATTTGTTTAGAAATTTTGAAAAATCATAGTTCTCCTTAATACAACAAATATTTATTTGCTACTTGCAATGTACAAGATACTGTGTAACACTCAAATCATGCATGTGGTCTTTGTGGTCGCGCAGCTTGTCATCTGAAGGAATGATAGCCCTGTGCTTTAGCACAGTGGATCTTATTTTATAAGTTAAAGTAAAATAAATACAATGTTATTATTCCTGTTTAGTGTATCAAAATGCACAGCTAAAAATGGTTTTAAATTGTCTAATGTCATACAGTTCATAAGTGGAAGATCCCAATCTCTCCTTTCTACCCTTGCCTGCACCTTCCAAGTTTCATTGCAATTAAAATGACTGATTTTCTTCATTGTGACTTTCAGTCTTTGCCAGATGAAATAATAAAATTAATATTTATAACCAGTTCTCTCCTCATTTTCTTTTTATCTGATTGATTATAAAATCATGCTAACCTACAAGCCCAGGGAATATAATCCCATTCTTAGCTACTTGATCCATATTACCTATTTATGTCTCCTTCCTGGCTTCACAGCTAGCATACAAGTATAAAGATGAATTCCTGGACAATCTCAAATTAATAAATTAATAAATGTTATTGAACTCCATCCTTTACATTAGTCCAGCAGGAAAAACTTGGCTTCTGGCCAGGATCATATTTTTAGTAGTTACTTTGATTAGCCTTTGAAAAATTCTTCTCAAGTATATAAGAGTCCTGAGTATAATCCATGGTTGGTGTTAATAATGGTACAAACTGCTCCACCTACTTGTACTTCTGTTTTCTGTTACTTCTGTTATTTCATAACAAAGCCCTCTTAGTTGCCAATATCCTTTTTTAGAAATTACCCATATCTCCAAATTATTAAAATCCTATGCATGTTATGTGTTTCATTGTCTCCTGAATTCCAAATATTTGACATTATTTGTAACCCCCAATAGTCAATCTTCAACATCACTGAGTGAATGAACATTGATGGTTTCTTGTACTATGATAGGTCAACATAGCCTTTGTACACTACGACTTGCTTTACCTGACTACCTGAAAATTTCTTGGCAGTAATGGATCCTCAGAAACCTGTACTTTTTAATTAAAAAAGAAAAATATCCGGTTTTTACCAGTGCAGCCATTCAAGACATATTTATTGTCTCAAAAGAAGATTACAATTTGCTATAGTTGACCCAGTGACTCCATGCTGGTTTTGAACAGTTGTTATTTTCCATTGTCATTCTTTAAAAATTGGTCCTGTCTTTGGTCTTAAATTCTCCTCCTTCTCTTATTTTTTTTACTGTTATTATTATAATGGATGTTGTTCATTTGGGAAAACAAAAACAAAAACAAAAACATTCTCTAGTTCTCCTTTTCTACCCCTTAGAGTTCCAAATCTCAGTTCCAGTGACCTGGCACTCTCATGGACAAACTCCATTGTTTTGGGATAATTTCAACTGAGACAGAATTACAGAACTTATTCAGAGCAGTTATTACAATCTCTTCACCCACTTTGAACTTAAATCCTCTTAACAACCTGCATTCTATCCTTTTTAGTTCACAGATCACTCACGATGACAGAAAAGACAAGTAAAATAGAGTTGAGAGGTTTTGTCTTCTCTTTGTCACTTATCAACATTCAATCATTAGCTTCAGGAAGGATTCCTCTCCCTCCCTGCTTTTCTTGGTTACAATTTAAAATCCTCTTATTATGTTTTTTCTTCAGAATACCTTTCAAAACTTTCTGCCATGAAATTTCATCTTGGTATGTTTTCTCTACCTCCATCTTGTTTAAGAGTCTCTGTTGGTTATGTTCCCCTTCACCACTGCCTGCAGGATTTCCCATAATCTGATAATTTTCTAATTGTGAATCCTGGTTCTTGATTTACATAAGTACACAAAGTATCATATTACAAAGCTAAATTATGAATGCAGAGCTATATTTCGAGAGGATTGTCTGATTCTATAAAATAACCCAGAATAGCCCTGAGCCCTTGAAAGACTCAGTTATTAGCAGTGAGAGGAACTAAAAGTTCTGGGGAATTAGGGGTTGAGGGGAATGGAACAGCAGCTTTAAGGAACATGCACTTTATAAGAGCCAGGAAGATGGGAGAGATGGAAATTTTCAAGATGTTAGGAGTACACTTGCATAAACGTGTATATGTAACAGATTCTATACATTCTCTGTATTAACGTAGTGAATATCTTGATACATTGATCTTTATTAACCAAGAATTAACATCCCTTTCGACTTGTCCGAGTTTCCACAGTCATTTTTCAACAATGACCATTTCATTAATTGCTATCATGTAGAATATGTTTCCATCACTTTCCTATTACTACTAAATTGCTAGTCTTTTCATGTTAGCAAACATGAGGATAAAAAGTTTTATTCTTCATGTTGTAAGTTGTGCCTTAACTATCCATCGTAATGTGTTCTAAAATTGTTACAGAAAATATTTTGGTAGACACTGGAAACTTATTTTCATTATATCCCATAAATATGTAAGTAAATATTTTATGCATATTATATATTAACGGAATATAAATCAAAGGATTATAAATAAAATATCTAAGAATATGGTGAGAGTATATATATATGCATGATTTTTGCTTGTGTATTTTGTCTTTCTTTTTGGTTTAACTATCAGTCATAACTGCTGAATTGAATACATAGCAGTTAAAAATCAGCTAAAGATTTTTCATTTTGCTTGTAATTTGTTTTGTTTTCATTCAGTTAAAAATTGATATTTCCTAAGATTGAAATATGTTTTGGTAAAAATTTTCCTTTCTTAATAAAATCAGAAATTTTTTTTGTGATTTCTGAAAGCTGGATAACCTATGTTTTTGGCTAGAAATTATAAAAGAAACTTCAGTTAAATACCCATGTGTTGTAACACGTGTTGGTGTCTGTGTTGCCTTTGCCAAAAAAAGTATATTTGAATTAGTTTACCTGCCAGAAAATTCTAGTCCAGATCTGCAAACTAAAATGTTGTCTGATTTGGTAAAATTGTAGTTTTTGAATCACTTCAATGAGTACCATATTAAAGATCCATCAGTGTTGAGATCAAAATTCATTTAGTTGTAAACTTTCTGGGACACTAGAACTCCAGTCTCCATTAGAAATCATACTCTCAGGTGAAAAGATAATCTCCACAAGTATTTTCTGTTCTGGTGTGTTTTTAAAACAATTGTTATATCCTCCTTCCATCTTTCCTTACAAGTATTTCTTAGCTACAAGCATAATTCTTTGCATGGTATTTCTGAGAGCACACAGGGAAATGGGACACCATGCTGGACCACTATCCAGATGGAATGGCCATGCACTATAGGAATAGTATAGATATGGCTGGGTACCATCTCCCCTACTCTAGAGACTGAGGCAGGAAGATTGCAAGTTTGAGGCCAGTCTGGGCAATAGTGAGGCCCTTTCTCAAACTTAATAAATAAAAAAAGAAATCAAGAAAGAAAGAGCAAGGAAGGAAGGAAGGGCTGGAGATATAGCTCAGTTGGTAGAGTGCTTGTCTCGTAAACACAAGGCCCTGGGTTCAATCCCCAGCATGGCGAAAAAAAAAAAAAAAGGAAATAAAGAAAGAAAGAAAGAAAGAAACAATTTTAAAAAGGGACTTGGGTTATGGCTCATTGGTAAAGTAAACCTGGGTTCAATTCCCAGTACCCATATTGATTCCAGAGAGGTTGAGATATGGGATCCAGTATCCAAGAGGTCATGTAACTCTGCTATTCTTCAATGCATGTGAATAAAAAGTGGAGGCCACAACGTGTAGAAAATAGAAAAATATAGGAAGCTCAGTGTAGAGATTATACAGTGTAATAATAGTCATCATTATGGTATGCCAATTTAAGTTATAGGTTTACTTTAAGAAAGCAATTGTTGGGATTCCCTTAAGCTATAGCCCATTTCTCTTTTCAAATAGATTGCAGAAATGAAGAGAAAGTATCATTTGCAACATTACTAAGGTCCCAAGAAGTAATCCTGCCTCTGCCTTCTTGGTGTGAAGTCCAGAATCATATGCAAACACTTGTTTCTTTAATTTTTCCCAATTCTCAGTTGAGCCAACATATTTGTGAAATGTGATTAAAGTAGATGACCATCAGGATTTCTAATTTATTATAATTCTGAAAATTCTTTCTTCTTCCTAAGTTTAAGTCCCTGCACCCTGTGGTGGAGAGAATAAAGCTCATTATATTGTTTATCTCAGGTAACTATAAAAAGTGGGAGCTTCTCAGTTTCACACCCAACAATTAGCTACTTTTCTATTCTTTACCACTGTGAGTGTAATTGAATTTGAATGAATAGGATAAATATAAGAGCAATCTCTTTATGTGGTGGTTGAAAAATTCAATAACCTGAAACCAGCACAAACATTAAAAAAAATACTTTGTTAAAAATAAAAATACCAAGGAAAGTACAATAATCATTAATACCAACATTTGTCTAACTTAATGTCTGAATTATTATTTACATATTTGTATATATTGTAACTGTATATGTTTCATAACTATAACTCTGTATAATGCTCATTGAATTATTTTCTGTGCCTTTTATTTCTTGTGGCACTTAAAAAAATTTAGTTCATTACTAACATCCAAGTATTCAATACATGACTATTGATTGAGACTATAGACCAAAGGGGAAAAAATGAGTAAGATAGGTAACTGGAATAAGTATAAAATCTAATAATTTAAAAACTACAATTCCTATTTTAAATAAATCCAAGTTTTAAAATCCAAGAAGTTATATGTCAGATACTGAGAAGGTGAATCTCAGAGGAAGAGAGGCCCCTTTTCTTGCAAAATGATCATGCTTCTTTTCACACATGAGATTTTGTACCTGCATCTTCATTTTCATTATTTTCATCCCTAATATTTTTCAGTGTATAAAATTACTCTGATGCTTTATTTTGACTACAATTTTTAAAAAAGTTTCTGGCCTTCCTTTATTTCTTCTAGCAACAATCTCTTCCACTTATCTAATTAGTGAGTTTTTACCCTGACTTTTGCTTCATAACACCATTGAAACTAACTTATTAAAGTATATAAATGTCCTATTATGGACAAAAGCAAAAGGTACATTTCAATCCTAAACTAACATAATCTCTCTATGGTACTTGAAATTGAAGTCCACTCTCCGTTTTCACACTATTATCTGTCTTCTGTGACCTTTAGCTGTCATGATACCTTTTTCCTGGTCTTTGCCTTCTTTTTTCAGAGTTCTCTGCCTATACAGAGTTTGGTTTTATTTTTGCTCTAGGATTTATCCATTAGTTTCTTTCTTATTACTTCTCACCTGGCTATTGTCACTTTATGCTCTTAATAAAGAGCTCCTTCAATTCAAAAATTGATTGGTTCCTAAACCTACAACTCCAAGAAATCATCCTACTTGAGCTTAGGCACGGTATTCCTACTTCCTAGGTATGTATAACTCTATATGTGAATGTTTAAGTGATTCCTCAAGCCAAGGTTCTAAAATGATCTCATGGCCATGTAACCCCTATTCTTCCACCTTCGTTGGTGAATCTCTTTCCATTCAGATGATCTTCCCAATGACAAGTGCTCAACTGAATTCATTTCCTTTTCCTCTACCTTAAAGAGTTAAGAAATAGGCTTTTGCCACGTCTGCTCTGATGCATGGCCCTAGAACTGAGCTGTAACTGACATAATGGGAGAGGGAATGTGTTCTATTTCTGCGCATGGCCCCAGAACTTCCCTATGCATTTACTTTTTTCATTCTAATTTTCTCTTTGCTGGCAGAAATTTTGAAACAAACTTGAAATAAATAGAGTGTGTGAAAATTTCTGTCAGCATTGGGACCTGAATGCATGTTTTAAAAAGAACTAAAACATAACTCCATTTTGTGAGGAAGGAGTAACTTTCTATTGTACTTAAAGTCTCAGACACGTTAGGGATATTATTAAAGATATTTAAGTTCAAAACTTGAATATCATTATGGATATGTACAGTTATCTGATCTAATCAGTCATGCATACATGGGTGCATGCATATGTGTTGTTTTAGTCAGCTTCTTTACCATAGTGACCAAAGCACCCTACAAGAAAAATTTTAGAGGATGAAAAATTTGTTACCAATGGATTCAGAGGTATCAATCCATACATAGCTTACTCCATTGCTCTGTATCCAAGATAAGGCAGAATATCAAGGTGGAAGGGTATGGTGGAGGGAAGCAGCTTAGGACATGGCAATCAAGAAGCAAACAGAACTCTGCTCACCCGGGCCAAGATATAAACCCTAAAGCCATGCCTCCAGTGACCTACCTCCTCCATTCACACCCTACCTGCTTACAGTTACCACCCAGGTAGTCCATATTAGAGGGTGAATGCACTGATTAGATTAAGGTTCTCATAACCTAAGCATTCCAGCTCTAAATTTTCTTGCATTTTCTTACACATGAGCTTTTGGGGGACACCTCATATCCAAATCACAATATATGTGAATACACATAGCTATCTATCTACCATCTATTTGGTTAATTTTTTCCCAATACAATCTCATGATCATTAAAGCCCATTCCTCATTTGTTCATAAATATTATCAGTATTACCTTTTTATGCATCTCATTTTTTCAATCCCATATTCAGATTAGCCTTTCTTAAATAAATGCTTATTTTTTCATCTATCCACTCTAAATATTTCAAATATTGTTGCTTCAATTATTATTCACTATTTAGTTTGAATTTAGTGCAAACTGTGATTCATGCACGTATACTTGGATTGGTATATAAATAAGCATAATCTTTAATTTCAAGGAATTTACATTTTAATGTGAGAAATAAAATATAAAAATAGTTATAAAACGTAGACCCTTCTCCAATTTTACATAAGGTATAATCCAATCCTCTTGGCATGTCATGAAGGACTTAGTGGAATTCTAGAAGTTATTAAACAGATGTTTTGAGAGCATTTGGAAGAGAAAGCAATGATCATTAGGAGCCAGCATGGGCTCACAAAGAATAACTTCTTTTTTGATAGAGTTGCTAGACTGGCAAATTAGGTGAATTTTATAGACAAACTTTGTTGATTTCAGCAAGCTCTGTTTGTCCTCAGTAAAGTTCTTTCATTGGTATTATTAGAAGAGAATGGGAAAATATTGATTGAAAACAAAATATTAGGATATCAGTTGATAATACATGACAATTAAAAATCATCTTATGAATGTTTCAAAGTTCATCAAACTTGATCCTATTAAAAACTTTAACAAAGTGTTTTTGAAATTATAAAAATATACTAATACAAGTTTAAAAAACACAAAATTATTTAAAATGTTATTATTTAATATTTTTTAATTTCACATCAAAGGGAGTATGTCACCATTTAAAAAGATATGTACCTCTGGAAGGTTTGGGGAAAACACACTATCTGTAAAGAAACACTAGAAACATAACTGAAAGGCAAAATGACCAATAGAGAAAAGAAAAACTCTTTTCAAATATTAGAATAATCTGGGAAGTAGAACAGGAAAAAGTGAAATATAAATAACTTTTAATTTGGTATACATATAAGCATCCTTAATATTTTAAGAATTTTTATAGATATATAAATCAAATTAGACCACAATTTTTGATACTTATACTACTATCAGTTCATAAATGATATTTCTATTCCTTATAGTATGTGAACATTTTTTCCACATAATTATGTTTTTATGAGTATGCTCTAAATCAAAGTGGCTTTGAGCACAACAATAGTTATTAAAATTAGTCATTATTAATATTAAACCAGAACTAGTCTTGTAAAATGAAGTAAATGAAATAGGCCAAAGTCAGAAAGCCAAGAATCAAATATTTTCTCTAATATCGAGAAGCTAGAGCAAAGTAAGGGGAAAATAAGGAAAACAGGGAATATCAGTGGAGTAGAGAAAGGAGATGGAGGGGGAGGGAAGTAGAGGGGAAAGGGAGGAACTGAAGAATGATTGACAAAATTATACTATGTACATTTGGAACTAGGCCACAGTGAAACTTGAATTTACATATATCTCTACAAGGCACCAATTTTTTAAAAAAACATTAAGTAAATAGAAGGAAGACTAGCAGAGTAAAGAAAGAGGAAAGTTAGGAGAGGGGAAGGGAGGGAATAGGAAGTACTGGGGACTGAAAGGAGCTAAATAATTCCATATTTGTATGATTATGTCAAAATGAACCCCACTATTATACATAACTTTAATGCACTAATAAAAATAATTTTTAAAAGTATGCTTTTAAGCAGAGTATTAAGCACATTATCAAAATAATTCATTGTTAGTATTAAACCAAGACTAGTCTTGTGAAATGGATCTGATTATAGAGAAATTGGAGACAGATGGATTGCTTTTTAATAGACCATCCAAACTGGTAGACAGTAGTTGCTTGTGACTATTTTGTACTAGAAATGTGGCTGGTATGATTGAAGGACTGAGTTTTTAATTATAATTAATTTAATCAAGTTAAATTTACATATTCACAAGTAGTGTCTTGCCTGTTGAAAACGAGAGACCTAGAAAATTTCTACAATCACAGAAAGTTCTACTGGATTGTGCTGATTTAATAGGCATAAGATAAACATGGAAAACAGTGATGGATTTTTGTTAGAAACAAAAAGAATCATATACAAAAATAATTTAAAAGGAAAGACTGATGAGTCCTTTTAAAATCTGAAAGTTATGGTTTGAGTCAAGGAACCCCTCAGGTAGAGGGCAGGACCAATACTGGACAATATTCAGAATGAACATATTTAAACTAATTGCAAAAAAGTGAAGATAAAGATAAAAGAGCTTTTTCCTATACCCAGTATCAACAGGCAAATTTAGACCCATAATAGCAAAATTATTTACTCAGTGCTTAATGCATTCAGGTACTATAGAAGCATATAATGTATTGTTTTATTAATCTTCATTTCAATTCTATGATATAATATTAATTTAAAACATAATATTATTATTATTTTCATTATATATAAGTAGAAGCAAAGGCTTGGAAAAATTAAGTATTATATTAAACATCTAAATAATGATGGATTTCAACCCTTATGTATCATGTATCAGATACTAACATCTAAAATTTTAATTGCTAAACTTCGCTGCCTCTTGTCTTACAAGGTACTGCTTGAGAAGTCTAACACACTCTTCCTTTGGCAAGATTATATATGAGAGGCAGCCATACAATGATATGTAGGAGTGTAGTCAGTTAATATAGACATTTCAAAATAAGTTTGACATTTTCTCTGAGAACATTGTCAAACACTTTCTTGCATTCCCCATAGTAAACATTCAGCATAAATTGGTGGAAGCAAAATCAACAGAAATCACACAAAAAATATATAGCATTAGTGAAATAATAAATGTTTTCAAATTAGATAGGACAGTCTTTTAAGTCATAATAATATAAAATCTTGGGACTGGGGATGTAGCTCAGTTGGTAGAGTGCCTGCCTTGCAAGCACAAGGCCCTGGGTTCAATCCCCAGTACCGCAAAAAAAAAAAAAAAAAAAAAAAAATTATATATATAAAATCTTTATTTCCTATAAGCAAGATCTGAAAACTAGAAGGCTATCATCATAGATGCACAATTTAAATTTTTTTGAGTTTCATAGAGATACAGATTTTATTTTTTGTCCCTATTATTTAAACTAACAACTACTTCTATTGCAACTCCAAAGTCCCCCACACATATTGATATATAATTTGAATTAATAATTTATTACATACTTCCCTTGTGAAAAAGAACAAAGCATCTTGTGGAAAAAGGTGAGGCTAAAATGTAATGGAAAGAGGCAATACCTCAAAGGAAATCAATGAACTTCTTTGTCTTCCTTTGTCTGCTAGTAAATTGCTTGTTTAGAGCATAATATATAGGTTTTTATCTCCCAGGAAGTATATTTCATATAAATCTAGTCATTAAATGTTGTGTTTGTTAGGAGAAACTTTATTATTTGCAGATGAAACCAAGAGCACAAAGAGAAATTAATTTCAAAACAAACTGTTAAATTAGGTGTTTATTGATCTTATTAGAGAAGTACATTATGAATGATAGGTTTTTTCCTAGAATTTCTGATACTACTCTCAGAAATGAAACTCAGAAGCTGGAAAGATGGCTAAATAGATGCCCCTGTTTGCCTCCTTGTCCACGAAGAAGAATTAGACTAGCAAATAAATAGCTGCATTTTGAGGTGAGTGGTCTTAGAAGCCAACCAGGGAAACACAGGAATCCTGTAAAACAGAGACCTGATGTAGTGACATAGAGAGTGGAATGAAGTACACCAGCAACTACACAGAGTTCCCTGGCAGCACAGTGGGGACTCCCACTGGGAAGTCCCACTAGGGAAAAGAGAGCATTGGAAAGTTCCAGCAAGCTCCATTGACTTTGATGCTGGCAACCTTCCTACAACACTGGCTATGCTAGTGGCAAAGGAACAGCCCTGCACTCCAATTAAAGAAGATTCCTGTAGTCTACACTGTTTTTCTCAAGGAAAGGAGATTGAATTGTCTCCACCTAATCCACCAACCCCCAGGATATCTTTAGTTAGCACAGGTGGTATCTTGGGGAAATAACTATGTTGCTGCTTGGTTATTAATGCCATAATCATTCTAAGCTGTACAGTCCACCAAGCTGTCACCTTAATCTATACAAGCCACGTATTCACCCAAATCACCACCCTAATCAGTCTGAGTCACACAGTCAATCCCAAACACTGCTTGGGATCAGTTGTGTACTCCATGCTTCAATATCCCCTTCCTGCCCCTTGCCACTAGTAACCCAAGCCACTGCTACTGAGGAAATATGCCCTGCGTTCCACATTTCTGGTGCCATCTGGGTCACTTGAATATCACCTCCTCTGAGGACACCAAATGGTTCTCCAGTGCTGCCACCAAATATATCACACACAGTCCCAATGTTATAGCTAAAGAAGCAATAGAGAAACTGCACTATGATATCCAACTATAAGTAAAACAAACATAACTTAGCAAAACAGCACCACAAGGCACATTGTCAGAGGAAAGCCAATTTACTATGAATGTCACCTTAAACACATGAGAGAGACAATTGATTCATCAGATGTGCAAATATCAATATAGGGAAAAGAAACATGAAAAACAAGGTGACACGATGCCTTGAAAGGAACACAATCACTTTCTAGCAATAGGTCTTAAAGAAAAGAATATTCATGAAAAATTATGGCATTTGTAGGTAAATAGATGATGTTGGAGGCTATTATGCTAAGTGAGATTAGCCAATCCCCAAAATCCAAAGGCCTAATGGTCTCTCTGATAAGTGAATGATGATGCATAATGTGGGGTGGAATGATGGCAAGAATGGAGAAAGGATAGAGAGCATAGAGGGAAGGGAGGGGTGGAGTTGAGGTTGGGGGGTAAGAATAATAACAGTATGTGTGACAGACATCATTGCCCTGTGTACATGTATAAACGCACAGATGGGGTGACTCTACTTTGTGTACAACCAGAAAAACAATTGCTGTACTCCATTTGTGTTCAATGAATCAAAAAATTAAATTTAAAAAAAAAGAAAAGAATATTCATGAAATGTCTGAAAATGAACTTAAAAGAATTATTATAGGAATTCTGAATGAAATTCAAAGAAAAATTAAAACAATTCAATGAAATTAGGAAACATGAATGAGAAACTCAGCAAAAGGAGAGATCTTGAAAAAGAATCAAACAGAGTCTTGGAAATGAAGAATTCAATAGATCAAATAAAAAATACAATTAGTTTTATGCATTGTGGGGAATCAAAGTGTATCCTGAAAGTTTCAAAAGGAGACTTCGAAAGACAATGTTGCAGGCATGAAGGTAAGTTAAGATTGCTTTCACAAAAAAAAAAAAAAAGAAAAAGAAAAGGAGAGAGAGAGAGAGAGAGAGAGAGAGAGAGAGAGAGAGAGAGAATAGATGCAAGGATTCAGAGATGAGAATGTACAAAGTGTTTAAAAGAACAAGAAGATCAAGTATCAAATTCTGGCTTTACCCTTAACAGCTTTGTAACCACTTTGGACAGATTATTTAATTTTATGTACCTCAGTTTTATTATATCAACTAAAGTTTTCCCATTATAAAGTCATTCTCATAAAAAAACAACCTTCAACATGCAGATCATGTAGAAGAAAGAATATCTGACCTTTAGTTCAGGTCTTATAAAAGGAAAAATCTGATAAAAATATTGAAATAAAGACAGGTTTCAAATACTTTGGGATACTATTAAAGAAATCATATTCACATTTTGAATGTGCCTGAAAAGGAAGAAAAGGGTAAAAGGTATAGAAAACCTATTTGATGAAGTAGTGACTGAAAACTTCCCTAATTGTGAGGAAAAGACATATGATCAGGTAAAGAAGGCCCATAGGACCTCAAATAGACATGCCCAGAAAAGCTTCTCACTGTAGCATATTATAGTCAAACTGCTAAAAATTGAGATCATTATAGTAGAGCAGGTGGACTGGGGGAGGGGAGGAAAAGAAAGGTACTAAGAAAGGAGATTGAGCAAACTTTCCTATATGCATGTATGAATATGGCATAATGAATCCCTAATATATATAATAATAATAATGTACCAATAAAAATTTAAAAAAGAATTTTAAAACACTGCAATAGAAAATTCTCATATCATATATAAGCATGCCCTGAACTGGACTGATAGCAGATTTCTCAGCAGAAACCTTAAAAATTAGGAGGGAATGGAATGACATATTCCATGTTATGAAAGAAAATAACTGCCAACCAAGAATACTATATCCAGAAAAACTATCCTTCAGAAATGAAGAAAGAACTTCAAAGACAAGCAAAACCTGAGTGAATTAATCATCACTAGATCTGCTTTATAAAAGATATGTAAGGTAGTCCCACCAAAAAGAAAGACAACTACTCATGCTGTAAACATGTGAAAGGATAAAGCTTACTAGAAGAGCAAATACATGAAAGAGAAGCAGAAGAGAATCATAGTTTATCAGTAAAGCATCAAACTGTAAAGGAGGAACAAGAGAGGAAGGAAAGAACAAAAAATATTCAAAGATATTCAAAATAAACCAGAAAATTAGTAGTATAAACTAATCAGAAAATGGAATAAATTATCTATTGAAAGATACAAACTGGCTGAATGGATTAAGAAAAACAAGACCTAAGAATATTCTGATTACATGAAATTCAACTTCACAGGTAAACACTCATTAGAAGTGAAAGGATGGAAACCAAACATCAGCAAACATAGCTGAAAGAGGTTTTCAGACAAAAGCTGAAACAAGATATAATATATCGCTATATGACACTATATAGTGATCAAGGGGTTAATTCAATAAGAAGATATAACTTGTAAATGTACATATAACTAATATGGCAACACTCAATTTATAAAAAATCACTATTTGATCAAAAGGACTTCAAAAAAATAACAGTGAGAATTTCAATACCTCACTTTCATCAATTATCCACAAAAAGAATTAGGAAATTTCAAAAAACTTTTATCAGAGTTAAACTATAATATAGACTGAATGACTCCTATAGACATTTATAGAACATTTCATCTAACAACTGCAGAATATATTCTTTTCATAAGCACATGGAATATGCTCCAATATAGATCATATATTAGGCCACAAAACAACTCTTAAGAAATGTTAAAAAAAACCTGAAATAATATATTTTCTAACCACAATGGATTAAACTGGAAAATAAACCACAAAAGAAACTGAAATACTACACAAATATATAGACACTTAACATTTTTGAATAAACAATAATAATTCATTGAAGGAATTGAAAGAAAAAAAAATTCTTGAAAAATGAAAATGGAAACACAACATACCAAAAGTTATGAGACACAACAAAAGTAGAACTGAAGGGAAGTTTAAATCAATAAGTACCTACATCAAAACTTAGAAAGATTTTAAACAACCTAATGATTTGTCTCAAGGACCTATAAAAGCAGGAAAAAACAAACCAAAAATTAGTAGAAGGAATGAAATAGCAAAGATCAGAGCAGATTTATTGATGAAATGGAGACTAAAATAAACAGTACAAAGCATCAATAAAATAAATTTTCAAATAGTTATAATTAATGCAGCTAATGCAGGGGTATCCCATTTTATAAAAATTATAGAAAAGAAACCCAAATAAAATAGAGATGATAGCAAGGAAATACAAAGGACCATATGCTAACAAATTATAAAAACCTAGAGGAAATGTATAAATTTCTGGACACATATAACCATTCAGATTAAATCACAAGGACTTGCAAAACCCAAGCAGACCAATAGCAAGGAATGAAATTAAATAGTAGTAAAAGATTTCACACCCCCAAATCCAGAACTGGATAGCTTCAGTGCTGAATTCCACCAAACTTTTAAAGAAATAACGCCAAGTCTTCTCAAATTATTCCGAAGACTTGAACGAAGGGAACCCTTCTAAATTCATTACATGAGGGCAGTATTATCCTGAAACCATAATCAGACACAGCTGTGTTTTGTTAAATATCATTCAACCTCGCTAAGCCTTTTCCCTGTTGGTGCTGTATACTGAACTCAGGGCTTCATGCCTGCTTAAAGTCTCCAATCATAAGGAAATGGAGTCTCCAATCATAAGGAAGGGGAAAATACTATTTACCCTGACTTGATTAACAGTGCATGCTATATGCACTATTACCCATTCCTATGTACAATTAATAAATGTTAATAAAAACAACAAAACAAGAATGATCCTTTCTTTTGTCCATCGTCAATTGAACTAAAAAAAAAAAACTGCAAAGGAAAAGTAAAACTTATAAAATTTTCTGGAAATAAAATAGAAGATGAAGGGATTGGGTTCTTGACATGAGGGATGATGCTCAGGACTGGTAGCAGGAACACTAGAGGCAAATATTGAAAGGGTAAAGATTGTTTAAAGAAAAGAGTAAGGGGTGATTAAATCTGAGGAAGATTTAAGTGGGTCTTATGCTGAAGACTCAAACCCTTTTCTTTTACGGTTGCAACTTAGCAAAGTAGAACAGGGCCCAATTTGTCAACCTGCCTCTTCCCAGTATCTTAAAGCTGCTATACAATTCCAGAATGCTTAGAGCAATAAATATCTAAAATTTTATTATTTGTTCCCTAGTGAAATTAAAACTTTCTCCAAACCCAAGAAGCAGCAAGGGTATATGCTTTGATGATTTTTGTTGTTAAGTAATTTTCTGATGGCCGCTTGTGGAGAGGATGAGGAATAAAGAAATTTGTAGTGGGCATCTTCATTAATTAGCCCTTATCTGATAATATTAGGGAATGAAATTTTCTTGCTCACTGTATGTCATCAACAGAGACAGATACATTGCTGTTCACTCTACCCTATTAAAAACCATGGTTTCATTGCTTATTATTTTTTAATAATGGTCCACACCAGCATCTTCAAGCAACAGCTCCAAGTTCCTATGATCCTCATTAACCCTTATCATGATAGAGATAGAAAAGCTTTCTATCTTTCAATATAAACTAGTAGTCTGGAACTATCCTTATGTTCTTAGGCAAACAATATATTCCATGGGTCTTTAAATTCTTTCCCCCAAACATTTATTGAATCATCTCACATTAGTCTGCTTGCTGGTCTTTTATTAATAAAAACTTTCACACATTCTAAGATCCATTCATCTCAGAAATTTGGTATAATGGAGGTACTCTGCATAGGAATACATAGACCAACATGAAGACAGTTTCTCTAGGGATAATTAAAAGGGGATTGGCTAAAACTTCAGTTAAATTTTTTTTTTCCCCAGTGGCAACTGTTAACCTCAAGTAAGTTTAGTCTAAGCCAACCTCTATGCCTGTGTGATAAAATTTCACATGAAGTGGCCTCCATTCTAGTGAACTACTTCCTAACTTGATGTGCAAATTAACTTGTAATCTACTAAACAACAACCTTGAAGCTGATATTACCCATTCCCAATCTCAGTCTGAGGTGTGCCAGAAGACTGAGCAAACAAGTCAGAGATAGGAGTGCACCAATCAGGGAATATCTATAAATAATTTCCTTCCTTTCTGCTTATGAAAATAGCTAACTAGATCGTAAGTAAGATATTCTGAAATATCTTTGGTCTGGTGTACTTTCAAATTCAAGTAACCTTTTCTTGCTCAAGTTAACTTTGTTCAATTTAACTGGTATCAGTTCTTGTAAAGAAAACTGAAGACCCAGTAAACAACCACATCTGTCAACCTAACCAGAAGACTCGTCCAGATTTGTGAGAACATATTATAGGACTAGCTTTCTCAGATAAAATTACAGAATGCTCATTTTAATTTAAATTTCAAGTACACTTTTAATATAATTCATGAGATATATTTAAAAAGTACTTCTTTATCTAAAATTCATATTTAATTAGCATGCTCTGTGGCAATGTTTTTTCCTGGGACAGAGAAGGAATTTCTCTAGATGGAGGTCACATTACTTCCTAATAATCTAAGAATGGACATGCCATCTTTCCAGATATACCGATTTAAATCATTGTATGAATATCTGGAGACAAAAACACTAGAACAAAATGAGAGGCACTAAAGCATAATAAGAGGACAAGCGGTGTTAGAATCAGCTCCCCTCTTTTTGGAGAGATTAACTTCTTACAGAAATTTAAATAGAGTACATCGACATGAGTTCTCCTGCATTGGTGTTCAGCATCTTATCAGAAAACAAAACAAATCAAAAAACCCTCAAATAATTTTTGCTTTTTAAAATCTACATACTAATTGCTACAAACAGAGACACTAATTTCATTTGAAAATGACGTAGGCTTTAAATCAAACTAGCCTGTATTCAAATTGCAAGTATTTCCTTTGATTAGCTGGGAAGAAAAAAGCCTATTATCTAATTTCTTCCATCCTCATTTTTCTCATTTGAAATCAGTAGAGCAATACTGCCCATCTAAGGGCTATAAGAAATTTTAACATAAGTAATATACTCAATTTAGTGCTCGAATTATAATAAGCACTCACTGCAGTTTGTTTAGTATTACTAAGAAGATGTAGCTATAAAATATAAATAAAATGATATGTTGACAACATTTTTGTCTAAGTAGATGCTTAAAACAGAATTAGACTTTACCTTTATTAACCATAGAATCTTTTACTTCTAGGGCAACGATATGGGACAGAGTGATATTTAAAAATATTTGTGGAAGGAATTAATATATACAGTCAAGTGAAATACACAACATGTCTTATGAAAACAAATTATCATCTTGTCTCAGATTCTTAGAACTTTGCCTTTGGGTTGAGGAAAATTGTTTATAGGGAGATACATTTTAATCTGCATGTTTTCCTTAGAGATTTCTACTTCTGCCGGTCTGACTGACTTTCAATTGTTTAATCCATGATGAAAGATGGAAAACTCATCTCACAATTAATTGTCAATATATTATGTGAAAAAGGGAATTTATTTTACTTTTAACATTTCGTCTTTTATGGGAGTTTATAGCTACCTTGTTCACAAGCTATTGTAAAAATGATAGAATCACTTTTCATTAGAAAGTCATTATGCAAGAAGGAAATACTATTGCTATAGTTATATAGTAAATTATGACAAATTATTGTTAAAACCATTATTTTAATAGCATAATTATAGTTTTCATTATTATTAATGAAAGGGAAAATATTAGCAAAATAAAATAATTTATTGCCTCCAAATTCCTACATTTAATATTGTTCTTACCAGCTTTTATGTATATGTTGACCATAACTGAGTAGCTAAAAAAGACAAAGGAACTTACACTTTCATGCCAACAGAAACTGACTTCTAAATTAAAGCTACTTCATATATCCAATCTTTTCACAATAGGAATTGATGATCTATTATTTCGTTGGGTTTGGGGCTTTTGACAAGAAGAGTAAAAAGAAATCTAGTAATTCAGAAAATTAAACCATGTAGATAAGCAAAATTAAATTCTGCACAGAAAAAGAAAGAACTAGAGAGAAATTCATATTGATATCAGACAAATGTTTTGATGAAGCCTTAGGAAAAAAAGAATAGACACTAATCAAACTAAGTATCATTCATGCACTATACACAATGAAACCAAGAACAGATGTGAAGGGCTGATGTTAGAATAATAATGAATAATAAAACTATTCAATACCAACTCCCATTTTACCTGATCATTACTGGCTATTTGGTAGAATTATATATGAGAAAATATATTGGCAAAGCACCAAATATATTTAGACTGTTGAAATGGCCATCATCTACCACCAAAAAATGACTGCAAATATTTTCAGTCACTTAAGAGGTGCCTAAATCACAAGGACACACTGTAAAGAGAAGCATACATACAGGTAAAAATGTTATTGAAAAAATAATCAGAATCATAATAATAGCTGAGCAACTTTATGTGACTGGTCACATGTCATATATTTTATTTTCATGTTATTTCTTGCTTTTCTCAGAAAATTTATGTATTATTGTTGCTTCCATTTTATAAATAAGGAAACTAGCTCAAAGAAAACTAAAATAATAACTTTCACATGATCAGTAATTGGAAGAATCAAGATCTATGTATGGGTCTTCTGATTCCAAACCGGCTAACTGTAGGCTCTCCTTACCTGGTCATTATGTGATCATAGCCCGTCTCAGTTTTCTTATTAGTAGAATAGAATAGCTAGTAATGCCCAGCCCTAAGATTTTCTTGAAGTTCCAATTGAGAAAACAATTGAAATCTCGGAACATTGTGCAGATATTTTTACTGCTAGCAAAGAACAGTTGAGGAACATGGTTTAGTTAAAAAAATAAATAAGACTCAGACTTCATGGTGATTATAGTATCTTTTGAAAATTCCATAAATAATTAGAATTAGACAGTGCCATGGAAGCTTCAAAAAGAATTCAGAGGAAGGAGATATTTGATATGAAGGAAAGTCATTAGGACAGAAGAGAGAAGACTCATAAAGAAGGTAAGAAAACTTCACTAGGGTTTTTGAGGACAGGGTACCAAGTCTAAATAGAAATATTCACAAGAATTAGTGTAATGCCATTGACTAAGTGTAATATATTACAGTTTCTAATTGCCCATAGCTTCCCTGATGTTTAACTTTTCACCAGTATACGAAGAAGTGAAAGCAATAAATTATATTTCTCTAGTTTACTATGCATGACATTTTTAGTGATATTTCACATCATTTTATAGGATTAAATTTTGTAATTAATTTCTGTGGAGGTACCTGTCCATATCCTTTGCTACGTATTTGCTATTGTTTGAAAAGTTTTTCTTCTTCATTAGTTATAGAAGCTTTTTGTATGTTGGATATTAGTCTTGTATGATATAGTTACAAATATTTTTAATTAATATTTATCTTTAGACAATACATCTGTTGATTTTGTTGACTTATAAAAATATTTATTAGTATGATTCTTTTTACTTTTATGAATTCCGAAATTTGTACCATGCTAAGAAAAAAATCCCTCATTATTATGAAATATATTTTTTACAAATTGGTTCATAGTTTCTTCTACAATTTTTGTGGTTTTATTTTTAGTTTTCAATGTTTTATGTAAATGGAATTCTTGAACTGAAAGTGGGAGATAAGATTTCAATTTATTTATTTTCCAGGGATCTATACAGTTGTTGAAATAGCATTTATTACATAATGAAACTTTATCTTTCACTAAATTTTATATGTACTTGCATGTATTTATGCACTTTTTCTTTTATAAATGTTAATTTATGCATCTTCTCACAGTGCTTTAGAAGTATTACAATTTTGTACTGTGTGTTACAATGCTGCAGAGTTACTCTGACAACATCATTCTTCATTCTTCAAGCTTTTATGAATACTTGCATAATTCACTTGAACTTTACACTCAGATTTCTGTCTCTGATTTTTATTTGGGATCCACTTTATTTATTATTATTATTATTATTATTATTATTATTAATCCACTCTATTATTTCAGATTTATTATGTTGTGCCTCCTGGCTTACCAATACCATAATAAATATGCAAATATAATAACTAAAATCTCCTAACGTCTAAGACATAGCAAAATAAGCTGGACCCATCTACCCTGATTAGTAAGACCGTAAGGTTTAGCCTGATTGTGTCACTCTTAGCACCTGTCTAAATTAAAAAACCCACCACCACCACCACCAATTAAATTAGCTGTCTGTTAGATAGTCAACTGGGAAGAACAAGATCAGTCCACAGAAGAGGGTAGACACCCAACTCCCTGAGCTGTACAGTGAAGGGAAAGAGAAGTTTGGGTCTGATAGCCATTGAGGACTGAAGGGAGACTAAGAGATCAGACAGATGACTCTTTACAAGAAGCCTTGTCCCGAGCTGAAGGGACAAGCAAAAGGGAACACCCAATATCACCACTGAGGCCAGTAGGGGAAGTGCCATTGGTGATCTTGCAGGAACAGCACCAAATATTCCTTAAAATCCTTCTTATGGTGTTCTTAAATGTCCATCTACATACTCCAACCTGATTATGTTGTTTATTGTTTTCTCCTAACTTCTAGAATATTTCCAAGACAAAAGGAATTTTTCTAACACAATTGATTTATTCTCCAACCATTAGAATACTACCTAACACTTAGAATACACTCCAAAATATTCTGAACTCAATAAATGTATATTGAATAAATAAATGAAGAATTAATTAATGCAATAATGTTCTGCGAAAAACATTACCTCTGATTATTGAATTTCATTAGTTTATTAGTAGGATGGTCCATGAGAAAGCAGAAAAGAGGAAAGCACAAAAGGGCAGAGGTGTGGAAAGGGAAATGTGAGACATAAAACCAAATATGTAATCATTCTTTTCCTCAAATTGCATTATATGTTACTATGGAGTCTAGGTGGAATCAAAATTACTGCTTGAGTATTTTTTTAACTGTTAAGTTGTCTGTGTTATCCTTATCTTGGTATTTGCATGACAGAAATTTTTATTTAGAGTTTTATGGTCATTTAAGACCTTTAGCTTTCATCTTCCTCCCCTCCTCCAAAACACAAATTAGGGTAAGCACTGACTTTGCTTGTTATCACTGAAAAAAATATATTTCAGATAAAACTTTGCTTTCAGTGGCTAATGCAGTTTCTTATTCATGTGTTCATTATGAGTGAACTTGACCATTGCAATAGTTTCCATAATCGCTTCCCTACCGTTAGAACAATTTTTGATGATATCACCCTCATGCTTCACTTGCTTAATTAGACCCCAGTGCATCAATGAGTCATTTTAACTCTCTGCTGTGAAGGTTCTTCATGCCCAGGGCTAACCCCTGTCTCTAAGTTTTATACTGTTCTTCTTAGCCAAGGCTGTAAGATATTAGAGTACAGTTGCTTTCTAGATAATTTGAGCAATATTTGATTGATAATAAAATGAATCTTTGCCCATTTTTTTCCCTTCTGAATAGAAAAGATGTAATGTTTATTGAATACCTACTATGTGAGGTTTCACATTATGCATTCCATGATTTGACTTAAAATATTATTTTCAATATAGTAGATTAGTAATTACTTATTGCAGAAATACAGGGAACCCCAAAATTAATACAATGACCATAAACAAAATGAACTGATCTTCTTTTCTAGCCCATAAGTAACCAGTTTTAGTATTTTGATGTACCATGTGTATATTTATAGAATTTTTTTAGATAAATTTAACACATGTATAGATAGGATGGTGCTGTTCATAGAATTTTTTATTTATTAAATCTTTGGAATCTTGTCATTTTATGAAAATATTTTGAAGCATTCTGTTTAATAGCTGTAAATTCTGTTATAAAGCAGTTGTGAACTTTCTAATGGGCATTTGGAATTTCAATTAATGAAATTAAAATATGAGTTTAAAAACAGAACTTTGGGGATATAATCTAATGTAGGTAATAATTTTTGATTTGGTGCTTATATGTTGTGTTTAATTTAAAGACTTGTAAAAGTGTGATTTCTTATGCTTTAAGAGAGTTACATAATAATCTATCATAAAGATTTTAAACTCAGATTTATATAGTTAGTAACTGGTTTATCATTAACTAACTTATCTTCTGGATTCTAACATAAATTGTGTACATGTGCCCCTGTTATTGTGTTGAATGCGTGTAAATTTACCAACAAATCTCTCCACAAGCTTAAGCACCAGGTCATGAAAGAATATTCTTGTTCAATATCAACAGAATTATAAGCATGTAGCTCAGTTGTTTTTTTTTTTTTTTTTAGGGTAATTGGAGTTGGGGAAGTCTGGCAGCAGAAACATATATTTAAATGTAGAATTCTTCTCTCTCTTGCTTAAATTCCTGCTCTCTTTATTTCTGGGATGGTACCCAGATTATCTTCAGAAATAGTATTGGTCACCAATCAAGTACAGGTTTTTGTTTGTTTGTTTTTGTTTTTTTTCAAAAAAGCTTGAGTCACTTGTAGCTCAGAGTTAGGGAACAGTATCCAAGAAGTCCCCTCTTGTCCCTTGTGCAGCAGTGTCTTACACTCTGTCAAGTTTAAATAGTAAAAGGAAAGGATCAGGAAGAAGAGTTAAGAGACCATGTTGATACAAACATCTCTGAAGTCTTCATCCTAGATGAGAATTTTTATTTCAAAGTCTTTAGTCTTTTTATTACTCAGAA
The DNA here is from genome assembly GCA_020662805.1 of Glaucomys volans. Classification (NCBI taxonomy): domain Eukaryota; kingdom Metazoa; phylum Chordata; class Mammalia; order Rodentia; family Sciuridae; genus Glaucomys; species Glaucomys volans. Next base: position 1,014,723 of record JAJEJO010050027.1, on the reverse strand, counting down.
TTTATTTCTTTGAAAAAAATAGAATAAAAGCTTAATTAGAAATCAGCCAAGAGCCAAAGACCCAAAAGACATGTATGAGAAAATATTTAAGATACAGAAAGCTGGAGCAAGTTATATGGGAAATCCTCTTTATTAAAGAAGATCACCACTGAATTTATTGATAAAGACTTGGGGACCATGAAGGAGAAGGAACACAAAGTTTATGAGTTTATTTCCTAGGACACTGTTTTGATAGTGGTGGTAATAAAACTTTCCTGGAGATAAATTGGTAAAGCAGAAGGTTAACATCAATGTAGTGCTGAATTATACTTTGCAGACATGCTGGTAGCAGCCTCAGAATGTGACTGTTGTTTGTATTACTGTGTGTGTGACCCTCTCAGACAGCCTACTATTTTCTAGAGTTTATTCTGGGGTAATTATTTGAGAAATTCCACATTATTCTAGAGTAAATTATAAACACAAAGACTTAAGTTGGATAACTGTTCCAATGAGCTAGTTTTATCTAACAGTTTAAAAATAAAACTCTCCTCATCACTGTTATTTTCCTTATTGTTTTTCACTATATGTTGTGCTTAAGGAATCAGGTAATTCTCAGGAATAATGAAGGTTGATAAATCCAGAATGAACACATTACAGTTATAGTATTTCCCCAGTAGCTTTTTTCATATTTCATTTATTTAATTATAATTTCATCCTAGTAGACTTGAATATTATTATTATATTTTACTTTTTTATTTGCATTTTTTTATTTAGTTATACATGATAATATTTGTCCATATTTTTTTGTACTCAAATGGAGTACAACTTTTCATTTGTATGGTTGTACACAATGTAGATTCACAGGATTCATGTAATCTTACATACACATAGGGTAATACTGTCTGCTCAGTCTACTCTTTCCTTCCCCTTCCCCTCCCATTCCATTTTCCTCTACACCATCCAAAGTTCCTCCATTTTTCTCTTGTCCCCCACCCCACCAACTCACTGCCAATACGTCCCCCTCCCCCAATACATATCATCATCCACTTATCAGAGAAAACATTCAGCCTTTGGGTTTTGGGGCTTGGCTTATTTCACTTAGCTTGATATTCTTCAACTCCACCCATTTACCAGCAAATGCTCATCATCTCTAATAATTAGAGAAATGCAAATTAAAACCACCCTAAGATTTCATCTAACTCCAATTAGGATGGCTAGTATCAAGAACACAAGCAATAATAAGTGTTAGTGTGGATGTGGGGAAAAAGACACACTCTTACATTGCTGGTGGAGTTGCAAATTGGTGCTGCCACTCTGGAAAGCATTATGGAGATTCCTCAGAAAACTTGGAATGGACCCACCATTTGACCCAGCTATCCCACTCTTCTGTTTTTACCCAAAGGACTTAAATCAGCATACTACAGTAACAGCCACATCAATGTTTATAACTGCTCAAATCACAATAGCTAGACTATGGAACCACCCTAGATGCCTTCAATTGATGAAGGGATAAAGAAACTGTGGTATATACACAATGGAATATTACCTAGTAACTTTTTAATAAGTATAATATAAATATAAAATAGTCCAATAAAATTTCACTTTAAATTAACAAATATAATAATGCAAACAAGTGGTGATTTGGCACCATTTTGATGAATTTGAGCAGTTATGGTTCATTTTGTTTTACCCTGTATTTACTGAATAGAAACAGAAATGAAGAGAAAGTGTCAGGCAAAATAGAAGATGCTTGATATGATAGATTGAATTAACTGACACAAATGCTATAATACCAGCACTTTAAACAACAACGACCTTCAGGTGTTCCTCAGGGGAAACAAGAGCAAAGAGAAACATCTCTCTTTTAAAATGACAGCTGCTGATAATTCTTTATATCTTCATATTTCCTTTCTTCTAAAAAGCACAACATATCCTTAATGTTTGTGAGATTCTTCTAAGGTTAATGGATCTGAACTCACATTCCTGATAATTCAGCTTTTGCCAAGTTCATTGAAAGTCAGGGGAATAAGGATTACTCCAAATCTAGGACTAGGAAAGGCCACAGAACAGGAATAGAACAAAACACATTGAGTGAAAAGATTAACACTGATCCTGGATTATCTCTAAAGTCATGTGAATATTCTCTTGTGTCTGTGCTGCCTCCAGATGCTCCATCTCTCTTGGTTTGTCTACAAATACATTCTTTCTTAAACATGTCTTTGGTGATGCTGCAGGCTCATGCAAAATGCTCAGTGGCCCCTTGTAACTGAGCGCACCCCCCTGGCCACTGCTTATCTTGTTGCATGTACTCTATACTCAACTCTTCAGTCTCCACTTCAGCAAGGCTGCCTTGGGTTATCCTGCTTGACTTAATTTGGAGACTTCCCACCCTTTTTTATAAAACTACACTGAAACACTCATGAAATATCTATCTGCTTCTTCCTACCCTTTCTTTACATTGATATTTTTCTTAAGCATTCTAAAACAAACATGATTACTTTTTCCTCTGGATCTTCAAACACTGCTTTTATTGTTAATAACATGTTTTTACATTCCCACATCTTGTTTCCTTGAGTTCAAAGTGGGTCCTGCAGCTGGGGAACCATTCCTACCCCTTGATCTTCCAAGTATACTCAGTTAACCAGTCATTATCCAATGGTAAGTAAACAGTCACTAAGTCAGAGTAGACTTACATGAACTTTGCTATGTAGCTAATATAAACAAGAAAAAAATATATTTTAACCATCTCCAAATTTTACTTAACAAAGACTATGGGAGAGACAATCAGGACTGGCCATCCATCATTCTGCCCTCTCCCTGGGCCTATTATCTGTCTGATTGTCTGATTTCTGTATAACAGTAGCTTGATCACCCTGTGTGACAAACATCTTAATTGATCTTACAGGATTTTGACTTTTTCCTTGATCTAATTCACGTGGCTCAGATTTTTACTAAGCTTTTTTTTCTTTTAAGTTCAAACTTTAGATAATAGAATAAAATAAATTAGAAAGAATGAATCGACAATGTGTACTGAATGCTTAAAAGCCAAATGAATGATTTATATATATATTATATATATAATACATATATATATATATATAATATGTATGTATGAAGGTAAATAACATTTACTGCCTAATGGTAAATGTTAGGCTCTAAGCTAGGCCCTTTATGAATGTATGTTTTTTATTCCAAATTTTAATGATGAAGAAATTGAAATTCAAAGTGGTTGGTCAACTTGCCCAAAGTCACAGAGTGAAAAAATGTCAGATTCATTATGCTGCATTAAAAATAAGATTCTGTTTCTCTTAAGTAAATACTTACATGAAGTATGGTTGAGTCATATGATAGATGCATGTTCAGTCATTTTAGAAATTCTGAAAATTTCCAAGTGCTTTTATAATTTTAAACTCTCACCAGCAGTATGAGTGTTTCAGTGCCAGCACTTTTTACCAGATTTGTGACTTAAATCATTTACAATTTCAACCAATGTAGTAGGTATGTAATGCTATCTTACTGAGAGTGCATTTGCATTCTGCTGATGACTAATCATATTGATTATCACTTTGTGTATTCATTGGTCATTTGTCTATTTCCTTTTGTAAACTATCTGGTTCATTTTCAAATCTCTGGTTCATTTTTGTGGGATGTTTTTTGTCCTATGTTCACACAGAGACTAGTACATGAATTTTCATCATTATTTTTTTCACAATAGCTAAAAAACTCAAATGCACAACAATAGATGAATGAATAAGCAATATATAAGAAATATTCATGCAATGAACACTAGAAAACAACTAAAAACTACTGACATACGCAATAAAATGAATGACGCTCAAAATCATTGTGCAGAGTGAAAGAAGTCATCCCCAAAGAGAATATATCATATAATTCCATCTATATGTAAATAAACAGATAGCCAGATGCAAACATAGGTATAGAAATACATAATTCCAAAATGTGCAATTAAGGTGGCAAAGAGAATATCAGCAATTGTCTGGGGCCATAGATGACATCTTGAGGGTGATGCAGATATTTTGTATTTCCAATTCAGAGATGATGTCAAAGGCACATCATCTTTTCAAAATTCATATACCTTAAGAGGGAAGAGAAGCTTTTCCTCAAGTCAATGATAAACAGAAAAAAATAGAGATGTATGATAGGTACATACATATAGGGGAAGATCAAAACAGCAAGATTTGAGTGTTAAACTTCTCACTATACCATATTAGACTGAAAAAAAGCCTCTGTTGAAAATACTTATACCCTGGTTTGAACTTGTCTGTTCCTACCTCTTGCTTCATCCTTTTATTTCTGTGTCATTCACTGATTTTCCCATAATCCCCATTAAGTAGCATATGAAAATTCTCAACTTGTCCCTGGTTGCTTGTGTTGAAGACTTTTAAGTTCAGTCTTGTCATTGTTTCTAGACAGTAAGTATTCATTAACTGTGCAATCTGCCCATAATACTCCATTTTAGGAATGTTGTTCTTTACTAATAGGTACCCTACCAAACATTCATTAGTCCTGAGAATTATTAGGAGATGGATTATCTCTGCCATTTATAGTACCAGTATGAGAGATTCTATGTACATAATAATTTCAGTAGGGAAAAGACAATTTTCAAGTTAAGCATTATCTTTAAAAAAAATCTCCCCATCATGCAGTGATTATTGATAAACTGACAGAAGGATTAAAAGAATAAAATAATACACCTGCAGACTCCTGGGTCTTTCCAGTCTGATGCCCATTTGTTGACATATTAGCATCATAAGAAGGATATCTGTAATGTTCAAGTGCTTTTAAATCCAAAGGCAGGGGATCTGTAATGATGCAATTCTTGCAATGCTCCAACCACGTCATTCATGCTCCACATTCTACTCAAGAAGCAGGTTTCACTCATAAACTCTTTCTATCTTCAGAACACAAATTATTTTGACAGACTCTTCTGTAGAAACTCTGCAAAACATTAATCCTAAATCAGTAATTCATAATTAAATATGGTCTTTGTTTCCTCGATGTGATTCATTTTGTAATTACTATAACAGAAAGAATGGGAAGAAATAGAGATAGCTATCAAATAGATCTCTTCATACTCCAGAGGTATAAAAATTTTTAACACATTTACAAAAAGAGCTCAGGAAATATTTATTGAATATACAAATGCATATCAGGGTAAATCTGAAAATGTAGTCCTCCTTTAAAATCATTTCACTTGCTTCAGAATCAGAAATAAACCATAGTTAACAGAGACTAGTATTAATGCTCTAGCATCACCATAACACTCTCCTTGTTAAGTGTATCTCTCATGCCTATGAAATTCTAACATCACAAGGAGGAATATATATAAAAAGAAATTTAACTGCAACTGAGTGGGAAATCTAGCTTAACCATGACATTTTAAAAATGAGTGCTTGACCTGATTCCTAGCTTTAAAAATTAGGCTGGGTGATTTCCACATTTTCACATGTAGCTACAGGTCACTAAATCATTTGGAAGGACTATCACAATAAATTGGGTGCAATTCAAATGTAGAGATTAGCTCAAGTTAAAGTCAGGTTCTCCCACATTATGATTCCAGGTATTTTAACTATCTTCATGCCATCTATTTGATTTAAAACATACATATATTCCATATATTTGCTCAATCTCTACAAAGAGCCAGAACATACTTTTCTTCAGGAAACAGAGCGTATTGTTGCCCTCAGATTCCTCAAGATATTCACTTCTTCCTAGTTCAACTGTTCTCTTACCTGCAATGTGGTCTAGATGTGCTCAGGATAGTTGACAAGAAGTACAATTTTGAACTCATCTTTATGGGAGACATATAAATATATATCAAAAGCTCTACTGCATTATGGCATGTTTTCGATATTTCTCTGATAGACATTCGACTACTTCTAAAATCTAATCCTAGGTAAAGCCAGATTAACAGAAAGCTCTGTACACATTGGTATGAGTCTAGCTTTACTGATTTATTTTTTTAAGAACAAATGAGAACACTTGTAAGCATAAGAGGGATAATGAAAAAAAAACAAGTGTTTTCTGAGATATTTATTTATGAATTTTAAAAAATATTTGGTCAGTCTAAACATTGATTTTTCTTTATTATATTTTCTAAACAAAAGGTACTTCTACAAATTTATATATATAAATATCTATCCATACATATTGTTATTTTAATTTTCTGAAATTTTTGAAAATATAAGACCAGAATGAGTTTTATATATATTTAGACTTTGTAGAAATTTAGGCTACAGTGACTTAGATGTATCTGTCTCTTTTATAAAATTAAGTGGTTTTGTGAAGAATTTGTTTTTTATGTGATTTTTCAAAACATTTTTCATAAGGCATCTTCACAGCAACATTTTATGGTTAATGATTTTGAAATTGCTACCAGCTTCAGATGGCTGTTCTCTCTAGCACTATAATATTTTTAATATTTTTAATGGAGAAAATACCATCTCTAAAGTATTGAAGTATCTGATAAAACCCAATTAAATTCAGAAAAGTGGAATAAATTCTTATTAGTTTATATTTTTTATATTGAAATGTATAAATATTTCAGTCTAAAGATTTTTTTCAAAGAACTAACCCTTTGCCTCCATTTCATATACCTTTCTTTGATAAATATTTTATAAGAAAATGCACATAAATAAGTTCTCTATAACTTATTTATGTTTTTCTAAATTTAAACCATGTAAAGTCATATACTTCATCCATTTTGTTCCATTTTGGTAAGGAATATAAATTTATTCAATTAAAATTATAAATGATATCAAAAGACTTCTCCCATAAGTCAAGATATTCCAAATATTATAAACTTGATTTAAGTTTTATACTTCACTTGCCCTAACAAAATTTTAACTATTTTTCCTCCTTTTCTTTTGTTAGAATAAATTTATCATCTTTTGGTTTGTTTGCAGACTTGTTTCAATGACTGAAATATACTAAATTTTCAAAACTAATGTTGCTACTTCTCCATTTGTTGAACATTTGATAAATAATATTTTTATGCCTGCTAACTCTTTTCATCTCTCTTTCTCTCCTTGTGTAAGTCACAATTCCTAGAAAAGTTTCTTTGTATTGTTTAAACCAAAATTGTTGGAGGAAAATATTTTAAATATTCTCATCACAAATAAATAATAAATGTTTGACCTGAATATACTGAACTGATCATTACACAACATATATATGTATCTTGATAGGAATCAAAATATCACACTGTACCTGATAATAAACATAATTGTTATCTGTCAAACTCAATTAAAACTACTTTTAATAAAATACAAATAAATTATAAAATATTTATGAAGTTTGACAGCTAACACCTGCATTTGATCAGTGGTCCATCATAGTTTGCTTAAATGCTTCCACCAAAGCAATTCTAAGTACTACAAATTTATTTTTCATAGGTTTATTAAAATAGTTAACAATAGTTGTACACTTTTATGCAATATTTTAATGAATTTTGTATTTGTATTTTTAACACGAATATTCTTAAGTTCACAGGTGAATTTTAAAATAAATTTTTAAAGATGCTTGAAGTTATGTGAAATGTTTCACCTTAAAATAAATAATATCCAAAAGTTTGCATTTATTCCATTAATTGGGTAAACCATTACTACACTTAATTTATATTGCTCTTTGAGTCTTCTGATAACACATATACAGCTCAACATTGTAACTGCTCATGAAGATTTTCATCTGTTCATGTTGCCAACACATTAATATCTATCACTTATTTAACTTTCTCTATGTGCACAAGAAAATTTTGGATAAAAAATGAAATTTGAAGTTCTACTTCCGTGTGAATTTTATGTCTGTAAACAGTACTCTAAATAAGTGAAATTAATTTAGTAAAAAAGTCATTTGATCCAAATGAAAAGTCATCCTTCAGAACAAATAGTACATATGTTTAGACACATAGGCTATTAAATCATCATCAGTGAGCGCATTCTTTTTAAAATAGCTATTAACTTCTGTAGTGGATGTTAGCCTTGATATAACAGGTCTAAATTTACTGGTTTTCATGTGGCCAAGGCTCCCATAGGGATGGCAGTTGTTTACAAACACTTGGTACAAGTTATACAGCACCTTCAAATTTCTTTTGAGAATCACATAAACAACAGGGAAAGAAAAATGTTTTTCTTTATTAAACTTTTACCTTTGTTTCTGTGAGCCCATTTCTGCCAAAATGTTCTGTTGTAAGAAAAAGAAAAACAGAACAAGTAAGTTTAGGTGCCTGTTAGACATTTTAAAATTTCCTTTGGCAAGAATATTCACACTACCCTCTATCTTCTCTTATGTCCAGACTGTTCAATCCATTTCCCACATGTATTCCCACATGTGTGCATTGTTTTGCACCTCGTCCTGTTATTGTAAACCCTGAGGCTTCAAAAGCCTAGCAGACCTCTGCATGGGTCAAGGTACAAGAATCTGTTGCACCAAGTGGCCCCAAGGGACAGCAGTGTGGAAGACTGGGAAGTATAATTGCTTCAAGCCTCCTGTGATGGAAGACACTACCTTCTGTCATTGTTTTTGTTTGGAACTGGGAATTGAACTCGGGGGTGCTTTATCACTGAGCTACATCCCCAGTCCTTTTTATTTTTTATTTTGAGACAGGATCTTGCTAAACTGCTGAGAGTCTCACTAAGTTGCTTAGGCTGGCCTCAAAACTGATCATATGCTGTGTTTAATACAACCACTAATTAAATTTTATTACCAAAACCCCTTTAAACTCTGAGACAATGTTTAAGAGGACAGAATGGGGTCCAGTACAATGGGAATAAATTGGGTCCATGATTAGAAAACCTTAATTAAATCTCAACCCTGAAATCTCTTACTTGGTTTTTAGAGTTTATATTTTTTGATAAGCTCTTTCTTGAAAAAGATAGCTGTAACCAAATTTCTCCAGCAAATTCTGCATAGTAAATCTAAATATATATATTAAATCCAAACCTACATGGTTTTTCTTATGTATTTTCCCTTGTAAAATTGGCAGCATTTATATTAAATAAAAGTCCATAAATTTCCATACATTTCATGTTTCAATTGATCTTGACCATTAACATAATAAAATGGAAAATTCCTGAAGACACTTTTCAGGATTTTACATGAATATTTGGGAAATTTACATACATTTATGTTGAAGCTACAACTTGTTATTCAGACAATTTTCATAAATTTCCTTTAGTCTTATTAATAATATACTATCCAGGCTGCATCTCTAGGGATTATAGAATAAATTTTATGTTTTAATAGAGTTTATCTAAAAGGTTAAATTTTAATTAGGGTTAAATACAACAATTCTCTGGATATTTAAGGATCCTTATAGAATGCAATTCCCATCTGGGATTAGGGAGCATAAGAGTAAATATGTGTCAACCCATGAACACAGACCTGCTTTGTTCTTTGTTCTTAGCAGCTAGTTGTTACATTTTGTTCTGTTCTACACTGTTACAGAGTAGTTAGAACACCCATAATTTATTTAGCCTTTTTGAATTTCATCACTACAGTGGATACTTGTTTATATCCCCTGCATCTATAACCCTTTTCTCAGGCAACAACTCAAATTTCGTTCCCAGCATAGATTGTTTGGGGTGACCATATACTTCCAAGTGCACTATCCAGTTTTCTCATGATAGATAGATAGATGATAGATATGTGATAGATGATAGACATGCAATAGCTTTGGATTAAATGGATAGGTGGATAGATTCATTAATTTGCTTCAAAACCAGTTTACAATGGATTTTTTATCATTTGTAACTGATAAAATTCTATTAATGATATGACTATATATTATGGAATAATGAATATTTTACCATATAGTACTTACTTTAATGTAACGTGAGACTGCCTTGAGAGAAGATCAGAATGACAATGCAAAAAATAGTAAACTTTGCTTTAATTTATATTCATGAGCTTTAACTCAAATAAAACTTCATACACTTTATTTGCATTTTGTCCTCATGTACATTAATTCTCCCATTAGGCAAATATGAATAGAAGTAGTATTTTCATAGTTTATTTCCAAACACTGATAGTCAAACACCTACTGAATAGTTACCACCAATTCAATGTTTCTTACAAATTCAGAACTGACTAAAAGGTGATTTGATCTATGTTATGAATACCAGTTTAAAATGGAATAATAATGCACTGTGTATTTTGTCAGTCTGATTTTAATTTTTCAGATCAGAGACATTATACACATTCATCCCCATACCCACAACTCACAACTTCCACTTGGTAAATACTTGAGAATTTGGTAGTTGTACGTTTCCAAATGAACAGACATTATAAAATTGTAGATGGATTGGTGTGCATGTGAAAAGAAGCTAGCAGCTGCAGATCATGGGGAGAGTATCCATAATCTATTTTATAGCCTCTATTGCAGCATATCCAGTATTTCTATGATGAAACTGCCTTGATTTCTCAAACCCTTGAGGACTATTAAATAAGATTTTCATACCTTGACATAAGTAAAGTAAACCATCTGGTTCAGATGACAGAGTTGTGCCTGGAGGGGCAGCAGCAGCCTTTGCTTATACTATAAAACTATCACACTTAGGGTGTTATTAATGTACCAGTATTTCACAAAAATAATTGTTTTTACAATGTATTGACTGTACTGATTAAAATATCTAGAAGACATCTCATGCATAGCACACATTAGGAGACTTGTCATTACTGACTGGGAAAGGAAAACAAAGGATGAAAAGTTATGGGGTTCACAAAGAATAGTTTCAAACAAAGAACTGTCTGATGGTAGTTTAAAGCATTGTGGTGTTTGAGAGTTTCTATACCAGTATGCCTTGTATGTATCTGTTCACATTATCATTATCTTTCTCACAATGCACAAACTCAAAGACAAAGGGAAGGATAGTTTCTAAACAATAGTGCTAGGCAAGGGACATAGACTTGGATATTTAATAAATGCTTTTTGATCAAAAAGAAAAGAAAACAAAACAGGCAGACAATGATGATGAAGGAATCTATATTCATAAGAAAAAAGTGGAAAATTTTCCTTATTAGTAACTCAAGAGAAAGAGAAATACAAATACTCAAGAGAAATTAAATTTTTTCTATTGTATGAACTAGTATCCCAAGATCTAAAGTACTACATGCTAAAATTTGTATAAAAATTTTGCATAGGTAATGACTATGTTTGAAAAATCATTTATCATCTACCTAAGAATTATGCTGTCCCCAAATTAAAAACTAAGGAAAATCTCAGTGCTGCCAGCAGGTGCTCCTTCCATTTGCCTGGATGGTGGTATGCTGACTTTCTGGACCAGAACATGCCTTTGCTGACCCCCTTGAGTTTGCTAATGCTATGTCAATTTTGGCTCTCTGAAAACTCATCATGTTATATTTAGCTGCCAATACAGATGATCTATACTCCAGTATTTTGTAAGAACATATAATAATAAACTCACTACTGCTCAATAATGAAAAGTTGGGTTAAAAGAAAATAATATTTAGGAAGGATTGCCTAAAGATTCTGTAGTCTATTTTCTAAGGTACCTTGAAGTCTATGTCTTTACTCAGCTCATCAGATATCTATATATCCGAGGACTACTGTGTTGGTTCCTCACAGAGCTCGTTTTATTAAAGTGTGATTTACCTAATTCTATTAGCTATACATTATAAAGAGTAGCACTATGCAATTCAAAGCTGTGTCTCCCAGCAAAGGTGGCTGAGAATTTTATTCATTAGGATGCAGTGTCCTCTTCGGGAAGAACTTGTGAAAAACTCATTCATTCATTACAGACATTGAGTCAATTCCTTATTTTATTTTCTCTATCCCTCTTCTAAAGGGAGAAATTAGAGTCAAACTCTTAGCAAGCTAATTGTGTCCTACCTCAATTCTAGTTTTATTTACTCCTCTACCATTATTAATGATCCCTTCAGAACACATATTTCTATTATTTTGATGGATTTATGTATTTTTATGAACTTCTCGATCCTCTGTGGAACAATAAAGGACATACATAAATAAAAACAGCTGGGCGTGTTGGCACACATCTGTAATCCCAGCGGCTGGGGAGGCTGAGGCAGGAGGATCGCAAGTTCAAAGCCAGCCTCAGGAATGGCAAGGCACTAAGCAACTCAGTGAGACCCTGTCTCTAAATAAAATACAAAATATGGCTGGGGATGTGACTCAGTGATTGAGTGCCCCTGAGTTCAATCTCTGGTACAAAAAATAAAAATAAAATAAAATAAAATAAAATAAAATAAAATAAAATAGATTAATGGTATACTCACATTTAACAATAAAAGCAGGCACATCCTACAAATTATTGTAATCATAATCAGAATCGTAATTTAGTTGAAGAATTTAAAATGGAAATTATAAGACCCAATTCACCAAAGGTGGTGAGGTGGATCATTAACAAAACTGTACATGCCCAACACTGAGTGCCTCCTTAGTATTGGTAATTGGGCTAGTCATACTTCTAATTATTTTATAGTGGAGAAGACTAAAGCTCAAAGGAGCAAATTAACTTGGCTAAGGTTATACAGAATGTTAGTGGCAGAAGTGAAATATTTGCCTGCGTCTTTCTTATTCCAAATATAGTATCTATTCAAAAAGCTCAGATGTTCCTTTCGACATGTTTAATTTGGGTGTCGCCTTAGTCAGAGCACAGCTCGCACACTACAGAGCCACAGTTCTGCTTATTCCTTTTCCTATGGAAATCCCAGCATGAAATTGCCTTCAAATGACTAATCAATTCTTGAATGCATCCATGGTGTTCTATTCATGGGAAGAGACAATTCTTTTATATTCTGCTGATTATACCACATCTCATACATACCAGCAGAAACATACTTTCACAAGGAATCTGACTCACCAATGTGTTCCCAGGAAGTGGGGAGCAAGTATCTCATATGAAATACATGGCAAAACAGTCTATCAAAGAGAGATCCCACATCACGTATTATCACAATCATGTTGTGTAATAAGCATTACAACATGTTGTGAAAAATTGCAATGAATAGTATTTGGTCATAAATCTTTGGGTAGACTGCCGAGTTTGCTATCCTGAGCAGAGCTTGAGGAAAACTACTCATGTGTGTATTGTTGTGGGTTAGGCAGGCAAGCTGAACTTGGTTGGCATTTCAACTATCTTGAGGCTCAACTTAACCAACTGGTTCAACTATTCTGTTTTATTCATTTAATCTCCCCAAAGGCTGGTCAAGGCATGTTCTCATGGTGAATGTAGAGGAGCAAGAGAGGAAATGAAACCATGTGAGGCTACCTGAGATGTAAGCTTAACCTGGTGCAGTATCATTTCTACTACTTTCGATTAGCCAGTGCACATCATGAGGGCTATTCAGATGCAGAAGAGTAGAGTAGGAGACTACCTCTTGTTGGGAAGTGGGGTAGAGTTCCATCAGAGAGCGTGGAGAGAGTGATGGAGAACTGGGGACATTTTGTCAACATTTATATGGTAAATACTAGGTAAAAACACAGTATAGTTCTTCCAACATTCATCATTTTCCTTTCTGACAATTATTAAATACTTAATTTGACCTTGTTCAGTTATCTGATCCCTGTACTCTTTTCCTCCAGTTTCTAGGCACTCACCGTTCATGTGTTGCTCTAGTTCATTTGAACCCCAAATTCAGTCATTTCAGCACAGCTAACCACATGCCCCAATAAAATCATTTCATGTGACACTACACTATTACCCTCATACCAATATTAAATAAAAATAAGTCATCTTTTAGAACTTGGTCTCCCACTTGTGTTCAAGATGTGGAGAGCTTCTAGAATAAAATAATGAACATAAGTAAATAGATCTAACATCATTTGTAGTATTCTATTTCAGCTGGACTCTTTTATTCATCTACTGACAACACCATTGTTTATTTTCAAAGCAGCTCTTGTAAGATCTTTTGCATTCTGTAAACACACCATACTCCTTATGCTCAAACGTTGGCTAAACACTGTAATTTACTGAGAAAGCTAGTATCATGAAATATGAGTTCCATGTTTTAGCTTACAGCTGTCAGCAAACTCTCTCATCTCTTTCAAGCGTGTTTCCTTTTCCATTATCTCCTATTTTAGAAGAGGTGTCTTCCTCATTATAACAAATGCCAAACTCTACATTTCTGTTCCTGCCATTGTATATCCATCATCATTCCTTTTCTCATTCCAGATCCTCTATTAAGAGCTGTTCTATCTGTGTGACAATTGATTCAGGTCTCCTTTTAATTAAAATACACAAATAAAATATAAAATAAAATAAAATAAAATAAAATAAAATAAAATAAAATAAAATAAAATAAAATAATAAAGTGTATCCATCTCATTCTTTCCTCTTGTTTCTGGTGCTAACCTCAAAATAACTGTCCATGTTCTATGGATTTACCTCTTGTTGTCACCATGTTCTTTACTCCCTTACTATGTGACTTTCTCAATCTCTAAACTGAGAACTGTACCATCAGTGGAAATATTCTGTAACTTTCTGATGACTTACCAAGAACAATGACTTGTTCTCTGTATTCTTTATCTTTGACATTTTCTACGACCATTGATTTTCCCTTACTATGTAAGTCTATATTTTTTCATTTTGTAATTATGTTATCTTGCTGGAAGCTTTAAATTTATGCTTCCTTTCTTATTCTTCTTATTTATTGCCTCTTCTTTACTCTCCCTAAATAATAACAATAAATCTAGTGATATTTATTGAGCACCTACTTTCTACCAATTGAACTAAATATTTTGAATGCATGATCTCCTTTAATACCACATGAACCTTATGAGAAAATTGCTATTAATTTTCCATGTGCCGGGCGTGGTGGCGCACGCCTGTAATCCAAGCGACTTGGGAGGCTGAGTCAGGAGGATTGCAAGTTCAAAGCCAGCCTCAGCAACTTGGTGAGGCCCTGAGCAACTCAGTGAGACCCTGTCTCTAAATAAAATACAAAATAGGACTGGGGGTGTGGCTCAGTGGTGCAGTGCCCCTGGGTTCAATCTCTGGTTAAAAAAAAAAAAAAAAAAAAATTTCCATGTGAAGAGACAACACTTGAAACTGATTAATTTGGTTAAAATTGCACATATATTACATGATACAGATGGGATTTAAATGGTCTAAAGTTGAAGATATTGATCTTAATTATAGCTACATGTGGCCAATCAATAATGTTCCATATTTGTCCCTTATATCTGATATAATCTATGAGGTTATTTCCTTTACCTTCCTGTACAGGTTAAACCGAGATTCACACTTTTGCAACTTGAGATTATCTAATATAGTCATATATTTCTGTGTAAACATTGATCAACTTGACAATCTGGGAAGCAAAGAAATTCAAAGTTAATTGCTTTAGTGACTACTACCAAAGCACAATTTAAGACATGGATGCCATTTATCGAAAGCCAATAAGCCAATTCTATATTTATTCTTTAAAAAAACACACATACAACATAAAGAGATGAACATTTGAATTTCCAAAGAAAATTATGTTTTCTCTATACAGTTAGAATTTTGCAAATAACAGCTATATTTGTTCTACATTTTTTTTTCTAAAGGGACATCAGTGATTCTACAAATAAAATGTTAATTGTCTTGTAATGTTTACAATAATTCATTTTACCTTTGAATTGCAAAAATTTTATTTTTATATTTTTATATTTTTCAAATATATCTTCCAGATGCATGTGGCATAGTGTCAAACATACATTTTAACTCTCATCTTGAAAAAGGCTGAGGGAAATAAAGAATTATTGAATTGAGTTGAATAATTCCACTTCGAAGTGGACTCTGTTTTTTAATGCTCAAACTAAACTTGAAAAAGTTATCTCCATTACCCACATCAGATGTTAGCAAAGAAATTCATAGAAGAAAAAATAATATTTAATAAAGGTGATGCATTAGTTTTTATATTCCATAGTACAATAGTTTTATAGAAGGTTTTTTCTAAAGGATTAGGTATTTGAACTGTACATATGAGAAAACAATTTCTCTGGATATACATGGATGCTTCATTCAAAGGGATTATGCTGCTGTATAATTCTTCAGCTAAAATGAATGTCTAAACTTCCCTATCCGACCACACCCTTGACAAAGCATGCAGTGATATGAAGCTTTCTTCTTTAAAGTGATAGTCTGCAATCCAATGCCAGGCTCAAAGGCAAAAGCATAATGTAGCTCTCACTTGAAACTCTGAAGTGGTGTCTGTCACAACAGCCTCACGACCTACATATAAGCATGTTAAACTGGTTATAATGATGATATTTCTATGGTAATGGCAGATCCATCTCAAAACAACAGCAATGGAGTTCTTTCTGTGCTCTATGTTTTAAAAATACTGCCTTTTCTTAACAAGTTTGTTAAGAAAAATATTCTAAAGTCCTATTCCCATTTGCAAAATGCAAAGTCCTAATGTTAATTCTATTTATGGAGAAAGATAAGGCTTACAGGGTATAGAAGCCACTTGAATTAGGCTAAGAGTTGACCAAAGTGAAAATCTTTTTTCTTTTCTTTTTGTACTGGGTTTTGAACCCAGAGACACATCCCCAGCCCTTTTTATTTTTTATTTTGAGACAGGATCTTGATGAATTGCTTAGTCCCTTTCTAAATTGCTGAGTTTCGCCTTTAACTTGTCATCCTCCTGTCTCAGCCTCCTGTGTTGCTGGAATTACAGGCATGTGTCACCTCACCTGGTGATCAATGAAAATTTCTGCTAGAAGCATTTGCAGAAAGATATTCCAGCTACAGAAATATCATTCAAATAATGGTAATTAGACCATTTTCTTTACTAGGGTCAGATACACTTTAAATTTTAAAAAGTATGTCAAAGTGTTATATATAGTCTCCTGGGAAGCTTCAAGAGCCTTTGAGGTAGAGAGGCATATGTTAGTATTTTTCTAATAACAACTAGACCTTATTGTCTTATTCCCCTGGGTTGGCATTTGCATTAATAGTGTAAAACTAATGATAGAAAAATTTGCTGATGCCTCCACATAAATCAAGGTAGTAGCAGTATACTGTAATAGTACACAATAACCAGGAATTTCAATAATAATTGTAAGGAAGAAAGACAATCATCAGGAGAATGACAACTGTCTCCATCTTTCCCTCATGGTTGAGGATTTTTTCTCATAGAACTCCAGAGTTACATTGGAAATCTGCTATAATACCTTTGTAACTGAGTGGCAAACCAGCATTACACTCTCTAAGCTCGATTCCAGAAAGCTTTAGCTAAATGGTTTGGTCATTTTAATTGCCCCTAAGGTTAAATCCTTTCACATCAATTCACCTCTGGAATTTTCTTACAATAGGTATGTATCTTTTGACCTTTATATAGTGGTCACCTGGTATAAAGAACAGTCTTGTGCTCTAGTACCCCAAGAGAACCTAGTAGGAGAAACTGATTGGGCCATATGCCTTAACTAATACACCTTGTACAAAGATGTGACATACTTGAGGGATTAAATCTAGTTTCATGAGCTTGGAGCAGAAGGTGCAGGGACGACACAAAGTGATGTTACTCAGGTTGGATTAGGAGATCTTCTCTGCCATCCATACTAAAAGGTTTGAAATTTATCTTTTAGGTACTGAGGCAACAGTTCTTAAACTCTACTAATGTTATTTATAGTTAAGTCTCCTCTAAAACAATCTAATGACTTCATTGAGGTCTTCTTAGTTTTAGCAACTGAAAAGTAACTGTTCATTCCAGGCTTGTTGTTATGAAAAATGTATTAATAAAGAGATTTATTAGTACTCAGTGAAAAAAAGAGGGGACTTCTCAGGCCTATCTGAGTTAAGGAACTTTATATGGATGAGTTCTTCTGGATTATAAATGGATCCTATCAATTCACATGGATATTTAAAAGCAGAGAGTCATTCCCTGCTTAGGTGGAAGGAAGGTGTAATGGTGAAGAGTAAGAGAAAATTATGCTGCCCTTGAAGATAGAGGAAAGGGGAATAAAAGCAAAGGAATGTGGATGACTTCTAAAAGGTAGAAAAGGTGAGGGAAAGGATTCTTCCCCAGAACCTTCAGAAACAATTGCAATCCTTATAATACCTTGATTTTTATCCCAGTAAAAGCCATATTGGATGTCTCGCCTACAAAAATATAAAATAATACATTTATGTTGCTTTAAGTCACCACACTTATGGTAGTATGTTTGAGCAACAATTGAAAGGTAATACTAACAATCATATTCATATAAATCGAGAGGTATTTAATGTATGTGGCTTAGGAAATGGAGTTTGCTAAAAACAAGGATGAGTATTTCTTCATTATCATTACAGAATAATAGCATGGAAGAATTATATATTTGCAATGTTGTTCTAAAGTTTATTTTAATTACAAATAGATTTTGCAAAGAGTAATGAATGATCTCAGATGTCTTTGTTTCTATGCTTGTCTGTACTGTTTTCAGAACTAAATCAGTAGCTTAATGACAGCATAGTTCACACATTTAAGTGGAGAAGTGGTTGACAAACACGCATTCTAATACATGCAGCTTTTCTTATAAGCATCATAGTCTCAATATTTCAAGTCAGAAATCCTACAAGTGATTAAAGCTGAACTTTAAATTATAGGAAAATTGTTTATGTCAAAAATAAAATATACACATTTGATTTTATTTCTACTTTATAGAAACAATTACTTAAATATTTGTTAACCTTCTTACTTATATTTTTACAATACTAAAATGGTTAAGGGTTAATTCTTTGCTTTATCTCAAATCACAATTTCTACATGAATTTTTTTTCACAGTGCTCTCAAATAAAATCTGTGTCCTTTGGTCCTGACAGTAATTTACTTTAACATACATGCATGTATTTGTAATACATATATAATGATAAAAGTCATAATTAAAACTGGAAGAAATCATTCTGAAGCAGACCATTTAATATTACAAGCAACACTACTAATAACACTAGTAGAAAAATAATGAGTTACATATCATGTGTTTGTGTATGATTATTTCTGTGAATAAGACAAAAACAATAACAATCCATAATTATACTAAGACAAAAGAAAAGAAATAATTAAACAGAACAGAAACAAAAATCACAAAATATAGAATCAAAAGAAATTGCAAGAAAACATTAAAATTGGACTTCATTAAATATAATAAAAGTTTTAAACACAATATGTGGGTTTCAACATTAAGAATATGGGTAAAAGGAATTCATTCACTAAGGACATAATTTTAAATTAGACCAGTACTAACACCTAAATATTTATTATATGAGACATTCATGGTTTCTTCTATTTTTGCAGTATCGTTGATGTAAACTATATTTTAAAATTGAAGTTTTTAAATCAGTTTTTAAATTTTATTGAAAGGTGAGAAATTGTGATTGTGATTTCTTTCTAATATATTGCAACATTTGGAAGATGGAAGCTTACACTAAAAAAAATCTGCTTTATTTTTGGAAAATAATAATTATCTGAGCTCTTCCTTCCAATTCTGAACTTACAGATAATATAAAATGAATGACAATTAGTTCTTTCTCATGGTAGGAGTCACTTTTCTGTACCATGGGCACAAAAGACCACATGCCTATACTGTTTCAAGTTTCCTTATTTAGAATAATTGGTGGCTACAGGAAGCTTTAAACCTGGGTCTTGATACAAACTCAATGAAATTTATAAAGGAATAGATTATGAGATTTTAAATTACCATAATAATGGTAGTTGTAACTTAAGAAGGTAATAAGGCAGTTTATTACCCATTACTGACTTCACAAGATATAAATCCTCTAAACTGAAAGGATGAAAGCAGAATTGCATAAAAAGCTAACAGCAGAATTAACTTCCATTTGAAAAAATAATTTTGAGAATATAACTTCTCATGCTTCCTAAAATGAGAACAACTTAAATGCCTAACTATACAGAGGCATTTTCCAGGACACTTGTGCATTGGCTACTGTTTGGCCAATGCGATAGACTGAAAAATGGCATCCCAAAGATGTCCATATCCTAGTTCCAAAACCTATTAATCATTGCCTTATGCAAAATGCTTTGTAGATGTCACTAAATTAATGATCTTGAGAGGAGGAAGTTTTTCTGGATGACTCTAATGGATCCAATGCAATCATGAGTTTTTATGAAGAAAGAATCAGGAGTCAAAGTATAGTAGGTGTGAGAACAGAAGCAATGCACTGAATTGAGATGAGAAAGGAGCCAAGGAATATGACTGGTTGAAGGTGAAGAACACAAGGAAAAGCATTTTCTCCTGAGTGTCCAAAAGGAAACAGTCCTGTCAAAGCTTTGATTTTTGCTCGGTGAGACTGATTTTAAACTTCCCACCTCCAGAATCATAAGAAACTAAGTGTGTTGTTTATTAAGTTTGTGGTAGTTTGTTACAGCAGCGGAAGGAAACTGATGCAACTACTTCATTAGAGCTTATGAGAACTAACATGACCCAGGCACAAAGATTAGGGATTACTTGAGGCTTTATATCAAGTTCACTTATGAAAAAATTCCTTTTCTAAACATCAGCAGTTGGAAGAATGCTTATATCATTCTAATTCAAGTAATGCTTATTATTTTGTTTTGTTCTTTCATAAATAAATAACTGAAAAATATGTTTTTCAATAACCTCTTTGAACTACTAAGAATCAAGTAGCAGGGCTGGGAGTAGGGAAGAGTATGTGCTTAGCATGAGTGAGTTTGTGGGTTCAATCCTTAGCCCTCTTTCCCCCCCAAAAAAAAACCCCAAAGCAAACAAGAATCAAACAATGATAAGAACATTATAAAAGATTATAATAATACACTTAGATAAAATTTTTAATTATTACTTTTGATTTCATCCATAAACCCTTTTCCTTTTGGTATATATCTAAAATAGGAACTAACATCCAAATTACTTTTATTAAATCCTGAGAGATATCTGCTCTGGAAATGAAAAGGAAATACATTAAGCACTGACAAGGAATTTTGGCAAATTGCAAAGGTGAAAAATTTAGAAGTTTTGAGTTTTTATTGATATTAAAATTATTGCAGTAGAGTCTACGGAGGAGGCTATCTATTAATAAAGTTTTTAAAATAGAAATATAGAGTATTTAGATTATATTTTTTAAACACTTTTGTTATTATCTTTTTTCACAGCATTTTAATACTGACTTATATCAGCAAACACTTAGAAACTTTGATGAGCCTTAAAATCATACAGAACAAAGATGTAGTAGAAGATCTTTCATACAGACTACAAAATTTGCAAATTATTTTTAATATAATGTAAGTGAATGGTTAAAAGTTTTTTAAACAATCCAAAGGGTATATAAAGAAAAATTCGTCTCCTGCTTGACACCAATATATACTCCCAAAGGCAGGCAACTATATTCATCTCCCAGTATCATAAGAAACCCAGTGCTCACAGGGGGTGCACATGTGGCCCCTGGCCTTCCATTTGGAACATCTGTGGTGCTCACTCATCTGTGTGGCTTGGTTATTTTAAGTAATATGCATTTAATATGCAACTCACTCTGTTATTAGTTTTTATAGGTTTGCTCATTCTTATTAATCAAAATACCATATTTCTAACTTGTAACCCATTATGATTTATTTAATCAGTTTGTGTGTATTTTATGTAAAATACAATTAGTCACCAAGAAAAACTTTAAAAGAGATTTGAGTAATACATAAAAAATAAGTATTGCCGCTAAAATGAGTCAGTAAGGACAGCTACTAAGAAAAGGATGTAAAAGACAGCATGCTGTGTTTGTTCATGTGTTCATTGTAAATTAAAATTGCAGATCTGAGTCATTTCTTCCCTCCAACTTGCATGGTAAATTACTTAGTGTGGAACTGAGCAATAAATATGTGGATGATTAATACTTTCTTTCTCATATTGATATTGAACATTGATGTCTAGAACTCAGTTCCAATTGATTATATCTTAATTTAAAATTATTCCTCTTCTGTAAAATATGACTTCAAGAAGTAAGTCGTAAAATAGATACTTCATCTCATTAATTTTCATTATTTCTTCTGTGGTGATTTAATAACTGCTTTTATGCCTTTCTGTGATAGCAATTCTAACCATGGAAAAGTCTGTTGCCAATTCTGATGTATATCTGGAGTATTCTTATAATACATTCCTCTGAATTACAAATATTCCAGTCAATGATTAATTTCTACATATTATTAAGTAAGCTAATACACAATTTGAAGTTTAGAGTATAAAACCTATTTTTATTCCATTTTATTTCAACTCATTAGAAATATAGATGTAATGTTAAATTCCAATCAAACATGGAATGCATGTGAGTATGTGGTAGAATCAGAAAGAATCAGTGTCAAAATTAGAGTTTCCCATTTACCAGTTGAAATACTTTTGGGTAATTAGTTTGCACACTGATCCTCAGTCTCCCAATACATAAAGTTCAATTAATAATACCTATATGACAAAATTATATAACAATAAGATAATATGAGATATGGAAATATTTTGTAGTCAGTTCAAAACAGGTTGGGTCTTTTGTCAGTCACAGTACTAGTCAAATACTGATGATCTTTAGCACTGATGACAAAGGCCAAACAAATATACCTGCAGATTTATTATTCCTAATAAGAACAACATAGTATTAAAAGAATGATGATTTGGATTCTGACCATTTTGCATACTCTCCAATTGTGTAAAATTGCAACCTCTAAGCCTCTGATTCTTCACTTATTACATGGAAAGATTATATCCGCTGGTCTGTGAAATTTTTTATCATGTTTATCATTAAATTAACTGTTACAGATAACATATGGGTACCTATGTTGAGCGTGATCATGAACTCATAGACCATTGTTTACCCAGTACAGTGAGAACAGCATATAAGGTTTATAGTTTAAAAAGTTTGCTCTCAGCCTTAGCATCTTTTTGGAAACCTCTGCACCAGGATTGTGGAAGAAGCAGCAATGTGCAGACTAAAGTGCAAAAGGAGAGGTGAGCAGAGATCAAAGTAACCTAGCATGTGCACTGTAGAGATCAAGGAAGTAGAAATAAGGAAAGCCAGAGTGGCAATGGGCATTGGTATGAGATATTGGACTGCCTACTACTGTCCAGATTTTGTCTTGGTGGATCCTGAGCTTCCATGTCATCCCACTGCCAATACCAGCACTGAGAGAAGACCCACCTTGCTCATGGCAATCCCTGTTGATCCTTTGCCCAGGATCTTTGTCATTCTGAGCTGGTTTGTTGCTTAATTTTGTAACACATGTTCAGTTAGTCATCTCTTGTGCTGTTTCATCTGAAGAATTAAAAAAAAAAAAAAAGCTCAATGTACCACAGTTGCTGATTGTGCTAATTGTCCCAAGGAAAATCAGTGAATCCTTGCTCAAAATTGTCATCAACCACCCTTGGAGGGTTGACAGTGTAAAATGCATACCTGAAGCAATTATGTGGAACTCATGAAATGACAATGTGTATCATAATAATTCTGTATCAAAAATGAAAACGAGAGAGAAAGGAAGAAAGAGGAAGGAAACACAAAAGGAAGACAGGAAGGAAAGAAAAAGAAAGAAAGGGAGGGGAAAAAAGGAAGGGAGGGAGGGAAAGAAAAAGAAAAAAGAAAGAAAGAGAGGAAGAGAGAGAAGTTCATGATGTATCTTAGAGTTGTTAAAATTAAAAAGGTACAGGGTTTCTATGCAGATAATGCAGATAGTAGCCCCCAAGTAATAAAATTACCTTCAAAAAATGAGTCAAGGAGACCTCAACAAGTGCATTGAGAAATTACCTCACAAAGCAGGCAGTGAGCCAGTAAAACATAATTCAGTCTGATAAAAGAAAGGAGGTTGAGAAAGAGCAGATTAGCTACAGAATTGTGAAGGAAAAGAAATTCTGCCCTTAATTTTTTCATCTTGTTTTTCATTTTGAGAAGGGTAAGATGAAAAATAATTCATTTTCTAAATCAGTTATGTCTTACGCTTAGTCAGTCTGCCTACACAATGATTCCTGTGTATTGGGATGGACTTATATTTTATCCATTAGACATTAGAAGCATTGTTTTTTTATTGTTCTTGACTACCTCCTCTCAACCTCAGACTGCAAGAATTTTGTTGAAGAGATTTTTCTACTTGTCTCATGCATCTGTTTTATCAGGCTTGGAATCTTTTGAACAAAACTGACAAGACGTAATATAGTTTGGGTTAGCTGATCTATCATTTATACCTATATATAAACAGATTTTATTCTAATATATGTACATAAAGATGAGCATTGATGGGGTCTTCAACTCTCTTTAAATTATTTTTGAAAAAATATGTATAGCAGTCTCAAAACTAATTTTAATTGCAAATTGAAGTCATATATATAAAAGCTTTGTTTGAATTAAATTTCATTGAATACAATAAAAAGAACCAACAGAAATATTTTTTTGGTCTCTTTAAGTAGTGATTCTGTAGCCTGAATTAAATTATTTGTTCACTGTGTACAACTTGGAAACAAAGACTAAAGGCATGGAGAGAAAAATCTTGGAAATGAGTAGGCAGGTAGCTATATCATATCTATGGGAAATGAAGATTATAGGGCTCTGAGAATCTCTCAGGTATCATCTAAAATAATTTTCTGAGTTTACAACTTCTCTTTTTCTACCCACAGGAATAGAGATAGTAATAATTATCTCCAATTTTACTTACTTTGAGAATGTATTTTCTTGTCACTCTCTTCTGATTGACTATGAACTTACCTGGCATATTCATTTTCATAAATATAACAGATGAACTTTTGTCAGTGTGTTTTCTATGTGTTTTTCATGTCACTATTTTCTTTGTCACTATTTTCCTTTTCTGAACATTGCAAATGCCAAAGATGCTCATCCACTGAACTTTTATAAGGAACATGACAGGTTTTCGTTCAGACCTAAACACAGATCAGCACTAAAGATAAGAGAAGCAGCTGAGGGCTATATAAAGCTCAGGAAATGAATACTGTAATAAATATTTATTGTGTAAATCTTAACTGTACCTGTCTTGATCCATTCAGGCTGTTACAACAGAACACCTTAGATTTGGTGGCTTATAAATAACAGAAATTTATTTCTCACAGTTCTGGAGACTGGGAAGGACAGGATCAAGTTACCAACAAATTTGGTGTCTGGTGAGAGCCCATTTCCTGGTTCAAATATGATGTCTTCTTACCAAGACCTCACCCAGCAGAACAGTTAAGGGAGCACTCCAGAGTCTTCTAAGGGTTCTAATTCCATGTCCTTATAAAGTGTGTGTGTGTGTGTATGTGTGTGAGAGAGAGAGAAAGCTCTCATAACTGAGGTCCCACCTCCTGATACCATCACATTAGGGGTTAGAATTTCAATACAAGAATTTTGAGGTGATGCAAACATTCAGTCTAGCAATACCCAGCATAGTGTTCATATGTAGAAGGTACTAAATAAATACTGTTGGATATGTGAAAGAAGGAATAATGCACTTAATAAAAGTTAAAATTAATCAGGCTGACATTGTATATAAAACATAAATTTCACTACAGATATAAATAAGTCAAATACTAATTTCCCATTTTGGAGGAGGGAATACATTATGTCTTTGGTCATTGAAAAAGATACAACAAAATTAAGATTTTGGGCAAGTGTGTTAATCAGCTTTCCATTGCTTTGACAGAGACCCAAGAAAATCAACTTAACAAAAAAAAAAAAGGTCTCAGAGATTTTAGTCAATGGTCACTTGACCCTCTTGTTTTGGGCCTGTGGAGGAAGTGTAGATCAGCAAGGTCACTCATCTCTTGGCAAATGAAGGTAACAGAGACAGGGAGGGGTGGGGTCCCATGCCCCTAATGGTCTAACCTCCTGCCATTAGGCCTTACCTCCTAAAGCTTCCTCACCTCCCAGCAGCACGACAGACTGGGGAACCTAGCCTTTAACACATGGACTTTTGGGGGACACTCAAGGTCCAAAGTACAGCAGCAAGGAAAAATAGATTTTATCTATGTAGACAAACTTTTACTACTTCTTAAAGCAAAACTACTTTTTAAAATTCCCTAAATTTCCCTGAAAAGTACTCCTGATCAAATTCCCTGAAGAATAGCCCAGAAAAAACGACCCTAAAATTACAAAAAAGTATAGCAATATGAATAATTTTTCCTTTTTTAGATCATTTTTATGCGTGAAATTTTTTATAGTTTTTGTTTATTATTTGTTTCTTTTTCATACGGTGATGTCGATTTTAATAATAGTTGCCTGATTTGAAAATCTGTTTGAGAGAGGGACAGTTTTAGTAAACGGCAACAAAATCATGATGTAAATCCCATGAGAACATCATCCCTCCCATTGGAGTGGTTAACAGGGACCTCTGCTTTGTAGTCAGAGGCCATGATGATGATCACCGATTTGCTCTTCCTGAGCCAGCTATTATTCTTAAACTGAGAAAATATCTTCCTAAAATAACCCCAGCAGATACCAGCTCCTTCATCAAAGGGAGAGGAACTGATGTTACTACCAATGCATTAGGACCAGTCTGAATAATACTGAACCTTAACATAACCATCAGTGTGTCTGCTTATACTAGTGAATTCTTTAAAACCCACCAAGCCTCTCTTGGAAACATTAATCATATGTATGTTGTTTGATGTTGATGGAGACACAATTCAGAGAAAATTCTTCACTTCAAAGGTCACCGACTCAATGTTATTCTTTTGTCATCTTATGAAAGAAACTATGATTTTCCTTTATAAATATCATAGTCACCTCCATTTTAATATGTCATTAGAAAATAAATTTATAATATTATAGGCAGATTCATCTTAATTTTCAACAATTCATTAGAAGTTATTCAGTATTTACTACAGACAAGAACCTACAGACAAGAATTGCATTATCTTCTGCAAGATAATGCCAAAGAAAAAGAAATGAAATAATGCATCCTAACTTATAGAAGCCTAAAATACTTTGAGTAAAAAAACATGCACACACACAAGCACACATAAGAAAATAACACACACACTTTAAATAGGAACAATACTTTTCTAACTATGCACATTTTTGTTTCCTTATCTTTAAATTAAAACACTAAAACTAGGATGTCTTCCAAATTATGAGTAAACACAACAGTGCATAC
Organism: Glaucomys volans; assembly: GCA_020662805.1. Lineage (NCBI taxonomy): Eukaryota > Metazoa > Chordata > Mammalia > Rodentia > Sciuridae > Glaucomys > Glaucomys volans. The sequence goes on along the minus strand of JAJEJO010050027.1, from coordinate 987,705 downwards.
TAAATAAACTTGCAAAGGAATTTTGAAAATCTATGAATGCTATTCCTTTAATATTTTATCAGCCATTTAAATAATGAAATTTTGAGTACCATTGACAGATGATCTCATAATTTTGAAAAATGGATCATTCATACAATAGATTTAAAAGCTTTTGAGATGTTATGATATGTACTATAACAAACCACACTTTAATGTTAATGCATACATTTTCAAAAAATCTACCAGTTATTGATTTATAGATAATGTCAATGAAAGTTACATGTTTTAATTACAGTACCTTTTGTGATATCAGGTGTAACAACCCATTACTAGAGCATGTTTCTGCTACTTTACTTCTTAAATGATTTGCAATTTTCACCTATCTTCCAAATTAATGTTTCTGCAAATTTCTCTTGATTTACATTGGTTTTCAAAGTCATTTGCTGCTTTATTTCTTAATAGCTTTATCAAAAGAGAATTGAATAAGGATTTCTCCTTTTGTCTCTTTTCTGATTTCTCCCCTCCAATCACTTAGCTACCTCATTTTCTGATTGTATAGACACCCTTTCTTCAATGGTACTATCTTTTTAAAATTTACTTTTAACCTCATAATGATTTTTTTTTTGTATGTCAACCAGAGCCTCTTGAGATTTATCCTTTTAAGAAGAATCCTCTTATTATTTGCTGCAGCTTGGTTCTGCCATTTCCTTTTTCTCCCTCTCTCCTGATTGGGGAAGAATAGTATTACATGTTTTTTCTGTGCTGCGTTCTCCTTCCTGATCACATTGTGAAGAGCATCTAACATTCACTTGGCTGTGATATGAAAAGAGCTTGAAAAAGAAAGAGGGACAGGCTATATAGCTGATGACTTCCCAGCAGTATTATTAAATCATTGCTGGAATGAGAAGCCAGCTGTTGCCATGGCATTTTGCCTCACACAGTTGAATTGGGTGGTTTCTTTGCTGAATGGAAGATATTGGCACCTTAATACCATAGGTACAAGAGGTCACATATGTTTCACGTACCCATGACATCTATAAGCTACTTGAATGAAGTTATAGTCACTAAGAATTGAACACCTGATTTTCAACCAGTCTCAGTCAGAGGAAAGCTACATAAATCAGCTTGACTAGCTCAACTGTGCTTTGATTTAACCTGTGACAATCAAGGTTAATGACACCTATTTCAATTGGTTGTTTAGGTACTTTATTCATCATTTAAATTTGCACATTATATTAGCATCAAACTTCACTTAAAATAATGGTGTTTGGAGTGAGATAAGGAAAAAAAAATCTTCCATGTTTGACATTGAAACTTCTTGAGAATTTTCTAAATAATCATATTGTCATCAAGCTTCATAAAAGGCAGATAATCACAGAAGTAAGCAAAATGGAAATTACCCATGTCATTTCTTTTTATGACAAAAATAAACAAGTAAATTCTCAAGGTTACTATGGAGCATATTGCCTATTGATAAAGAAGTGTTTTAGAGTTTAAAAAGTTGTCAGGTTGATACAAATAAAGAGGTTTTAGTATGAACAGTGATGTCATCATTTGGGTAATAGATGTGATGGTATAAATGAGTCAATCTTATTCCCCATTATTTCTGAATTCTCAGAGGCACTTGAGATGGGATAAAGGGAAGAGGCAAATACCTCTAAGTTAAGATGCTGGTTATGTGCACATTCCCTGGAGATCTAGAAGCACTGCCTCTTATCTGGCTAAAATCTTAATTAATTTAAAGATAATGAAAAATCTCTTTTGTTTGTATTGGCTGTGTATGGTATAAGGCAGACAATCTTAAGAAAATATAAGATGCTTATTTTCACAGCAATAAAATATCTTTAAATTCTAAAATAAATTTTATTAGAAAGATTTTTACTAGGAAAAAAGTACTTAGCATTAATATTCAGAAACTATATAAGGTAATTTATTTGCCCACTCAAGACTTATTTCATGTAGCTAAGAACACTTATCTCATGGCCTCACATACAAACCAAAAATCTGTGGAACAAATCCTGTTAATTCAATTTTCAAAAGAAATTCTTTTTTTTTTAATTGTGTTTCATTATGAGCCCTGTTTATCCATTCTTTTTTTATTATTTTTAAATTTTTACAGACTTCATTTTGGTTGATTATATACAAATGGGGTACAACTTTTCATTTCTATGGTTGTGCATGATGTACATTCATACCATTCTTGTTAATCATACGTGTACATAGGGTAATGTTGTCTGTCTCGTTCCACCATTTTTCATACCCCCCCTCCCCCTCTCATTTACTGTCATTGGATAACTAACTCATTTTGAAAATTTGTCTTCTTTTTCAAAATTATTATAAGTTCAAGGTGGGTTAGTTTTTTATTATACATCTAAGAGCGGTGGGATGAGAAGAATTTCAACAATGACCTTGGGGAATCACCCCAAACTAACCATCTTCTAAACTGATGGAGTTTTCAAGCAGATCTTCCCCTCCCTTGCTGTCTTTTGTCCTAAGTAACATTCTCCCTTACCCTTTAGTGTAAGGAAAGAAGAGAATGAGGGAAATAGGAGAGGTGGCTCAATGGTAACACAGGTTTATTTAGGACAAATCTGTGAAGGGGGACCCAGCGGAGAGTGAGACCTCACTTTCTGCTTACAAGCCCTGAGTAGAGATAGGACAGGGAAGGAGGGGGCAGTTTTTGCCTTTCCTAGAAGTTATCAGGGAAGGGTCTTGGTCACCTTCATAAGGAACCAGGTGTTTCTCAGGATTTTAGTCCAGATAACAATTTCCTTTTCTATGATGATGGAGTATTTGAGGTTTCTTTGATGATGGTGTACTGTCTGGGGTTTAGGTCAGGCTGAGTCAGAGTGACCTTGAGTCGATTTGTCCTAAGATAGAGGATATGTTTCAAAATGGCACTGCCTGTGTCAAGTTCTGCCAAGGATTAACCTACTCTCTATGAAACTGTGAAACTTGTCTAAAGTTGTTTTTGTGGCCATACTACACTTAGAAAGACTTTCATAACTGAAATATGGTAACTGTGAAAGAGTCACCTACCCAACACTAAAAAAATTCAAATCACAGTCATGTCTGTTCTCAAAAAATTGCCTTAATTCATTCATCCAATTCCCTCTCTACTAAGGATAAAAGTTCCTAAAGCTTTCTGGCTATCTTCTCTGCCATGAAGTGTTTTCAGAAGTTTATCTTAATAGTGTTAAATTTTGTAAAGTTTTCCTTTGGATTTTTTTTTATTGAACCAAGAAATTCATTTCACCAAGGCAAAAGTGATCCTAAAAATTAAAGAACTGTGTTGAAATATTCATATTCTAGAGGAAATTGCTCCTGGGGAGAAGTACAACCTTCTGCTGTGCTATATGTGTAATCAGTAGGTAAAGTATCAAATTAAAAAATGTTAGTGGTTTATTACAGCTGAGCAATCACTGAATGAAAAACAGATTTCCTTTCCAGTGAACATTAAGGACATGACCTGAAGCTAATAAGACACAACAGCATAAAATCCAACATTAGATCTCAAAAGTTTTTGCTAGCTTCCGTTGAGACTTGTCTTTCCCTTTTGTTTTTCCAATCAACAATGCAATCTTAAGGCAACTGCATATAACAATGTGTTTTGTTTCTTAACACATATTATAAATATAACTTGTTAATTTTATGTAACACTTTATTTTATTAAATCATACTTTAATTTCTTTATATCTATATTCACACTAAATACTGTACATCCAGCCTTATATCTGACATAAGGTACATTCTCAATAATTATTAAATGAATTTGCTACTTAGAAAATGTAATGTTATCAATAAAATGAAGAAAAGGAATTTGGTAATCAAGTTATCTGGCTTAGAATAATTTAGAGTTTTAATTTCTCATTTCACTTCCAATGTCACCAACTCTCACATGGAAAATAATGAATGTCTGCAAAGTAATTTAAAAACTAAGTTTCTTTATTCTTGGAATATTAAACTCCTCATTTCTCCCAACATTGTTGCATTTTCACCTGAGAATGGACCAGAATTTGTGGAAGCTTTCTTGGAAGTCAAGTTTGTCTTTAAAAAGGACAATGTTTTGCAGAAATGGAGTTAAACTGTTGACTGTAAACATTACTTGGTAATTGTAAATAATACTTTCAAGCTGAAGATAACTGTCTTTGAAATAATGTACCTGTGCTCAAATCAAAATATTGACATCAAATATCCTACCTTCAATACAATTGGTAAAATTCCCATCTATCTTTATTAATGATTGAGTTTGATGCTAAAACTATGGAGGCAAATGCCTGTGTTCCTTTCCTCAAGGAATCCTTGTGTTCCCATGAATGCAGTTCAGAAAGCAAACAGGAGTAGGTAGGTGATGTAGAAGGAGAAGTCACTGCAGAAACTTATGAGGAAAGAACATAACCCATGTTGAAAGGTATAATAGAAATCTTTCTGTAGGAGGTAATACCCAAGCTGAACATGTAAGGATTTGCAAAAAACAAAAACAAAAAATAAACTCAGGTATGGGATTAAAAATATAAATTTCAGGAAAATAAGTATACAAATGCTGAGATACAAGTTAAATATGTTGCATTTGCTCTTAGGTAACCACACGTTGTTCAGCATAGGTGTGTTTAAGGTGCCTGGGAGAAACATAATGAAAGCCAAGGTTAGAAAAACCAAGCTACCAGGAGCAGTGAAGGTGTTATGTACTTCAAGGCTGTGGAAATATCATTAAGGCACTGATGGTTCAAAATTTCAGTATGAGACTGTTTTAGGGGTCGACGCAAACTTGTTGACTGTTCTGTGTTCAGGAACACACTGTTAAGACATTATTTGAAAGATTGCATATTAAACACTCTATACTTAGAATTTTTTTTACCTTTGACAGGTTTATAAGGATGCTTATTTTACTTGATATTGATACAGAAACTGTGTTTCTTACGACTATTCTTTGTATTCTTTCATTTTATTGTTGGTAGCTAATAGACAAGATATGTATCACCAAGATTTTTAATCCAATCTTATGACATCTCCCTTTTATTTGGACTATTTTGTCCACTTACATACAGTCTTGTGATTAGGTTTAAATGTGTCATCATGCTATTGGTTTTATTTTCATCCCAAATAGTCTTTGTTCCTCATTTCTTTTTTCCTGCCACATTTTATAACACAAAATTTTTTTTATATTTCTTTTTTACATCTTCTATTGACTCAATTTGCTTTTTCAGTCATTTTAGAATATTCTATAGAATTTACAATCTATAACTATAATTCATAATATTTAATTTAAAACATTCTTCTATTTCATATGTAATGCATTATTTTACTTCCTCTCTAATTTGGTACCATAGAAGAGTACCAGAAGAATTTTCTCTCTTCTGGTTCTTTGTAATATTATTGTCATACATTTTCTCAATATATGTTTTGAACCCTGCAATACATTCTTACTATGTTTTTCTTTGCCAAATATTTTAGGATAAATTTTTTAAATGAGAAAAATTATTTTATGTTGCTTATTCCTTTATGTTTGTGGACTATTCATTAGTTGCTTAGGGATTAGTTTCCATTTCCAATTGTTTTCCCTTTCCCTAAAGAAATTCCTTTAACAAATGTCTGTACTGTAGAGATGTTCTCAACAGATTCTCTCAGGAATCATTTGTTTAAAGTTTGCATTTGGCCTTTGTTTTCATCAATATTTGGTAGGATACTGCATTCTAATTTGACAGATTTTTAAAATATTTTAAGGATGCCATTCTTTAAAATATGAAATAATTCTATTCTTATAATTTTTATACAATATGTATGGATTGTTATCACCTTTCCTTTTTTGGATATTTTTATGGTGTTTTTCCGTATCATTATTTTCAATCAATTTATTAAATGCATATTGATATTATTTTCTTTATTCTCCTTAAGTTTCTTTTTTGAATTTGTTAGACTAAGGTCTTCAGCAAACTTGGGAATTTTTGTTTCTGCTACTTCAAATAATGTTTCCCCTTTCCTTTACATTCTCTGCTTCTGAAATCCACAAAAAACTAATAGTGGATCACTTGATTATTCTCCCAACATGCATTTAAGTTGTTTCATTTTGCTTTTTACATTTTTCATTATCTATATTTTTATTTGGTAGTTCCTATTGCCCTTTATCTTTGTTTAGTGATTTATTTTTTCCCTGTAATATATACTCATCTAGTCATCAAAAAGTTTCCAATTCATATTTTTCATTTTTCAACTTCAGAAACTTTTTGATTTTCATATAGCTTTAATTTTTACCCTGGTATGTCCTTACTTCAAAACTTTGAAGACATTTATGACTACTTTTAAAGTTTGTCAACTATTATTCCACAATTTCTGTCACTTGGGAGTTCTGATTCTTTGGATGAATTTTTTTCCTGGTTGTGGGTGGGATATGAGCTTCTGCTGTCCCATGTCTAGATATTTATTTGACTGTGGATATTATAGATGCTATTGAGTATGTATCTAGATTATGTTTTCTTTTATAAAGAGTAGTACATTTTATTTTGTAGGCCATTTATTTGATCTTCTTGATCATTTTGAAATATAATTTTCAGCTTTGTGAGGATAAGTATAAAGTACCCCTGCTCTAGGACTAATTTAACTAGGACTGACTTTTGGTCTTCTGGAATGTTTAATAAGTGGCCCATGTATTTAACAGGGTCTCTACACCCTGATTGTTCACCTCATGAATTCTCCCAACCTTGTGGGATCTAAGAGTCCTGTGGTTTCAGGTACTTAGTAGTTAACTCCTTCCTGGTAGATCTGGGCCAGTCTTCAGTGAGTCTCATTCTTCACATATGTGACATAAGAGGTAAGACAAAGGCTCCAAGGAATCCAGTGGAGACTCCTGGAGCTATTGCTCCATTTCACTGTCCCTCAAAGTCCAGTTACCTCCTTTTCAGAATTTATGCTTCCTCAGCTCGGCAAAAGTTTAGAACTCTGATCGGGGTCACCCTTTCTGTACTAGGAATGCCATAAGTTCTCCCAGTTGAAGATTTAAAGAGGTGTCATATGGCTTACTTCATTTCCCTTTTGCAGGGCAGGGACAACCTGTGCTGACCATCTTTTTTCATTATGTGAAAATAGCGATTTTATGATTTCTTCAATTTTCTTGTTTTCTAGCAGAAGTGCTAACTTAATATTAGTCAATCCATCATATGGAAAAGTAGATACCCTAGTCAATATACTTTAATTGCCTGTTTTTCCAATTATTGTAGGACTAGAACTTGGCCTCTAATTATTTTTTTTAACACCTAGAAAAAATTTGTCACATATTATGAAGCACTAAAAATGCAAATGCTAGTACTTTTCTCTGAAAATAGGCTGGGTTAAAGGCATAGACTTATGTTACCTATATATAGGTGTGTTTCAAGATATACTTGATTTCATTACCAAGAAAGTATTATTTTCCAACCTTATACTCAAAACATCTGCCAATATTTCCAGGGAATAGGTCCACTTTACTTAATTGTTGCCAGTACATTTTTGTCTTTTTCTAACATGTATTCTTTTTTCTCTGGCTACTTGCCTCTGTGTCTGCCTGATCAGCATTTTGTTCAATTACCACTTTGGTAAGAAGACAGCTAATGCATCGGTTTGCTTTGAGGCAGTAATAATATATTCTAAATGAAGCCCTAACTGAAATTAGATTCCCCTATTGGGCAGAAAAATAAATGTCATGACACCTCCCATGTGGCTTTTAACAAATATTGTCCATGATACAGATGTCCAAATTATACTATTAAACAGTGTTGACACCTGCTCTTGTGTGGGTTACATCTTCTTCTTTGTAGTTTTCTATTTTGCTTCCATGTCCTCTGTTGTCCTATAAGGAGGCTTCACAGTTATGAATCTATGATAAATTCCTTCTTTCCTTTTATACTACATGAATTCTGGAGCTGATGACTACTGAGAATCCCCCGATAACTCTGCTTTAACGTATTTATCATTTAAACAACCATTTCCATTTTTTCTAGTTATACCTGAAAAAAAAAATTTTTAAATCACATTTTCCTGGGACCATTCATTTTACTTAATCTTTCTAACCCTAGCAGCACCACATCCATTTATGTTTATTCAGTAGAATCTTAGGTGTAGCAGTAAACAAAGCATTAAATATACTGCTTATAAGATCTGTGTGATTCCAGGTACATTTCACAACTTTTTTCTATTTCTCAAAATTCTTCCCTTTTAAAGAGCTATAGGACTGGTATGAGAATTGAAAAAGAACATGCATGCTAAGGTAGTTTCATCACTTAGAATAGCCTCCAGCACATGGAAGACAATAAATGTCATGTGACAAACAATGATGTTTCTCAATAACCAATCAAAAAACAAAAGTTTAGAAGTAAGTAGGACTTCAGGAGTAACAGACTGACCTTTCATTCAGGAATATTCTATGGACCTTACCCATTGTCACTGAACACTTGTTTGCCTACAGGAGCCTCTGAAAGCACCGCCATTTATAATCCATCATTCAACATTTATCAACTTTTAGGAACAGATTATTAGATAAATTGTCAATTTCTCCATGTCAGTGACGTTATGTATTTGGTATTGCCTCTCTCCTTGTTCAAAGATGTAAGTTCTATGAACAATACCTATTGTGTTTGCTTTTGTCACCTCTGTAACTTGCACAGTCCATGCCACATATTCAGCACCTAAAATATCACAAATAAAATGTTATATATGAATATACATATGCACACACAAGTATTTTATTGCTAATACATTGCAGCATTTGATTGTAGAGTTGATTTATTATGATTAATGAGAATTTTTTCACAGTAGGTTATGTAGACACTGGGTTATCCACCAGCTTGATCTAATGTATTAACACTGCCAAAGATTGAGAAATAGAGTATAATAATAATACAGGCATGTGCTGCTTAACACTGGGGATACTTTCTGATAAGTATGTCATTAGATTTTTTGTCACTGTGCAAGCATCATAAAATGTGCTTATGCAAACATAAATGGTAATGGTATAAATCAAGCACTTGATGTGACCTCTTGATACAATCAAGACACACAGGACCCAAGAGATATCTGAGGCTGCTGACAGTTTAACATGGCATACTGCTTCACAGTAAGCTTACTGTTTATAAATAGGAGTACACAACAAAACAACAGCAAAAATATATAAACCAATAACATAGTCACTTACTATCATTATCAAGTATTCTTCACTGCACAAAGTTCTAAGCACCATACTTTTATATGACTGGTAATACAGATTTTTATACAAGGATCACCACAAACACTTGGCTAATGCCTTTTACTATGACATTAAAATTACTACTGTCACTAGACCATAGGAAGTTTTCATCCCCATTAAAATCTTAAGGAAGCACTACAGTATATGTGGCTCATCATTGGCTGAAACATCTTATGTGGCACATGACTAATACCATTTTATTGCTGTTGCTGCTATTTTCCCAATTTAAAGCTCATGTCCCTGATTCATTGATTTAGAAAGACAGAGAGAAAGCAAAGTTGTGGTAAGAGAAAATAATAATCATGTTGAATGTTTCCATGGAGTAATTTTTGAGAATCACAGAGAAATGAAGAACAGTTATAGATTCAAGATCTGAATATATGAAAGTATGGATTGATTAGTCAATTCAGCTTAGACCATCAAAAACTATGTGCATAAGAGCCTCAGCTACAGGCATTGGAGATGGAATAAGTAAATTATAAAATTTGAATCAGACTTTGAATATTACATGGTTTCAGGTTGACAAATCTCTGAACTTCTGGAGAAACATGTCTAAGAATGTCCTCAAAGCAGAATGTTTTTCAGATGCTCCTTATTCTCTCTTGAGGATTAAAACCAAGGAATGAAAACAAAAGAGGGGTAAAATGTTATCTAATCTTATAAAATGATTGACGAGTATTTTTGTTTTGTTGTCACAAATTTGTAGATCAGCTTCTGATTTTCTCTGTGGAAAGAAGACTTCAGGTTAGGACTGGAAAATCATGAGAACCCTCAGGTGGGTTTCCAGCCAACATTAGTTACTTAGAATACATGCCAATTTCAGTTGTTGGCAGTCATTTGTGTGACTTGCCTACCTTAATACTGCAGCAGGTTGGGAAAATATCCAGCAAAGAACCACTTTGAGATAGAATTGAATACCTGCAGCCCAATCAAATTTAAAAGAAGAAATTGGCTAAGGATTGGAATGATGTGAACACAAACCAAAACATTGATTAAATATCTTGTAAGCACTGATGCACATAATATCATATGCCAATGACTGAAATATACTGTCAATAAAATATATGCTTTAAATTTCCTAAGAAAATTCAAAATTAATTTGACACCAAAATTTGAGAACCTTGGTAAAAAGAAAATGCTTATGTTAGTATAGAAATAACCATAATTACACATGTATTCAAATATTTGATCCATCTCCATTTTTTAAAATTCATTATTAACTATTATTCCAAAAGATATTAGTTATAGTCAAGAAGAAAAACATCATGCTTTCATTCACTTTGAAAAGGCAATCATTGTTCTATTATCCTCTCTCAGACACCAAGTTCTTATGCAGATAATGAAATGAACACTCATTTGGTTCACTCCCATCAGTTTTTAGCATAGCTTATGTAATTTGCTTTGGTTTCCAATTTTATCACAAAATATACAACTCTTTTTTTCTAGTTCAAAAGAACTTACATTTTCTTATAATGGCCTTTATTTTATTTTATTAAAATATTTTTTATTCCATCTATGTTTTCCCCTGAATTTTAGTTAAGACTGCTCCTTTTCTAATAAGGAATTATGTGTCTTTTCCATAATCAAGCTCATGTCTAACTATAAAGTATTGATGACTTTTTATCTCTGTTGCATACATACCTGCTTATACTTCACAATAGTTTTGAGTAAACTTATTCTCTCCTTTTTTCAAAACATATAGGTTCTCAATTGTGTTTAATACAAAATACATACAATTTAGAGTAACACATTATTACCTTTCAAGCTGAATATTTTTCTCTTGGTTCAGGTTTCTCATGCATTAAAAAAAAAGAATGGCATTAACATCGTGTAGTAGTTCTCTTCTATATCAAAATGTCATCTATTATTCGGAGGTATTCAATCATGAATTGTCTTGTTTAGTAGCCTTTCTACTATTGTGTTTCAGATAAATATCCAGAGTTAGTCAATTCTGAGGTTTTCAAGTAAATGTATGAATTGTATATCTGGTACAATTACAATTGCTATAACAAATATAATTGTTACATTGGAGTCTCATAAATTTCATTAGAAAAAGCAGGAAATAAATCATTTTAAATTCCCTTTTATTAATTTGCACAGATCATTTGTAGAATTCAAAATGCCAATACTCAGTATTTTTAATAATTTGTATTTATTCCATCTTCTCTTAAATCTTGAAATTGGTACTGAAAATCAATTAGCTTACCTAGTACTACAAAAAATATTGTACATAAAAGAGAATTGTTAAATTGTCTCCTTAGTGATTTCTTATTTCATCTTCTTTCCAGTTTTTAGACTTCACTTTATTTTATTAAAAATACTTTATTAACTAGAAAAATGTTATGCAAACACATGCATGACACTGTATATATTGCTACATACAATGGACTTGTATGTATTGCTACGTGAAAACAACCAACTCAGTACTTTCAAAATATAAAATCCTGAGGATAGTAGTAGATGCTGTTTGCAATCAATCAGTATATTTTTTATTTCTGTTGGAATTACCTAAATCTAATATGCATAGACTCAAAGCTAGGGCTACTCTCTTCATATTTCTTCAACATTTTTATCACAGTTTATTTTTCCTAGTAGCATGTTTTAGAATAAAATATCCTATAGAATGTTCTTCAGTAAAAGCAACCTAAGTAAATGGATTATTTTATCCCATGTTACAGAAAAATAAACAATTATAGTAATTAATTAGCTTTCATAGGTATCTACTCCAATTGGGTCAATTAGGATACCTTATTTTCTAACACCAATTTTCCTATTTTATAATATGTTCAACTTGTAAGTCATCTCAAACAATTTTAGATGCAAATACTCTGTTAATTCCCTTCCCTGACACAAATAAGCAAGCTTTATCTTTAATTTTAGTCACTATGTGCCTGGTATACACATCTAATTTACTTATCACACTAAATGAAATTTATTAGTCTTCTTGTCTATTTTCTATACCAGAACTCTGAGCATATTAATATCAGGATCTGGATCTTGTTTTCATTATGTATGCCAAAGTAGAAGAAAGATTAAAAGAAAGGAGTGCATGCCTGTGATCCCAGATTTTTAGGAAGCTGAGGCAGAAGCAGAGTGCTTGCCTAGCATATGCAAGGAACTGGGTTTAATCCTTGGTACCACACACACACATTAAAAAAAAGTAACTTTTGATGTGTTTTTCTGAGTATTGTCCAATGGATAGATCTAGTTGTATCTTGTCCCTTTTAAAGAATCACTGGATTTTATTACTAGTAACACACAAGCAAAACACTCCAGTGTCAAGTTCTATATTTGAAGACATATATTTACTTCTAGGTCAACTTCGATTCAATACCTCGAACTTTTTCACCACCATATGTTTCTAATTGACTATTGGTTACTTTCTTCAGTACAGTTTTCCTCTTTCAACTTTAAATGTGCATTGAAAGAGAATGAAAAACATTGTGATTACAGTACAGCAAATTAAGTTCCACAATGGCCTAATTAAAATGGCAAATGGTTCCATTCTTTCTTTAGAATATTCCCATCACATCTAGTGAAAAGTGTACTAAACAATGAGGCATTTGAAAGTCTTACTTAATTCTATACCTTGCTTTAAAAAGAGGGGCTATCATTGAAAACAAAGGGAAATGCTAAAATTTTAAATATAAAATGAACTATATGAAATTAAAATGCTTTAAAACATAGCAATATTTTTCAAACTATTTAAGCAAATAACATATTTCACAATATACCGAAAGTTTAGGCATGTTTTAAAATTGGACCCTTTCCTTATTCTCCTCAGGGGAATTTTCATCTATGCATGATTTTTTTTATTTGTTCTTTTTAGATATACATGACAATAGAGCCTATTTTGACATAATATACATACATGGACTATAACTTACCCTCTTTAGGATCCCATTCTTGCAGTTGTGCATGATGTGAGTTTGACTGGCAGTTTATTCATATATGAACATAAGAAGTTACACCCAATTCATTCTACTGTCTTTCCTATTTCCATCTCCTCTCCCTCCCCTTCATTCACCTTTGCTATGTGTGATTTGTAATCTTTGTTGTGTTCAGAAGCCTCAACAAAAAACCTAGAATTTTTATGGAACTATATAGTATTGAAATACATTTAACAGGATATTTTTAAAAGAGATTTATAAAATAATGTATTGCTTTATTGATACATTAAATAACAAGAGTTAATACATGAAGTGATATCAACTTTAAAGTACTGAGCATTATAATAGATCTACAATTGAAATGTATATGAATATATTTCTGCTTGCTATTGCTAATAATATCATAACTAGTGGTAATACTATTATAAAAGTTAGTGCAAATTATATAAATTTCTCCAGGCAGGTTGATTCTATATATGGACCCCTTATTCTATAGAGCATGGAATAAAAATAGAATGCAAATCAGTCATGATAGTAGGAAAAGTTCATGAATTATTTGTTTATTCCAAATTACTAAATATCTCTGAATCTCAATCACCCTCTTTCTTTCACTCATTTATGGAGTACTTGTTATTTGCATCTCTTTAGTGAAAGGTTTAGATGTTTTCTCCACTTTTTCTAGTTTTAAATTTTGATATTTCTCTGCTTATCAAGTTGATGATATTACGAAAAATATATAATATTGTTGGCATACTGTAGAATCACAATAAATTGTCCTAAATCCTCCTCCATACTTAGTCATTTTGTCCAAAGGAGCAGACGTATGTTGTGAACTACAACCTAGCTTGGTGTGCAAGCAGGTTGTAACTCAACCTAGACAGTCCCCATAGCTAAGCAACGGAGTTTCAGTCAATTATAGGTTGAAGGCTGCCAAATTATGCCTAGGTAAATAAAAGGCAAAACTTCACCAATTAGGTGATCTCTATATATCATTTTGTCTTTTGGATTGTAAAAACAAGCCACTACATTGCAAGAGGGAATAGTCTGAACCAACTTTAATTTCGAATGCTGGCAAATTTATAAATGTTTTTATTCTTAAATAAATTTTGTGAAACTGAACCGGTTTCAATTTTTCTTTCAAGAGTACTATGAACTAAGTGATAAGCCTCTCTGATACTACTAGTTATGACAAACTAATACAGCATTTCAGGAAGAGAAATTGGCACTAAGTATCTATAATTGAGACTGTTGACATTTTGGTAGGGACAGAGGTCGTGAATATTAATTTCATTTGGAAAAGAAATAGTTTTTTGAAATGAAAATTTCTCAAAGACAATGGAAGTAGTAAAGAAAAAACGATTCATATTTTGGAAAATCCAAATCGGTTGAAGGATTTATACTAGAGAAATTTCATTCACAAAGTCCTTAATAATTGTTGAATCCAGATAATGGAAAAAGAAAAAGGATATTTCGAATAAGAGTACTACTTGGAAATTTGTTTAAGTTGTTAAAACATTCTCACAAAAAGACATCACATCAACTTGAAGCAGTACAATTGTCCTAGTCACCCATCCTCTCACTACCCAAGAAAGACTGGAACTTTATGCTCCAGAAGAGATGCAACAGACATTTTTGTACTACATATAATAGACGGAGTTAATGGGGTAGAAAATATATACCTCCTGAATTCTGAAACTACCAACTTGTTTCCCCTGACTAACCCTCCATACGATTAGGATAAATAAAAACTATACTTTATTTAAAGAATAAAAGTTACAGAAACATCAAAACATCCTCAAACCACCAGCCATTGGATACTGAAAACTCTACAGGAAAGACAGAGGCCAAAATGAAAACAACAGGAAAAAAAATATGCATATAATTTCAGAGAGGGATAGAAGCAGGTGCTACCACTTTGAATGAAACATAATTATTTAAAGGAAGACAAAAATATATTCTTTGGAATTTGAAAGTATGGTAGAGATAAAAAATTCAATGAAAGTTTTGGAAAAATAAAGTTCAGTAAATACCCCAGAAAATAGAGTTAAAAGAAGAAAAACAATACAGGAGAGTAAGGTTGAGAAAACACAAAGTACTAGCCAAAAAGATTATTATCCACTGAGAGTTCCAGAAAAAGAGAAAATAGTAAAAGGAAAGAAATAATTATCAATTAAGTAAAACAAGTACATTTCCAAGAACTGATTCATGTGAGTTTACAAAGAGCACAGAATATTCTGTGTAGCAGGAAAAGCATGCCCCTACATGCTATTAGAAATTTCAGAAAACTGGGAACGTAATAAAATAAAACTGTCTTCCAGAAATAAAAATAGCTTCAATACAAACATACTTACCTGCATTTACAAGTACTTAATCATGGACTTACCAATGTTATGCTTTCCATGTATTAAGAGGGTGAGCTGGACACATAGGCGCAAGGTGTGGTAGAAACTGGGGGAGAAATAAAAGCTAACTCATCATCTTTCCTGGTGGAATGTCCTAGTTAATGCCTCAGATAGAAAGATTAAGAAGTAGAAAGGAAAATATATTCTATTAAGGTATGATGGTTAAGAAATAACAAATTAGCTGAAAGAGTTCACAGTGTCATATAGAGAAAGAAAGTAGTGGAACAGGAAACTGAACTTTCCAGAACTGACTCTTGGTGTGAATGTATAATCTTTATTTTTTAAAAAGATATAAGGTAAATTCACATTATTGATCCATTAATGAAAACCAGAATTGTAACTATAACCATTTCTGTCTCTCACATCAATGTTTACAATACCACAACTAAGAAACAACCAAAATATTATTTTTACTGAAATATGCCTAATATTCCATTTCTCATTGTATAAATGAGAAACTAAGTATTTATTAAACATTTTTAAGAATTTTAGCAATTGAAAATGCATATACATTAATATTAAGTGAAAAAGAATGAGAAGATCCATACTTAAGATGGATTCAAATTGATAAATAACAAGAAAGGAATACATTAAGAATTTATTGCCTTTGGAAAATAAAATGGTGGGGTTTAAAAATTTTTTCCTCTAAATTCTGTTTTTTTCAAAATACTGTATAATGAGAAAGTTTGTTTTATTTGAAAGTCTTTAAAAGTTTTTAAAAATGTATGAAACTTTGACTACAGATTTTTCTATTGAGTTTCTATAATATTCATTAAACTTTCAAATTTGATCAAAACCAGCAAAGCTAATTTGAACTTATTAACCTAATGTAAATGGTAATATGCTTATTATTTTTCCTATTTAACTTAAATGAAAAAGTTTCCAAGGTTAATAGAAACTTTGAAGGTTTCCTCAGGAATAGAATGAGAGTAAGGGGTCATACCTTGCCAATAGGAACCTTTCTTACATATTTTCATCATAGATTGTTAAGCAGTTAGAAAGAAGTTATCTTTTTTCCCACTACTTCTGATGGTAATTTACAACTCTTTTTTTCACAATTCTTTCAGTATCCAAAGAGGTGAAGGTATAATTTTCTGAAAATGTATTTTCCAGATATAAATCTGATTTGAACACAAGAATGCATATATTCATGCACTTGCTAAGCCAAAGGTATAATAAGAATGCACAAAAGAAACACAAATAATTTATGGCTACAGGATGCCACAGTTTCAAGGAGAAAATTGAAAAGCAACCAATCTGTGGTCTCTGGTCTGTTTGAATTTTATCACTGAGTTACTTCCCTGATGTTTTAACTGAATTGACTAAATGAGGTCAGATAGATATTGTTCTAACATTGGCAGTTTGAATGGGCTATGACATTATTTAGTAAAGATATGTTTCCAGGCACTAAAAATTCTGAACCTTTTACAATTTTTTATGCACCAAGAAAAAATATATCATCAGTAAATCCTTTCTGAGGATGAAAGATAGGTCCAACTCTGTGATAGGCATATCAGGGACTTAGGAAAGGGATTTTATGTAGACTTCTTCTAGGAGCAGTGCTAACATTTAATATGTAACACAGGGCAATCTAAAGTACCTAACTTCAGTAACTTGTGGGAGAGGCCACATAAATGCTGTGGGAGAGAAAGGACAGGTAGTCAGGAAGGTCATGTATACCAATACTTAACCTTTCAATACAGATGAGTTCCTTCTGAGTTTCTAAAACTCTCTAAAGGGATAATTATGTGATGTGTGTACAACATAACGTGCTATCTTTCATAGCTACATATATATGAGAACAATGCAGATTTCATGCCTAGATTTGCTATTTTTTAAATAAACAAAGATGATGTACAGAGCTTAAACACCTAAACTCACAATGATGAAATTACTGACTAAGATAAAATTATAAAGTACCAATATATGCAAGTGATGTAAATCTACTTATGCAATTTTCTTAAGAAAATTATAATAAAAAGTCTTTGGTCTTATGGTATATCACAATGATTACTTAAATGTATATTTCTAATTGCCAATATGACTTTACTGATAGTTTATTTCAGCCACATTTATCCAATGTGACTTTTCTTTACAGAATAACTGAGGCAAACTGATTACTATTACAAATCACAATCAATTATCTCTTTTGCTTTACTTAACTGAATCTGTTCTAGTCACATTGAATATTTTCAGTAGAGCCTTGAATGATAATTTTTTCCTGTTTTTGTTTCTCTGATTCATCTCAATTCAGTGAGTGTAATAAGAGACCTAACTGTCCTTCCCTGTAGGAAAGCCATGCTATCAACAGAACTGGCACTGAATGCAAAGGAAAAAAGTTATTTTGATTTTGCAACTGACTTGTTCATTGGAAAGAAATGACTTTCCTTGTCATGCAAGGATCATCTTAATATGCACCATGATCATTTTTGCAGTATTGCCACTACTTAGAGATAAAAAGCACAACTGAACTAAGGAAAAGCAGTCTGCTATGTTGCCTTTCCTCAAAGGTCACCAACAGAAATGTTAGACATGGTAGTGAGCAGGTCATTCTGCCTCTTTTAATATATCTATATGGTCATAATCAGTTCTTCTGAAGTTCTAATTCCCCCTTATATCATCAGTTTTTATCTAACATGGAATATAGCAGCTACAGACCCTGTTTCTGCCACCACAAAATGAGAAGAGGTATTGATTTCCTAGATTATGAGTAGGAATTAGTATGATAAGTAAAATTTATGAGAGGGGCTGTTATTTTTCTTTTCGATGCCTTAAAATTTTAATGTTTAGTCACAATATCAGAAATCCCCCAGGAGGTTTATTCTTTAGATATGTCAATAGTCTTTCACTATATGTTTATTGAACAAATACTATGTGTAAAGCACTATAATTCTTAAAATATTCAAGTAATAATTATTTTTAAGCAATTCTTATGTAATGTTTGCAATGTCTGTGATTGAGATATCTTTAGAATACACCGACCTCAAGAACGTAGACATGCCATTAGTCTAGGACAAGGATTCTAAAATGAAAGCATGAAGCAGCGATCTGAAGTGTGAATTTCAGAGTTTAAGACTTAAAAAGTGGAACAGTTTTTTGTTTTATTGTATTTCTTTTGATGATAACATCCATGCCAGGTATCTCTAAATTAGAGAGAAAAACAGAGTTGAGAAGATAAATTATCAAATACTGTTCCCATCATGAACAGAAACATGTAATTTGTCCTAAAATGGAAGAGAGCTAGGTAAAAATTGTGAAATGGGTGTTAATTTTCTAGAGTTTCAAAATATAAGAGTAACTTAAAGGCAAACAGATAATAACTAAAACAATGGGAAAAATAAAAGGGTGTTTCATGAAGTTTCTAGGTAAGTAGGAGCTCTGAAAAGCTAAGAATGCTGTATCTGAAATTAAAGTGAAAACATTCATCCATATTTAGGTTTTTTCTTTTATTATATATATTTTACCATGCATTATTTAATTTCATCATTAGGACAAATTAGGGCGAGTATTTTGAATATCTTTGAAGATGTAATCAACTATTTTCACAACGATGTTGCATAAGTAACCATGCTAAAACCCAGTGGTTTACAAAAATAACAAAAAAGTATTTGTTCTCACTTGCCCCATCGACAGTTTTACTGTGATTTGTCTGAATTGCTCTGGAGTCTCTTTGGGAATATCTGTACTTAGGCTGGGTCTTTGTCTTCAGGCTGTAAATTGAGTTCAAGATTTCTCCACATATGGTTGTTTGGAGCCTAAGCTAAAGGCCAAGTTACCTATAGAATGCTTTTCTCATGACAAGTATTATGGTTTAGATATCAGGCGTCTTTCAAAAGGTGATGTGTGAGACAATGCAAGAATTTTCAGAGGTGAAGCAGTTGGGTTATGAGAGTCTTAACCTATTCAATGCATTAATCCCCTGATAGGGATTAACTAGGTAGTAACTGAACACAGGTTACTTGTGGCTGGAGGGTGGGTTATTGGGGAAGTTCCTTTGGGGTTTATATTTTGTCTCTGGTGAGGGGAGAGTTCTCTTCTGCTTCCTGATTCCAAGTCCTAAGCTGCTTTCCTCTGCCACACACTTTCTCCATGATGTTCTGCTTTAACTCAGGCCCTAAAAAGTGGAGTCAGCCATCTATAGATACAGACCTATGGAACTGTGAGCTCCAAATAAACTTTTCCTCCTTACAATTGTTCTTGTCAGGTATTTTGGTTACAGTATTGAAAAAGCTGACTAAAACAACAAGTGGGGAAAACTGAACAAACACATAAAAAACTCCTGTGCGTGTTGTGTTATCATTCCTTTGACCAGAGTAAGTCATATGAAGAAGTCTATCATCAAAAATTGAGGAAGTGAACATTCTACTCGCAGTGGGAGGGGAAGGGAAAGGATATTTGCTAAGCAATAAAATATCACAGGAGAAATTCATCTTCTATGTAAGAGGAAAAGTTGAGGGAACTTTCTCTGAATGGATGTGGGGGTAGAACCTGATCCTCTCCTTTCCCAGTAAATCACAAAATGTTGGAAATGTAAATCTGCTATCTTACTCTATGTTCTTCTGAGCTTCAGTTCTGCATAGATATCACATTCTCCAAAGTTACCAACATTTTCAGGTTAGTCTGTATTCTTAATTTCTTTCCTAAATCCATACAGATATATATTCCTAGAATCAGGGTTCCCAATAACACAATGGTTAATGTTCATAGAAGGGAGGCCGAGTTCACACAAAGACGATGGTATTATTTTAAAACTTAGAATTACTAATGACTGTTTTATGAGATGCTAAGAAGTGAAAGAGGACACACGTGGAACAAAATTGTTTTCATGGGAAATCTCTCAAAGTTGCACATAATCTCACATAAAGTGTGAACAAACACATAAAACTAAGTATTGCAATCTAACTTCTACAGAAACTGTTAACAGAATATTTATATGAAAACATCATGTAATTTAAGTTAAAAAAAAATTAAATTGAGAAAGTAAGACTGATTTAGTACCCAGGCAGGTAGAGTAGGTTTCAGTAAATATTGCCAAGTAACATATGTGTGGATAAGGATATTATTTATCTGAGTAGAGGGGAAGAATGAATATACAATAGACCATATTTTGGACATATTATTATTTGAGTATCCATTCTCCTGCTGATGGCCATACAGATATAGATTGTTTTCAGTTTGAGATATTATGAAGACTGTTTTAAAACATTCTTTTACAAGCCATTTTTTATGGACATATATTTTCATTTCTCTTAAAGTTGCTAGATAATGTGGTTGATGTATGTTTAAATTCATGGGACGCTGTGGAACAACTCTCCAAGTGATTTTACCATTGTATACCCCCACTGGTAATGTATGGAATTTCCAGTTACTTCATATCCTTTTCCTCATTTGGTTTTATCACATTTAAATTTAAGCTCTTCTAGCATGTGTTTTTAATTTGTATAATTTTAATCAGAAGAACACAAATGAGTAAGATGAAAACTTCTCCTGAGTGTTCAATGACAATTTGAAGTGTCTGTTCAAGTTCTTTTATAATTTTTATTTGGTCCTTCATCTTGCTATCAATGATTTTTTTTAAAGATCTACATATATTCTGAGTTCAAGACTATTGACAGACATATTTACTGCAAATAGTTTTTCCATTGTTGTGACTTTCATTTTTTTATGATATTCTGTAATGAAAAGGAAGTTTTAAATTTGATCGAACTTATTTTATAAATTATTTTTCCTTCCTAATTACTTTTTATGTCCAGTTAAGTATTTTATTTTGCTGCACACCAAATACAAAGAAACATGCTACTATCTACATTGTTCATTAGGACAGGCATCAGCCACATGTATGGTTAGTGTGGGTATTTTTTTTTCTTCTATTTATTTGGTTAGTGTGAGTAATTTTCCCCTCTTCTCTCTCTTTTTATTTATTTTTTCTTACCCTTTTTAGATGTCTTTATTCTGAGGTTTTCCTTGGCTATTCAAACTTAATAATATTTTTACTGGATACCTGAATTGAGATGTTTGTCCCAAATGCACTACCATTCAATAAAAATTCTAAAATGAGATCTAATTTACAGACATTGAACTTTAAGAAAGACCTTTATCAATGTTTCTGCAGTTACTAATGTAACAATCACTTTTTATTTACATTAAATGCCAACTTTTAAAATATGATTTGCACTGGATTTTTTGATAATTTTCATAAAGACATACTTATTAATGAAATCTGTAGCAGCAGCATTAGACTATCAAATAACATTCCCATATGCATTTTCCAGATACTGCTGAAAAGACTGTACTTGCCAAAGGTGTTCCAAATGGAGTGTGACTTATTAACACATGTTGTCTTCCAGGGATTTAAAAAGCCAGGAAGAAATTGTGTGTGTGTGTGTGTGTGTGTGTGTGTGTGTATGTTAGATTTTATACATGTGCTTTATGAATTTTACCTAGGTCATGATTAAAATTTGGAAAACAGTAGAAGGGTGCTTTTATCCACAACAACCTTTTGTGAACATAAATAATTTTTACTACTCAAAAAATTAGGAAGTAAACTTAGGAACTCTCACAGTCAAAAACAATCTAATGGATCATAACAAATAAATGTGATGCAGTTTCCCGGATAAGATCCCGGAGCCAAAAGTAATGTTAGATAAAAACTAAAGAAATATAAAAGCACTACAGACTTTAGTTGATATTGTATTAATATTGTTTCATGCATTGGGACAAACATACCATACTAATAAAAGAATAATAGAGGAAGTTTGGTGCACCCATACGGAAACTTCCTACATTATATTTTCAAGTTTTATATAAATCTGAAATTATTTTAACATTAGCTTTTTGTTTTAAGAAAGTAAATGCTGGGAAACCTCATTTTGTACTTCTTGACATTTCTGTTCTTCTTTGCTATATGTGAGATAATTAAAACCTTCCAGTTTAATAACACCTGATCCAATATAACATAAATCTGAATATTGCACATGGGATTTTATGGGATTTTAGCTCATAGGAACTCCAATAATCATTACTTGCTTTTCATAGCATTGATAAGTATGTAACTATTAATATTAATATTTAGTTTTTAACATGGATAAATTAAGAAAGGTAAGTTTATTTAATTATGTAAGACTATCTTAGGCCAGAATAATATATTTAGCATGCTATGAGGTATAATTTACTAAATGGACCATAACTACCAAATGTAATTCCTTTATTTATTTTGTTTTTTATGATATGGAAATCTAAAAGCATTTACACTTACTATTAAGAGAATAAGTGTCGTTATCTGTATCAACCGTAAGATGGATTTAACTAATCCAAAATAAAAGTGCAATAAAAATGCAAACCATATCACAGCAAATTTCCCAGTGCCTATTTACTAAAGCCTTCTCTGCTTGTGGCAAACTGCAAAGCAATTAAGGACCATAGATGCTCAGATGTAACATGGCTGTGAATACCAATGGAGCCACATGTCTACAAAGCAGGAAGCAACATTGACTAAATGAATATGAAAATCTATACTTCTGATGTCAATGTCCCTTTCCAATTTATCTCCCTGATTTCTGACTTTCAGCTGGTCCCTCTGTTCTCCTGGCATTAATCATTTAGATTCCACAATGCAACAGTCTTCTACTCCCATATGCATCCAGGTGTGATGCCTTAAATGCAGAGTGTAAATACAAAAAAAAAAAGCCTAACTTTTATTCCAACTGCTTCAACATAATAGTAGAGACACTAATTTAGAGGAAAGTCATTTTGTGGTTAAGGTTTTAAGGTCCTGTCCTCGACTAAGATAGCAAACCCAGAAGAAAACTGCGGAGTCTCTGAGGGTCTCGCACAGGCACAAATAAAATTGTGTATGTGTGTGTCTGTGTGTGTGTGTGTGGTCACATTGTGCATTTATAAGTAAATTATAGGAATTTAAGCTAATGCCTTCACACTGACCTTATTGACATTTCCAAAAATAGTCATATCAACTCTCCTCATCTGCCTTACAGAAATTGTCTAAAATCAGCCTCAACTAAGAACAGTTAGAGTGGTCACGATTTAGACCTATTGGTGTGTATGTCACCAGTCAGCTCTGAATACAAATACTTCAGTCTACATTACAGACAGGTTTTACTGGGAGGCTGTTCTCCTGGTACTTTCTAGACCTATGCATTGGTATACTATCTGAAGCCTCAGAATCCCTAATTCCAAAGAATTTATACCCTCTAGTAAAATTTTTATTCATGTGAAAATATTTAAGAATGATAGTGTGTCAAAAATTCTGTCCATTTTTATGTCATTCCATACACTAACATTCATTTGAATTTTATTTTTCTTCTTGACAGCAGTTTCAATGGTGATGTCAGAGAGTACATATAGAACTGTCATCATTTTTTTTTTCTAATTATGTTACCATTCTTAGCACAAAATCTGCCTGGCTCTCTGAATTTTTCCATTTTAGTGAAAACTGCTATTAGACGTCATGTCATCTCTTTTAAATTTATCCCTCAGTAGTGACTTAACCAGCGTGTTTCACTAATGGTTTGTCTTTGTCTTCTGCAACACATCTCTGAGATTGTTATTTTAGGTCACCCATCTCAGCATAATGTGCCAGTGTTTGTGGTATTGACTTCATATGTATAAAGTGAACTCACATTCATCAATACTACCAATTGATAGCATACCTCAAATACTTGTTATTCTCTATGTATTAGTTAATTCTAAATACTGGCTTGCTTAAGAGGCTTTCATCTAAAAATAAATAAATTGTAAATGGGGACAAATAATGCTTGTAAAAATAATTTAATTGGTTCTAGTTATACATGACAGTAGAATGCATTTTGACACATCATACATAAATGCAGTATAGCTTCCCATTCTTCTGGTTGTACATGATGTAGAGTTATGTAGGTTGTGTAATCATATATGCACTTAGGGTGATAATGTCTGTTTCATTCTGTTATCACTCCTACTCCCATAGTCCCTCTTCTACCTTCATTCCTCTCTGTCTAATCCAAAATACCTCTATTCATCCCCGCACACCTCACCACCTTATTGTGAATTAGCATCTGCATATCAGAGAAAACATTTGGTCTTTGGTTCTTTGAGATTGGCTTATGTCATTTAGCATAATATTCTCCAGTTTCATCCATTTGTAGGCAAATGCCATAATATCATTCTTCTTTAAGGCTAGACAAGTAATTCTTACTAGTTATAATTTGAGTGAAAACCTTGGACATAATCACGTTTAGAAAAGAAGAGTATAAGGCTAATTTGAATTGACAGATAATCCAAACATAATTTTTATTTGGATATATATATGTATCAGAATATATATATGCATATATCATATATATGCTTGATATTTCATGCAATCACAAAACGTTGGGTTTAGAGAATAATTAATATGTAAGACGATCCAACCACCCATCTAATATTTGCATTTCTATAATCTCTTGGCAAATAATATGTGAAGCTATGCTGAATTTGAGTTCTGGGGATTTTCATTCAATGTGGTTGTTTCTAGTCACAATATTATGACACATTCTTAACAAACTGCATAGGGCATTTGCCTACTGGTTCACAATCTTTTATCTGAAATTTTTGAAGATATCTGTGTCTTAGAATTCTGAATTGTTAGTCTGGGGATATGTATATAGCTCAGTTAGTAGAGCTCTTGCATTGCAAGCATAAGGCCCTGGGTTCAATCCCCAGCACTGCCAAAAACAAAACAAAACAAAACAAAACAAAAAAACAAAAAAAAGAATTCTGAATTGTTAGGATTGTAAAAAGGTAATATACAACAAGATGTGGGGCAGTATGTCTTAGACAAACATTTCTGTATCACACTTATATGTTCATACCAAATAGCATAAAGAACATAAACGTTCCTGTGTCCGTTCAAATCAGGTTTTGCTGCCAAACAAGTTCAGGTACAGATTTTATGATCCAGTGATTTTCAAAAACCATTTGTTTTCTAAGCTTAAGGCATCTCAAAATTACAGAATTCTGGATCATTGTTTTTGCTTCTTTCCCTTTGTGTTACAAAACATAAGTATATAATAAAATTTTTAAGTAAATTATTGCTTAGGGGGACTTAATGGTGAGTTAATATGTTTTCACTGAATATCTATGGAAGGCCAGCATTACGGATTTTGTTAAAGGCCCATAGATAGATGACTACTAATATTCAACTGGATTTTCTATATTCAAGCTGAAGCCACTAAGCTAAACACAGAGTGCAGAAGAAAGGACAATATAAATCTCTATGTGTAAGTAAACTTATCATACTTTTCACTGACTTAGTAAAATTGTTTTTGGTTATACCTCTCATTGTATATTTATGAATTGTATGTAATGGTATATGTTATAGTCATTATAAAACTCACGAATTAGGAGTTAAAAGGATTAAAAGAAGAATTCTACATAAATGTTTAGTTAAGTTTTCAACACTTCAATGGATCATTTTAAGAGTTCTCTGTGATTCAATTCTCTATGGAAATGCTGAAAATGCTTATGCATACTCCATATTCTCTGTCCTAAGGATCAAACTTATACCCCAAGGGATTTCCCAAATTGTGGATATATGCCACTGGCAAAATAGGAAGGGATTTTAGGTGATACTTTAGGTAATGTTTTATTAACAATTATTTAACAATTGAAATTTATAAAAATTTTTATTTAAAAATGTTCATTTGATTCCTTTTAATGTTTATTATAAAGAACAAAGAATTATTATTAATGTAGTAATTTCTTTTTTTTTTTTGTACTGGGAATTGAAAATGGGCACTTAACCACTAAGTCACTTCCCCAGCCCTTTTTTGTAATTTATTTAGAGACAGCCAAGTGTCAGTCATCCTCCCAAGTGACTGGGATTATAGGTGTGCGCTCCTGGCATAATCTTTTGATTTACTGACAGTTTCGCTTATGTTAAAGATTTTAAAAAGTCAATCAGTATGGAGATATATATTATTTTTAAAAAATTATGGATGTTTTGTGACTGTGGGAAGGACAGAAATGATGGTATTCTGAATGACAGAAATTTGAGCAACAAAACCCTGTGAGTGGGAACATAGATTCTATTCAGTAGTCCTACGTTTGATGATGGCCTTAAATAATAAATGAAAAGTAGTTAGTCTAGCACTTGACTCAAAACAAAAGTCCAATGAATGCTGGTGTTAAATGAAAATAATTGTCTTTTTGGCTCCTGTCCTTGCTCAATCCACTAGCGTAAGGCCAGAGGCAGATAACATGTAAAGAACCTTGATGTACAGAGTCAACATCTTCTGTCCTAGGTTTATCTTCATCCTTCAGCAAACAGCAGCCTGAAGTTCTGACTGCATTTTCAAAAGTAAGAAAATAACTCTCCCTCAGAGTTCAGAGTGATTATGCCACCCAGTGCCTACTAAAGTACATAAACATGTATATATAAGCAGTGACTTATTTGTGAACAACAATTAACTCCTGCTAAAGACTCATTTCTGTTTTATTATATTTGATTGAAGTTGCTTTTTTGATTGAAGCTGCTTTATTACATTTGATGAAGGTATATTATCTTCATCAAAACTGAACGGATAGCCAAAAAATCAGATACAATTTAAACAAACAAAAAGTCCCACAAAATAAAAAAAAAAAAAAGGCAAGGATGCCTGAGGTAATCTTCACATGTTGCATGAGATAGTCCCGTTCTCTAAAAGAACAAGTAAGACAAATAAGGAAATGAGCATTGTTTGCTTTTCTTTATTTTAGTACTTTCTATTTTATTTTTTCTAGTTATTTGTATACGACAGTAGAATACATTTATACATTTTGATAGATCATACATAAATAGAGCATATCTCTAATTTTTCTGATTATACATATTGCAGAATCACATTGGTCATGCAGTCATACATGTACATGAGGTAATAATGTCTGTTTCATAGGAGATAAGCATTTAGAGCTTTTTAGAATGAAGGTTTTCTGGGAAAACTTTTTTAAAAAATTAGTTAGTCTAAGCTTTCAAATTAGATGTATAAAACATAACCCCCAATGGATAATGAGCAATTCCCAAAGCAAAACTCTTTAAGATTTGCTTGAGAAATGAAAGCCAACTTTAAAAAAAAAATTAATTTCTAATCTCTTAAGATAAAACAACTTCCTGTAAGCAATTTAAACACATTTCTGAAGAATTAATCAGAAAAACCATGATAATTCCCTTACAGCTCATTAAAAATATTTAACTGGGATTCACCTAGTTTTCCATTAGGAATTAACTTTAAAAAACATGAAACACCCCCTACCCCCCTTACCTTTGCAACCTCACTCATCCTTTGAGAACCTAAGTGAAGCTTGACTGGCTTGTCACTAGGTTTTCCCTGCATATCAATATCCTGCTCTGAGATCTACAAGCAATCAACAGATTTATGAAAAAATGTTCAACATCCCTTGTTATAAGAGAAATGCAAATCAAAACCACCTTAAGATTTCATCTTACCCCAATTAGAATGTCTTTTATTAAGAATACAGGCATCAACAGGTGTTGGCGAGGATGTGGGGAAAAGGGTACACTCATACATTGCTGGTGGGAGTGCAAGATGGTGCAACCACTCTGGAGAGCAGTGTGGAGATTCCTTAGAAAACTTGGAATGGATCCACCATTTGACCCAGTTATCCCACTCCTTGGCCTATACCCAAAGGACTTAAAATCAGATTACCACAGTGATGCAGCCACATCAATGTTCATAGCTGCTCAATTCACAATAGCTAGATTGTGGAAACAACCTAGATGCCCTTCAATAGATGAATGGCTAAAGAAACTGTGGTATATATACACAATGGAATATTACTCAGCCATAAAGAAGAATAAAATTATGGCATTTGTAGGTAAATGGATGATGTTGGAGACTGTTATGCTAAGTGAGATCAGCCAATCCCAAAAATCCAAAGGCCAAATGGTCTCTCTGATAAACGAATGATGATGCATAATGCGGGGGGGGGGGGGGGCAAGAATGGAGGAAGGATAGATAGCATAAAGGGAAGGGAGGGGGGGGGTCGGGAGTGTGGGGGGGTAAGAATATTAACAGAATGTGTGACAGACATCATTGCCCTGTGTACATGTATGAACGCACAGATGGTGTGACTCTACTTTGTGTACAACCAGAGAAACAATAGCTGTACTCCATTTGTGCTCAATGAATCAATAAGCAGATTAAAAAAAATAGCAGAAAAAAAAATATCCTGCTCTGGTATATGCTGTTAGCTCTGGCTCCTACCAAACAGATATGGTGGTCATACCATTTATTCTTATCAAGGCTTTGTTTGATTAGGTACCTATTACATCTTTTTCTTTCTTTACTTGTTCCTCCCTTCCTTCCTTTTTCTTTTTTCTTCTTTCTTTCTTTCTTGATTGCTTTGTAAAAAATATGAATTCCACAGTGTTGGTGGCATTGACAGTGCTGATAAAGAGGCAGGGATGGTGTTGCCCTTCACTTCCTCCTTTAGCTACCACATAGAAGAGCACCCTTTTCAATTGGATGGGACAGTAAAGGGTAAGTTCAGCCTAGCCCAGGTTCCTGTTACAGAAAGTAACCTAAAAGGTCTTAGACTTCCAGACCATTCCCCAAATCTCTGGAATCTAGTCTTCATTGGACTACTTATAGTGCTTCTTCTGTCCTTTATCTCATCCATTCTCTGTTTACTGAAACCATTTTCTTTATGTCCTCTGAAACTCAAAGTCAAACAAGAGCAGCTTGAAGCCTCACTCCTCCCTAATAACACTGCTTCCCTGACACTTCTCTTTCTCTTTCACCTGCTTCATAGCCTGGGATACAGAAGTACAGCATGTTTGCTATTTTGCAGAGTCATTAGATATGCTCTTTTGGGGGGCTTTTGAACTTGCTATTCCTTTAACCTGGCCCTGCCCTCCACCCCCCACATCAACATGGCTAAATCTTTGTCCTTCAGATAACATCATTTCAGTGAGTTTTCACAAGGCCTCTGTGGACAGCTTCCTCTTCTCTCAAATTCCTCTTCCTGCTTTGTTTTATCACCTTACAAAAATGTTGTTCAGGTCAAGAATAATGAAGCCTGATACTTGATTAATGTTTTAATGTTATGCTGCAAATACTAAATGTGCTCCTTAATAGCCACTAGGTCAGTGACTGCCATGTGCCAGGGTTACTGGTGTGTACCAGACATGTGGTGGCAAATGACATAGAGCCCTTAACTTCCTAGAGATTGGAGACTACTGATTTGTCAAACTCATTCTGTGTTCCAGGAATCTTTCAGTCTCTCTAATCTGCAAAACAAACCTTATCAGATCCCCCTTTTTTCAGTATTATCCCATCTCTTTTCTGCATACTAAAAAAAGAAATTAATGTAAAAAAACAAAACTGAATGCTATGTTCTGCCTGAAAACATCTAGTCTCTATTTTGGTACAGTCTTTTCTCCACCTTTTAACCTGCTCAGCTTCAATTCACTCAGCCTTCAATATGTAATGTAGATTTACCTCAAAGTTGAGGGGACTCCTTTCTTTGTGTTTCATTATCATTCATTTTCTTTGTGGTCATTAACACCCCATCACAAAACTACTGTTTGAAATACAATGTCATTTATGAGTTGTGGCTTATAACTCTTTGATTTTCCCATCAAATAACACAAACATGTAATAAATATCTCATAAACAAATTAGCACATTACATTTCTCTATGAACATATCTCCATGAAAAGGTAAGATGAGCACTCATGGAACTAAGATATCTAGCTTATATATACTGGTGAAGGCACTCAGGAACTTCTCTCTTAATCCTAGCAGTTATATTAGTCAGTTTTTCATCACTGTAACAAAATACTCTACACAAGCTACTTACAAAGAAAAAGAAATGTAGTTAGTTCACAGTTTTGGAAGTTCAAGGGCCTGGCACCTACATTGGTTCTGGTGAAGGTCCCCATGGTTCATGGTAGATGGCAATGGTGGAAATACATGTTGGAGCTGAGCCAAACCACAGCAGCATTCTTCTTTCCACCATAACTGCGTGCCTCCTGGGAAAAGAAAAGCTGAGGATAAGGAAGGTGGGTGAACATACTAAAAATACAAATTGTAAAGAAGAGGAGAAAACTTGTAAAACCAAAGAAATTTAGGACTGGAAGAGACCTTAAAATAGTCACACTGCACAGATATTTTTAACTCCATATTACAGCGGAGAAAATATGACTCCAAGAGATTAAATGCCAGCCTCAATGTCACACATTTAGCACCTTATAGAGCCCTCATTAAAATTCATACCATTAGCAATGAGTTCTCTTACTATAGGAACTTCCATTCAGTTCCTGAGAAGTGAAAATGATATGGAAATCCATGTGGGTGTCACGAAATATGATACACTTTCAAACTATTTATGCCTTTATCACCTCCCATACCACACTTGAGTCAGGCTAGCATTATAAAAGTTGCATATGCCTGAGATGAATAGGCCTGTTATCTATGGTTATCATCCAATCTGCTTTATCTGTTTTATCCTCAAAATCCCTCATCTGACCACTTACCTGTAAATAAATATATTTCCTTACCACCATCAGTATGTTTCTACAGTATTTCCTATTAGACCAATCTTTCACTGTCCTTTCACTTTATATGCTTTACCGTTATTTCCTGAAAAGTTATTTTGTATGTTGTATTCTTAAAATCCAGATATTAGATGGTAAAGGGACTACGGAATCTTCCTGGGTTTTCCAAAGTAATACTCATGTTTAGGTTTCTGGTTCCAACAATGCCAGAGCAGAGGAACAGCCCTTAGTTACCTATATTTCTTGCACATATTTGTCCTCAACAGGCCCTTGCCTGCCTATAGATTTACTTACAATGGGACATAGTGGCTCTCTTGAGCCTCTAACAGCTAGTGCTTATGGTGAAAAAGAGCACCATAAGGGGAAAACACAAATCTAAGCATAATCTCTTATAAATTCCTAATATTGTAGACTTCCTGAAATCTTTGTGACTAAAGTTTATCTCAAGGGAGAAAAGTCTGTATGTGAAGCAGGCCAATTCAAGTCATGAAAGCATCCAAGATCTGCTTTCCAGATAGTTTATGTGAAACATTGTTCCTTTTCCTCTCCTGACACACTTTCTAGAATCTATGCCTGATGATGGAGTCCATGCTGCATTCCCCGGAGGCTTCTTATCAGGGCTTCACGTCAAGACCTCCTAAAGACAACATTTAAATACGGCCTTAGCCTTCATTCAGTGCCCATAAGTTTTCTCTCTGTTTTCATATAATTTCCTCCCTTTCCATATAACTGCTGATGGAAATTCAAATACGTGAAACCAACAAAAGAGGCTATTTCTGAGCCTGTGTTTATTAAATTAAGATTATATTATTAGTACATAATGCATATTTAATATAGTAACAATAATTAGTTTGAGGTATTATTCAAGAAGTTTTAAAACGCCTTTTAACATGGCAAATATGCTAGAGTCCCTGGTGACAAGCAGGGCTATTAATAGCACAGGGTTTGTTAGCTTTCTGGGTATTTCTTCAGCTGTAGGCAGTTGAAAATGCTTACACCCTCTCACTTTATTCATGTCCCTGGGGACTAGGCTCATTCTAGTCTTTTAGTTTAATACAGTTTTGCATGTTATTCTCTCTTATAAATTATGCCTCAAATTGGCATGACTTGAATATCAGTTGAAAATCAATTGTTCCTGGGTCGATAAGGTTTCCCTTTTTTTTCTGGTTTCATGTAAAAGCAAAGTTGCTTTTCATGAATTTCAATATATTTAAGAATACAGTGAGCTTCAATATTCTCTATAAATATCTTTGTTATTGTTTCTTCTATCATGCTCAGAATCACTCCCTACACTGTAAGCTTTCACTTGTGTTTTAGGGAGAAATAACAGAGCCTCTGAAATGCTGATCAGCTCCATATGCAATTCTAGGTTTCCTAAATTCTTGCTTCTTATTTTATCCAATTTTCTGGAGCTTTTCTTTTGAAACTTAACTTTCCTTGAGGCTTTAATTGGTCCATTTTTAATCCCTTTTGACATCATGTAATTATTGGTTTCCCTTGTAGGGAAAAAGCATTGGAGTCATGTTGTTAAATATAAAATATTTTATTGTGGGACCTCTGTGAGCACTTCACGTTGACCTTTTGTGTTATATGTATGGAGTCAGCACTGCACAATATGGCCCCATGTTGTATTCTAATATTTTAAACAGATCTTCTTCACTCGCTGCACCAGACAATCTCTTGCCTAACTTATGCACCTCCCTAAAGTTCCTGCTTTCTTTATTGCAATGACCTT
Source organism: Glaucomys volans (assembly GCA_020662805.1). Taxonomy (NCBI): domain Eukaryota; kingdom Metazoa; phylum Chordata; class Mammalia; order Rodentia; family Sciuridae; genus Glaucomys; species Glaucomys volans. The sequence continues at coordinate 954,956 of JAJEJO010050027.1, read as the reverse complement.
GAGGCTATATTCACTTCTGGCCAATTAAGCTGTAAATCAGAATTTATCACTAATAGTGGTACAATTATAGGCTGCAGTGAAATTGCTCAGCAAAGAGAGATATCTGTATACATTTAGGTTTTGTTTATTTGCCAAAGAACAGACAAAATTAGAGCAACTGCAACCAGCTCTTCTTCCTTACCAGCTTAAAAGAAAAAAATCTATCTGGCATATGTATACTTTTCACCTAAAAGTATGTGCTTTGTCCTTTATTATTTTATGTCTTTAGATTGATTCAAAGACTAAATTTTATTAGGCATAAAATGTAAATGTATAGGTATAATATTCAGATATATTTAATCTTCTAAAACACAAAACTTTGCAAGCAAATGGTATTTAAAATTTTTGCACCTTCATTAATTGTATTGACACTGCCAAAAGCACAGGTTTGAATGGCTAATTGCTTTTTCATTTGCAGGATGAAACAGGCAAGCTGTGTTGAATTTGGTCATGAGATGTTCTCATTTACATTTGCAGTTTGTGAGAGCTCTAGTCAACAGAGGCATCAAAACATTCACTTTTCACAAGGAAGCCAGAAATCTAGGTGAATGGGAGAGAATTATGGAGAAGTTGAGCACATCTTTGTTTTTCTATATTTCTGAAAACAAAACAAAAAACCAGAAAAATTTGAGTATGAAAAAGTTGCAGTAGTATCAAATGCCTTGTCAGCAAGATGTCTTCCAACATATCTTTAAAACAACTGGTCCTGAATGTCTGTGATTTCTTGTAGTCTTGCTTGACATCAGTTCTGCTTTCATCCACAATTTATCTTTTAAACATGTGATTGGAGAATATATACCCTGGATCTGTTTTTACTGCATGGATCATTTTATCATAATGGAAAATATTTGCACATATACTTATTCTTTTTTTTTCTTTTTCTTTTTCTTTTCTTTTTTTTTTGATACTGGGGATTGAACCAGGGAACTCCACCACTGAGCCACATCCCCAGTCCTATTTTGTATTTTATTTAGAGACAGGGTCTCACTGAGTTGCTTAGGGCCTTGCTAAGTTGCTGAGGCTGGCTTTGAACTCGCGATCCTCCTGCCTCAGCCTCCCAAGTGCTGGGATTACAGGTGTGCGCCACCACGCCCGGCCACATATACTTATTCTTTTGGATTATTATGAATGCACTAAATTTGAACTGATATCTGGAGTTAACAATCAGCCTTATAAGTTAAATACTCATGATCACAGAATGAGATCCTAATTAGAATAAGTTGTACTACATGTAAGTATATGTCAAAGTGCACTTTGCTGTCATGTGTATCTCAAAAGGACAAATTTTAAAAAGAGAAAAAAAAATGAGTTAAGTACTCATGAAAGAAAGAATTCAAGTATAACATGTTTTAAAATTATGAAAGTTTCTGTTACTTAAATAAAGAGGCTTTTTACAAGTAAGGTATCCAAAAAAATCTATTAAGCAACTCATTATATAACATACAATTTATTCACTTGAATGATAACACTGAAATCAATGTTTTTGTCTGCAAATGATGTTATAACTGGCATATTTAAAATAGTAGAATAGCCTAATAATAGCATGTCTTGAGCTAGAAAACTGTGTCCAACTATTTGTTCAAGAATTACTTTAAGAAAGGAGAGAATAAAGGTAGGATTTACTTTTAGTAAATATTAATGTGCACTTGGGAGTCATTCAAAAAAGTAATTGATTACTTGCTTTTTTTGATTCTTCTTGATCTTTAAATCATGAGATATACTTAGACTCCTGGGTATTCTCCACTTAAAATGTACAATGCTTATATATTTTATTCAAAACCAATTTTTAATGTTTTTTTACATTATGTATAAGTAAAAATGATGCTCCCATTCAAACTCTCTGGTTAATATATAGCATGGAATTCAAGCTGATTTAGTTACTCTGAAAGACATGAAAATAGGCATTTACTAGGTCTTCTAACAAATACAAGCATCCTTTAGAATAGGGAAAGAAACAATGAACTCATAACTGGAATGCAAGGAAAAATGTTAAAAATAACCACTGATGTGCAAATTCTCAAAGGATGTTAAGAAGAGATGATTTGTAGCAGCATGGGGGGAAAAAAGAAGGAAAGAATCTGGGAAGGAGTTTCCAACTTGACCTTTAATAATAAATGACTGATGTTGTTTTAGTCAGCTTTTTTGCTGCAGTGACCAAAAGACCCAATCAGAATAATTAGAGGAGTGAAAGTTAATTTAGGGGCTCACAGTTTCAGAGGTCTTAGTCCACAGACAGCTGAATTCATTTTCCAGGGATACAGGTTGATGCAGAACATCATGGTGGAAGAATGTGGCAAAGGGAAACAGCTGTCATGATGATCAGAAAGCAGAAAGATACACTCCACTTGCCAGATCAAAAAGTTACAACAAAGCCACACCCCCAGTTTCCACCTCCTGGAGCCACACCGTATGCGACTTCAGTTGCCAGTCAGTTAATCCCTATCCAGTGATTAATTCACTGATTGGGTTAAGACTCTCACAATGCAATCATCCCTCCTCTGAACCTTCTTGCATTATCTCACAGGGAACTTTTGGGGGATATCTCACATCCAAACCATAACAGATATGTGGATGTAAGATGGTTCAGAAGGATGTTTACAATGCTTCATTTTGCAAAATGGCATGAGGAGGTCTCAGTGAAAGGACTAAGGTGGCAAGGAAAGACGATATGTGGAGAGGACCTGTGGGAGAAAAGGAGGACTGAGAGTAGAGGGAAGACACCTCAACATATTGTGATCAGTAAGAATCATGGACTTTATCTACAGATTTGGGGAAGATCCAACGGATTTTGAATGGATAAGTCTACCTGAAAATTAGAAAATTTAAATTACTCTGAGTACTCTATATCGACTAGAACAGGCAAGACAATAAAAATCATTGGGAAATGCTTAGACTAGATGGAGAAATTTGTAGAAGCCTATTTTAAATTTTTATCTGGGAAAAAAAGAACATAGGAGACTCATTTGAAGTGTGGGATAGACCAAATATGGGGAAAATTTGAAACTATGAAAATATATATGCTATAAAGAGAAAAACAACAATTCCAAGGTAATTATATTGAGGAAACTTGTAGGAGGAGTGAAAAAAACTATACACAAAGGAAAAAAGTTTTGTTTCTTCTTATGGGTCAGTTCATACCGTGTATCTTCATAAAGTCTTGTCAAGAACTGTCTGTCATTCATTTTGTGAAGAGGCATCTAAGTGTAATGGAAGTGTGAGAAGTCAGGAAATCCACTTCCTGCATTCAAATCCATGATCAGTTATGGGGGTCGCGTATAAGCATGTAAGTCACTGATACTCTCTGGCCTCTGCTTTCTCTTTGGTGGCCACTTTTCACAAAGTGGTTTATATTACGTCTTCTTTAGGGCTCCAAAGACATCTACTAACTTAAATGCTTTTGTGTGATGAAGTTATGTGCAACCTCTACACTTAGCCTGGCATCTGTAAATATAAAACCTCCATTCGTTTCAACTCACAGGGCTACTTACAGCAACTCCTATAAAATACACCATTCATTTATCTATTCTATTAGACTATATTTATTGAACATATATTATGTATCAGATAATGGCTAAGAAAAAAGGAATGAGCTAAGTTAAGATCTCTTTCTAAAAAAATCTTAGATATTAGTAATATAGAAAATCAGTAAGGAAATAAAACGAAAGTGAAAATAAAGAGAAAGTCAGAACAGTTCTGGTGGTAATGAGCAAGACAGTAATCACAGATGGTAAGGTCAGGGTAAAGTCTCAGATATGGATGCTGAAAAAGAACCAGCCCTGCTTAGGAAGAACTTTCCAGAATGATCATTAATCATCACTTTCTTCATTTATATCTCAGCCATCTCAGTTATCTGGTGTGCCTGACAATACTAATGCTGTTTCTAACAATGCTAATCATAATCAAGCTATTTACCCTCTCTTTGCCTTAGGTTTCTTTTCTCAAATTTTGTCTAATAGTACCTAACTCTTAAGATTGTTGTGTGTATTAAGAGTTACTATCAGTAACTTGTGATCATAATATTTGCTTCACAGTTAAAATAGTAACCCATAAATCTGAAATATTTAGATTCAGCTTTCTCAGGATTATTGCACAAAAATAATTTTTTATTTATTTTGAACACTGTTCCTTTTATTTTCAACAGCAGTTGGTCTGTTTTTCTAATTATTGTTCATGTGGATTAAAATAAAGCATACTTATATGTGCATTTTAACTGCTAGAACTGCAGTGCAGTATAACAACATGTTATTACTGCCATTCAATATAGATTCATAAAATATGTTTATATATGGAGTGCACACACATATTGTCATTTAAGAACTCTTAAATTGCTATCTGGCTCTGTTATTTAACTTATCTTTAATATTTTCACAAACATCCAACAGGAAAGTCAAATCTTTTCAGGTATTTAGAATTATAAGAGACTGAGAATGCTAAACACACAGTCAACTCTCAATAAATATTTGTTGAATGAGTAAACAGGGTCTGCTGGTAGAGGAGATTTCATGCCAGGCTGAGGAATTTGGATTTTAGCCCACAAGGACAATGGTAGGAACTTTTTACACAGAGAAATATCATAATGAAAATAGTAATTTAGAAATGCTACTATGTTGTTAGATACAGGAATAATGGGAGAGGAGAGTTGGAGAGGAGAACTAATCAAAAAGCTATTGCAGTAATTCAATATGTGAATCTGGGCTTGAATCATGGCAGCTGGAAGAGAACTATGGTACAAATACTAGAAAACTTTGAAATAAAAATTGGGAAATCATTGAATGATAAATTATTAGCCACATAGGGAATAAAAGAGTAACATCAAGGATTACTGCAAGGTACTGAACTTAGAGGACAGGAAACAAGTGATACAGTGAATGGAGAAAGGGCCTCCGAAATGGAGTGATTTGCAGGGATCCCAAGCACTTGTATGAGTATCTAAGAGGCAGCTGTATTATCACTTCCAGCAATTCCCCTATGTAGACGATGTGTGAAAGAATGCACACATATTAGTATGTTTGAATCGGATTTATTTTATTCTAAACAACCTTCATTTAAAGAAGGTTAAACATTACTTTAGAAAAACGGAATAATATGGTTCATATTAATTTAGGTTATAAGGCTGCATAATACTCACAAAACAGCCTCCTTCAAGAACATAATAATCATTTCCACTTGTAAATAATTAGCAATTAAACTAGAAGAAAAATATTTTCAGTAACTATATTATACAATATACCACACGGATTTGGTCATACATAATGACATTCAGGCAAAACCACTGTATAGCTATTTTCTATCCCAAACATTAAGATTATGAATAATTCCTTGGGATTGCTTTATTGATCTAGACTACATTTGATCTAGTATTTTCCCAGACTTCATCAATTAAATTATTTATGAAATTGTCTTGTTTTGAACTGATTTCAATATAGAATCCAGTTCATCCAACAAAATATTTCATTGTAATTTTTCAAATTAGATGAATTTTTACTACATAGAGAGAAATTAAGCATCTAGAGAGTAATTTATTGCTTCATGAACTATTAAGAAAGGTACATGAGAGCTATTACAGAGCTTATCCCTTCTTCCTGATAGAATGCATAGGATTAGGAAAGGGTGTAATAACATTCATAAACAACACATTTCTAGGACTGGACTCCCCCCTGCAACTGAGCCTGCCTTTCTGGGAGGTTTGGCAGAAACATCTTTATTTCAAGTGAAATTTAATAGAAATCCCTACAGTTAGGTTTGAAGATCTCCTGATCATTTTCTATTGGTTGATAGTTACTTACTACCAAATAAAGGAGATGACTGTGAATGAACCATTAATCAATTCATGTGCTCTTTTCTTTGAAGACTAGAATCAGAGAAGAGATAAAGGTATAAATATTTTCTGAACACTTAAACAGTGTTTTTTTTTTTTGTTTTGTTTTTCAGAGTCAACCAGACTGAATCCTCTCTAATTTTATGGAATTAGTTCTAATTTTACAGATGAAGAAACTGAAGTTTTTAAATGAAAACCATATATCTGGTACACTTCATCAAGTTTAAATCAGTCTTGTTTTAAGACATATCTTCATTTTGTATGTCACCAAGTGGAGTAAAAAATGGTTAAAACACTAAAGAAACATGCCTATTTCAGAACCATGAAGATGTTGGCACATGTGGAAGTGACACTAGCAACATGAGGACTAGGTCACCTTCTTCCACAGAGACACTATGTTAACAATGGACTAGAACACTGTGAGCCTCTAAAGACCACTCCAACAACTACAGCACCCAGGCCACTGTAAGCTAGGACTAGATTCCAAAGCAAAGGCAAGAAAATGTGCTTTCGTCACACCTGTTCATTCCCCTCCTCCTATACAGCATAGCCAGAACCATTGGAAGCAAATCCCTCTGGACCCAATCTGCTTCCTGGGACAGAAGCACAAGAGGAGACTATGTGACCAATAGTCCAATAGAAGAGTAGGTTGTATGACTGGCTTGTCTGGGGGCCTGCCTGAGGGACTGGCTCCTGTCTCACCTGACTCAGAAAATTGACAGAATGGTTGGTAGAGTTTGGATACCACTGAAGATAAAGGCAAGCATCATGGTAGAGCTGCAGTTTCACAGGCAGATGCCAGGAGCAACAAGAGGTCAAAATAAGTATAGGAGGTCCTTGAACCTTGGGAAGAGAAAGTGGAGGAGGTACTCCCCTGATAAAAGCCGAAACACAAAGACTGGGAGAGTTGGTAGCTTTTCAAAGTCACTTTAGGCATGTAAAGAAACAAGGAAACATACCCAACCAAAGGAACAAAATAAACCACTAACATTTTTTCACAGAAATAGAAAATTCCTTCTAAAACTTTTATGAAATATCAAGGGACCCCAAATAGTTAATTTTGGAAAAAGAAGAAAAAAGAGGGAAGACAAAACTTACTGATTGAAAAATATTTTGCAAAACTATAGTGATCACAACAGTATGGCCCTGATATAAAGACAAATAAAGCAATGGAATAAAATAGAGAACACAGAAATAAATCCTTGTATAAATGATCAAGTGATCTTCAACAAGGATGGCAAGGACACTCAGTGGGGAAAGGATAGTCTCTTCAACCCATGGGGTCAGAAAAACCATATAGTCACATGAAAAAAGAATGAAGTAGCATTCTTACCATGATGATCAATTTATATGAAAAATTGACTGGGTCACAAAGTGCCTGGATTAAACATTATTTCTGGGTATGTTTGTGAGGGTATTTTTGGATGATGTTAAGATTTGAATTGATGAACTCAGTCAAGTAGATTATCCTTCCCAATTTGGATATTTTTTCATTCCATCATAGGTTGGAATAGAAAAAAACAGTAGAGGATCTTTGCCCCTTCCTGCTTATCTGCCTCTGTTGGGACATTGATGGTTTCCTGCCTTTTAGTAAATCAGGGATTCAGGGTTAGATATTTAAGTTCAAAAGTTGATCTTTGTAAGCTAAATGTGTACTTTCTCAAAATCCATTTCAAGAATGGGACCAAAATACTTACATGCTCATCATGAAGTCCATATTATGACAGAACACAATTTTTTAATGTCTTCAATTTTAAATAGGCTTTTAGCAATACTGAGAAGTTTGCTGATTGTCATACATCTAAACTTTTAGACTTTATCTGCTCTCAGGGAATAGAAACACCAGTAAGGGAAGAAAGAAGAAAAGAAAGAAAAGAGAGCAAAAGAGACCCTTCATCCAACCAGCCCTTTATCTGGAGAAAGGCATAGTTTGACCATTAAAATAAATAATCCAATGCAGGAGTCACATTAAGACCTGTCCTTATGACATAGTATTTCAATCTTTGCTCTAAATATTTCCTACAATGGATTGCTTAAATGCAGATTTCAGAGTCTTCTTCAGTTTTATTATATCATATTAATTGAAGAAAAGGTCAGGAATCTGATTTTCTACAAACTCCCAAGACAATTCTTATATACACAGAGAATTATTCTTATAGATTTTCTTAATTTAGGACAATTCTCTTCTAAGATAATTTTTAAATATCTTAAAAATAATTATGTGTGTTATATCAGTTTCCTATGGCTGCTTTAATAAATTGCCACCCAAACTTTGTGGTTTAAAGCAATACAAATTTATTCCCTTACAGTTCTAGAAATCTGAAAGCAGTTTCACTGGGGCAGCAACTTCAGTGTCAGGATTTATTTCTTTGCCTTTTTCAGTTTCTAGATCTACATTCTTTGATTCATGTTCTTTCCTTCCATCTTTGAAGCCCACAGAGTAGCATTTCAAATCTTTCTCTCTGCTGAAGTTGGGTCTTTATTGTGATGGGCCCCCTGCCATAACAGAATATCCCTCTGTCCTCCTCTTCTAAGCACGGTTGTGGATGCATTTGGGGCATACCAGGAAAACATTCCAGGAATCTCCCTATTTCAATATTCCAAATCACAATGGCAAAGTTCTTTGCTATATAATGTAAAATTCTCAGAATTCAGGGATTAGGAACAGGATACCTTTAGGCATCATTATTTAGCCTATCATGCAGTTGTTTGTGTATGTGTATATATATATACACACACACACATAAAAGCAGCAAAAGAGACCATAGATAACTTGGATTCATTCAAGGCAAAGATATATCTCGGGATTAATCTCCCTAACAAATCCTAATATATTTATAGTGCCTTGTGCTTTGGGACAAGAGAACATGTTTTTTGTTTTTTGTTTTTTGTTTTTTTTTAAATCCAGTTTACCAGGAGAGCAAGCTAATTATTTAGTAATAACAAAACTCTGTGTGTCCCAGGGTTTTTCAAAGTATACTCTTCTTTTCTAAATTTCTGCATACTAGGTATTCTGAAAATAGCCACAGACATAAAATGAATGCCTATTGTCAGTAATTAGGTTATGTGGACAATTAATGAGGATATCACAAATCCATACATATTTGGTCATCTAACCACTTTCCCCATAATTTCACTATTCTTTACAGTGAATTACACTCAGAAAAAGAAAAAATATATAAATTTATTAGTTGTCTACCAGCAGCCCTTATTTCCTCTTTACATACTACTTGGAAATCACAGGATTATTTATGTAGCTTCTGTCTGAGTTTGTAGTTACCTGTAGGAGGCAATTAAATTTATTTTTTGATTCCAGCAAGAATAATTATGAAAACATATCATAACTTTTTTCTATGAAGCTTTGAGACACATTTGATTTGAACACTTTATAGTGTTTTCTGCTTTCACTGTTTAATTAAACAAGCGCTCAGCAAGGCCACTTAAAGGGCACAGCAAAAGGGGCCATTGGATGACTTTGGAGTCATTCTGGTACCAGTAGTACTTTTCTCACAATGATAGGTTCGATTGCTGCTGTCAGCAAACGTCCAGCCCATTGTTTTTGCATTTCCGTCTTCAGGGGGCAGCTGTTTCTCCATGGACTCCCACGGAGCTTCACTGAGACACAGCACTCCATTCCAGGGCTCAACTGTCTCCACTAACAGCATTTTCTTCTACAATGTGGCTCCCTGATGGGTCTCCTTGTGTTTCATTTTTACTTTGTATGAAATCTACTGCAAATAGCTGTTTATGCTCTGTCTATTTTATGGTGTCATGCTTTCTCTTTGGTGTATTAAGAGCTTAAAAGTCTTTTATTAGCTGTTTTCTCCTTTAATTAGTTGCCTGCCACTCTTGTTTCTTTGAGTTACGTAATCTCCAATAGGGAGCAAACTAAATCATCTGACATTTTTCTCGGTGCCAATTTGTTTTATAACTTATCTGTTTTATAGCCTTAGAAGACTTTAGAGGGCATATATTATCATTAAGATAACACACTAATAAAAAATAAGGTTTCTCTTAAGTCCATGTAAAATATAAATATATACACAAATGTACTTACAAAAAAATGAGGGAGAATAACAAATATGTTTAATACCAAACAGAAATTGAGTTAGAACTAAACAAGGTAAAATGCAGGTGAGGAAGACTTAATAAACACGGAAAATATGATGTTAGAATTTCTTATTTGTAGAATTGGAATAGTAATAACTAACTTACACACAACATTTATAAAGTATCAATGTTAATTATAGTAAAAAATATAATAAAATAAATGTAAATCAGATTTTATGTCTACCCTGCTCAATCCTGCTAGCAACTTCTAAATATAAAAAGGATAAATTTCAAATTTTTATTATGATCTGAAAAAACATTAATTATATCATATAATATCACATAAATGTGTATAGTTACTTACTTAATTCATTGAAATCTTTCTTGTCAAGGCTATGCGTCAGACCTGTGTTTTGGGGTGCCCATTATGTGACCATACTATCAGGTGTTATATTGATTTTAGTTAATTCCTTGCCTATGAGATGAACCATAAACTCTATCAAGTACATAAAACCTGTTCAATGGGAAGAAACAAAAAAGGATGATTATATCCATCTTAAATGTATGTTTTCTAAAATTAGTAAATTCTTCCTCTTAGCTATCACTGTTTATGGCATTTTAAAAGATTGTTTCTTTTCTCTTCTCTCTGAAACATCCAAGTAACATTACTCAGCAAATTTCATCATATTCTCAAGATTTTAGGAAGCACCCTTAGTACACACAGGCAGGTGCTTCATACACAAGTTACTTAGATCACTCAAACATTTCCAAATCCTGTGCAAATTTACATTTATCAAGGACAGTCACTAAAATGTCTATAGAGACAGTCCAGTCTTGTGGAGTGACTAATTCTGCCATTCTCCTCTTCAAATTAATCTAAATAAGTTTATAGGCTGCCACTTTCATTGTTCCAGTGACTCCCAAATATTTACACACCCAGTATGGGATTTCGAATTATGCCCATCAATGATTTCGCTTCTATTTCCACCCACAAAAAGCACAATAAGTGATTTTTATTGATCTTTGCTAAAGAATAAAGTAGTGATCTAAAAAGGTCCCTGACAACACAACACAACACAACGATGTAAAATATGGGCTCCTTCATCATCTTGTAAATTTTGAAATCTAAAGAAATATTTTCTTCTCTGTCTATAAAATGTAGAGCTTGATGCAGGGTTGAAAGAGGCATATAATTAAGATCTTACAGAGGGCCACATAAGTGTAAACACAGCATTGAATGAATTTTATAATAGGGCCTGAATGTTTCATTCTTGTCACAACCACTGTTTTACAATCAGTTAAAACAATCTAAATGGTGTAATGTAGGTGATGACACAGGTACAGCCCCATTCATTTATTGTGCAATATTACCTGTTAGGTGTGTTGTTGACAGATATTAACATGGCTTGGCTTACCAAATTCCATTAAGCTCATTTCAAAAATCTGTACAGGTGACTCAGATAATTGGTTTAATTTGTAAAACTTTAGCAAATATTAAATAATACTAAATGTGCCAGAGGGAGCAAAGCCAGATTTGAAGAGCTCTGATTCTGTTCTGCTTAGACAGGGTTTAGTGTCCAGACCTGCTATTGCTTGCTCCAGGCCCTTTCAAGTCAGTCAACCTTCTGGGGCCTCTGTTTAAATCTGGAACATTGAGATAGTCAAATCTTCTAGAACTGTCATGGGAATCACTAACTTAAAACTTATAAAAACTTAAAGCAGAACATGGCACAGATCGCAACACTTACTATTAGAAGTACAGATAAAATATGTCCATTTCCTAATTCTATGCCATGTTGCAGCAATTCCTATGGTACATTCAAGTAACAGCAAATGTGAAAATGTCATAAACACACTCAAAGAAAATCAGTATTCCCACATGTAGCTTTGATTCTATAAATTTCATAGTTTCCATAGTACCTACCAAAATAAAGTTGCATTCTAGTCGCTATATATACTGCCGATATCCTATGCCATACTCTAAAATTAAGGAAGTTTTGCAATCATGATGCTTTAGATGTATTACCATAACATTACAATATCACCTTTTGAAATTTGCTCTTTTCTTTCTTTGGTTTTGATGGTTGGAAAATGAGGATAAGAACAACTTTCTTTGAGACAGTGCCCACATACTGTTTTTCACTTTCTGGGGTAGATTAGAGGTTTTCAGCAAGAACACAATCTGATTTGTAGGATGATTTGTGTTTGATACATCTGGACTACAATATAATACTGAGTATTAATAATTTTTCATACTCTAAATCATCAATTAAAAATATTGAGATGAGCTAAAGATGAAAATTCTTCTTTTGACATTTTCCTTACGGTCAGAGTATAAAGTGTGGTTCATCTCCAGAAATTCTTTTTTAAAGAATACCACTGTTGATGTTTGAGGGTGGATAAAAGCTTAGCTACCAAGCTCTCTGGAAACTACTATTCTCACTCCACAGGAAAACAAAACAAAACAAAAAAGAAGAAAGATAATAAAGTCTACTTTAAAAACAGATTTTTGAAGGAGGAAAATTCTATCCGATGTGCTAAAGCCCATTTTATCATTACAATTTGAATATACTCTCAAATTTCATTGAGACAAAATGTATTTTCATCCTTCACTGTTAGTTAAATGTTACATCAAGTAATGCCTTTCCCAATTCAGTTATGAATTCTGCAGTATGTTTTAGTGACTCGAAATCTGCTCTATTTCTTCTAAGAATTGTTTTCTAATCTTCTCTTTCCACTAAAGCAGAATATTTTCTTTTCACTGAGGTTCCATTTTGAAATGTTCATTAGATGCTGAATGTCTATCAGTATCCACCGTCTCTCTGCTCCTGTTCTTCTTTGTGCCTTTCAACTTTCATTTTCCTCAGTGCAAACACTTCCATATTTTTACTTTCATCTTATTCTTTAAGGACTTGAAGGATGACAAAACCACTTTCGGAAAGAGCTGGGTCAGTAATATAAGGCATTTTTTATAAGATCCTCTACCATGCATAACAGAGCAAAACAGGAAACAAGAGGAAGCAAACTAGAGTTGTGTGAAATTGCTCATTTATTCTTCTCAAATAGTTTTCAGTTTTTCATGAAACTGCTGAAAAATTCACAAATTGTATTCCAATGAGATGAATATTTGTTTTCCAAGTTTTCATCAAAACTTTCGTCTTCAGGTACATATTTTATATGCATAAGACATCCTGTTCCCATGTGTGCTGGGAGTACCCACTTGTTCACAAGCATGAAAATGGAAGTGAGATATTAAATATGCACAAACTGCCTGACTGGATAAGGAAAAATGCAAATAGCACTGTGTGCCACACTAATGGAAGGGTGGGCGTGTACTTTTTTCCTTTTCCAAAATAGAAAGAGTCAGGTTTAAACATTTTTCTAATAGGAAATCTTCATTTTGATTTACTCTTTCTAGTTAATTTTGTTATGAGAAACTAACTTATATATCAGAGTTTCTTCATGTTTATTCATAATTAGGAAAAAAAAATAATACGTGGCCTAGACACTTAGGCTTTTCCCTAGCATTCTTAGTTTTCATGTATGAAATTTTCTTTCTATGATAATGCAATAATTCATTCATTTCCTGATTCAAATTGTAATTTTCTGAATGAACAACTTCAAATGCCATAGTCCCTTAATGAATCAGTAATATGACAGCAAGTTTGGGTATCTGCTAAGTTTGAAATACCATGTAAAGGGTACATTAAAATTGGTTTTCCTCTATGTGCTTTAAATGATATTAAGGCACTTTTTAATTTGAATAAGGTAAATTATTCTATCATATAACTCTTACAGAGACATTTATAAGATAGTACCTCAATTAGATTGCCATTTTGGGGACCTGTTTTAGTCAACTTTTTCATTGCTGTGACCAAAATACCCAACAAGAACAATTTAGAGTAGAAAAAGTTTATTTGGAACTCACAGGTTCTGAGTTCTCAGTCCATACATAGGCAACTCCATTGCTCTGGGCCCCAGGTGAGCTAGGACATCATGGGGGCAAAGGGAAATGACTCAGCTAATGGCAAATCAGGAAGGGGAGATGGAGAAGGGGTCATTGGAAGATGAACACTTCCAGGGCACACCCCCAGTGACCCACCTCCTCCAGCCATGCCTCACCTGTGCACAATTACCAACCAGTCAGTCCATTCAAACTAGGATGGACTGATGAGGTTACAGCTTTCACAATGCAATCATTTCCCTTTTGAATATTGCTGTATCAGGAGGAGTTCTGGTGTGGACAGCTCATATACAAACCATAACCTGTCCCTACAAGTGGTTGAACTAGAAAGTAAATTTTTCCTTCCTTTCCTACTTCTTTTTGTTTTTTCCTAATGTCTCAAATCTTCTAATACCTGATTTTTTGCTGTCACAAAAGGCCACTCAGACATAAATGTGGAATTGTGTGAATGTTAGGCAGTAAGAAATGGCAAGTTCAATGAAACCTGGACCCAGAGTCCCTAGCCAAAAGACTTTCATTTCTAAAGTGTTGTATAATACTTACAGAGCTAGATTTAGTATGTTTTACTCAGCTTATAGTGTTGTGCTAAAGCTTTGAAACTCTTTAAAATTGTTTGCTTGATTTCTTATACCTCCCATCTACCAAAGGACTCATTCTTTCAGACTTCTCATGATTTTGCATACTGAAGAGAGCATGATAAGAGATTACCCCACAGTCACACATATGCATTCTCCGGCACTTGTATAAAAGGATTCTGCATTTTTTTTCATTTCCCATACTTTCTTTGATGTTTAAGAGACTTGTATTCTCTTTTTCTTTACTATGAGATTTAGAGATACTTTCTAGATGTGAAAGTAATATATTGAAGTTAATATATTTTAAGTTAATTGTTTCTTCTTATATCCCTGCCTCTCTATTTCTCATTTTAAGCATTTTATTTACTATACCTGTTTTAAGAAAGGGTGGCTAAGTAGATAAATGCTGAATAGCAAGTATCCTGTAGCAAATCAATAAAGGGAAACTGACTATTTGACTAACTGTAGATGGACAGTAGAAATGGTAATTAGGAAAGGCACAAACACACACACACAGACACACGCACATATATACACATACACACATATTTCCGTTATTGAAATAATTCTGTACTTAGGTGATCTAAGGTATAAAAGTCTTTTGTTGAATTCTCCTAGATTAAAGATCTAGCCAGAAATACCATGGAGAGAACCAAAACACCCATGATGTACTTTACTTCCAAAATGGGCCATAAGAAACTTGGCTTTTGTAAATACATTGGTATATTCATGCATTGGAATCTTACATTTTTACCTTAAAAGTCATCTCAAAATATGTATTGAGTAACTATTGTGTATGCATATAAGACACGTACTTTTTACTTCTCTTGTACATTCAGTACTCAACACAATTCTCCTGGTCACCAAAATGTATGGAGATTTCTCCCCACCAAAAACAATTCACCAGCATATACCAACTGGGTATACTGGGTACACTGAACTCAATTAAATTATGGCACTGTGTATCCATAGTTAGAGTGAGGCAGATTAAGAGCTACAGTCCCACAGACTGCCCCCTATTTTGGAATCTAATCATAATCATTGGATTGGACTTTTGATCAACCATCTACAAGTCAGAGTTCCCATAATCCCCTCCTCAAGTTCAATTAATTTCCTGAGACAGCTCTTGGAACATGGGGAAACACTTTACTTAATTTTGCTCATTTTTATAAAGAATATAACAAAGTATACAAATGAGTAGCAATATGTGAGAAATGCATAAGGCAAGGTATATGGGAAAGGACATAGAGTTTTCATGCCCTCTCCAGGCATAACAACCTGCATGTACCTCAATGTGTCCAGCAAACCAGAAGCTGCCTGAACCTCAAGTTCAGAGATTTTTATGGAGACTTTGCCACATAGACATTATTGATAATTAACTCAATTTTCAGTCCTTCTCTTCTTCCTGGAAGATGAGAGGTGGGACTGAATTTCCAAAATTCTAATCATGCTTGGTCTTTCAGATGATCAGTCTCTATCCAGGAATCCACCAAAAGCCACATCATTGAAACAAAAGATATTCCTTTCATCCAGAAAATGTGAAGGGATTAGGAGCTCTGCTTCAGATGCTCCCTTCACTCAGGAAATTACAATGTTCTTGGAGGCTCTGTTTCAAGAACAAAATATATAGTTCTTATTTTTGCAGTATAATCACATTATAATATATACTAAGATTTTATTGTTGAATAGGGCACCCATATTTCACCTCAGGAAATTTAAAATATAATAGCCACAGGGACAATATTGATAAGTGACAGATACAGGATATTATAAGAGGCATCTGTCCCAGCTATGAGAAATCACAGTAGCCACCCAGATAATACAACACATAATGAATGAGTTAGCCAGAGGAAGAACAGGGAAATTGGAGTGCTTATAATTGAGGGAAATGCAGATGCAGAAGAAAAGTAGAGTGTGGATAATGAAAATAATAAATAGTTCACTTTGGCAAGAGATTATGGTGTGAAGATGATGATATTGAGAGAGGAATGTGGAAGATGACCAGTTCATACAGACCATAATCAAAATTGTTCATTTTCTCTTGAGGTTTTGGGAAGGGGTCACCTAAATAGAATTATTTTAATAATGGAAATATGTGAAAACCTAAACTTTACTGGACTAATGAATTAAGAAAATTTCATAGGAATTTTATTCTATCCCATTTATTTAGTGCATTTGTTTGTGTGTGTGCGTGTGCGTGTGTGCGCGTGTGTGTGTGTGTCCTTCCTAATTACCAAGGACTAATCAAGGTGGAAATAGAGATAAATGTGAGTTCCTTGAATCTCCTTTGTGTAAATCCCCACCACACTTTCACCTCATTTAGGAAAGATGCCTTTTAAATGTTCTGATATTAAAGTATTGGTTCCCCCTCTAATCTTCACTCACAGGACTGACAGTTTTTGGATGTAGTATGACTTGAAAAAATTGCTGTCTTCTTCTTCTTACCAGAAAACAAGTCTGGGGAATTCAATATTTTATTTGCTTTTAAAAAAGCCTATTAATATCTCACTGCCCTAATATACAGTGCTACAGAATATAAAATAATCTGACTATTTGGCTCCCATGGTACTATTATTGTGAGGCAAAGGAATGTCAATGAAATTCCTCAGGTAAATTTGTACCATGGCACAAATGATGACATAGATAACTTAGTTTCTGTGGGATGATTGCTAGGGTTGACCAATATAAAATCACTTCATTTGTCTCCAATTTCTTCAGTAGTCATAACAAGTAAAAAAGAAGGTAAAAATTTTATGATTCATAGGGGACTCTGTTGGGGTGCATGAATGACACTTTGAAAGCTGGAGGAAGAAGAAGGAGATAGATAAAATTGAAAAAATAAATCCAGAAATTTATTGTTTCTTACAATGTGAGTGCCAAAGACAGTTATATGAGATGTGTCACAATGGGAAATAATGCAATTAGATGAATCTCTTAAGAATGTAAACAATTGCTCTTAGATGGTATCCTTTAGGTACATGAGATATTGGAGTTGTCCTAGCAATGCCCATCAGTGTTCCTTGCTGGGAACAATAAATAATATGTTTGGTGTTAAAGTTTATCTCAAAGAAAATGAACACAGTCTAAATTATTACTGTGTTGAGGTGGAACACTCTTTGCACTAAAGAGAGAAAAATGTAATTTTATTTGCATGCTAATAAATGTTGTACTCCTTTGGACAGGTCTTTTAGCCTAGCTAAAATAATCATTCCAAGTAACAGACACTTCTTGGGAGAGAATGGAAATGCAGAACATTCTTTGCTGGGTTAGTCACTCTAGCAGGTGAGCTCAGAAGGGCACATATACAAGGACTCTACAAACCATTAGTGGCCCTGCTCCCCCACACCTTTGGTAGTCATCTCTAAGAAGCATGTGTATTAAGGTTCTCAGCTCCTAACTGGAAGGCTTGGTAGAATTAGAAATCTCTTAGCTATATCTGGCAAAATATGTATTACTTTCAGATGTTTCTGCGCTATGGTCTATCAATTAAATGCATTTTTCTACTTAATGCAGTTTCAACTAATTCAACTTTCTCAGGCCATCAAACAGGAATGTAAAGCCCCATTTCTTTAAAGGGCTGGAAGAAAGCATCAGTTATCATCTAGAATACCCTTTTAGTTTAAGTGGTACCTAAACTTTACAAGACTAATGAATTGAGACCATTTCATAGGAATTTTATTCTACACCATTTATTTAATGCAGTATCCAAAATGTTGTACACTCTTTTTCTGCCTGGTGAGAGGATATGTTAGATATACATTTATTCAGAACTCAGAATCACTGTGGATTCATTAATAGCCCTTCTCATTGTAAAATACCACTTTGTGTGCAAACACTTCATATGGTTTATCAATCAACCCAATTACATTTATGGAGTGTCCTTCATGTGTCCATCTCATGTTGCTCTGCAGACTTAATACAAATGAAGATTCAATAAATATTTAAAAACCTAAATCAAACAAATAAGTTTTTAGTTGAACCTTTCAAATCAAGAGTAAGTGTAAAGTCTTCATGCATAAAAGAATAGAATCGCAAGCTAAAGAGAAAGCCGTGGTAGGATTTGTGATCTATTAGAATCAGACGGAAAGGTGACAGGTGGCGGTCACTGATTGTAAATTGGGGCAGAAACTCTTCTGAAATCCAAAAGTCATTATGTGACAAGAATGTACAAGGTGAACACAGAAAAGAAATTGTATAGTTAATAACACACACATACACACAGAGACTTTACTGTAATCCTAAGGTCAAAAATGTGGTTTTAGAGCAAAGGAAATCACCTCTTTAAGGTTACCACCATAGATTACATTTTAAACATTTACCCTGGAGAACCAATCAGTGGCAAGCCAATTTTATCTGCACTAAATTCAGGGAAATTTGAAGACATCCATGCTTGAATATCACACAGACAATTATGCAAAGCATCAAGCCGCTTCATAGGTTTGCAGGGACTGGGAAGAATATCTGAGTATCGTCTGCATACATATGACACTGCAGGCCAGAGTGTTGAATAATGTTATTCACTAAAAATATCTAAATATAAAGCTAAATAGGATTTCAAACAAGCCCCAGGGGACTCTGAAAGTAACTTGGCAAAGCACAAACCATTCCCTAAAGGAGCAAATTGTAAGGAGAATATAGGGATAACGAAACTATCCAAAGCAACCCATGTTAATTCCAAAAATTCAAAAACAGAGCCCTGTCAAAGAAAGACACGGTCAGCAGTATTCAAACTAGGCAAATAGTGTTAAAAGGATACAAGAAAATAGACATGCAACCAACAAAATGCTCACAGTCGTTATGTTCTAATCCATCTTAGAAGTGTGTATGTTTAATGTGAAGTACTTAAGTGATATGCTAGCAAAAATCCAAGATATACTACTTGTTTTTCTAATGATTTCTAAAAAATTTAAATTTTTGGTGATAAAGAAATGGTATATGGGCCCAGTGTTTTAGATTCCCTTGAATGAGATTTCCCTCTATTACCTTAAAACATGTATTTCAAGCTTCATTGTGGGGAGAATACTATACTATACATACATACATACATACATGTGGTAATACATCTAGTAATCTAGGTAATGAAATCATGATGATTTTCTGCAAAGAATTTAGAATTTGTCAAGGAAGAAAGATGACACTGCATTTTCATTATCATTATCAAATATTATAAAAATTATCTCCTAGTTTTTCTTTTCAAATTCCCAACCAACCAAATGCTTTTTTGAAGTTTTTTCATAATCTGTATTTGTCATATTACTAATGTTCAAAATTTACCAAACCAAAGAAAAATGGCACCAGGAGTTAAATAGGCAAGGAAGAATTTATTCAAAATCATGTCAATAGCAGGTGGTAGTATTGAACTTGAATAAAAGGCAAGATGATTTTTAAATGCTGAGGTGAACCAATGGAAAAGTACTAGAGGAAGTAAGGGGTGAGACTGGTCTATGACTAGGCAATCTGTGTTTGCTAATTGCTACTTATCACTTATTCCTAACAAAAGTTAGACTCCTACCCTTTAAGGAAAACTAGGAGACACTCGATGTTTCAGAGGGATGACCCCAAGTTCCCCAAGGGAGACTTCTTGAGTTGTAAAACTGTCAAAAAGCTAAAAAGGGATATACATGTCAAAGGAGCAGAGCAAATTGCAAGTTTTCTAAACTAAATGATCTAAGAAAAGGAAGTTCAGGGGCCTAGAGTCATGAAGAAGACTGGCTAAAGTTTAGTCTGGCTGTGGAGACTAAGGCCATCTTGGTCTGCCATATGCATCTGTCAAATGGCAACACTGAACTGCTGCAGAAGCTTCTCTCTTACACTGAGAGCAACCAGAAATACTCCAGATAGAGTATGATTAACAGAATAAAGTTATCAGTTTTCATAGCAGAGAAATATGTCCACCATTACATCCTAGAATAATAGAAATGTATGGTTATGTACATAGATGTGCTCAACATAACAAAACAAGTCATATTTAACATATGGTAATGATCAAACATGGGTAAACCTCAAATTTTCTTACATATTATGAACATAAAGGTGCTAATAGACATATTTTCACATTTTTACTGAGGTTATAGATCTTCTCTAGTCAATAGTCACAGATAAAACATTTCATAATCATAGAATTCCTCAACCTTTTGATGTTTAGAGCAGTGAATGTAGTACCACATGGACATGTCCGCATTGAAGAAACTAATCCTTGACCACAATTAGTTTTAAATGAATATTGCCATACCCAGTGGGCAAGTGAAACCCACCTGATTGATTTTCTTTGCCCTGGATTCTTTGTAATAAAATATTCATATCTATATGCTCTAAGGAGTTTGGCAGAACACACCTCAATTAACATACCTCAACGCTTCTATTGATGACTACCAGATTAGAAATTTAAACAACGTAATTGAAAGAAGTCTTTCATGATAAACAAACTTCCTTGCTGCAGGCAAGCTCAGATACTTTTTCGTTCTTTTCCTTGAAGCTGAGATTGCCTGTGAGCTGCCCACCTGGCTGCTCAGGCTCTCCCTAGGAGGGGAATCCATGCACCTTCCTAGAGAAAATGCTATTCAGTTTTTAACAGCTTGGTGTAATTTCCTCCTGAAAGAACAACTAAAACTTGTTGGGAGCACTTTCTAAAGTCACTGCAGGTAGTTAACAGTTTGGTTAAAAATAATTAAGCCAATTTGTTAATATGAAACTTAAACTCCCTCAGATAGAACACTATGTTCACAGGATAAAAGAGATTGCCTAAGTGGAGGGTTCTCGAGGGAGGCTTGGAGCCAGACCCAGCATGAGGTGCTTTATTTTCTACTATAAATCTTCACACTTCTGCAAAATTGTTGGAAGCCAGTACCTCTGTGGGTAGTTTTGCTTATTCTTTCCGCTGTCACTGGTCCCTACTGGGAGTACCTCCAGTGGCTCCTAAGCAGATACCCTACAGCTAGCTCAAAGCATTAACAGAATGCAGAGTGAACCGAATACAGTGTGACAGATGCCTCCAGAAGGGACAAGCAAGGTAGAAACAGAAGACAATACCCGAGATACACCGCACTTGTCACTAATAAAGATAGAACTGAAGCTAGTGCCCCAGAAAGAGGAAAGACCTATTCATTTATGGAATTCTATTAGACTTCTGAATCATCTGAAATAAATTGCTCAAACTTCCTTAGTCGTAAATGAGGGTCCATAAATAGAAAGGTGTTTCGTCTTTAAATAATAGTTAACAGATGACCTGGTGTTTCTTTTGTTGCAGCTTGAAAGTCTAGTTCAGCCTCAAGTATGGATACCTGCGAGTAGATACATTTATATGTACTTTGTTTATTCATTTCTTTCATTCAGTGTATATTTATTGACTACTTTCCCTTGTAACAAGCACCCTTTACGGTTGATACACAAGTAAGACAGAAACCCACCTGCTCTTCTCCATCCAACAACTGAATTAAAACAGTTGAATAATTCTATCAAGGTGATTGCCTAAGACTCTTGATTGTAAGTTGTGGCAGAAACTCCTCAGGATTAAGAAATTTGCTTTTTTGTTCCAAGTCCTCAATAAAACATTTCTTTGTGTATGGGTGGGTTTTCTTTTCCACTTTGCACATAACAGGTCCACAAGCAATCAAGTAGTGTCTTCCATGAGTATATCGCCAAGATGGAGAGGTAGTTGTGTTTCCCAGCAGGACTTCATACCTTTGTGTGTCTGTTCATCTGTCCATACTCACAGAATATGATATACAACCATCTAAGTTATTCATATAGAATAAAAACAACTGATTTTCACATATGACTTTTTATATCAAACATAAATTATAGGTATAGTTAAGGTCTATAAAATGCTGTAGGTATTACTGTAGGTATTACTATATCCAATGAGAGAAGGTAATTAATTGTTTTGGTGTTTTCAGAAATATTCCTGATATAAGCTAACCTTTATGCCTCAAAATGATCATTTACCCAGTTTCATCATAAAATATTGTGGTCCCATTAGTAATTAATTAATTTCTAATGCAGAATCAAGATTTTGTATTCCTCTATTCTAAAATGTATGAATGAAGTTTAAAAGCTCAATGTTCATCTTATAATCTGCCTGCAAATGTTTTTACATTAAAGACAAAAATATCTACCTCATGGAATCTGATTGAAAGGAAGTTCATATGTGAAAGAAAATTAAATATTTTTCCCATCTCTATTGCCTGTAGTTTACAAGTCTCATCTTAGTACACATTAAGTTTAAAGCTAAAAAATATATAGATAGTAGTAATTTCAAATGAACAAATTTGGCCTAATTGTTGCAGAGTATGGTGTATAGCAATAACCATTACCATTCCAGAAATTAATTAGAAAGAACAAAGGGTCAATGTGAAACAATGTTGAGTTTCTGAAATAAGTATTTGTCCAACACAGCTAAACTGAATAAATATATCCTCTCTTGATTTACTCATTGCAACAACTTCAGAAGATGAGATGGTTAAGGGGTACTTCTTTTCTTAATTTGTATTTCATCCAAAACCAAAAGACAGAACCAATTACATTAGAACTTCTCTATTATCCAGTCACCGTAAATGTGCTTTTAATGTTTCAAAATACTTCAAAACTTGCTTCTTAACCTCTGCCACACACTTTAGATTCATTTTTACTTCTTTAATTGATTATTATCACTCTAACAAAATAATAAACCTGGTTAGTCTATCGATAAATGAAAAATATTTATTGAGCATACGTTGAATACAAATTATTTAAGGGGTTATAAAGAACAAATTGAACAAGTTCTGAATAAACAGGCATTCATTCTGAGGAAACTAAAAAAGCATAAATCCATACACATCAGAACCAACACAACATGATAAAAATCATGATACTAAAGTAGTAAATAGTATGTAGCTAACTAGCAGCTATTTTTTGTTATAATAAAAAGTGTTTATTGCTCACTTAATACCAAGTAATAATAAAGGAAGACATAGTTTCTATCCTTAAAAATATAAATCAAGTGTGAACTACTTAAGATATCACCAAAGCCAACTCCTCTGTGTCCTGGTGAAGAAATTGATCAATGGAGGAAATAGCACATAAAAAGAAAGTGACTTTTAATAGTAAATGCAAAGCAACAAATCAAACTACAATAAGCATAATTTCAGTAGAAGGCAAACCATTAGAGTAGACAGAGGAATGGAGAGGGATGGGCATGAGGAAATACTGGGGAATGAAATTTAGCTAATTATTGTATACACACATATATATATACATGTGTGTATGTATGTATATGCATCTATACATATATAATTATGATGTACTAATTAAAATCATAACAGAAGGGACAGAAGCAGAGTAGAGCAAGCAGAGCAGAGGAAGAGAATAGAAGATGGAAAGGGAGGGTACTGGGGATTTAAGTTCCATGAAACTCAAAGTTTATGACATTAACGATCACTTAATGATGGAGAGTGCATTTGAATAATTTCTGTAGGTACCAATATAAACTTCTATGGAAAAAAAATTACATCTTACATCTTAGCAAATCTTCTTAGAACTTGTTTTAAAGAAAGCACTTAAAACATTAGGCATGAAGATGACATTCTGCTTATACCTTTATCAGTACAAATTTGAAAATAACATAAATAAAAATAGTAATTCAAATATTATGATTCATAATGTACATTAGGTCCATAAAATGTTGTGTTCAGACATTTCATGAGGTGTAGAGTTCTTGCTATACATAGCAGTATTATGAGTAGATATTTTTCTCCTCCTTGTATTTATATACCACACAAATGCCTTCATTATATATGCTCCCTATGGGACAGAAAAGCAAAACATGAGAAAATAATAAAGTTAAGCAATTTTGCTAACTTTGGTAAGCAAAATGTATGTTAAGTGAAAATTTAATGAATTATTAATAGGGCAGTAGATGAAGAACAACTGGTGATGAACTGTGGCAGGATGTAGCTAAAATATCCAAGTCAAATAAAGTCACATTATAGCAGATAACATAAAACATGTGGGGTTACAGTATGAAGGGATTACTGTGGGTCATATTGACCTTGGGTCCTGTATACAGGTCATTTAATCAATGACCTCTGTATCACTCCCAGTGCCCCTTTAAACCACATGAACATTTACCTGCATTTACTTTCAGATAGGTGAGCTCATGACACATGAGAATGGTTCATACAGATTTTCCAAGATTCCACGATTCAAGAATGGCAATTTCTGGGCAGTGGGATATTCCCCACTCATTATTCAGTATTTCAGCACTTCAAGCTCTTGTTCTTGGACTGCCTAAGGCTCTTGGATATATATGAATAGTTTGTGGTATCAGCAAAAAATTTTACCATTTCACTACACTAGATCCTTTCAATGTTAATATTTCATATTGTAAAATTAAATATAGTTTGGCTGATACTAAAATTGCAGTCAGAATTATCTGAAAATTTCACTTTTATTTCATTTATTCACACAATCTATCTTCATCTAAGAGCATGAAAAGACTTAAAATAAATTCTCTGTCTACTTAAGTAATTTTTATATCTCTGAGCAACCCACCATAATAAACACAATGGGAATTAAATCCTTTAGTTTCTGAATATAGTAAAAAAAGTTAAAAATATGTATCTGACCAGTGCCACTTTCATTAATCGCATATGTCATGTCTATTACACGTGGACACTGTTCATTCCCTTAGAGCAGTTTTTTTAACCCCTTTGAATTAAGTAAACCTTAACAACTGATGGTAACATTGTTACCAAAATGTCAGTAATCTACCACATATTCTGACATCTGCTTTACAACAATGGGAGAGATGACAGCCTGGAAAAATATTGAAATTCCAGCCAACAGATTGCTTAGGATACACTTTTTACAATGTGTACTTTCAAGTTTGCCTCAAGAATGAAATGCCAAGAAAGTTAAAAATATTCTTCCTTTATGCTTCCCGCAAGAGTATGAGTAATAATTGATTTAAATATTTGGATATAAATAAGCCAAATTCTTACTTTTTGTCCAACAAAGAGAGCAGCTAATCACGACCAGCTTCCTATAGTTTTCTCCATAAAACCAATAAACATACCCAAGATGCACTTATTGTTACTCCATTGGTATCAATTTGGAGCCATCAGTGTCTTCTTCACTATATTGTAGTTCCTTTCACCAGTGTGTCTTAATGTTTCCTAAAACATATTTTTACAATGACCTTATTAATTAATTCATTCTTTATTGAACCAAAAATTATTTTGCAAGTAACTCAATTCTGCAAGATAGGTGTGGTGAGGAGGGAAAATATGCTAGAATAAATGAGGCAAGGCCCATTTACTGACAAACTCGTAATTGAAGGGGAGGAGACTACAGTGTAATATGTAATAAATGGAATAAATTCCGTAAAAGGCATGCTCACAGATTGCTCTGGGAGAACATAGCCTGAAAACATCAAAAGGATTTTTCTGGAAGGGAGAACATTATCTTGTCTTGGAAGATAAACAGGGCTTTTCTTTAAGAAGAGAAGAGGAAAGTGTGTATGGAGTGTGTGGAAGGGCTAGTAGCAAAACAAAAACCTTGAAAAACATGTTATATTAAGGAAATGGTTAAAATAGAGAAACCATCCATGATATTAGAAGATATGTCTGCTTTCTCTGGGGTTCCTTTATATAGGAATTAGAATTGCTTCTGAAAGCAGGGCTCTCTGGTCCTATCAGGGCCTCATAGAACTGCTTCAGTAGAAATTCCTCTCTTCATTCAGTGTGTTGTTGGCAAATATCTCTTGGAAATACTCGTCAAGTTCACAAAACTTCTTTCTAACTCAGGAATTTTGAATTCCACTGCTCTTTTTACTGGAACCATATTTCCCTGGTTCTTCACAAATTCAGCTCTTAAGATTAAATCTTAACTCACTTGCCACCCAAGTAGAAACTATATTACTCTTTCCAGTATACACATATCTAATATAAGCATATTTTATTTTCTACATAACAATCATCACTTTTTGAAATGATTTTTTCTAGTTATTCATCTGCTTGTTTCTTGTCTTATCTATTTAAGTATATGAAATACTTAAAGTTAAGAAATGAGTCTATTATTCAACACCAAAACCATCACATATAAAGCAGAGGTGGGCACACAGTAGGAATTACATAAATAAGCTTAAGTGGAAGAGTGAATAATGTAAAGGGGAAAAAAAATGGAGTGTGTAAACCCTAGAAGAATTAATCAGATAATATGTACATTTATTATGTCAGTACCAACATTGTATTCTACCCCAAGAGCTGTTAGGATCATCCCTCATAGTTGAATACATGGTAAAAGGCAAAAGATAGACTTTGTGGGAAAAGAAGTAGAGTTCTATGTTTTGCAAATGTGGGTAAATGAGCTAATAAAATCTGCATATTAATATCTATTTACTTCCACTTGTATTCAAAGGTGAATGAGTCCTGGTGGTGCTGTGTTCATCTTTACCTGTATCACAGAATATGTGAGACTCAAATGAGAAATGAATATAAAAATATCATAAAATGTATGAGATTGCATTTTCTTGCTTTCCTGTAATAAAAGAAATAAAATATAGATTCTTCTGGAGTAGAAAGGAAAACAATTTAAGATACCAATTAAATAGGCTACCACTGG
This sequence comes from Glaucomys volans, assembly GCA_020662805.1. Taxonomy (NCBI): domain Eukaryota; kingdom Metazoa; phylum Chordata; class Mammalia; order Rodentia; family Sciuridae; genus Glaucomys; species Glaucomys volans. Next base: position 927,913 of record JAJEJO010050027.1, on the reverse strand, counting down.
TATATTTTCCATTACCATCTGGTTCCTTTCAGTCTATGAATTTAGTCAGGCAAACAATAAGCAAAAGGATTATCAGAAATAGATCTTTTGTTGATCTTCAGAAAAAATGATTGTATCATGATGAAAACAGTGTTCTTTTTAAAATGTCACACATAATTGTGCATAGCCAGAGTAAATGAGCCAGTAAATGGGCTGGCATTAATAATTACACTGACATGCATGCAATTTCAAGTATTGACTAATAAGATGATTGATAATTTTCAGATAATTAAATTTAAGATTATGAAAGAACTTTAAACAAACGTGACTTGTAGTTTTTAATGTTTAATTAAGTACATGCTAAATGCAGCAATAATTTATTTCATCAGGAATATTTTGTGAATAGATGTGCAAAGTAAAACAATTGAAACAAGATTATTAGTATCATAGGGCTTTAAATGTCTTTTTTTTAATAATGGCTTTTTGTCTGTGAATGTTTTCCCCATGATTTTTGTTTTGCTTATGATTTCATACTTCCATTAAGCTACAGTATTAATTAAGCTTTTAATCTTATCATAGACTTATGAAATGCTTTCTGGAGCTCTATCAGTGTGGATTTCAAAACAAATCAAGGAAATATCCCAGAAATTAAGAAAAAGAAAGAAAAAGGAAAAAGAAAGAAAGTCACAACCAACAGGAGCCTTAGAAAATAAGATTATTAAATGCAATATGGCATTGTGGGTGGGATCTTGTAACTGAAAAAAGATAGGAAGGAAATCAGTAAATTTGGAAAATTATGAACTTTAGTTAACATTAATGTATTGGCATGAGATTATTAATTACAACAAAGGCACTATACTAATATGGCTAATAAGATATCAAGTGTGGGGCATACACAAATTCTGTACTGTCTTTGCAATAATTTTGGAAATTTGAAACTGTTCTAAAATGAGAAGTTTATTTAAAACATTTAAAAGAGAAAACACTTTTGGGTTTAAGAGCTATCAGTACGTTATCTAGTTTCAGATTTAAAATAGGAATATTTTTTATAAGTAAAGAACATGGAATCATTTTGTCAGTTAGTAGTAGGTACACATATAAGAATTTTTAAATCTAACATCAAACTTTCATCCTCAAAGAGCTGCCAGTAATGAAACAAACATGCACACACATTATGCATCAAAAGTATTTCTAAGAGGGCTTTCGATTGCCCCTGCTGAGATGGTATAGCAAATGATTTCCCCAAACCCTGGTTTTAACTGATTAAGCATGAAAATCTGATCAAGAAAAATTGATCCATTTTCTGCCCAATGAACTAGGGATGTGATCAGGTTCATATTCCTTGATCAGAAAAACCTGACTCTGAGAGCACAGATGATGTTTGCTAGTTCTCACTAGTAGCAAAAATAATGCACCTTAATTTGTGACTATGTGAAAGAACCTGAGCTAATCATGGGATATAGAGAAGGGTAATGAAGAGAACCTAAGTGCAAGAAAGAGAAAAATGAGGGAGATTCATGAAGCAAGCTGGACATCCACAAGGACAAGAAGGATGGAAGAAAGAAAGAAAAGAGAGTAACAAGGAGACTCCACCTTTGGGAGAATTTCTATGTTAATGTCTCCAGCTTTCTGCTTTAGACTCAGTAAATATCTATATTTTGATTTGTGTCCTTGTCTCACTTTTTACAATACATTCCTCTTTTCTAAAGCAAGTGAAATCCAGCTCATTTCTACAGTCAAAAGAACCCACCTGAGGAGATCCAAGATGGCGGATTAGAGGAAGGCTGCATTCCTACTTGCTCCGTGGATTCCTACTTGCTCGGGATTCAAACAGCAGGAATATGACTCTCAACGAGATTTAATATTCAAAGCACATATAAGGGGTCCCCAGGTGCAGCTCCAGAACCAACTCAGCCGGGCTGGGCTCGGCCCGCCGCGGGAAGCGAGCGACGATCCGGGAGCCGGACAGCTACGATCCGATCCGGGAGCGCCTGAACCTGCAGCTGCTTCGGAGCCACCGACCTGGATCTGCGACAGCCAAGTGAGTGCGGGTCCCCAGTAGCGCTTCGGAGTCACTGGCCGGGGCTCCAGCACCAGCCAGCGGCCTCCCAGGCAGAGACCGAGCATCTCAGGCTACCTGGGCATTCAGAGGCATCCGGGAAACTCTGAGATCGCGGACTCTGGTGGGGAGATGGAGCTACCCCACGCCATTTTGGCGGCTTAACTGGCGGAGAAGGCTCATTACCAGCTTCCTAGGGCCTTCGGCTGCGTCAGGGGAGCTTCAACCGGGAAACTCTGGGAATGCAGTCTCTGGCGGGAAGTGGGAACTATTCTGTGCCGCTCCCCCCAGCTTACCTGGCAGAGAGCGCCCATCTTGGGCTTCCCAGGCCCTCAAGCCGCACCTGGAGAGGTGGGCCCGGAGCCCCTTGAATCACTGACTCCGGCAGGGGAGGTGGAACTGCTCTGAGTTTGGCGGATTCCCTGGCAGTGGGGGTCCATTTCCAGCTTCCTGGGGACGCCAGCTGCTTCAGGGGGAGCTCCAGCCGGGAAACTCTGAGAACGCAGTCTCTGGCAGGGAGTGGAAACTACTCTGCGCCACTCCCCCAGCTTCCCTGGGGCCGCCAGCAGTGTCAGCAGTGTCTGAAGTGATCGGGCAGGGAGCTTTGGGCCTTTGGCAATAGCTTACAGTGTCCCCAGGAGAGAGCAACCACCTGCCACTGCCTGAACCCCCAGCGAGGAGTTCAGGTCAGCCTGGGCTCTCAAGCCCAGTGTCTCCATCACTGAGCACAGTTCTGTGACACCACCCCAACTTGAACTAGTGCCCAGGCCCACACCCAGGCCCGGAGTCTACCACCTTGCTGTATCTAATTGTCTATCAACACTAGGCTGCCTCTGCCCAGAAGCATTGATCATTCCCAACCTGGAGGTAGTGGGACAGCACCTTTCTTGGGTCACCGCTTGATCAAACACCCCTCAAACAACAGAGGGGAAGATACACGAACACCATGAGAAAACACGGGAAGAAAGTGTCCCAATTAAACGTAGATGACATATCAAGAGAACCCAAAGACAGCATGGTAGAAGGAATGACAGAAATGGAGTTCAGAATGTTCATAATTAAAGTGATCCGAGAAGAGAATGATGTGACGAGAGAGCAGATTCAGGCTATGAATAATCAGTTAATAGAGCAATTGCAGGAAGCAAAAAATTACTTCAATAAAGAGATAGAAATTCTGAG